>OU896717.1:26020969-26768504 GCA_918026855.4 Phaedon cochleariae | reverse complement strand
TTTTATTTAGTTAGCTTATTATTAGAATTTTGCCACCTAGTGTACCACTGTTGCCTGGACAGTTCATTTATTCTCCATTTCAAATCTTGGTTCGGTATCTCCAGAATAACTTTGGCTTCGGGGTCTGCGCAGGCTTGCTTTGCTACAGTATCGGCCGTTTCATTTCCTCTAATTCCAGTATGTGAAGGAATCCATGCAATCTCCACCTTTTTGTTTTCCTGGTATAGTGCCAAAGAGGTCCCTCTTTATGCGTTGCAGGAGTTGATGTTTCGGGTACAATTGCAAGATTCCTTTTACCGCACTGAGAGAATCTGTGAAAATGACTGTCTTGGTACTGGTACTGTTGCGCGCTTCTGATATGGCTTCTGCTAAGGCAAAAAGCTCCCCAGTATAAATGGTGCATGTTGCTGACAGACGGTAGGAGAGATGTGAATGAGGCGTGATAACCGCGACTCCTACAGTTTCGTTACCAATGAAGTTTTTACATTTGATTGATTGGAAGTAGCATATTCTATTCCATTAAATTCTCAGATTCTCAGCCGAAGATTCTAGATTATTCATTGGAGATTATCATGGCTTGAGTGTGAATAAGGGGTTTCTTTTCCCAAGTATAAGAATCTTGACACGATTATAGTGCCGCTTGATTCAAGATTCCTGGATTTTATTTAAGATTAAAGATTCTTTATTTGAAAATTGTTGCACTTTGTCTTGAGTTTGTCACTATTGATCTGAGAGTAAGCAAGGTTTCTGGAATTGGAGGCTCCTTCATTTGATTCAAGGTACTATCCCAAAAAGAAACTGTAGTTCAGCTTTCTTTCGAAAATATTCATTGTTATAATTGTGGACGTGAGAAATAAAAACAACTGAGTATACAGGGTGTTTCGTAATATGTGGGACGGACTTCGAGAGGTAATAAGGCGTCTGCTCAAGACAATAGGAAAGTTTTCATGAACAAAAGTCGTGGAATGCGTCGTTTGCGAGATACAGAGTGAAAAAGTTGAAAATAGAAGATAATTCTCACTGATTTTTTTATTTTCAGTAAAAACATTGGTGGTGAGGAAACTTTCAAAAATTTCATTCGAAAATATGAAAAACGATGCAATTTTGTAGCAGTGAGCACCAGATGTTGAAACCCAGTATATAGAAAATACACACAATAAAACAATACATACACATGAGGCTTGTACGTTTGTTTTTGCACTACGTGCTAAACCTGATTTTCTTCTGTGATTTTCCCTGTTTACATCATGCTATGCACAGATACCACTATGGAAACAAAATCAACTTCAGCAAGTTGTGCAACACAAACGAACAAACGTATAGGTACTCGATCAATACTTGATCACAGAAACTTCAAACTTGACGTAAGAAATAGTCAAAATCCAACAAACCAGAGGACTTTGATTCCTTCTTTCAGTCGGACAATGTCGCCTATTTTACGTTCAATCAGGTCATTAATCTGTTCTTCTCTTTGGAATTGCAAGATAATTTCTATGATTTGATCCAAAGATAAAAATGATTGATTTCAATCAGGGGTTTCACTATATCTAGATATACAGGTCATATACGCAGCATGCACTGCGTGATTCATATATTTGTGAAAATTAAATACTTCATTGCCACCTTATCTCAAGTTTTGTTTGTGGCATTATTGCTATTTATGAAAGTGAAATGAGAAGCTGACAAAATGAATTCGATTTTAAAACAAGCTACTTGCTCTTGGATCAAGTAACTTATTCTGCTGATTGAGGAATGTACAATCAACCAAATTTCAGGAAAATTCGTTCACAAATGCAGAATTTCAGATGGCTGATACCCTGTTTCACCTGGTATAGTTTTGTGAATCTGAAATATGAACCTATTGCCACTGAAGCAGTACTTCTTTTCAACTATATTCAAAATCTAGTAGCCATGACAATGACAGCATAATTTGGCAAGTCATTATTGAAAAATACCCACTAGATTGGAGTGCCATTTTTGCGAATCTCGCTTCAGAACAGTGAATTTGGGTTGTTATATCGGGGGTGGCTATGTCTTTATTGACTAGTAGTTCACGAATTGCCGAAAACTGCCCTGGTAGTGAGAACATACTCCATATTCGCCTTAAAAAGGTGTAGATAATGGAAAAATAACTTCTAATCCTTGTGAGATTGAGTCCGTGAAAGCAAATATTATTCAGAATGATTAATTTTCAGCAGATTGCCAATAAATTGAACGACTGCTGTTCAGAGCATTCGACCTCGTTCATTTTTTGCTCCTTACTGAATTATACAGATCAATGAATGGGTCAAAAGGGGCATATACAACACTATCATATACTTTCCCAATTCACTTACTGCTCAACTATTATATATTTTCTAAACCAAAATCAAATATATAGATTTCAAAAATTACAGAACCGATCAATGCGCATAATCCTTCCGTGCAATAGACGTACTCCTATTACAATAATGTTGAACAGACTAGAAAACATACAAAATATGCAATGACACTTTAACTGCAATGAAAAGTGCACACTCTCTCAATTGTTTCGAAATCACTCTGAAATAAAATTTGTTGGAGGGAAGTGATCTCTAATATGCATGATTGATTCTATTTCATTTTATTTTTATTGTATATATAGTATTTATGTAGTGATGCTGTTTGGCATATTTCTGTGTTTCATGTACAATGGATCAGTTATCATGAGTAAATGAACGGTTATATATCATTGTCCTGAAGATACGATTCCAGCCCCTCTTGGAAATTGTTCTGGCAACGCCCATGGATTTACCGAATGCACCGATGTGATGTGTCACGGTCAGGTTAGGCCTAAATAATTCATTCCGCATCGTCTGTTCGACTTCGATTGGACGCATGCACTGCACGACATCATACAGGGTGGCATAAGGAACAGACATGCGATTTTTTTCGTAGTTGGATTGGAAGTTATAACACGAAATTGAGCCGATTTCGTGTGAAAACTCGAAATAAGCTTCATTCTGAATCAACAAAAGCATTCTGTTTGTTCTTAAAACGATTAAGGCTAACGGTCTTGGTGGAATACCACCCATATCTCTCAAAAAGTACGCACCAGAAGTGACACCGATTCCCTGCAAGCTATTTTCCATCTCTTACAAGTCGGTTGTTTTTTCATCCTTTTGGAAAAAAGCTAGATTCCAATCAATCCCAAAGAAAAGAGAGAGGAACCTGCTAAACACGATATGTTACATCCGAATAAGCTATGACTCATAAGTTTCACATTAGCCCAATAATAACTCACGAATGTCCTTACCAATTTGAAATCGGTTTTCACCGACGATTAGCCTACTAAGATACCTTCGATCCAAGAAATTACAAAACTAATTCTAGGTCAGACACCAGACACCCTCATGACGAAGTAACACTCCATTATTCCACTAATAACACAGAGAAAATTATGTTTCCTCTACTGAAGACTACGTTATTCTCCATTCCATCATTCAGTATTTCTTGTATCACTCTGTATAGACTTCTTCAGAATTTTCTGTGTTCGAACACAATCACATGTCCGACGACTATATCTACAACGCTGATTCTTCGAAAAAGAATCTGAACTTCCAATTTCATTCAATAAATCGTCGAAAAAATGCATCATTTTAAATGAATATTCATAACACGACTATCAAAGCTCTGAATTTGAAAATTCCGGAAATGTTTCGAGAGAAAGCAACAATCATGAGGATACAGGTGAGAAAAAAAAATCTGTTCAAACGGTGAGGTGACGACCACGATGCAATTTTACATCCATTCAATCATCACCCTGTAGCAATCTTATCTGAAATATCAGAAGTTTCATAATGCCACAACAAACTGTCAAGAGTTTAGGCTAATCATCGGTGAAAACCGATTTCAAATTGGTGAGGAAATTCGTGAGTTATTCTACTTTGAATTCAGGCTATATTTTGGACCACGACTTCATCAATGTTGACCAGTTCATTTGCCAATATCAATAACTATTTGATATTGGGTGAACAAGAGACCAAATTAGGTCGATTGAAATCAACTTACCTTCATACGAAAATACACCGTTGTGCTATCGAAAGGGCGATGAAAAACAATTTTATGTCCAGTCCAGATCTTCTTCAGAATGTCGAAACCCTTGAAAGGTACTGCTCTGAAATTCGTAAGGCAATTAACTATCCCCAATAGCACACAACGTCCTAGGGACGTCCTCATTTGGTACAATTCAAGTCCGAATGTCCTGGACCCAAGGATAAAAGTGTCCTCGGGACGTCCCATCCCGTACATCTCATGCAATGTCCGAGCCAGGACGTCCACGGAATGTTCCAGCAGGTACATCATTCCAAATGCCCTAGATACAGCATCCCTTAGACGTCCCACGTAGTACATATTGTAGAATGTCCATGCAAGGTCGTCCTTGGCATGTACCTGATGGAATATAATTTCAAACGTCTTTTAGGGACATCCATAGGATGCCCCGAGTAGTACTTATTTTGGCATGACTTCAGATCTTATATAATGTCCCTTCTGGACAACCATGAAGTGTCCCTGATGGTACATTCCATCAAATATCTCTGCACAGACGACCTTAATATTTCCAGGATCATATAACAATTGAAATGTCCCTTAGGGACATCCTTTGAATGTTTTTTAGAGATATCCGTCAGATGCCCCAATCGGTACATGAACTGTACTCTTCCGATGTCCTAGAAATAACGTCCTACGGACGTCCCAGTCGGTATACTTTCAATATGTTGTTAATGTAACTTTTTCGGAGTACGGCACTGAGAACATATTGATATTTTGAAGAATGTAAAAATGATGTATTTCACTTTTCTCTACCTGCAGTTCGTTATGATTCTCCTTGGTTTTCGAGAAAAATATCAAAAATTCAATTTGGTGCTTCTCCATAAGACTCGCTTATGAATTATTTCCAATATTCAGTTCAAGATTTCTAGTGAAAAACTTTTTCTACAAACATGAAACAATGACGAGGTTTGCGCATTGATAACAAATTGGGGAATGATATTTTTTTCTGGGTTAGCACGACACCATGTGCGAAGCAGTGCGCGAAGTAACATCACGATACGCGAAGTTCATATACTTCGCGAATTGTATATGAAAACTATATGAGATTTTTATATTTCAACTTCATAGTTCAATCGAGCAAACATCCGAGAGATAATTTATTTCTGAATTTTTAACAATCATTTTTTTCCACTTGGATCGCACGAAAGGAAATTCCTATAATGTTCGAGGAACTTCCTGCGTACCTAGGGATGATAATTAGATGCCTTTTAAGCCAGTTCAACGCCATTTTTTATATACAGCCAAGCATATTACTACTTTAAAACTATATTTTTCGACGTTTGTAGGAAAAAATATTTGTTTCCAACTTCGAAATACTTTGGTCATCTCGAATATTGTTTAACTTGGCTGCGCCTCTTAAAAAAATCGATCTCCATCAAAGTAGCATTTCGCGGACTATATAGATACAAACATAACTATATTCGAGATAAAATGAATACATTTGAAGATCACCAACAACATTATCATATGTCACCTGTCGAAGCTTCTGTGTTAGCGAAACATGTCGTGTGTTTGAGAATTTTGTGAAAATCTTATCGTCTTGAAGTTTGAAAAATTTGCAAAAACATGATAATCGTAATGATCATAAACGAGTATGGAGAGTCCAACCAATACCCGAGAAAGGCAACAAGAACCTGCCCAACAACTACAGGCAAATTGCCCTGTTATCAGTAATCTCCAAAGTGATGGAGAAAGCCATCAATATTGAGCTTATCAAATAACTGGAGAGCTCAGGAATCATCAATGATAGACAATACGGTTTTCGCCACTGAAGATCTACTGAAGATCTACTTGCCTACGTCACCCATTTATGGCAAGCTCCATTAGAAAAACACGGGAATCTCTAACTGTCGCGTTGGACATATCCAAAGCATTCGACCGTGTTTGGCACGAAGGACTCCTCCACAAACTACCATCATACGGCTTACCACCTCAGCTATGCTCTTATCGAGTTTTCTTTCAGGCAGATCGCTTCACGTGGTGGTGGACGGTGTATCGTCTGATACCATTGGCATCAATTCCGGCGTTCCACAAGGATCAATTTTGGCACCAACATTATTCCTTCTTCATATCAATGATCTGTTGGGAGTAACAACTTGCCCCATCCACAGCTTTGCAGATGATAGTACCCTCCATACTGCGTTCTCTTCGAGGTTTTCTTCCAGAATTCCCATGTCTTCCCAGGAAACTGAGAACTCATGGCGCAGGCAGGTCAATGCTGTCAATGATGACCTTGCTGAAATCACAACCTGGGGAATCAACAACCTAGTTGAATTCAACGCCACCAAAACTCAAGCCTGTATACTTTCTCTAGAAAGGCGGAACTCAGTATGCTCGACATTGTTATGTCTGGCACAATTATCCCCACCAAGCCCACCATATCTATGCTCGGTATGTCCACCAGCAATACTCTTTCATGGGATAATCATGTCAGATCCATCGCAAAAGCTGCTTCACAAAAACTCGGATTCTTGGTCCGTGCGAGAAGCTACTTTACAACTCAACAGCTCCTCATGATCTACAAAGCGCAGATACGGCCTGTTCTAGATTACTGTTCCCACATACGGGGTTCAGCACCGAAACATACGCTGATGCTCTTAGATTCCATCCAGAGAAGAGCCATCCGCCTGGTGGGTAACGCCACACTCACTCACTCACTCTTTGACATCATTGGAACACCGTTGAAAGGTCGGCGACCTTTCAGTTTTCTATCGATACTTCCACGTGAAATGTTCTTCGGAAATCTCTGCTATCATCCCTACCAGTCAGACGAACTAGACAAGCCCAGTCAGCACATCCTCTCGTTGTCAGTCTCGAAAGATTTCGAACAGCACTTTATCAAAACTCCTTTATCCATAGAACGGCTATAGGCTCTGGAATTCATTGCCTGAGGAAGTATTCCCAACAACATATAATCTCCAGAAGTTCAAAGAAAATTCCAATACCTACCTCCTATCCCTATCCTTACTAGGAACGCACGATGTTTTTTGAACATCATAGGGATTCCATTTCGTGCGATCCAAGCGATAAAAAAAAGCATCAAAATGATTTTTGTTAGATATCTCGAAAACCAAGAAAACTTTTGAAAACCTTGCAGTTATAAAACAGTGCGATTATTTATTTTGTCATCCATTGAAATATCGAAATATGGTCTGTGCCGTACTCAAAAAAAAGTAACATCAACGTTTATCAAATGAGAGAATGCGAAATACCTAACTACCTGTATATTGGTTGAATTGGTACTACGTATGTTTTCCATGCACATTCACTATAGTGAATTGCACTACGAATTTCAGAGCAGTTCCTTTCAAGAATTCGGAAATATTAAAGACAATCTGGAAATGAAATTGTTTTTCATCGCCCTCTCACGGCTCAACGGAGCCATTTCATATAGAGAAAAGTTGATATCAATCGGCCTAATTTGGTCGCTGCTTCACCCTGTAGAATCAATGTTACATTGTTCTGGGACACCTTGTATTAAATTCAACCGATATTCTTGAGTTTTAACGATAAATCAATTTTCAATTCCCAACTTCAACATCCTGTATCTCTAAAACTGAAGACAGGTTCCGATCTTATTCTTCATAAAATCAAGAGATCTATCACAGAAAAGCGTTCATGCAATTCAGCAACTCCCTGATGTATCCGATATAAAAATACTGGAAATGAAAAATTTCTAGAAAATGTGCGAAACTCCAGTATGTAGACTACATTATTCTTTTATGTGCATCTAGCAATGCAGTTTGGTGGAGTTTGTGTACTTATATTTTACGATATACGAAGAGAGAGCATCAAAAAGTACGACGGAGGACGCATAGATAACCGAATTCCTCGTTTTGTTTCCCATTTCCTCGACGTTTTTGGATTTGTCGAAGTATAATTTCCAGTAATTTCCCGATTCTGGATCATTGCGAAAGAGTTGTTTTGGTTCACAGAGTTCACTGGTTTCGATAATAAAAAGGATGCTCATTTTGATGTATGTTTAGTTTTAGACGCTCTATATTTACATTGTATAGCGTGTATAAAATACTCTGTGTCTATTCCATGAATTGGATATTGCTAGCTTTCTCTAAGTCCATGCAAAAAACAAAACTTCATTGATCGAACTATTTCAAGTTGAAATATCGTGGTCATTTATTGCACTAGTGCAATATTATCATCTAGCTACTGAATAGGAAGTGGGTTCCCCTCGGGGTTCCCTCATTCAAGGAAATAAAGTTGTCAATTTACTCCCGAGGAAGAAAAAAGAGATTAACTCCCGTGGGAGGTGGAATAAATTGGCTTCAGCATGCATCCTTCGATATACCTATGAAATCTGTGCAATCCAATCAATCAATCAATCAAAAATACACTTCATTGTCAAAAAAACATATTCTTGTTGACAAAGCAGGATGAATAATAAATAATAAAATAAATGAAGTGAAATTAAAAATCTCACAGTTAAGACTGAAGTTGAACTCGTTGGAATACAGACATATAGACAATTTAAATGATCAACAATTAAAGGAAATATTTAAATAAAGTGTATAGACTGCTCTATAACACATATATATCCACATGCACTCATATTGAAATATACTCGGAAATATATTTCTGCATGTACATAAAACAGATATAAATAAAATAAGAATAGGAATGAGTGGGATTGAACATAATAGATTCAATAATAATATGTATTGCAAAATATCAGCTGGAGTTCATTATCCCTCGAGCTCATCGTCAAAAAAACGCTGTAGAGAATAATTGGTATTTTCAACAAGCAACCTATTCACAGCAGCCTTTCTGAATGCATTTTGGTCCTCAATTTGTTTCGCACCCCTTCGTGGTCACTTTGGACCTGCAGAACATCTCTTCCCAAAGACTCGTTCATCCAACGAACATCGAGGCCCTGGAACACATTGCCAAGGGAGGTGTTCCCCGAGACATATATCCTCCAGAAATTTAAGAAGAACACCAATTCCTACCTCATTTTCCTTGGTTCTCACGTTGTTCTCTGAACATAACAGGATATCCCTTTTCGTGGGAACCAAAACATAAAAAAAATATTCCATAATTCAATTCGATAATGTATCACAAATATTATGAACAGTTATTTTATCGTCCTGGTATTGATAGTTTGCATTATTGTAGGACGTTTTAGAAAATTGACTGATGATGGCCCAGCAAACATTGAACTAGCGGGAGAAGTCCGGCCTAGTGCAGGCTAGTCTGGGAAAGTGACGATGCCGGGGTATTGGTAATGGGCCGATGATTTTCCTATGCCAAGTAACCATCAGTTAAAAATACGATGATGGCCTTGTGATGGTAAGATGTCTGGAACTAATTGAATGCTTACGAGATCTGGCCTTTTACTGGCCAATTTCATGTTCGCTACTCGTCCCCCTGGTGGAAGTTCTAGGAACGTGTACATCAACAATCAGCTGATCAATATTAAATGTAACTAAGATGGCTGACTGTCGTGAGTGGTGATCGCGTACTAGTTTGTTTATGTCGATGAATTATTGTGCTCCTCTCTTTCTCTGGTATTTATTTATGATGGCAGGAGTATTCTCAAATCATAATGATAGAAGACAGATTCTCCAATTATGATTATATTGTGTAAGTATCAATCTACCTACATAGTGTTTCGAATTTAATTATTAAATGCATGTGTTTGGTATCTCGTAACCTCATATACCTAATGATCATAATACTCGGAGTGGGCTATACTTCTCCAAAAGCAACTATATCATTTTCAACTCGTTTGTTGCTATCAAAAGCAATTTGAGGTTATGTGAACCTATATATGTCTATATTAAAGAACTAAATATCAATAAAAGGTTTCAGCTACAGAAATACCTGTGCCAAGAAAATAATGACAATTGAAAAGCTCCATGTTATCACGTCATCAGACTATATTATCAAGATATAAACTCATGCAACTCATAGGCCACTCATTTAAACAAATGATGCATTTTATATTTCAGAAGAACCTCACAACGAAGAATCAACTTTGAAGGAATGCTACCCAATAAAATGTAGATTCCACATATACCAACCAGTAAGCAGTCACTCCGAGAAGTTTCATCGTTGAAGAACAGAGAGGTTAAGAAGATATCTCTGTGTCATTCATAAAATTGTTTTCTTGAAATCTGGTATGATGAGAGGGTAATATTGTAAAATAAAGAGTTACTAGAACTTTCAGATTCATTGAACCCAAGTCTATAATTGGCCATTACAGTCCCATCATTTATGTATATGCTGGGCTTGCTATGGGAAACTCAATGTGTCGATTATGTTGTACTGGCCTTTTGCCGGAGAACTGAATATGTTTGCTGGGTACCCAGCACTGGGACCAGCTGCCGGCCGCAGTGTACTGATATATAGAGTCCCGCATATGGGACCATTTACTGGGCCGCTGATGTCAGGTATGGGAAAAATATATTAGGCCACTGATGCCCCATATCAAAATGTTTGCTGGGGGGCTTATTATAAGCCTGAAATATGTCCCTCCAATTATAACATAACTATGTCCAATTTTTAAATGTCGTGGAGATGATTTTGAGATTAACTCTTATTTTCAAACACTACCACTCCAATTTGAGCAGTAAATACTTCTTCTCCCGTTTGATTTACATATAGTGTGTTCCATTTGAAATAATTGTCGCGGACGTCATAACTCAAATGTGAATCACCCAGTATATCTAATTTTTTTCTCAAATCGTAAAGTAAAATCTACTTGTTCCAGGAAGATTTCTCAGGAATCCAGGAATGGATAGTTTGGCTGAAAATGAATTTATTCGTCCGTATTTTACGAAAGCACTATTGTTCGCGCATAAACGAATTTTTCTATATAATATTTTTCTATTTGATCATTCAATCAATTTTTCGCGCTAAAATCACACACAGGTGCTTTCCTTGCTTTTGGGGAACGCACGCAGGTGAAGACACCAAGAGATAGGTGGTCATGCGCAAGCAGAGACAATCAAGAATGGCTAACAATCATTGTAGCCGGTTTACGCTGTGAAATTTCCATTAAAAATTCAATTTAAGTTCAAGTACTTTCGCCAGTGAAATTGTGAAACAGACTTTCCTTATGGGTTGGTGATTGAAATGGCAGTCCAGTAACAGGGTACCTACCTGCGGCGATTACAACAACAGCCGGTGAGTGCACCCTTAGCATTTATAAGGCATTTTGTGTGTGCGACAACCTAGGATAAATTATTAATCGAAGGATTCAATCATATTCAATTCTGAAAAGTATCAAGGTCAACGTGTAAAATATAACATACAGTCCATTTTTCTTTTCCATTTTCGTATATGCGCTGACAACTATGAATGAATGAAGGTGTAAAAAATACAGGGTCGCTAATATTTATGGAAACAGGTGAATATCTCGGAAAACATTTTTTGGATTTTTTTGAATTCATGTACAGTGTGATTCCGGATTTTTATCAACTTCCTTATTTTGACTGAAACACCCTGTATTTTATTGGATTCTCAGATTTTCCTTGGAGAGCTGATTCCATCGATCTATCACACAAATACAGCGTGGTTCAAGATTCAGAACTCTGATCACCGTCTGTACCAATTAAACGTTAGTAGATAGTGAATCAAATGCAGAGACAGGAATATCAGAGCGGTTTTGATCGATAATAGATAGTTTCGACACAAAAAAATCTAGATTTCGAACATCCTATACCTATGTAATCATTCCTGCTAGACCCCAAGTGTGATATATCGATGAAATCAGCTCTTTCAGAAGAATCTGAAAATTCAATGGAGAATAAGGAGTTTAATAAAAAATCTGGAATAACTGAGAAAGTGGCAACATTGCCTGAGAATTCTTCAAATTTGCCACGTTTTAAAATCACACTATACATAAATTCGAAAAAATCTAACAACAGGTTACCGAGATATTCACCTATACCCATACATATCAGCTACCCTGTATAATTGCGAATAGTGAAAGTAATAACTACACTTGCCAACTGTAATTATGAGTTCTTAAAGGAGTTAGGAACATTTCATGACTTACTGCACGATACCTTGTGCAGGAACACTTCAATAATAGGCACACGAAGCTCTCTAAACTCAATAATCAGGATGGGACTTTCCTTCAATTTGCTTCAGAAAAGGAATCAGATAATAATAATAATAATAATAAATCGACTTTATTTATAAAAGTATGATGAAAACAAATACAATTGTTATGATCATTAAGGGGCGAAATTTAGCTAGGCTACTCTTACATCTAACCCCATAATGATCTGAATAATATAAGATAGCATGTAAGAAAAGATTATGTGATAATGACATGGTTACATTACATGAATTTACTAAATTATTACAGACTTACATCTTTGAATCATACCATTCACATCAGAATAATTGATTAGATCGGTAGGTCCGATGAGAGATTCTGCTTGAAACGATGCTTGAAAGCAGACTTACTAAGGTTCATCATATTGTCAGGTAATGAATTGATCAATTTTATAGCATTGTAAGTGAATCCTTTCTGAAAGAGAGTTGTCGAATGATGTGGAATGGTTATGGTTGTCTTTTTTCTTATATTCACGGAATGAACTTGAGACCGTGGAACTAGATTACTTTTTATGTCCACCGGACCTGTTTGCATGACTTTCTGTAAGTAAGTTGCCAAGTGTAACTTTCTACGACTTTCCATATTTAGCCAATTGAGCTCTTTTAATTTTTGACTAACATGATCATATTTTCTGAGACCAAAAATGAATCGGATACAATAGTTTTGTACTTTCTGTATCTTGTTTCTGAACGCTGCATCCAGAAAAGGTCCATAAAGAAAGTCACAGTACGTAAACTGGGATAAAACTAGACTCTCACATAATTGTTTACGTAACTTTGGGTTCAGTATATATCTGATGGAATATAAAACTTTCAACGATGTAAAACTCCTTTTAAGTAAATTATTTATATGGCATTTGAAACTAAGATCATCGTCCAACACCAATCCTAAGTTTCTCACAGAGTGTTCAACGTTTATCTGAGTTCCATTGATGCTAACTAAAAGATTAGATTTAATATATTCGTACTGATTGCGAGGTGAAAAAATTAGTAACTTCGATTTTGTAGAGTTCAGTTCCAGATTATGTGATGAACTTTTAGAGGAGATAACGTTGAGATCGTAATTGAGATCAAGTTGCGCTTGCTCTAACTTATCAACAGGGAATTTAATGACAATTTGTGTATCATCTGCGTATGCACATACACTGCATTTATTTATAGATTTCAAAATATCAGCTGTATAAATTATAAACAATAGTGGTCCAAGAATGCTACCTTGGGGAACGCCTGTTGTGATATTAACGTATCCAGACTGATTACCGTTGGATAATATTTTTTGCTTTCTATTACTGAAATAAGATTTTATCAATAATAAAGCATCATGAGAAAATCCATAGGAAGTCAATTTTGCCAGAAGGAGTTTGTGATTTATTGTGTCAAATGCTCGTGAAAAGTCAAGTAGAACAAGTGCGGAGCTTTCTTTTTTGTCTAATCCTGCAATGATATCATCTAACACTCTGACAAGTGAATCGGAGGTACTAAGATTTTTTTGAAAACCTGTTTGAGATGATGGAATAATGTTCGTTTCCTTGGCAAAATCCTCGGCAAAATCAGTGATTTGCGCAGCTATGAGTTTCTCTAGAATTTTTGAAAGACACGGTAAAATACTAATTATTCTCAAATCTGATAGAGTAGTAGGTTTAGATATTTTTGGTAAAGGGCGCCCCAGAGAAATTTTCCATAGTGTAGGAAATGTTTGTTTTTCGATAGAGTAATTAATTAAATGTGTAATGAAAGGGTCAATGAAAGGGCTGCAGTGTAAAATCATATTGATTGATAAATCATCAATACCATAAGCTGCAGATTTAATTTGCGAAAGATAATCATGGGTTTGCTCCACACTGATCATCTTGAACTGAAAGTTATCAGCTCCTTGAAATGAATCATCATTCTCATAAAAATCAATAGCATCCGTACAGTTATCATCCGACGAACCAGACCAAATTTGAGCAAAGAAATCATTAATTTTATTAGGATCTGAAATGTCGTCAGGAATTGAATTACTTTTGTTCTGAGCCACCTTAAGATTTCTCAATGTCTTCCAAACACGTCTGCTATCATTATTTCTACAAAAAGTATCAATATATGCTTTTTTCTCATTCCTAATAAGCGTAAGTGTTGAATTACGTAATCTTTTATAGTCCTCCCAGTCACCATCTAAGCGAGATTTTTTAAATTTACTCAGTGCTTTATTTCGCATCTTTATCGCATCCTTCAAGTGTTGATTTAGCCAAGGAGCACGTGGTTTTGTAACTTTAGCCGATCGTTTTGGAGCATGAAGGTCAAAAACTTGGAATAAAAATCCGTTGAAAATTTCCACTTTTCTATCTAGCTCAGTTTCATTCAAGAGTTCAAACCATGGTAGTTTATGTAGATCTTCTTGAAAAGCTTCAGAATTAAAATTTGAGTAATCCCTGTATGTGACGAATTTATTTTTAGCTTTTTCAGTTGATTCTAAATCAACAATACAGTGAGAAAGACTGTGATCCGATTTCAGATCCCCACTTATTGTTCCTCCGCTTATAGCGATGTCCTTATCATTAATGAAAATTGGATCTAATAGAGCTTTACCCCTGGTCGGTTCTTTAACTAGTTCAACGAAATCATATGAGTGGAAACAATCCCTAATTATATTTTTTGGCAAAAGTAAGTCATGATTGAGGTCACCCAAACAAATCACAACATCAGAAGAAGGGATAAAGTTACTTAAAATGCTCTCTATGTCACAAACAAAATCTTTCAGTGAATTATTTTTTGGAGGTCTGTATAACACCCCAACAGTTATGAATCTACGATTAATTTTAAATTTAATCCATAAATACTCACATGCATGATTTGATAGCTCCAAATCAATATTCATCAACTGACATTTGATATGATTTTTTACCTACCCTGCATGTTCAAAATCCCTCGGCAATCGGACATAATAGAAAGTTTGCACTCGATGCTAATTTTGTGAATTAGAACAAGTAGGTGAGCTGTTGATCGAATTTCTTAGCATGTGGATTGTGGATAGTAGGTATTCTGACCAGATAGATGTTGATGAATACTGTCTGTAGGTTGATCGAGGATTCCAGATTTTTTGAAATATTTTCTTCTCGTTTCTATAAAAGGAAAAAATATGAATATTTTTTCGATAACATATCACTACGTTTGAATTGAATTGTCCTATCAGAGAGCCTGAAAGATAAATTCACTAGCTTGTCAGTGACCATTTGTAGTGAAAAAAGTTTGGAAAGGAGAAATGAAGGAATAATTAATAATTTGCTATACAAATATCCATTTTTTTATGTTGACAACGGGAGCAGATTCATTTCCGAAACGTCCAAAGCTGAATCAAAATTTGTTATTCTTTCTATATACCTTTATTTCTCTTCTCCAAACCTTCTTCGATAAAAATTATCACTGGGAAGCTGATGAATTCTTCTTTCAGGCTCTCTGATAGGAACATCCTTTTTTCTACAAGCGTGCGTGATTGTACGCAATTTAGTTTGGGAAGTGTCATTTTTCCGCAACAGTGCGGGAAAACAAAGATATGATAAAATCGCTACCTAATAATATAAGTGGTTGGTGATGGAATATAAAAGTTTGAGTTTGTTTGTTGCAGTATTAAGTATTTATGTTCAGAATCATCCATCAAATTGCATTAGTCATTGTGAAAATTAAGAAATATTGAGAAATAAAAATTCATTATTGTAAAAATCCCCCTATAGATATGGATTGATCTGATGGAAAACGATTATTGTTGTCATGCCATCAATCAAACCTCGAATAAGTTTGATATTGTCGAAGTGACAGGCACAGCGTTACTGTCATTTTCGATTCAGTAGAAATGCCACAATGTGATCAAAAACTTCTAGCTATAGGGATTCGATATACAGATGCGTTATTATATACCAAAGAAGTCTCGAGAAAGGTATGAGAAGCTATACACGCGTTTTATTGAATGGTGCAACAATAATAAAATGAAAATACCGAATAGGTATTTTTGGCTTATTTCATAGAAGTGTCTGAAACCTAGACACCAAACTCCTTATGGGCCTGCTGGCTTCCGCAATGAACCAACATAATGCGTCAAACTGTAAGTTCACAATAGCTATCACTAATAATTAGTAGATAGATAATATATTTCTCTTGGTAGCTATTCCTATTTGCATGAATAATTAATTGAACGAATCAATCAATTTCCTACGCTTGTAGAAAAAATATTGTTCCTAACTCATGCGGAAAGAGTCTTTCCGCACTTGTTAGGAAAATTACTATAAACGCAGTGACATTTTGGGGTGAATCATCTGAAGTTTATTTTCGATTGACGCAATCAAAAATATTCTTCCACTCAACCCGAAAACAGAGACGTGTTTGATTTCGATATCTACAAAGATCAAATTGAAACTAATCATGTAGAAGTATACAGCTCAAGTTATTGCGGATGCATCTTCCACAGAATTCTTCATCAATAAATGGAATCATGATTATGAAAAAAATAATGAAATTTGACAAGATATAAGAAAATTACTGATGGATAATGAATCCTATATAAGATATGTTCACGTACCTATTTATGCGCAAAACACGAGCACTAAAATTCGAAATCATATGAATCTCCTAATGTTGATAATTCAGAAAATGTATCTTGGGATCTGCTTCAAGTTTCTTGACACTAAAGCTTCTCAGTTCTGATGAAATCGAGTGCTAAAGGATACTTGGTAACTGAAGGAGCGCCTGAACATTTCTGTTTCAAAGGGAGGGACACTCAGTAACACCCTTTTCCCCACATTTATGTATTGTACATCAGTGCGATAACTATAATTTTACGATGCAAATACGAGGGTTTCTTATTCACGATTACGCTATGACATAGATTAACTCATATTTATCGTAATTTTACACATTGTATCTTTGACTCTTTAGTTAGTGTGTGAAACCTTACTTGAATTCGTAGATAATGAAATATATTTTATTCAGCCAGTATTTTTTTATGAATAATATGTCCAATCTTGAATAGATATAATTCACGAATATTTCTGAGCCAATGTTGCACTCATATCGATGTCTGATCGATTTCATGGAAATAATATTGGGCACTGGGACGAAATAGCGCAGGACAAAATAGCGCGGACAAAAGAGCGCAGGACAAAATAGCGCAGGGACGAAATAGCGCAGAGACGAAATAGCGCAGGGTCATAATAGCGCAGAGACCAAATAGCGCAGAGACAAAATAGCGCAGGGTCATAATAGCGCAGGAACAAAATTGCGCGCGAAAATGGAGTGCAGGATCTATGATTAGGTTTGTTGGTTTGTTAGAGTAAAGACTCATTCTTCAAATACAAGGTGTTTCGAAATGAGTCTATACCCTAGCAAACAAACTAACCTGATCATTGGTTTACTTTAACAATCCAACGGCATACCTAGTATTGAGTTACTTCGTTTGTAAGGGTAGTCTCCTTTTGAAACATCTAGTATTTGAAGAAATAGTCTATGCCCTGACAAACGAATTAACGTAATCATAGATGATGCACTACGTTTTCGCGCTCAAATTTGTCCCTGCGCTATTATGACCCTGCGCTATTTTGTCTCTGCGCTATTTCGTCTCTGCGCTATTTTGTCTCTGCGCTATTTTGTGTCTGCGCTATTATGTCCCTGCGCTATTATGACCCTGCGCTATTATGTCCCTGCGCTATTTTGTCCGCGCTATTTCGTCCTGCGCTATTTTGTCCTGCGCTATTTCGTCCCAGTGCCATAAAATTGCCCTTACCGGATGATTATCCAAAATGGCTCACCCCTACAACTTTTTTATTATTGAAATTCGTAAAACTAAATTTGTGGGTTGCTTTGCCGTACTTTCGGATTGTATGGTTTCTAGTTTTTCATAATCTATTAGGGATTTTCACAACGAATTCAACGATACCGAAGTATCCATATACTCAATGACTGTTACAAAGAAATAAGTTTTTATATTGATTCGTCACACCCATTCAGTATATGGGAACTACGAATGCAAATATCTTCGTAATCATCCGAAATGACCCTATTTAAGTATGGAAAGGCAAATTGATGTGTGAAAAAATGAATTTCTCCAAGCGGCTTCCCTCTGACACGCAACAGAGAGGAAGAGTGTACTTCATCTGCCTAGGCAGACAAAGTATTTGGTGAACAGAAAATATTGGAGTTGCCAATGAAATAATCACACAAAATTGTTTTCTTCCGATTGGTAGCAAATATTAATTTTGCTGACAAATATCAATCAGCAAAGTGGTTATTTTTCTGATTGATATGTATCAGCAAAATTAATAATCCATAAATCGTTTATAATTTCCTTCATATTCCATCCGAGACAAATTCAACTCTATATTTTTTGCCATCTCCCTCATTTCTGGAGGTGTAAGTACTTTCAGGTCGCTATCACTGTCCATTATATAATAACTTAAATATACTGCATTTTTCGCACAACTGTCAGAAATTTCATGAATTGTCAAACTATTAATTATTATGGACATTTCCATAGCAACCAGCCATTTCAACAACTGCGATTTCTATCAAATTTTAATTTAATTGATCAAAATAAAGAGATATATATCATTATGAACAATCGGAGAAAAAACTATATGTTCAACGGCAGCAAAGTAGATTGACTGCCTTAGCTGGATTCCTAGCGTCGCTACGCTCGGCTATGAATTCAGCCTCGGCAGTCAATCTGCTACTTTGCTGCCTAGTTAAAAAAATAACTATTTTATAACATTCAAAGAAAATGGTAGATTGTTTCATTACAAAAGTCAAAAGTGACACTTTGTCTAACCAGCAAATTTTGCATTTACGACGCAGAGCCGACCGAAAGTAAAATTTAAGAGTCAAACAAAGTCACTTTTGATCCGAATGACACATGCTATTTTTTCTGCAACTGGAAGAATTGACTGAAATAAATATGTGAAGTACTGTTTATCCAAAACCAATTGCAGAATCTTGTGCCGCGCACCTGCAATCACTTCAAAGGAAACTTCAAACACGCTGACGCAGCACAGTGCGAGATATTCTGCAATTGATACTGGATATACTATAACCACCAATATGACTTACTTGACAGATTATTATTATACCTTTATTATGATAATATAGGTGAGTCGATAGGAGCAAGACCTCAGACTACTTTACATCAGAGTATTGGTGGACGATGACTTAACTTTGTTACAAAATGTAACATGCATCATCAGATATTATACAGGCAATAATTCAATACTAAACCCGAAACGTGGATGCCGTGCCCATTTACAGATCAGGTTTATTTTATTTAATTCTCGAGGAGGTTCGAATTTTAGTTTCAATATGAATACAACCACAGAGTGACCCATTTGTGTATTCTATTGAATCGATGGATCGATGAATTCAATTGGACCAGGTGTCAGCCATGATAGCAAATACCGCGCCAGTGCCAGTTATAGGAAAAAGAAGTGGAAAATTTTAGGTTAGTGAGCATATAAACAATAATAATAGCCTGAAGGTCGCATTCAGGATAATGAAACATTGATAATGAATGACAATGAATTCTTTTGTCATCGGTCCATCATGAGTATGCGAAGTTTCAATTCAATTCGTCGTTTTGAAGTGGGTCAACACCACCCGTCTCTCTGGATTTAACTATTCATACGAGTACTTATTGCAAGACACTGCCGTGTCTATGGATGTAAAAAGCTATTCGATGGATAAAGTTTGAACATTTGATATTTTGGTGAAGGAACAATTACAATTTTGGTGGCGGATCATCATTTAGCATTTTATTGAAGAAACATCGCTTATACTGGAAATCCCGATCAGGGGAATGAACTATTGGATTATGCTATTGTCGTCGGTCCTTGATAAGTTTGCGAAGTTTTGATTTAATTTTAAGTTTAAAAGTGGGTCGAAATCACCAGTCTCTATGGTACTTGGTGCAAGACAGTGCTGCATCTCTGGATATAAAGAGCATCGAAAGAAGTTTTTCGGATGTGAAATTTTGGTCGTGGAAGATGCATCACCATTTTATTCGAGTAAAATCGATGATCCTGATCATCCTTATCAGGATAATGGAACAGAACTATTGAATTATGCTATTGTCATCGGTCCTTGATAAGTTTGCGGAGATTCGTTTTAAGTCGACGTATTGAAGTGTGTCAAAATCAACCGTCTCACTGGATATAACTATTTATAGGAGTACTTGGTGCAAGACACTGCTCCATCCCTGAATATCGGGCATTGAAAGGAGTTATTGGAAGGAATCAAAACGTAGATTAGAAATTTTGGTGGTGGAAGATCATTCATAATGTTATTCGAGAAAAAGCGATAATCCTAAAAATCCTGATCGAAATAATAAACCAGAACTATTGAATTAAGTGATTGTCATCTGGCTTGGATGGGTTCACGGAGTTTCAATTTTCGTCGACGTTTTAAAGTGGGTCAAAACCACCCATTTCTCTGGATTCAACTATTCATACGAGTACTTGATGCAAGACATTGCTGTATCTCTGGATATATTATATTCGAAGGAATAAAAACCTAGATCTGAAATTTTGATGAAGGAAGATTTGGGATTTTGGTGGCTATTTTATTCGAGGAAAATCGATAATCCTGAAGATCCTGATCAGAATTGATAATGTAACAGAACTATTGAATTATGTTATATTGTCATCTGGCATGGATGAGTTTACAGAGTTTCAATTTTGGTCGACGTTCTGAATTGGGTCAAAATCATCCGTCTCTATATGGATATAACTATCAATACGAGTACTTGATGCAAGACATTGCTGTATCTCTGGATATGAAGAGCTTTGAATTCGAAGGAATGGAAACGTTGATTCGAAATTTTGGTGAAGGTACATTTAAAATTGTGGTGGCGGAAGATCACTCGCCATTTCATTCGAGAAAAATCTCTTATCGTGAAGATCCTGATCGAAATAATGTAACAGAACAATGGAATTATGTTATTGTCTTCTGGTTAGAATGAGTTTTCGGAGTTTCAATTCTGGTTGACGTTTTGAAGTGAGTCGAAATCACCTGTTTCTCTGGATTCAACTATTCATACGAGTACTTGGTGCAAGACACTGCTGTATCTCTGGATCTGAAGAGCATTGAATTCAAAGGAATAAAAACCTAGATATGAGAGTTTTGGTGAATGAATATTCGAAATTTTGGTGGCGGAAGATCATTCACCATTTTAGAAAAATCGCTTATCCTGAAGATCCTGATCAAAATAATGAAACAGAACTATAGAATTAAGTGATTGTCATCTGGCTTGGATGAGTTTACGAAGTTTCAATTTTGGTCGACGTTTCAAAGTGGGTCAAAATCACCCGTTTCTCTGGATTCAACTATTCATACGAGTACTTGATGCAAGACACTGCTGTATCTCTGGATATAAAGAGCATTGAATTCGAAGGAATAATTGAGTTTACGGGGTTTCAATTTGGGTCGACGTTTTGAAGTGGGTCAAAATCATCCGTCTATCTGGATATAACTATTCATACGAGTTCTTGGCGCAAGACACCGCCTTGTCTCTGGATACAAAGAGCATTGTGAGAAGTATTTCGAAGAAATAAAAACGTACTTATACATATGAGATTCTGGTGTCGGAACATTTGGAATTTTGGTGGCGGAACCTCATTCACCATTTCATCCCAGAAAAATTGCTCATCCTATAAATAATGATCAGAATAATGAAATTACGAAATTCTCATGTGAAGTGTGTTGAAGTGGAAAATCGTACTTGCTGGGTAACTACACATTATTTTGGTAATTGAACTATAAAATTGTTGTAGACCTACCGGAACTAAGAACGTTTGTTGGATCATCCGCAAATTTTCATCAGAGGTGGTTCTAATAGTAGTTATGGAACCTAGATCTTTCAACGGTTTGTTTTCAAGGAAACTTTCCCGAAATGAATCCGGCTAGCATTCCGGGTATTTGTCAAGTAATGATTCAATAAGGCTCGCCTCCACAATAAGTATGCAAAAATAGAAATACAAACAAACTAATGCAAACGTGGTAAAAAAGAAAATCGTGTTTCCTTGGGAACTAGAGATTTTTGTGGTAATCCAACTAATAAAATTGTTGTAGACCTACCGAGACTACGGATTTTTGTTGTATCATCCGTTAATTTCCAACAGGGGTGGCCGGGATAATGGTATGAGAAAAAGCAAAAAATCGATAGTAGTTCAGGAATACTAAATGAATTGATTCGAAAAATATTGAATACCAAAATTCTAAGTTTTGAAGTGTGTCGAAATCACGTTCCAAAATTCTTTTTTCTACAAATGTCAAAAAATGACAAGGTTCGCGCGTTGATAATTGCGAAGTGACACTTTTTTTCAGTTTCCTACGTTACCATGATTCCTTGCACAAAACAATGCGCGAAGTAAAACAGTGCGCGAAGTACCTACTTCGCGCATTGTTATGTAAAATATATGAGATATTTATATTTCAACTTCATGGTCCTCAATCGAGCAGACATCCACGAAATCATTTATTTCTGAATGTTCAACAATAACTTTGTTTTTTCTCTTGGATCGCACGAAAGGAAATTCCTATTATGTTCGTGGAACATCGTGCGTACCTAGGGAGGATAGGGGGAGACCTTTTAAGCCAGTTCAACACTATTTTTTATATCAAGCTAAGCATATTTTCACTTAAGAACTATGTTTTTTGACGTTTGTAGAAAAAATTTTGTTTGCAACTCGAGCGCGAAATATTTTGCTACGCCTCGTTAAAAAAATCAGATCTCGATCACCAAAGTAGCATTTCGCGCTCTAGATACAAAAATAACTATTATAAACATACAAACAAACTAATGAAAGCGTGGTAAAAAAGGAATATCGTGTTTGCTGGGTAACTACACATGACTTTGGTAATTCAACTATCAGATTTTTGTAGACCTACTGGAACTATTGATGTGTCATCAGCTTATTTCCAACAAGGATTGGTTTTATTTCCATTTGTTATGATACCCAGAATATTTAACATTATGTTTTCAAGGAAAATATCCACAAATGAATCCGGCTAGCATTCCGGTTATTTGTCAAATAATGACTCAATAATTTTCCGGAGGCTCTCCTCCACAATAGGTGCAAAAAGAAAGCCACTTCTATCGTGAGGCCGGAATAAGAGTATGATAAAAAGCAAGAAAACTAAAGAAGTTTTGAGGAATTGAATGAATCAATTAAAAAAATGATAAATGCTAAAACTCGATGTGTTGAAGTGTCTCGAAATTACGTTTCAAAATTCTTTCACAAACATTCAAACAATCTAATGAAGCGTAGTAAAAAAGGAATATCGTGTTTGCGGTTAACAACACATGACTTTGGTAATTCAACAATCATATTGTTGAAGACCTACTGGAACTACTCGTCAGTTTATTTCCATCAGGAATTCGTTCTAATTTTATTCGTTATGAAACCTAGAATATCTAACATTATGTTTTCAAGGATAATGTCGAGGAACGAATCCGGCTAGCATTCCGGTTATTTGTCAAATAATGACTCAATAATTTTCCGGAGGCTCGCCTCCCAAATAGGTACAATAGAGTGACTGCTATCGAGATGCCGGGATAAGTGTATGAGAAGAAGCAAAAAAGAATGTGGGACATGCCGTCTGGACGGAAACTCTGGTTGTGTGTGTGATCAGCAAAAAGCTCCCGACATTTTTGTATTGTAATCGGGGAGTTGTTGACATCGGGGTCGGTTCAACTTGAAAATTAAGGTTATGTGGTTGTCCTGCTTTGTCGAAAGAATTATTGTTATGGAGGCATAGAAGAGCTGGCTATCGCTGGGTAAACAAAAAAAATATCGTCTAACTATACTCTGTAGCGGAATTCTTTATGAAGTTTTATTCTATAATACTATAGAATACTCCCCATGGAGGTATGAGTTCTGACAAAGAGGTAACCAGAGTAACTGAAACATCTTGAATGAATTCTAAAAGCCCAAAAACCGGTGTGTACGTGTCAAGCGTATAACCTGACTAAAGAAAGGAATACTTGCGTCATACCATAAACTCATGGAAACTTGAAACGACTCACACAAAGTTGTACTAATATTAATTTGTTAGTAAATAATTTCTGATCGCTACAAGCGATTAAATAGATAAATGCTAATAAAATGAAAAGATGTTTGGTTACAATCATAAATAATTGGACAATATTCTGGAAGAGTTTATTCTTCATGAAACATAACCATAGATAATATTCTAGGTGATTCATGCAGAAGTGTTTTTACACGAAATTAATCTACATCTCTAGTTGGAGCGTAGATTCTGGAATACCGCTCACCATATCGAAGGATAGTCATAATTGTACTCAAAAACATGTTTTTCGAAAATTTGTCCTTGCTGTATTAGTTCTTATACATTGTAGATTTTTTTCAAACACTTACATTTCGAATGTTTCGTTGGTTGTCAATTCATCAAGTAATTGAATCGTAAGTAATCTTCCACCCAAATTATCCAATAATTCGAAAACACTTTGTTATTTGAGAAATAGGTGATTTAATAATAAACAGCGTGTCCCACGATGATCAAGACAGGTATTATCTCGGAACTCGAGAGTAGTATATGAAATTGTAATTTTGGGGTTGTGAATTTGAATAATAATTGGTGCAGCTTTCCCCGAATATTTTGTCTTCAAATGAGCTCTTCATTTCCTAACACGTGACATCAGATTCGAAATTATAAATGGGACAACCTGTATATTCACCATTTCTACAGAATGTCCATTTATTGCGTGATTCTTCGATATCTCGGAACCCATAATCTATAGAGAAACACTTTGAGGAAAAAACCATTTCAGTTACTGAAGTTGCTCATTTCATAAATATTTTCAACATTACTGGGTGTTTTATAAAAGCGGGACGACTCGGAGACGAGTTGTTTTAAATGGAACACCCAGTATTTTTTATTCGAAATTTATTTCGCCGAGGTTTACCTTCACATCGCTGTGAAAAAAATTGAATTTGGTTGTGGCGTTGCAAAGTTATAATTGATAAACCAATTTTTACCACTATACCGGGTGACACAGGGTATCGGGCCACCCCTGTAACTTCTGCTTTCGTCATCGAATTTTTCTGAAATTCGGTACAGTTAAATAAGCAATTATTTCAGATTTGATCACATTACAATCCAATATGGCGGACTTCCGGTATTTCTGGAAATGCCAGCAACTTCGTTTTTTCAAATGAATCACCCTGTATATTTTTACATATTCAAGTTCAACAGGTCGAAACAAGTGCAATCTTTATTTCAAATGTCATTTTTTCGAAAAAAATTAATTTAAAATTGTTTTTTCATTTTACCTCGTGGATAAATGAGATGCGTGGTCAAGACTATTCACAATCAATCACACATAACAAAAGAACATAATTTTTTCTGAAAAATTATTTTTTGTGTCACTTATCCAGGAATCAATTCAGCCACATCACTTTTTGATCAACAATTATTTTTTTTCAAATGGAACCCCTATGGGCCACCTACCCGTTTCTCTAGAACATACATTAAGGAACAAAATGAAATATCATTTTTGTGTTTCGGTGCAGTAACAAATTGTATAAATTCAAAAATCAACAAATAGTTTATGAATTCCCTTGCAGTTAGAATAATTTTTCAACTAGGTAGGCTGTGGAATAAATGACATTTGACATCAAGATTACACTTGTTTTGACCTGTTGAACTTGAATATGTGAAAATATACAGGGTGTTCCATTTGAAAAAACAAAATTGCTGGCATTTCCAGTAAAACCGGAAGTCCGCCATATTGGATTGTAATGTGATCAAATCCGAAATAGTTGCTTATATAACTGTACCGAATTTCAGAAAACTTCGTTGACGAATGCAGAAGTTACAGGGGTGGCCCGATAGCCTGTGTCACCCGGTATATTGAAGAGTCATGTTGAATTGGGCATGGTATTTTCATTTATTCAAATTTTGAAAATATTTTCGGCATACAGTAGTAGCAAGGTCTCACGTACACCAATCTTGTAATTTCGCGAGATGATCTTTTACAGGGTGCTAAAATTTACATTTTGAATATTGTAAGATTCAGATGACGTTCATTAGAATTTTTCAAATAGAACACCCTGTATTTCTCATCACAGATCCATTTCGACAACATCCGCCTTTTCATCGCTGAAAAAAAATCAAAATCGGTGGCGGCGTTTTCAAGTTATGAGTAATTTCCATATGTTTATCACTATCTCAGGGCAACTTATAAGGCATATGGTTCCTTTATATGATTTGAGTGTAGGAATATTGCTTGTCACATGACATTCGGGGTTTTAAATAGATCATACTTGCAAGTATTTTTGCGATATGTGCATTGTCCAAATTTGAAATATTCAGTAATCTTCCTACTTACGATTTAAATTGTATGTACCTATGTGAAACAAACTAACATGTCAAGAGCAACGTCTGCCTTCAAAACAGTGTTCTGAAGGCCTTCAGAACAGTGGTCTAAAGGCGTGCTCAAACAGTTGAACCTAATTCAAAGTGTTTCTATTTCAATTACATTCTTTAGTTCGGAGCGTCAACCCATTATTTATCATCAAGTTGCCCAAAAAACCCACTGGAGCACAGCTACACACTGAAAATTACCTGAAATACTCACCAACACATGGATTATAAATTGAATATCTGGTTCCATCATCTTTAGTGGCGCAAAAATCTTTAAAATTGTTTCTATAGGTAAGTAATTCAAGATATATTTGATTCTGGCGATGTTTGACAGATCATTACACAAATAATAAAAGTGTGTTTCAAAAAATGAATTCATAGTCTGCAAAAAATCTGTGAAAGTAGCATTTTGGATCAACTTGTCGAAACCCACTCTGTTTCAAATTCAAACTTGGAGAGCCTGTAAATGTTCCTATTGTGAAAAATATATGAATGGTCAATGAAGGAATTGGATAATATCGTAGCAACGCCATATTTCCACAACACAAATAAATGAAAGAACTATGACGTACAAATTTTTCCGGCATTGTATTAAAATAAGGAAATTATTCATAACTTGACAACGCCGCAAAAAGCGGAGGATGTCGGAATGAATTTGTGAATGAAGATACAGGATGTTCCATTTGAAAAAATTCCAATGAATATCATCTGAATCTTGAAAAATTGTGAATGTAAAATTGAGCACCCTGTTGAAGAGCATGTTGCAAAATTACTGAATTGGTATACGTGAGACCTTGCTACTACCGTATGCCAATATTATTTTCAAAATTTGAATAAATGAATATACCATGCCCAATGCGAGGCCCAATGCAACATGACTTCTCAATAGTGGTAAAAATATATTTATAAATAATAACTTGGCAACGCCACAACCAAATTCAATTTTTTCCACAGCGATGTGAAGGTAAACCTCGGCGAAATAAATTTTGAATAAAAAATACTGGGTGTTCCATTTAAAACAACTCGTCTCCGAGTTGTCCCGCTTTTATGAAACACCCAGTAATGTTGAAAATATTTATGAAATGAGCAACTTCAGTAACTGAAAAAGTTTTTCGTTCAACGTTTTTCTCTGTATATTATGGCTTTCGAGATATCTGAGAATCACGCACTAAATGAACACACTGTACATATATTCCTCCTGAAGACACGATTTCGACAAACTATCACATTTGTGGACTGAAACGTTTAATTCAAAGACTACAGGAACCCAATATCGCTTTTCCGATGACGATAACGACAAACGTCTGAAATGGTCAATTGCCAAATCATAAAAGTTTAGGGTCACTCTGTATATTTCGTTTCAAGTTTCCATGAGTGTATCCTAATTATCCTATTCAATTCTCCATGATATTTACATTCTCACGTCGTAATCCATTTATAACTAATCAAATTGATGTGTTAGTATATAGGAAAGCAATCGGTACCCACATAACAGAAGATATCCTAATGATATTCGTCCAATGTCCAACAATGGTAGGAATCTTTTTGAATTTGGACTGGACTTCCATAAAATATTCATTGAGTATCTGTAGTGGATATTCTTCTGAATATATCTTATGGAAAGTCTCAATTTCACTTGGTTCTCATGATGTTCTCTGAACATTACAGGATATCCCTTTTCGTGGGAACCAGAACATAAAATGAATACAGAATGAAAGATAAATTCGAATGAATAAATTTTTTTACGTAGTATTTTTTTTATTTTTTTTTTTTTTTGTCCCGTCGCACCTAATTATAATCTATGGTTGTGGGTGTGATCGGCTCAGCCGAAAAAAATATTGTTATGGAGGCATAAAGTAGTTTGCTATCGCTAAGCAGAAAATGGATCGTCTATACTCTGTAGCAGAATTCTCATGAAGGTTTCTATACTAATATTATAAATAGGAAAGATTTGTTTGTTTGTTTGTATCGCTCCACTGTATCAATTCAGCTGAAAATTGATGGAAACGTAGCTTAGAAACATGGAGACGGACATAGAATATTTATTATCCATGTTCGAGATGGCGAATCCCATATAGCGGATTTTGTGATTATGATCCGATTCTATTCATTCATTCTTGAATTCTCCCTGAGGAGTTGATTTCATCGATGCTTCACACATTTGGTATCTATCGAAAATGATTACAGAGATATAGAGCTTTCAAAATCGAGATTTTTCAACTTTGAGATTTTGTTGTGCCGAAACTACTCATTATCGGTCAAGACGGCTCTCATGTCCCTATCTCAACTGTTGATTCACTATTTACTGATATACATGACACAGGGTGGTTCAAGATTCAGAATTCTGATCACCCTGTATCTGTTCCGATTTAATATCAGTAAATAGTAAATAAGAAGTTGCAATAGGGACATGGGAGCCGTTTTGGCCGACAATGAATAGTTTCGACACAAAAAAATCCTCTAAAGTTAAAAAATCTTGATTTTGAACACCCTATATATCTCTGTAATCATTTCCGATAGACCACAAATTCATCGATGGAATCAACTTCTCAGGAAGAATCTAAGAATATAATATAATACTGGGTAATCTATTTGAAAAAACAAAGTTGTTGCTACGTTTTCATAGAAGCGGCTACACTGCATTGCTGAAAATATTTGAATATAAGCACGCATATTTTTATGAATTCCTCTCGTCTCATTCTCGATATAGAGATTGTATGGAAGCTCGTCGTGACAAGTATAGCAAAACAACGTTTGCGAGGTCAGCTAGTATTCAATATAACTAGGATACTATGAGTTCTAACAATGAGGTTACCAGAGTAACTAACACATCTATTTGCATTATCAAGTTATTCATTTTTACTACGCTCTCATCAGGTTAGTATGTATGTTTTTTCTGTGACGAGACAAAAGTTTGCCATTTCATCTCTGTTGCCAGGTTATAAAATGTCACTTTTCATAAATTACTTTTTACCACCTGTTTGACCGGAAGTGACCCCAACTTTTTTTTTTTAATTTCACCCTGTACATTTCTTCAGTCTATCTTTTCTGCCTTGAAATTCTCTATCCAACCATGTATCACAAAGTGGCATTTATTTCTTAATCCGCTGTTGAATTGCTTTTTATTCAAAAAGAATAAGTTGGCTGTTCAAAAATCATTAGTGAGCCGATATTATCCAAAATGTTTTGATATTCTGATCAATGTCTGCAGGTTGTCAATAGCTTGTTTGAGTCAAGATGCAAACCTTCGAAAATAACTCATGATATTGAGGAATCTAAGATAGAAACATATTTTTTCGAATTCAGCTACTCGTACAGAAACTATCTGTCTTTTATTTTCGCCATGTACCTATCACATGATCTTCCCTTTTGGAATAATAAAACTATAAAATTGTTCCTCTCATACAATGATCCACAGGGCTATCAGTCTATTTTTTCATAATTATTTCACTTAGTAGGCGGTGTATGTACCTACACAAACATGTGTTATGTATTTGACAGTTTATCGATTGCATCAATTTTCAGATTTCAAAATATTGTAATATTTTCTCAATATTGATTCATACTTTCTTCTGTCACAGAAAAAAATATTGTATTATACACGGGAACAACATTAGATTTTAGCTCACGGTTTTTTGTCTCCCTCCGCTACGCGTCGGGAGACAACACAACCTGGAGCTAAAATCTACTACTTTTTTCCCTTGTATAATAAATAACTATTGTATGTTTTGTATTGATGAAGTCTTCTGACGTGATTGTGGCCCACTTTGAAACGCCAAATGAATGGAAACTTCGCACACTTGACAATAATGTGAATTTTGATTATTTCATTCACACCCGGCTGGACCTATGAAATGTCATGATTGAAGTCACATGATATGCGATATCAGCGGCTATTGGCAAGGTGACGATTCCGATACGGCACCTGGTGGGCAAATTTGAACCAGTTTAGGACGTAATTCAAGGTCATGTTTGTTATTGTGTATTGTGTCCAGTGGGTTTCATATTTTATGAATATGAATACCATTCAACAAATTAAGTTAATTTTCTCTTCTTGCGTCTCTTGAGTACACGACATGAACTTTATATCAATTGCCTAATCAATTCTATATTATTTTATAAATTAGTATCAACAAATCTCTGATAATACGCGAAATCAACTGTTTGGTTGCTGGTTGAACTAGTAGAAGCTCGAGTAGAAGGTTCCAATGGATAAATGTAGGACCTATAATATTTCCTCTAATATGAATTTCCTGCACTCAAGAAGTCTTTTCTGATAATGGAAAATCAGTTCAGTTGAATGGAAAAAATGGATAAACGTTGAGAATCCAATCTGAGTTTGAAAACTGGATGTATGCAGCTCCGTGCAGCTCCAACAAAAACTTCCTACCTTTCTTCATTTCATTGGTCTAATAATGATAACAATAAGGTAAATTTGTGATTCATTGATATATTTATTTCTGATGAATAACTCTTATTTGCAGTGCCTATCTGAGAGAGAACATGATTGAAATGATCAACAGTTCATACCGTTTATGGGGAAATGTCTCCAGGACTTGGAAAAATAAGTGGTTGTTTTTGTTTCAAATATTTTTAAAGAAGCAAATTCAATGCCTTTGACTTTTGAACTGCAATACACAAAGCTGGGCAAGAAAAATACATTATGAAAATGTGCAGGTGGGTAATTTATGGTTTTATTTGTAATGCTTGACTCATATAAAAATCTTGTTCATGACATCATGCCTAGGCCTCCATAGATTCCTATTTTGTAGTATCATCTTTGTAGTAAAATAGCCAATGCAGATTGCATGTACTTCCAAAATGATTAAGTTAAAATACAGCTCCCAATTACATTCATATGAGCAGAAACAGTAGCATATTTTATAGATATATAATAACCCTGGTACAAGCAGGTCATTGTAGGTAGCTTACTTCATAGCTTGAATTGAATCTTTGAACACACATTGAAGTGACACAATCTATTTTTATTTGAATATTTAGATGGTGTAATAGCTAATAGATATGGTTTGTTTATAGTAGGTACTAACATTTCTTCAATTTTTCAGCAGGGGAGGAGTTGCCATCCAGGGTATCTTGCAATTGAGTGCAAATAGTTACACAAATTGAAACCAAAATCCACATTCCTTGATGTTGAATTCAAGTTTTCAGGGAGATATCACTGATTATTTGGGTACTTGAACATATCCATGACATTTCAAATTGTATCTTGGAAAAATGTATCCATAATTTTACTGCTTGTATGATATTATTAAACTGTATTTATTCATAAGTGAAAATTCTACTTTTTTTTCTGTTTTGTAATGTTTTATTGTAGGTTTTCAGAATTCATATTTCAATTCCACAACTACCTCAATCAACACCTCATTCTTTTTTGATGCAATTTCAAAGTTTCACTTTATAATCTTTACTGATTCCTTTTAAAATAGGTACCTACCTGGTAGATACTTAATTTTGCTCATTGTTAATTTATTTCTACCTATATAAAAGTCCTGGATTTCAAATTCATTCATGAGTGTAAATTTTTATGAAGTTATCTTGTAAAATAATTCAGGGAAAAACAGTATACATGAGCACTAAGGAAAGGAGTATACTGGAAGATCCTTCTATTTGTAGGTACTTCTTTCTTGACTTCTTTGGAGTGGCATAAGTACAGTAAAACACATGTTATGTCAATGTACTTTCATTTTTCGGAAATTATTATTAATTCAGTTCCAAAATATACAAAACATAATGAACTATACAGATTGATAAGATAGATATTTTCAATTAGATGAATTTAGGATTACAAAATGATATCAAATCACAAAATTTATGATAATATACTGTGTAAATACATTAACTGAAATCCTAGGTCATTTGATCAATGTTTTATGTGGTGGAATCACGAATTATTCAATGATTTCATCAATATGGTAAAAAAAACTAGCTTAACAAGATGTTATGAATTTCAAGAAGAAAACTCAGTCTAGGATGCCACCTACCTCAACTCTAAGTATATTAGGAATATATTCACATTATGAAAAGTGTGTTATATGGATACAATTCACACACATGGTACGTAGGATTATGACAATTTGCCGTTATTGCAGTGGAGCACCATAATATATGAGGTATGGGAGTTGCACTGTAAACAATCCTCAAAGCCTGGAAGTAATATTGTTGAAGATAGGCCATTGATGGAAGTATCTACTATTAAATCCACAGTAATGTCAGGATGCCTTTTGTGTTGAATTATTTCTTGGTTTAGACTCATTAGAGCTGGTTGCTGCTGATTTCTATTGTATGATTCTGATGGCTATAATATTTAGCACAAAATAGTCCAATAGGTTAACACATTTTTTAGGGGTGGTTTTCAATATGTTCATAGAAGGCTGTTCACTGTTGAAAAACTCCACTCCTGGTATCACCATTTGTGGTCTGTAGGATCCTTTTGCTTGAAGAGTGGAGTTATAGAGGTATATATCAGCTTCTGATGATAGTGGATATGCTTGTGATTTTTGATATCCCATAAAGCTGTCCCACAGAAATGCACTGATTTGGAGAATGCTCAGACTATTTCGTCCACGATTCAGTCAGTAGGTAACAGTTATTTTCCTCACATCACGATGAAACAGTATGATCCAACAAAAAATATTATGATTTCAGTAAAAAGTTCAACAATAAACACAAATAACACGATGAAATATCAAGAAGAAAATGTATGCAAATCTCAAGAAATTTTGTAAACAAACTACACACTCTTTGCCGCCATCTTGTTTTGAAACAGCGCCCCCAACGGTCGATCACCTTGCCAATTCAGGTAAAAAAACAATATGAGCAGCTATTCTGTTCGCCAGCATAAGAGTGCTATGGTTGTCAAACTTTGACATACCTATCAGTCACTCAAAAATTGAAATGTCTCGTTTTGGGTCAACTTCCACTACGGAAATTCGTATTTATGTAAGCGAATCGATATCAGAAAATAACAAAGAGAGTAAAGAGTCTGTCTGGAACAATTCATGTTTTTTTGCCAGCAGAAAAACTCTCAATTTTGTGCGACTACCCCAACTTGGGTGAGGAGAATGGTGAAGAGTATTAGAAATACACAGTTAAAATTGATATGGAAAACTATATATAGGAAGGTTACTTCAATGAACATAGACGTAAGACGAATCCATTCGAATATAGTGAATTCAAAGGTGTCAGGGTTGCGCATAATGCAAAAAGGCGAAGCCTAAAATATTTTCCTCAGACAAGAAAGGAAATTACAGAAGCTCTAATCAAAGAATTTTAACACTATCAATAGCGTTAATATTCTTTCTTTGCTCTAACATTAGATGTATTGATTGCAATTGTACGTAAATATGATGAGAATACCCCAGACGACCTTCAGAAGAATTATTCTAATAGTATCTGCAGAATTGTAGAATTCATTTCGAATAAAATGTTGAAAATCATATAAACCAGTATTTTTACACTGTTCATGAAATAATCTTCCTTAATATCACTCGACCATGACAAATGGAGACTATTATTTTCTTTACTTCATCAGATCATTAATGTTCATATGGTCTCATCAAATTGTCAAAATACAAGGTACTCTCGATAGAATTATGAAGAAAATAATAGTCGGCTATTTGTCATGGTCTCGGGATATTACCCACGATAGTCCCGTCACCAAAACTCCAAATGAACGTTTTTTCCCTTCGAATAACTTTTTATTCCGGGTGTTTCACAGGTAAAAGGAAAAAGTTCTATGGTAGATAGGAGTAGCCGAGGTGGTTCTGAAAATACCATTTTTGATGAGTCTTACAGTCTCCATAACAAAGATACAGGGTGATTTCTGATGATTATTCACTCGTCCTTAAGTATTAAACAACCCAGTTAATTTTCATCAAATTTGGTATGGAGCTTATACTTTGGACATTAAATTCATTGACCTATCGGGCGGGATGGAAGTTAAGGTTCAGCTGCAAGAAATAATTATATTTATTCGAAACGTAAAAAAACTGTATTTAATAATTAACAAAGTTCACCGAAAGAATCGTGAAGTGAAGGTAAAACTGAATCGGATTTGATACTTGTTTCTCCGCCACCAATCCTCGTCGTAACATGCATAAACAGAAAGTTAATAGTATGTCAATTTGAAGATTCTTAGGATGTGTGATTTCAAACGGCCTATGAAGGTCTCTAGTACACCCTATTCAATTCATGGTATTGTTACGAAATTCGGGTGCAGAAACGAACACGACACTATTTATTTTCGAACTGATTTATTTGAACTACAGAAGCACTAACTTATATCGAACTTACAAGTACTACTATTTATGAAAAACGATTTATATCACGCGGTATATAACTGTCTCTCTGACACTCGCTGCTCGACTGACTGAAGGCAGTTGTCCGGCCGTTTATATATGAGATCCCTTGGCAGGCTTTGGTTCGAGAACGTTCTCGAATGATCTTCAGTCTCCTTCTCCTTGTTCTAGAAGCTTCTTAGAACAATACCTCTCTCTCTGATTGTTCCATCGATTGTTTCCAGAACATTCCAGAATCTTCTGTCACGTTATTCGTCACCGCGACATATATTGAGTGTTCGGAAATATGCTGGTGCATGTAGAAATCATTGGGAGGTTGGAGAACAATCTGGGATGCGTGTTACAGGATGATCGTTGTACTCCTGTCTTCCTGCTGATGTTTCTAGAGCCCCTCTAAGGGGAATATCATTACAGTTCCTATATTATTATGTTGTTCTGGAAAACCTTGTATACATTTAGTTATTACGCTAATGATATTGATGACTTTTCTTTTGGAAGATACCTATTGTGAAAAATATCTACTTATAGCCTTAGCATGAAAGTGAATCCCTAATGAGAACTATTAATCTCTGCATCGAAGTAAATGCAAGACGCAGTTTCCTTCCAGAAAGGAAAAAACGCTAAATCATGTTCGTTGAATATTGTGAAAATGCATTAAGAGATTCATCTTTCTTGCTGTTTATCTACAATATCAGCATGTCATTGCCATTTTCAGCAACTCATTGATGTAATGAACTGATATATTTAGATGTTTTCCTTCGTGAAAAAAATAGTGTCTCTGGCGTACAGGGTCTCCACGTATAATATGTATATTGTGGCCAACGTGGCCTCGTGGTTGAAGCGTCAGTATTCTATCCACGTTGGATTTCCGGTAGGTGAATTTCGATTTTCACCACGACCACAGAAATTTTTCTGATGGCCTAAGAAAGTGTTTGTGATCACACGTTAAAAGTTAAGACCCCCGTCATTTCTTGCTCGAAGACTTTTGAGGGTTGCTCGTGAGGAGGCAACCGAATCATGGATAAGAACAATTTTAGAACAACTTCTAGAACAATATTTTGGACCCTCACTTCACTTTTCTTACGTGAAGCACATAGCCTATACGAGCAATCATTCGTCGTTGAGGTGTAAGTTAACGTCCTCATAGGACGTTATTTGTAGGACATTGGAAAAGTACAGTTCATGTACCAATTGGGACATCCGACGGATATCCCTAAAGGGCATTTGAAGGATGATGGATATCGGGGATATTTCATGGTTGTCTAGAAAGGACATGGGTGTCCGCTAAAAGGAGGTCAATCCATTAACCACATATTCCTTGATCAAAAACAATATGAGTTTCTAAATACCATTTTTCATTTTTGCCCTTCATATTCGATATACAGGGTGTCAAAGTTTGAAATTAAAAACTGTTTTTTTCTAATTACTCGCGTATTTGATAAAATATTAATCTCAAAATTGGTACATCACTTCAGCACAAAGAGTTACATCGTGTGAGGAAAACATAACAGAAAATAACTGTCAAATTTTCAAAATATTGAGGGTCAAGTACACACTTACCCCCATATTTTTTTTGTACATGCGCTAATGACTTCCTATCTATTTTCCTTCAAGTGTTCAATCATTTTTGAGTATTTTTTGTTACTTGTAAAATTTCGATTAAATCATTTGTTTTTAAGATAATTCGAAAAGTACTGGTTATTGTTTGATGCCTATGCGGCTCACGGTAATCTCATAATGTTCACATACTCATTTATTTCGTCTAAATTGAAAGAGGGCGTATCTTTTTACGTACGAAAAGGTAAATATGGAAATACCAGGTGCTCAGAGCAATTGTACTAAAATAATTTTTGCAAAAAAAAAAATTACAAAAGTTTAAAAATTATTTTAATACATTCGCTCTGAGCACCCGGTATTTCCATATTTACCTTTCGGTACGTAATAAGATACGCACTCTTCCGATTTCAACGAAATAAATAGGAGTATATTAACATTATAAGATTACCATAAGCCGCGAGGCATCAAACAATAACCAGTACTTTTCGAATTATCTTAAAAACAAATAATTTTATCGGAATTTTACAAAAATAAAAAAAAACTCAAAAATGATTGAACACTTGAAGAAAAATAGATAGGAAATCATTAGCGCACGTACAAAGAAAAATATGAGGGTAAGTGTGTACTTAACCCCCAGTATTTTGAATATTTGACAGTTATTTTCTGTTTTGTTTTCCTCACACGATGTAACTTTTTGTGCTGAAGTAATGTACCAATTTTGAGATTAATATCTTATTAATTACGCGAGTAATTAGAAAAAATCAGTTTTCAATTTCCAACTTTGACACCCTGTATATCGAATAAGTAGGGCTAAAATGAAAAATGGTATTTAGAAACTCATATTATTTTTGTTCAAGGAATATATGGTGAATGGATTGACCTCCTCTTAGCGGACACCCTGTATAAGATATAAGTCATGCCAGAATATGTACTACTTCAGACATCTGATGGATGTCCCTAAAGGAACGTTCGAAATCATATCCCATCAGGGACATGCCAAGGACGACCTTGCATGGACATTCTACAATATGTACCACGTGGGACGTCTAAGGAATGCTATTTCTAGGACATTTGAAATGATGTACCTGCTGGGACATTCCGTGGACGTCTCGGTGGACGTCCTTTCCCCGGACATTGCATGAGATGTACGGGATCCATTCTTGTCGAATTTAACAGTTTCTCGATGTTGACTTTTCATAACAAATTCTCAACCTTATCGTACATTTTACTTATGGACATAGTAACAATCTCTTCTACCTCTTTTTCATAAACTGGCTGACAACTATAATACTTATAAACCACAATAGCACACCTGTCATTTGACATACACAAAATCCTCTATTATGTGAAAAGAAAGAAACAGACATTCCTAACCTAAGAGATTTTGAAGAATTTGAAGAATGTGACTTGGAATTTTCTTTTTACATAATTTTTAAATTTCACAAAAATGAACAGTTGATTTCAGTTGTACGAATGTTAGTCTCTCATATGTACACGTATATGCAATTTTACACAATATATATGCTACTTTATCTTTCACAATTTTATATATCGAACAACGTTGTAACCAACATCACCAGTGCCGTAGTGTTTTCCAATGTATTTAAACTCTTCCATCATTGTAATATTCCTGATGATGGAAATAAACATTTCCGAAAGCTTGGATAAACTTCAAAGAGTAATCCTTCCACACTTCTGCTACCTCCAATATAGACTGGTTTGATGCCTACTGGTCAGCAACGACTTCCCTTCCATATAAATAATAGTAGATTGTTTTATTAGGATCAAAAGTGACACTTTGTTTGACAAGCGAATTTTGCATTTGCGAGGCGGAGCGTTAAGCGAAGCCGAGCCCAGTACATCCTTTTCAGTTCCTAGGAGCTAAAGTTCAACTTTAGCTCCTAGGAACTAAAATTCAACTTTAGCTCCTAGGAACTAAATATGTTGCCTAGCAACATACCTATTTTTGTGTCAGTAATAGAAACGTCAATTTAAGAGCTAATTCTAGTATCAAAATGGACGACTTTTGTGTCGGTTGCAGAAAAATATATATACAGGGTGTTGCGAAATTTGACCGACAACGCTCGACAGGTGATAGCCCTCGTGATTTAATAATCACTGAGATTGGGACATACGGTCTCCAAGTGTCCAGGTTTCGAGATACAGGGCGTTGAAGTTAAGAAATTAAAAAAGTTTTTTCGCAATATCTCAAGGAAAATTGAATATAATGCATTCAAATTCGGTATATGGTTTCATCTTTCGATGGTTCATCTTTTGACCAGGAAGACATTCCGAGAATTTTATCCATAGGTGTGTAGAGTAGAGTAGAGTAGAGTAGTTTATTTGACCATGTTATGTAAATTACATGTACGGCAAGTCATAATTACAATAGCCATAGTGCTTAAAAATAAAGATAATCTTCACCCTCAATCACTAAAGTGCAGAAATAGATGAATTGAAATACAAGAATACATGATTAAAAATACATTATAAAATATATAAAACGAAAAATAAGATAAAAATAAATAAGAACAAAACATAAAAATATCAATGTCCTGTTGAAGGGATTTATAAATGAACGGTTAAAGCCTCAGTGAACTTGCTGACTCCATATAGGTATCAATATTATAAAAACAATTATATATATTGAAATTCAAAGAGTTTCTGCAGCTGTGATACAGGGGGTTGTGATTACTTTTGATCCCATATTTTCTACGCCAATGGCGAAATTTCGATTATTTCCAATTTCTCGAACTGGTTGATCAATTATGTTGACAAAATGCATCACCTCCAACTGAACTAAAATGAACAGTTATCGAGATATTTGACCCAGAATAGAAGTTTGCATAGTAATTTTCTGTCTTCCTCAGTAGTACAGAATTAAAAAATGTTTTTTTCCTCTTTATGCGTGGAATAATTATTTCTGTTCAGCTACAGCATGAGATCTGAATAGTATCTGATATACTCAACACCGGAAATATATTTTTGCAATTTTCTACTACTGAAAATGATGAAATAATAATAATATTATGCTATGCAATCTTCTACTTCGGGTCAAATATCTCGAAAAGTGTTAATTTCAGCTCAAATGAAGGTGATATATTTTCTGAACAAATTCGAACAATGAATTCGAGGAATTGGAAATAAACAAAAATCAATCAGTGGCGTAGAAAATATGGGAGGAAAAGTTACCACAACCCCCTGTAGGGCATCACTGGATAAAATGTCCGAAATGGCTTTCTGGTCAAGAAATGACCCATTCAAAGATGAAACCATATACCGAATTTGAATGCATTATATTTCAATTATTCTTGAGATATTGCGAAACAACTATTTTTATTTCTCAACTTCAACGCCCTGTATCTCGAGAACTGAACACTTGGAGATCATGTCCTTATCTCATTGATTATGAAATCAAGAGGGCTATCACCTGTCAAGCGTTGTCGTTCGAATTTCGCAACACCCTGTATAATATGTATGTTACATGTATAATCGATGCTTCCCTCGTTTTCAAACACAGGGGGTAGATCTCGGGAAATCCGCAGAAATTTGTCATCATAGCTGAAAAGGATGTTGGATTGGGACAAAATGTAAACAATTTCTCATTCCCTCATTTCACATGTTTATGTTTGGATCACTATTCATGGCCATCTATTTCATCGTTGCAGGTTCGAAGGTGAACCAGAACCGGTTGCTGGAGTTCCGCGCTGGCGGCGTCGTTCAACGGGGTTCAGGTCAGGTGGGCCAGGAGTTTGGCGTGCGCAGCGCATTCCTGTGGCTCAAGGCCGACCTACTGCCTGCCCACCTGAGGAGGGTCGGCAGAAACAGGTGCCGCTCCACCGACGTGTTCGTCTTCAAAATCATATCGGATCGGATACCGGAATCGGTAACACTTAGCTCGAGGGTGAGTGTTTTTTTTAATATTATTTGGAGTATGAACATGATGTAATTGTGTGCTACTAAACATCTTCGTGAACGTCATTGCGAGTAAAAGGATTGGTCGCAGTCTGGACGTCCATGTCTGGATGACGGACGTCTCATGGACGTCTTGGGGACATCCATTGTTAATAATAAGGATGTTTTGGAAACGCCCATTTCAGGTACATATAAGGATCTCTTTGGATCCATAAATAAACGTATTGAGGCCATTCAGATTATCCCAGGCAACCAGATAACGAATGATCACGTTACTGTGACGTCCCTAATTGGTGTTTTTTTTGTCAGAGACGGCACACACCAATATTTATGACGTTACTATGATGTACTTTCTATGACTTCACTTAGGAGGATAAAATAAGACGTCAGTTTCATGACGTTGCAGGGACGTCCTGTCGACGTCCATGTTTCCTAGACCATCTCTGAACCATGTATAATTACATTATCATGTGAAACCGTTAAGGGTGGGCATTTTCAGTGTGAAAAAGTTTTCGAAAAAAATTGTTCTTCCATCAATTCACACATAATATAGAAACATGTACGTCTTGGTGATACTATATGTATATATGCTTCTGACATTGATAGAAGTTTAACTCATTAAAACAAATCATATATATACCCAAAAGTTAAGAGAAAACTTTTTCAAATTTTGACACCCTGTATATCTCGAGAACCAATTGAGCTAAATATGTATAAATATAAATAATAATATAGTAGGCTAATTAAATTAAATCGAAAAAAACCGTTTTGAGGAATTAATTTCCAGCAAACTGGAAATCGTTTTAGTACCTCTATTTGATCCTAAATGCGTGTAATCTGAGTTTGCACCATGTCAGGTGGTGAGCTTAACTTTTGATAGCCAAAAAACCGTCACATTTTTGCACTTTTTTTATTTTTTTGCTTATAGCTGCAAAACGGTGCGTCGGACGGAAAATGTTATTCCATTCAATAATACAGAGGACAAAATTCTGCGTCGAATGACATCTGAAAACATCAAATTCAGTTCAGAGGTATAGCCGAAATCGAATGTTAAAAAAAAGAAAATTTCGTAGTTCGGTGCAACTCGTGCGCGAAATACTTTGGTGATTTCGACTATTTTTTAACTTGGCTGCGCCTCGTTAAAAAAATCAGCTCTCGATCACCAAAGTAGCATTCCGCGCACTAGATGAAAAATAATTATAAATTGATGCAAAATTTGGGACCGAAGCTGAACCGGGCATTCAGATATCCGGATAATTGGACAAATCAAGAAAACTTAAACATTTGGACATCTATCTATATAACGTAAAATTTTATTCTCTACAACTTTTATTTAATGGTTTTTTTCAATAGGAGTATCTGTTTTCACGATATGTCGTCTTGGAAAGCCGCAAAATGTAAGCTTGCACCGAACTACGAAATTTTCTTCTTTTTTAACATTCGATTTCGGCTATACTACTAAATGGAATTTGATGTTTTCAGATGTCATTCGACGCAGAATTTTGCCTTCTATATTATTGAATAGAATGACATTTTCCGACCGATGAACCATTTTGCAGCTATAAGCAAAAAAATAAAAAAAGTGCAAAAATTTGGCGGTTTTTTGGCTATCAAAAGTTAAGCTCAACTCCTGGAATGGTGCAAACTTAGATTACACGCATTTGGGACCGAATGAAGGTAATTAAATGATTTCCAGCTTGCTGGAAATTAATTCCTCAAAATATAATTATTTGATTGGCCTATAGGTGTACCTACATTGAAACCGTCACTTTTATGACGTTGCAGTGACGTATCTATATGACATCTAAAAATCACGTCGGTGTGACGTACCAATTTGGTGAGTTTCGTCATACAGAAAATTTTTCAATAATGTGCTACTAACATTTTTGTCGGGTGACAAATAATGCATGAATATACGTTACTCAACAAAGTGAAGCTAAATTCGCCAACATCCCTTTAATTCCTATCAAACTATTCTTGGTTTGCTTACATTTCACCAAACAAACTACATAATTTCTGAATGTCAGCATCTTCATGGAAAGATTAAAACAGTTTTAATCTACTCCTGAAAATGCTGACATAGTTAGCAAAACACGTGTCGAGTGAATTACTAGAGTTCTAGGACACTTCTTCTGGAATGAGAATGAATACAAACACTTCCGATTCTTTTTCTAAGCCAACTTTCTAGTTACAGATTCAATTGAATCTATCTATCAATATACCCCTCGTTTTTATGCAGCAATTCAATCGAGTAACAGCCGACCTAGTATCCATCTATCTGGAAGAGCACCGCAGCGGTTGACAAAAGATCGACCTCACTCACCTAGTGTCCCAATGGCTGAACGAATCCAGAAGAGACAATATGTGGCTGTCCGTCCATTACATATACCTTAAAGATCGCCCGAATATTTTTCTCATTCGACCAGTCAACCGCCCCTCCCCTTCACCAATATGCCCACCTGTATAATGACTCTGAATCGGATCTGAGCATTATTTATCATGAAGTTCTTCGAGGATCCGTTCTGGGGCCACTTCTTCTCATCTTATATATTAATGACCTCTGCTATCTTATGATGATTATAGAGTGTCAAGTGGTCCTTTTTGCAGATGAAACACATTTTGAATAGTTCGATCACTAATATTCCACTTCAACTAGATCATGCAGAAAATTTTGAGGATCGAAGCAGAGGCAGACAGCACTTAATCCACTATCGACAATGATTCACTTGTACTTCGTTGGTAGTTATGATGGATTTGAATGAATAACAATGAATATAAAGATATTTCAACTACTTACATTTCAATTACCATATTGATGAGTTCTTATCAAGTCAATAGTAACCTCACACCAGACAGAACTTCGGAACCCTCACATCCAATATTTAAGTACAACCGTTGATTGATATATTACGCTTACGCTGGGAAGATGCCCAACCTTATGGGACAAAACGAGGTCCAAAAAAATCTCACAACTAGATGGCGTACCATAGTTCGAAATCTCACATAGTGGCGGCGATAGTGTCGAACGATGTCGGAGCAATACTTCGTAATTTGACGGGCAGGTGCGCCACTTACGAAGAGAATCTATTGGAATGCAGATGGCGTGCGACTTGGAACAATTAAACAACCCATAATCCAGAACGCTTGTATCGAATCCACGATCCGTACTAATATGGCGGTAAATTCGAATTTGTTAGTAATAGTTGTACTGGATATGCTTCTAACGAGCGCATCACGGACGTGAGATCATGAAAAAAGTTTATAGAAATCGAATTGGAGTGAATCACAAAATTTAATGTATCAACAATAAATGCTTCCATTTTTGGCGATTGTGGAATAAACTGGTCAGCGGATATCAATATATAAGCTGCTCATAAATTTGATTGAAATTCACGAACCCGGACCAGTGTTGTCACCTTAGTGTATTTTACCCTAGAACTGAATCTAAATGGGTCTGTTTGAGTGGAATTTCATATTTCATTATGTCGAATTACTAAATCAAACGATTATTCACTGTCGCAAATCATTTTCTTGTCAGAGTTATGTACAATTTTTGAAATTTTTATTATTAATTGAAATTACTGATATTTATCACATGAAAAACGCGGAACATTGCGTGACAATTCTATACCGCTATCAATCCAAAGTATTTTATACTGGTATATGGAGTATATTGGAGTGCCAATAATTTACTTTGATTTTTGTGGGGTGGCCGACTCGGTGCGTTTGTCGGCGATAGGGCTGCCAAGCCGTCGTTCGTCGCCCTAACAACACAAGTACATCCTAGGGACTTCCCAAGGACGTCCCTAATTTTATACAAGGACATCCCAGAGATATCCTTTGTCGGGACAGAGTACATACTAAGGATGTCCCAGGGACATCAGCTGGCTGACAAAAAAAGCATCCAAGGGATTTCCGTCTGGTACGTCCCTGGGATGTATACCAAGTACGAAGAGAGGATATCCCTAGGAGGTCCCAAGGATATTCCAGGGACATCCCTTCGACAAAAGAAAAAATTTAGGTCGAGTAGGGCTTGAAACCGGGACCTTTAGCTCATCAGGCACGCACCTTACTCCATTGGCTGATATGCCTTCTGAAGATTTATTTATACCAAACAGATTTTTAAACAGGACCAAACTGCAGAAATCTGAATAAATACAACTTAGGTTAGGATTTGGGTATAATTATTATCAATCGTGGATGTTTAAAAATGAGGGGCATTATATGCATTTACGATTTCTGTTTGCGAAAAATGGTAATTTCTTGAGAAGTTCTGAGACAATTTTCTTTATTTTCATTACAATTATTTACCGGAAAAAAACCAAACATTTTCATAAAAATTCAACTCAATATTTTCATGAAAGTCAATGACTCTGATGTGATTAGATATCAGATATTCCCTAGACACGAATTGGATAACCGATATATGGATGTACGGGGCCGGATGTCCACTGGACAACCACTGCGGGACATCCCCTGGATACCCCAATTATGTCCTTGTACCGTGTGACAAAAAGGGTACGTACCTAGAACATCCCTGTGTTGTTAGGGCGGAGATTCTGAGCGTTTCGTAGTCTGTACTCCGTTGTTCTGGAGCGGCAAAATCGATTCTGCTCAGAAAAAGTTACTGGTATCACAAAATATCAACGACGATTTCATGATTATATATCATTGCATACAGACTGGAAATGTAGCTGTTTTCTGTTGATTTTGTTTTTATCTCTTCAAATATACCTAAAAAGAATTCATATTTTTCAACAACTAGATACTGTAAAAAATGGTTCATAAGCTTGCAGCATCAACTCTTGTAATCCAATAAATAAATGAATTCTATATATATTCCAATAGTTATGACTCACTCTGTATATTATGCCTATTACAGATGTATTTTATTTCATTTTTATAGTGAACCATTAACAATCAAAGATTCAAAGATATCTGACTTTATTTTTTATCTACTGATGAGACTCTAAGAAATTATCAAATTCAGATTGATTATATTATCAATATTTTGTAATGTCTTATTATTACAAAACTTTAAAATGGATACAAATTGAGTGAAAAAAATAATCAACGAAAAAGGCGTGAGATGTTTTTCCAGATATACAAATTATATTGGTCTAGGGTCGTCTAGGCAAAGTATGACAAGTTATTCACAAGGGAATTAAAAAAAAACGCCACGGAGTAGGAACCCAACTGAGTGAGAGATCACAATATGTTATTCTCTCTTCCGCAAGGAACCGAGGAAAAAATCAATACTGTCCATGGGATTCACCGACCGTAGCAAACATTTTTTTATCGGAACCGGTCGGGCGGGTCGGGTCTCATCGTAGAAGACAAGGATAAACAAAAATTTCTGGAGCGATAGCACGCGGTGGGATGGGATCTGTAATTCTGTACAAAAGTGTAGTAATCTGTACAATTAGTTCAGGCATGTTCTGTGTGCCTAGTGGAGTCGCTACCTCACAGTGGCTAAACGATAGATGAGGGGATGAGCGGGGCATCGACTCGCAAATAACACAGGTTGGGCATCTTCCCAGCGTAAGCGTAATATATCAAGTAAGCGTAATATATCAATCAACGGTACAACATTCTATTGGATTTGTACGTTTCTTATGAGAGTTTCTTGGTCAGTATTCGTGGTTGAATGTCAATGGGTGACCTTTATGCTCATAAAATCCTCATGGTTTTAAAATGGTTTTAAGGCGGGCCTTTCGCGACAGCTTTCCGACCGAATATAGCCTATATATATATACTAGTTCAACAACTATTTCTAGGTGTCAGTGTGATGTCGAAATCGGAATAAAATAATTAAATTACAGCTTTCACAGCTATTGTAGAGTTCTTCGATTTCGTCTGTTACAGCAGGTCACCAATAGGTGGCACACAATTGAATGCAATCGTAGGTAATTGTATTATGTACGTGCAGTGTTGCCAGAGCTACTGCTCCACGGGCCTGCTCAACATGATTCCACTTTTCACTCCATTCAAGTCAAGCAAATACCTATATCTCGCTACAATGAAAATTTATGTCATGAGTCATTTTTGAAACTGTCTTCACAAGTAGTCTTTCGAATATTTCTTTTCCTTTTTAATTTCATTTCCTACTAATATAACTTATCATTATTGGCGTCGCTAGAAAAACTTCCGAGGATGGGGATCGAAATCATTGTTCAGGGCAAAATACTCAAAATAGTCTGTGTAATTCAGAAATAATGTGTGCAAGACTTTTTATCAAGTTCAGATGGCTATATGGATATATATTTTAGAGTGAAATAACCTGAACTTTTGACACAGATTAACAAAGCTTTTTGAAGTTTGTTCCACAACTGTGCCATTCCTATTATTTCCATCCATATGCTGACATAATTATCGATCTCATGAATAGAATTGAAGAAATTCTGCTGAATTTGTATGTTTAAATTTTCAGGTCTACTTATATAATTATAATTCAGTGACAAATTCTAGGCCGTTTCAAACTACTCTATTTATTTTCTAGTTCTTTTTAGTTCGGTTCTCTATACCTCTTCATTTTTTCAAACTACTTTTTATTTTCTACTCACTTCTTTTTAGTATGGCTATCTATAAAAAGGTGTTTCATTAGTTTGTCAAACTAATATTTATTACAATAGCTGATACCCGGCAAACGTTGTTCTGCTATATACAATTATTTCCAGAAAATATTTTTTTAGTTAAATATTTATCAACATACTTATATTCATTTGTTTTCTAATTCTTCTTCGACCCCGAAAACACCCAGATACAAATTTTGAATAGAATCGGATCATAACACTCAGTTGCCATCCTCCATCTTCAATTTCCTTATTTTGATGAACAATCATAATCTCCCATCCCAAAATCCCCCATATACAAATTTGGAATGGAATCGGATTAAGTTACAAAACTCGTCAGCCATATTGAATCTGCCATCTTGGATTTCCAAATTTTGATAAAAGGATCATTATTTTCGACTCCGAAAACCCCCCGATACCAATTTTACATAGAATCTGATCATAATAATTAAAAAACTCTTCCACCATATTGGATCCACCATTTTGAATTTCCCCATTTTGACAAATGATTCATAATTATCTACGACCTCTAAAACCTCCAGATACCAATCTTGAATAGAATCTGACCATAATTACAAAACTCGTCCGCCATATTGGATCCGCCTTTTCGAATTTCCTAATTTTGATAAAAAATCATAATCCCTGACCTCGAAAACCACCAGATACCAATTTTGAATGATATCTGACCAATCTGTTCTGTTCAGCACCAAAACATACACTGATGCTCTTAGATTCCATCCAGAGAAGAGCCATTCGCCTGGTGGGTGACGCCACACTCACTCACTCTTTGACATCATTGGAACACCGTAGAAAGGTCGGCGACCTTTCACTTTTCTATCGATACTTCCACGGGAAATGGCTATCATCCCTCCACTAGCAATACCAGACGAAGTAGACAAGCCCAGTCAGCACATCCTTTCGTTGTCAACCTCGAAAGATGTCGAACAGCACTTTATCAAAACTCCTTCATCCATAGAACGGCTAGGCTCTGGAATTCAGTGCCCGAGGAAGTATTCCCAACAACATATAATCTCCAGAAGTTCAAAAAAAAACTCCAATACCTACCTCCTGTCCCTATCCTCCCTAGGAACGCACGATGTTCTTTGAACATTATAGGGATTTCCTTTCGTGCGCTCCAAGCGATAAAAAAAAATAATTACAAAACTCGTCCGCCATATTGGATCCACCATTTTGAATTTCCTTATTTCGATGAAGAAATCATAATCTCCGACCTCGAAAACCCCCAGATACCAATTTTGGATGGAATCTGACCATAATTACAAAGCTCGTCCGCCATATTGGATCGGCCATCTTGAATTTCCAAAATTTGACGAAATATTCATAATCTCCGACCCCGAAAACCCCTGAGTACCAATTTTGAATGAAATCGGATAACTATACTCGGTCGCCATATTTGATCCGCCATTTTGTATTTTCTATTTAAGAAATAGATTACGACCGATTCTCATACCTACCGAATACGCACAAAAAATTTCATACGAATCGGTCGAGCCGTTTCGGAGGAGTTCGACCACTATGACCGTGATCGTGACAGGAGAATTTTATATGTTAGATTTGTTCGTCTTACAAACACTCGGAGAACCTCCCCTTGAAATATGCCCAGATAATTGAATAATACCCTCCTGTATCATCACGTCGCCTAGATTTCATAATATGTCCGAGTAATATGTATAACATTGGCAACGGTGTAAACGGGTTTGAATTCATCATCTCTCCTAAGCGCCATCTGCTTGCAATACATTGCACCATTCCTCTCTGCCGCAGTCTGTCATTTCGAACACTGCCATCTCTCAGGTAGTGCCTGAACTACCACATCCTAGTTTCCTGCATTATATTCTTTCAAGAAATGGAGTTTACCGAGATCAGCTGGGATGAATGGATATTTTGTTGACAGAATAATCGTTTTTGTTGCTTCCTGTCCGAATGGAAACATTTCAAGAGCTGATATTCCAGTGACACCTTGCCGAATTTCCAACAATTGTACTGAGATCGAAAATATTTCAATTTGAGACAAAAAAATTTCAATGTTTACGTTTTTCAAAAATCTGTATCTTCTATAAATAAATGAGTTTCGACTCCGTATGATAACCAGGCCCTAGTCCCAACCTTCTTCTTTACGATGATTTAATCAGTTTTTCAATTGAATCATTCATAAGCCCATATAGCAACATCTAGTGAAGGCCTGCATGTCGATTTGGTTGAATCTCTCCTCTTAAATTACTTATATACCGAATGTTCGATATTGGTGAAAGAGGGAGGTGGTTGACTACCTTCCTCTTTCACCAATATGTCCCCCTGTTTAATTACTCCGGATCTGAACTGGGTGGCATTATTTATCATGGAGTTCCTAAAGGATCCGTTCTGGGGCCACTGCTTTTCATCACATATATCAATGACCTCTGCTATCTCATGATCATTATGGAGCGCAAAACGGTTCTTTTTGCGGATGGAGAAACATTTTGAATAGTTCGATCACTAATATTTCTTTTTCACTAGATCATGCAGAAACGTTGATAATCGAAGCAGAGGCAGAGAGCACTCGATGATGAAAATAAATCAATGACAATAAATATAGAGATCTTATAATTACTAACATTTTGATGACCATTTTGACGAGTTCTTATAAGGTCATTCGTAGCCCCACACCAGACTTCGGAACCCTCACATCCAATATTTAAATACAACATTCTATTAGATTTGCACGTTCCTCATAAGACTTCCTTGGTCAGAAATATGGAATCGATTTTTATCAATTACTCGAAAGTCTTTTTGTTAATTTTAATGCAACCTGGTGGTTATATTATATTAATATTTCCTTCCAGAAACTTGTTCATCCAACGAACAGCGAGGCTCTGGGACACATTGCCAAGGATGGTGTTCCCCGAGCCATATAACCTCCAGAAAGTTAAGAAGAACACCAATTCCTACCTTATTTCCCTTGGTTCTCACGATGTTCTCTGAACATTACAGGATATTCCTTCTCGTGTGGACCACAACATAGAAAAGTATTCGTGGTTGAATGTCGATGGGTGATTTGTTCAACTTTATGATTATAAATTCCTCATGGTTTGAAATTACTGGTAAAGGTACCAAATGTTCTACTTGTGTCTATTCCTCTGGAAGAGCACTCCCAGATCACCCTGAACATTTGTTCATTTGACTAGTCAATCACCACTCCCCTTCAACAAACTATATTCACCTGTAAACAACTCTGGATCAGAACTGAGCATTATTTACAATGGATAATCTATGGTAAAAGTCCATGGTATCTCAAAGTGGAGTGAATAGATTCATAAACAAGACACACAAAGTCATTTCCACAAATTTATTGACTGAATAATCAGTATCTGTACATGTTTCGGACTATCAATAGTCCATCATCAGCAGCATATTTTAATTGACAATTTTCTACAAAGAAAGGTTTTTCATATAGTTACAAATTTTATGTTTAGGTTATGTATACTCACGTGGAAATGAAAAAAGGAGAAGTTAATAATAGTTAAAATATGCTGCTGATAATGGACTATTGATAGTCCGAAACATGTACAGATACTGATTATTCAGTCAATAAATTTGTGGAGATGACTTTGTGTGTCTTGTTTATGAATTTACAATGGAGTTCTTCAAGGATCCGTTCTTGGGCCACTGCTTTTTATCTCATATATTAATGACCTCTGCTATCTCATGATGAAAATGGAGTGCCAAATGGTCTTTTCAGCAGATGGAAAAACATCTTGAGTAGTTCGATCATTAATATTTCTGTTCTACTAGATCATCCTAAATCTTCGATGATCGAAGCAGAGGCAGAGAGAACTTGATCTACTATCGACAATGATGCACTTGTACTTCGTTGGTAGTGATGATGGATATGAATTGATAACAATGAATATAAAGATCTCATAAAAACTAAAATCAAAATGGCCATATTGACGAGTCCTTATCAAGTCAATAGTAGCCTCACAACAGACAGAATTTCGGAACCCTCACATCCAATATTCAAATACAACATTCTATTGGATTTTTACGTTTCTCATGAGAGTTCCTTGGTCAGTATCCGTGATTGAATATCAATTGGTAATTTGTTTTACTTTATGTTTATAAAATCCTCATGGTTTGAGATTACTAGTATACCGAATGTTCTCCTCGTGACAAATGATCAACCAGTCGACCACCTTATTCCTCCACCATTATGTCCACCTGTATAATGACTCTGAATCTGAACTGAGAAATATACATCATAGAGTTCTTCAAGGATCCGTTCTGGGGCCACTGCTTCACATCATATACATCAATGACTTCTGCTATCTTATGATGATTATGAAGTGTCAAATGGTTCTTTCCGCAGATGGAAAAAAAATTCCGATCACTATAATATTTCACTTCAACTAGATCATGCAGAAACTTTGATGATCGAAGCAGAGGCAGAAAGAACTTGATATACTATCGACAATGATCCATTTGTACTTCGTTGGTAGTGATGATAAATATAAATGAATAACAATGAATATGGAGATTTTATAACAACTAACATTTCAATGACCATATTGACGACTTCCTATCAAGTCATTAGTTGCTCCACACCAGACTAACTTCAGATCACTCACATCCAAGATTCAAATACATCATTCTATTAGATTGACACGTTTCTCATCAGAGTTCCTTGGTCAGTATTTGTGGTTGAATGCCAACGATTGATTTGTTTTACTTTATGTTCATTAAATCCTCTCGGTTTGAAATTACTAATATATTGATTAGTCAAAACCGATAAAAACTCGTTGAATCAACCTTCTCCTCTTTTTTTGCAATTTGATCGAGTGACAGTCAACCTAGAATCCATTCCTCTGGAAGAGCACCACAGTGGCTCGCAAGAGATCGACCTCACTCACCTGGTGCGCCAATGGCTGAACGAATTCTGGAGAGACAATCTGCGGCTGTCCCTCCAAATATTCGACCAAGTAACCACCTCTCTCCTCCCCCGATATTCTCCCCTGTATAATGACTCTGTATCTTCATCATGGAGTTCTTCGAGGTTCCGTTCTCGGGCCACTGTTTCTCATTGTATTCATCAATGACTTTTGCTATCTTATATGATGATTATAGAGTGTCAAATGGTTCTTTCCGCAGATGGTAAAAAAATCGATCACTGATATTTCACTTCAACTAGATCATGCAGAAACATTGATGATCGAAGCAGAGGCAGAGAGCACTTGATCAAATATCGACAATGATTCACTTGTACTTCGTTGGTAGTGATGATGAATCTGAAAAATAACCATGAATATGAAGATCTTACAGCAACTAAAATTTCAATTGCCATATGCCAGTTCTTATCAAGTCAATAGTAGCTCCACACCAGACTAACTTTGGAATCCTCACATCCAATATTCAAATACAACATTCTATAAGATTTGCACGTTTCTCATGAGAGTTTCTTGGTCAGTTTTCGTGGTTGAATGTCAACGGGTGATTTGTTTAACTTTATGTTTATAAAATCCCTATGGTTTGAATTTACTAATATAATACCGAATGTTCTACTCGTGACAATTGATTACTTGGAGCCGATATAAACTCGTTGAATCAATCTTTTCTTTCTTTGCAGCAATTCGATCGAGTGACAGCCGATCCAGTATCCATTCCCCTGGAAGAGCACAACAGCGGTTGGCAGAAGATCGACCTCACTCATCTAGTGCGCCAGTGGCTGAATGAATCCAAAAGGGACAAGCTGCGGCTGTTCGTCGACTGCAGCTGCTGCTCCGATTGGCGGGTGCACCTCCTCAACGACCGAAAGGAGGCGGCGGCCGGCGAGAGGGACGTTTTTGAGGACGAGAGGGAGAAAGATGGATTGAAGAGGAGGGCGAACCCGGATAGGCCCTTCCTGGTAGTGCACGTGGATCCGAAGGTACGTTAAGGGACTTTGTGAAGAGTAGTTATGGAATCCATTCTCAGATATGATAGATTCAATAAGTCTGTACCAGTTTCTGAGATTATTTTGTAATTTTTTTTGCAAAGACAAATTTGTCATCCTGTGAATTCAAGTTTCATAAGTTGAAAGTATACAATGTCAACCAATAATTACTCAAATGTGATTTTGATTTATTTATTCATCATTTTTGTTCAATGTTTCAAGAATATTGGTGGAAGTTCAATGAATTCGAGAGGCGTCACTATATAGGTTGATAAGCAATTTCGAAATGTCTGTACACAGTAAAAAAAACAATAACACCAGTTCACACCAGCTAACACCCTTAGGTGTTCCCTGAGATCCTGATTGGTTCAGTGGGAATCAACACTGATATTTTTAATACCAACATGTGGTGTCATTCGTTCTTACATACAGTCAAGAACTACACTTAAATACCTAGTGCTGATTTGATCGGTTCGTGTTATTCGACACCAAAGTGGTTTACTATACAATCATTTGGTGATTATGTTGATACTGTAACTGTTGCGGTTTTGCTTTTACTGATAATATATGATATGCGAATATTTCTCGGAGATTTATCTGATGTGAAAACACACTTACTGAGTGTTATAACGTTGAGAAGCGGTGCTTTCTAGTCTGCATCTAGATGTTGAATAACACGACTCTGATATACTTACATTAGTATTCAGTGTATGGAATGAACCACTGTAGTGAGACCTCACAATATTACAATACATCTCTGAGCTGATACTATTTGATGGCTGTCGAGAGACGAGCGTCGAAGGAACGCTAAGTGTCGCCACATCAATTAAGATATTTACTCAATATTTTCTTGTGCACAAAATTCATACTTTGATATATTCTATTCTATATTCCAATCTGGTTCGATATTAGTACTCTATAGCTTTGCAATCTCGAAATTATCATATATAAGTGATGAATCAACTTAAAATTCCTTCATTGCATTATTTTCACGAAATCATTCGTTCTTATTGTCACCTATCAATCTCGATACCAGAATTTGTGGAAGATGATATACCTAACCTACACCATTTTCATCTATTCTTCAATGAGTTTAGGTTTATCAGGATGTAATTTCAACATCAGCAATATTATTTATTCACATGGGAAACTGCAAGACGACGAGTAAATTATATTAGCACCAAATCTTATGATTCCTACACGGTTGTGATTTATTCGTGATCAGTCAGGGTGTAACTAAGTATTAATTTCATTCAATAGTTTTTTGCGTCAACATGAATAATACATCTATCAAAAGTAATTACTCCTCATCCTCTTGTTGTTTCTTTTGAATGGATATTTCAGAACCTCTCCGAACTACCACATCCAATTTTTCACCCCTAATAACAAAATAACATCTGTAAGATCGTAGAAACATCCATATGGAATGATAGGAACATCTCTGGAAAATCCCTATTTTCCTTGGGACATTCTTGGGATGTTGCTGGCAACACCCGTGTCAGCATTTGCGATGTCTTATAAACATCCCATCAGAATGTTTGTGGGATGATACGGGATGAACCAGAGACAATCAATCAATTAAAGAGACTTTTAGGATGTTTTTTGTTAGATGACAGAAATGGATGACACGGTATGAATTATTTTCAATCTAAAATCCTGAAAATGGCCGACCTATTTCCAGATATATCATGAAGTAACAATGCGAATCCGAAAATATGCGGTCGGTGCGGTCCAATAACTAATGGAAGATAATAACAGTTGTTTGAGGCTCATATTTGTTGGCGCTGGGCCGACGGCTGTTAGTGACCCTTAGCAACGTAGGTGTACCGCCATCTATCGGCTGGTATAACAAATAAATTCAGCAATAAATATGCTGAAGCGATATATTTCAAGTTTGTCGTTTATTACATGGTTCATGGAGTTAAGCATGTACTTTGGTAATCTTATTGAGGAATATTTAGTAAAATTACTTCAATTTGTTATCTATGAAATCAGCCGGCTTTGGTATAGGTATGAGTATATGAGTACGGATACGGTTTTGATTTCCATTTTTAACCAACTTTTCAATGTTTCAAATGTCACAATTGTTTGAAAAGTTCAATCATGTCAATCATGATTAGTAAATATGGAACCATGATATTGTTTATGAAAAAAAGATCAAATGGGGTGTTTCTAGAATATCCAATGAGAACATCTGATGAATGTCCCAAGAGAAACATCTCTGGGATATCGTACCTAAGTCTGAAACATTGAGACATTTGTAGGACCTTAGCGAGATGTACCAGCAAGATCCCGTGTTGTTAGGGACTATGAATGTGTATTATTAAATTCACTAGGATGTAACGGTGCTGAATCCTTTCAAAAAATGTTCAAAATGATGACCATTGCTACTTGATCTGATGAACTTCCTCAAATTCATTTGAGGTGAGTCAGGAGACTTTTTATTGAACTTCCGGCATGTTCTGCTAACATTCTCGAAACATAGAAAAAAAAATGATAAATAATTTCATCAAAAGTCATAGATGACAATGAAGGAATTATTCAGTTCTCTATCAGAATGAAGTTCATCTAGCCTACTATCTGGATCACATACTGATAATACTCAACTGATCATAACTAACAAACTGTAGGAGAAACAGTTGAATGGTAAAATCATGTAATGCAATAAGATTTTGTTTCTTGAGAAATAGGGAAGATAATGAAGTGAATCCAAAACATGAATGTTGAAAATAAAAGGCTGAAGTGCACTTTCAATTTCAAGTTGATAACGTAATAACTGTTACACCCCAGAGAATATTACAAATTTCATGAAAATAACACGCTTTAAGTGCTACACCGGGTATTCATATGAAAGAAGTTCTTATGGGGATACAGTTAGCACACAAATGTCCTGTCATTCAAAACGAAGAAAGTCCAAATCGGACATGTACTTTCTTGGGAAAGTGTATTAATTTTGTGATAGCGTTAGCGTTCATAGAATTGTGACAATAATCTGATAGTGACTAAGAATTTTCCGGATCGAAATCTGAAACACTCTGTATATTGTTATGTTTCTGGTTGCAGGTGACGAAACGGGTTCGCAAGAGAGCGATAGATTGTAACAGCGAAACGGGGAACCAGTGCTGCAAACAGAGGTTCTACGTCAGCTTCAGGGACCTCGGATGGGACGATTGGGTTATCGCTCCCCAAGGGTGAGTATCATTTTAAACAGAAATCGATAGGGAATTCCAAAATTTCATTATGAAATATGGAAGGAAGATCATTTCCATAAAAAAGGCCCTCTTGTTGATACTCGACAGGACGCACCGTTTTCGAGTGATAACGACAATAGTTATTTTACCGCACTAGTGCGGTAAAGTGAAGAAAATATAATTTCAAATTTAATTTTCACTCAAAAAAAGAAATGAGAACCAATTTATCATGACTATAGACACACTATTATCAGCTAATAATCTACAATTATAATATTCAATATCTACAAAAATTGAACCTGATTTAAAATAAATGGTAAACAGAGAAATAAAACAGGAAATGATTATATTATAGGTACTTATAATACATATTTCCCCACATATTAATTCAACAAAGAAGAATGCATCAGTACATAGCTACAAAAATTGAACATCATTTATAATAAATATCAAACACGACACCTTTACAATTGGTTATATTTATTTCAGCAGAGGTGGATGCAACTGAAGTATTGCAGTTTTCAATTCCTATCCAATATCTGGTAGAAACAATTTCTCCTTCCATTATTTTTGTGGCTATAATAATTTTATCCTCCAAGGATGTTTCCACATATCCTCCAGCAACACTACTGGACTTTCATCCACCATGTCTTTTCGAAGTGTGCATATCAGCACCAGCATCAGCAAGTACGGATGCAGAAGATCTTCTAAAACAGTCGGTCGAAGTCGAAAATATTTTCGGACTTTATCCAAGCAGTCACCAACAATGTTTTCAGTAGTGATTGCAAATTCTTTCTGAATTTTAGTTTTCGTATTGGGTATTTTGATAGTTATGAACGTTACTTCATCAACTACATCACCAATTTTCAAATTCAACAACTTTTCTCCACGACAAGCACCAAAGATACCCACAATTAATGATACTCGTATCGTAAATATCCATTCCTTACAAGTGCTAAAGTAGTACTTTTCCGCAAGAGTTAGGTACAATGTTTCTCCTGAAAGTGTTTTTTTCAATATTATTCATGAAAAAAGAGGTTTTCAATAAACAAAATTATATAATAATGCTACAAAATGACAAATAACACAGAATATTCACATACCTTATTCAGTGGGTCCTAAATATTGTTACGACCCTGGCGATCAATCCCAGCTACCTGCTACGGAAGTAAATAAACCATATTTCTTGGAATAGTAATTAGGTGATTCGACGGCTATTGAGATGACTCGAGAAGATTATCGACCTGTTCACGATATTTCGAGTGGAATCTAGACGTTTTATTAGGTAGTATAAATAGTTGTTGTTAGGGACAGGAAAGGAAGTCTTTATTTGGAAGCGTTATAATAACGATCGAAGAAGTGTTGTGAATCGGAAGTGTTCAGTACGAGTATTGTTATTATTGTATAGTAGTGTTCAGAATAAATCGTTTTAAGTGTTCTACCGAGTGTTAAATTATTACAGACCCAGAATAAAATCGTAACAGTGGTGTCAGAAGTGTGGATTTTTCGAGGACATTTGAAGACGTATGGTGAATACAAGGAGTACGTCATATGACGCGATGGAAGACATTTTGAAATTTATGCAAAATCAGTTCGCGGAACAAGAGGAACGACGACAGAAAGAAAAACAAGAGGAGGAGAAACGTCGTCAAGAGGAAAAATTAGAAAAAGAGCAACGTCGTCAAGAAGAGTTACAGAAAATTCTAGAGCATCAAGAAAAAGAACGAGAACATCAGAAAATCTTCTTCGAACAAATTCTGCATAAAACTGATGTGCAAATAGATGAGTTGAAGACAGATTTCACCAAAATTGACGACAAGCTTAACCAGGAAGTTTCAAGAATAGATTCCATGTTCGATACAATCAAAAGAGATGTAGCGAATCAGATCGCCTCGCTACGAAGTCAAGATCGTCGTGACAGGGTTGCCACATCGGGTTCTTCCGTAAAACCACCAACTTTTGATGGACAGTCGCCTTGGTCTATGTATCGCCGACAATTTGAGGCTGCAGCAAGTGCAAATGAGTGGAGTGACGAGGAAAAAGCTACTGCACTCATTGTAGCTTTGAGAGGACCAGCTTTGGGGATGTTACAGTCGATCCCAGTGGAACAACAAAACCACTTCGGAGATTTAGTGGCTGCGCTAGAACTCAGGTATGGAGACCAACATCGAGAACAGCTTTACCGGGCTCAGATGAAAAATCGTGTGCAAAAGTCTGGAGAGAGCCTACAGGAGTTCGAAGCAGATGTGAGAAGACTGACTCAATTAGCGTATACAGAGGCACCAGAGAACTTCAAAGAACAACTGGCGGTGCAGGTATTCATCGACGGGCTGAGAGACTCAGAAATACAGAAGACTCTGAGGCTAACACACTTTAAGAGGAGCAGTGAAGCCCTTGTAAGATCTCTGGAGGTAGAAGCGGCCTTCAACACCTCTAGGCCAAAAGTGAGAGCTGTGTCCATAGAGGAGCCTTCCGAACACGTGGACCCATTGGCAAAAATGTTAGGAAAAATGTTTGAAGAACTGAAGGACTCGATCAAAGAAATTAAGAGTGGGTCAAGCAACCAGCGAAACAGATCCTGCTATCGCTGTGGCAGAACTGGACACCTAATAAGGGACTGTAAGGTGAGAGTACCACCACGATCTTCTTCACCTGCAAGGACGCCATTACGGTCGTTCTCACCTGCGAGGACTAGGTCATCTAGTGAGTCCTCAGATAGATACCAGGAAAACTAGAACTAGCCAGCGTATCGGGGCGCATGCTGGCTAGCAATAACGAAGCCCCCAGGGTCATAAACATCAAAAGGATAAGAAGAACAACTGATAGCCTGACCATCAAAGGAAAAATCAACCAAATGGATGTAACCTGCACCATAGACACCGGTGCATCAGTTTCCCTGGTACGCAGTGACATTCTCCGGCCTGGAAGTATAAAACCAACCACTTCCAACTTTGTTCTTCGTACGGTCACTGGAGAAAATACACCTATACGAGGGATGGCTGATATCGAGTTGAAGCTTGGAAGACTCCATTTAGTGAACATGGTATACGTCGCAGATATCGAAGATGAGTTTATCCTCGGCATGGATCTGATAAGCGACTACGGGTTTTCATTCGACAGTGATCAGAAGACCATGAAATTTGGAGGAGAAGAGTTTGTACTAACGACACCGGCCGAGAGGGAGACGTCTGTGAGGCTACGACTAGCGAAGACTGTGAGAATTCCTGGATTCACTGAAAAGATCATCCATGCGCGATTAGAGAAGGACCCTGGGTGCTGCGTTAGATTAGTACAGTCATGTGAGGAATCCCCCAGCAAGCTGTTACTTGCCCGAGCTTTAGTGACCACCGAACGAGACATTCCTGTGAGGGTAGCAAATGTTTTACCTACCACCATAACAGTAAGGGAAGGAGATATTATCGGAGCTTGTGAACCAGTCAGTTGGGTAGCAAAATGTGATAAGACTAACGAGCAGAGATGGAGGGAACGAGATGACAGTGCATTGAAAGTTCTGGAAACCTCCTTGGACCACTTATCACCAACAGAATATAAAGCTGCCAAGAAATTCATAGCAGACGAAAGTGATATCTTTGAATCAACATCAACAGGGCGGACGAACTTGGTCAAGCACAGAATAGATACTGGTAAAGCTCACCCAATTCGGCAACCACCAAGAAGAATGCCATTTGCTAAGCAACAGGAGGTGGAACAGCTGGTTGACAAAATGATGAAGGATGGGGTTATTGAAGAATCATCCAGCCCTTGGTCTGCACCGGTTGTATTAGTGTCCAAGAAGGATGGATCCACAAGATTCTGTGTGGATTATAGGAAGCTCAATGACGTCACCAAGAAGGATAGCTACCCGTTACCAAGGATTGATGACACTTTGACTACATTGGCTGGCTCCCGATGGTTTTCGACACTGGACTTGAAGAGCGGATACTGGCAAGTGGGCATTCACGAAGAAGATAAGGAGAAGACTGCTTTTACGACTGGTAATGGACTGTACCAGTTTACTGTGATGCCTTTTGGACTATGTAATGCCCCAGCAACCTTCGAAAGGCTGATGGAATTGGTACTGCGTGGGCTCACTTGGAAAACTTGCCTGGTATATCTGGACGATGTTTTGGTCATGGGAAAGAATTTCGAGGAACACCTGAAGAACTTACGGGAAGTGTTCCAGCGATTCAGGAATGCCAACCTCAAACTGAACCTGAAGAAATGTTCACTATTCCAGAAACGAGTAGATTTCTTGGGCCACACGGTAACGTCAGAAGGAATACAAACTGACGAGACAAAGATTCAAGCCATTCGAGACTGGCCAAGACCGAAGGACAAACATGAAGTTAGAAGTTTCTTGGGATTGTGCACTTACTACCGTCGTTTTGTGGAAGGATTTGCTGATATTGCGGCACCACTCCATAGATTGACAGAAGAACGAGTCAACTTCAACTGGTCTGGAGAATGTGAGAAATCCTTCAAGAAATTGAAGGCTGGCCTCTGTTCGAGTCCTATTTTGGGGTTCCCACAAGAGAGAGGCTTGTTTATTTTGGACACAGACGCGAGTAACATCGGAATTGGAGCCGTGCTATCACAAGTACAGGATGGTCAAGAAAAGGTTATAGAATACTACAACAAAGTGATGGCCAAACCAGAAAGGAATTATTGTGTCACCAGGAAAGAACTGCTGGCAATTGTTAAGGCTGTTGACCATTTCCACAAATACTTATACGGGAGAGAATTTCTCATTAGGACGGATCATGCAGCTTTGAGGTGGCTGATGGAGATGAAGAATCCTGAAGGTCAAATAGCAAGATGGCTGGAAAAGCTGAACCAGTATCACTTCAAGATTAAGCATCGCCCAGGAAAACTACACCAGAATGCAGATGCCATGTCCAGAAGACCTTGTTCGGAAACCTGTAAGCATTGTCTGCGCATTGAACATCGAGAAGGAACCGCTGATGTTAGAAAAACTAGACTTGTGACCGATGATAAGTGGACAGCAGCACACATGAGACGAGATCAGGAAAACGATCCGAATATCGCTGATTTTCTACGTTGGAAAGAAAGAGGAACAGGAAGACCGACATGGAAGGATATCTCGGATGGAGGACCCGTTTTCAAGGCGATGTGGGCACAATGGGACTCACTAGTTGTGGAGAATGGATTATTGAAGCGAGTTTGGGAATCAGCTGATGGTAGATCAACAATTTCTCAGCTGGTTGTGCCCCACATCAGAGTTAATGAAGTTCTGGAAGAAGTCCATGGCGGAAAATCTGGTGGACATTTTGGAGTTAACAAGACATTGAGTAAAATTCGAGAAAGATTTTACTGGGTTCAATGTCGTGACGACGTGGAAAGTTGGTGTAGAAGATGTCCTGTATGCGAAGCCACTAAAGGCCAAACCAAGAAGCCTCCACAGTTGCCAGGATATTGGTCGACAACATGTTTTCACGGTTCGGAGTACCAATGGAATTACATTCTGATCAAGGGAGAAATTTTGAGTCGAACTTATTCAAAAAGGTCTGTGATCTAATGGGAATCAGTAAGACCAGAACAACTCCACTACATCCACAATCCGATGGCATGGTCGAAAGATTCAACCGAACTATGGAAGAACATCTTTCCAAAGTAGTCGAAGAACATCAGAGGGACTGGGACAGGCATCTTCCCTCATTCCTGATGGCGTATAGAGCAGCTGTCCATGATTCAACGAAGCTAACTCCAGCTAGTATAGTCTTTGGAAGAGAACTCCGCTTACCTTGTGACTTGGTGTTCGGTTCACCAAGTGTTGAAGAAAAGGAAGTACAAGACTACGCAGATGAGCTCCGGAATGGCTTGATGAAAATTCATGAGACTGCTCGGAAGAGATTGAAATTAGCAAGTGACAAAATGAAGGCACGGTACGATCTCAAAGCCAATTCAGAGGGATTCTTCGAAGGAGATCGAGTTTGGCTGTATAATCCTCGACGGAAGAAAGGCGCATCACCCAAATTAACACCATCTTGGGAAGGACCGTATACGGTGTTGAAAAGGATCAACGATGTGGTCTACAGAATCCAACGCAGCCCTAGGACAAAGATGAAAGTCGTTCATCTTGAAAGACTGAAGCGCTACCATGGTGAGGAGAGTTCTGTTTTTGATCGGGACGATCAAATTTGAAGAAGGGGGTAAATGTTACGACCCTGGCGATCAATCCCAGCTACCTGCTACGGAAGTAAATAAACCATATTTCTTGGAATAGTAATTAGGTGATTCGACGGCTATTGAGATGACTCGAGAAGATTATCGACCTGTTCACGATATTTCGAGTGGAATCTAGACGTTTTATTAGGTAGTATAAATAGTTGTTGTTAGGGACAGGAAAGAAAGTCTTTATTTGGAAGCGTTATAATAACGATCGAAGAAGTGTTGTGAATCGGAAGTGTTCAGTACGAGTATTGTTATTATTGTATAGTAGTGTTCAGAATAAATCGTTTTAAGTGTTCTACCGAGTGTTAAATTATTACAGACCCAGAGTAAAATCGTAACAATATCCTCATCTTCAACAATACAAAAATCGTGCGAAGAAGTAACTTCCCAGCACTAGGACGGTGAAGAAACTTTCCCACACGATTTCATAGGTTTATCATGCGGAAAAGTAAAACATCGTGCGGAATACTAACTTCTCGTAGGAAAAAACAAATTTGACTACAAAATTCGGTGTAGGTGTCGGATTGTCCATTCAAGACATCAGTTCGGATTGCTGTATAACGATAATATCATTTTGAAATGTTGGCACTACCCCATAACACACTGTATTTTGCCGTAACGATAGCACAAGCAGGGTGTTTATAAAAACAATTTCACGATTATTTTCAATTTCAACATTCTGTATCGCAAGAATAAAAAGTCTTATTTTCTCAGCAACTATTTGAATCTTGTATACAGGGTGCCCCGAAATTTCATAAAAAAAACATGGGTCCAGAAATAGCCCTTCAGTGTTTATAGCCATCTAAAGGCGAGTCCGAGATGAAGTTTTTTTGTGATGATTTTCGAGAAACTTACAAAAAAACATCCATATTTTGCTCGCCTTCATAATGTGTCCCTTACATTTCTGGAACCAAGTTTACTCCATTTTTTCACTATTTCTGTTCCTTGAATCCGCAGTTGAAATCTTTCTATGTAATTTGGGGACACCCTGTATAAGTTGTGCAAAATAGTGATTCCATAAAAAGTGACAAATCTGTCAATAGAGATGAAATTTCAAACGTTCACAAAAAAGTAATCAAACCTTAGGAATTCCTCGAATTCACACGTATAAAGCAAGAAGATATATTTTTTTCAAAAAGACTCACAGCCGAGCGTAGCGAGGCTAGAGGAATTCAGCAAAGGCAGTCAATCTACATTTGCTGCCGTGTGAAACATAGATTTTCTTCTCCAAATGATATGAAACCAATTTTGAGTAATTTTTTTCATTGAAAAGTCCATCATTTTGTAATCATCCAATGTCAGTATTGATTACTAATTTCATTAGAATTTCTTGGAACGTTGCATAGCAACAAACTTTTTCTGCCCAGGCAGTGAAAGTACACCTTTTCTGCCTGTTAAGCAGCCGGAATAAGCAATTATCATTGCCGTTTGGAGAAATACCATATTCTTGAAGAAAAGCATAGTTTGTTGGTTAGGGATATTCATTTTTTTGTTTTCACGACGGTACTGAAACGACTCCCTCTTCGTTGCAGGTACCACGCCAACTACTGCCGTGGGGACTGCGCCCACCCTCGCACCCCCGACACCTACGTCACGTACCACACGCACGTGATGGAAGAAGCAAGAAAAACACAACACTTGGCAGGTATGACTGCCTGCTGCGCCCCTCTCAAGTTCTCCAGCATGAGTCTCATCTACTATGGGCCTGACTCCACCATCATCAAGCGAGATTTGCCCAAGATGATTGTTGATGAGTGCGGGTGTCCTTAAACGAGGACAGTTGAGCTAAGCGTTGATTTTACACATCCTAGATCGACAGCAACTGTGTAAAAATTGGCAACGCTGCGTTGGGACGTGGCAGACCGGTTGCTCACCGGCTGTGCCGATCCTTCTGAGCCAAGCGTGTCATCACGTGCTGATGACTTTCGTCCCCACTACTACATAGCGCGTTGCAAGCGCCTCCCCGAGTCGTTCCGTTTCATTGCCATCCACGGTGCAATAATGAATAAATGTGTAGAGCAGGTTACCCACCGGTCGATGACATCCCAACTGAACGTTGCCCGTTTTTACATTCACGGTGTCTGTCTATTGAGACAAGGTTGAGTAGTTGAGTTTCTTGTTTGATTGTGCGAAGAGTGTTTTGAAGGCTGCGAATTGGGACCGTTGTCTGATAACGAAATGACATCTGTCTCCATATCATCCTGAAGGTTCAAATCCATTGTCGTTTCAACTGAAAATCTAGTGAGCGATGTAGAATGAATATATGTCAAGTACATGATGAATAAGCTTTAAAAACACACGACTTGGCAGGGTTGACTGCCTGCTGCGCCCCTCTCAAGTTCATCAGCATGAGTCTCATCTACTACGAGCCCGATTCCACCATCATCAGGCAAGATTTGCCTGAGACGATTATTGATGAGCGCGGGTGTCCTTGAACGAGGACAGTTGAGTTAAGCGAGGATTATACACATTCTAGATCGACAGCATGGGCGACGCTCAGTTTGGACGTAACAGACCGGTTGTCTATCGGCTCTGCTGATCCTTGTGAGCCATCCACCACTTCGTAGAGCGCTGCAAGTGCCTTCCCGAATCGTCCCGTTTCATTGCCATCCTCGTTGTAGTAATGAATAGATGCGCACGGTTGGTTACCCACCGGTCTATTACATTCCAACTGAACGTTGCCGGTTCTTACATTCACTGTGTCTGTCTATTGAGTCAAGGTTCAGTGGATGAGAACTTGAGTTTCTTGTTTGATTTCGAGAAGAGTGCCTTGAAGGCTGCGAATTTGGACCGTTGTCTGATAACGAAATGAAATCTGTTTCCATTTCATTCTGAAGGTTCAAATCCATTGTCGTTTCAAATGGAAAACTTAGTGGACGATGTATAACAAATGTATGTCAAGTACGTGATGGATGAGCTTCAAAAATACAACACTTGGCAGAAATGACTGCCTGCTGCGCCCCTCTTGAGTTCTCCAGCATGAGGCTCACCTACTATGGGCCTGACTCCACCATCATCAAAGGAGATTTGCCCAAAATGATTGTTGATGAGTGCGGGTGTTCTTAAACGAGGACAGTTAAGTTAAGCGAAGATTATACACATTCTAGAGCGACAGCGACTGTGTGAAAATGGGCGACGCTTCTTTGGGACGTAACAGCCTGGTTGCTTATCGGCTGTGCTGATCGTTGTGAGCCATGTGCCTGTGACTTTCATTCCCACCACTTCGTAGAGTGCTGCAAGCACCACTTCAAATCATCATGTTACATTGCCATCCACGGTGTAATAATGAATAGATGCGCAAGGCGGATCTCAACATTATATCTCAACTGAACGTTGCCTGTTCTTACATTCACGGTGTCTGTCTATGGAGTCAGGGTTGAGTGGTTGGGTAGTTGGATTTCTTGTTCGATTTCGAAAAGAGTGCCTCATAGGCTGCGAATTTCGACCGTTGTCTGATAACGAAATGACATTTGTCTCCATTATATTCTGAAAGTTCAGATCCATTCTCGTTTCAACTGGAAACTCAGTGGCCGAGTAATATTATATTCGATGGAGAAGCTCTAAAAATACAACACTTGACAAGGATGACTGCCTGCTGCGCCCCTCTCAAGATCTGCAACTTGAGTCTCATCTACTACGGCTTGACTGACTTCACCATCAACAAGCGGGATTTGCTCAAGTTGACTGTTAATGGGTGCGGGTGTCCTTAAACGAGGACAGTTGATTTGAGCGAATATTTGACACATCCTAGATCTATAGCGACCGTTGGGGCCTAACAGACCAGCTGCTCTCCGGCTGTACCGACCGTTGTGACCCATGCATAACATCATGTGCCGTTGACTTTCGTCCCCACCACTTCGTAGCGCGCTGCAAGCACCTCCCTGAATCGTTCCACTGCCGGTTATCCACCAGTCTGTGACATCCCAACTGAAAGTTGCCCGAGCTTACATTCGCTGTGTCTGTCTACTGAGTCAAGGTTGAGTGGTTGAATATTTGAGTCTCCTGTTTGATTTCCAGAAGGATGCCTTGTAGGCTGCGAGTTTCCACCGTCGTCTGATAACAAAATGACAGTTGTCTCCATTTCATCCTGAAAGTTCAAATCCATTGTCGTTCCAACTGGAAACCAATTGTACGAGTAATATTACATGTGTGTCACGTACGTGATGGATAAGCTCTGGAAACACAATACTTGGCAGGGATGGCTGCCTGCTGCGCCCCTCTCAAGTTCTGCAGCTTGTGTCTCATCTACTACGGCACGACTCCATGAGGCGAGATTTGCCCAAGATGATTGTTGATGAGTGCGGGTATCCTGAAACGAGAACAGTTGAGTTAAGCGGATATTATACACATTCTAGATCGACAGCGACTGTCTAAAAATGGGCGACGCTCCGTTGGGACATAACAGACTGGTGGCTCATCGGCAGTGCTGATGGTTGTGAGCCATGCGGTTCCTCACGGGTCGGTGACTTCCATCCCCACCACTTCCTAGCGCGCTGCAAGAGCAGAGTAATAAAGCGAGTGGTTGTTAAATGAATGATGCTCTGCAACTAAGATGAGTTTGTATCGCAGCACGTTTGGATATACATAAAGGGGACATCACCCTTCCTTCTCTGCTTTTTGTTTCAACTCGTTATCACGTGACGCAAGTATAACGGTAGCAAAAAAATTGCTGTGTCGAGGATTTGAGTCAGATAAGAGTGCCTCGAACATCTCATTCCACGCCCTACAAAAGGTGTGGACACGCTTGTCTCCACTGACGAGTCCGAATTGACATCATCCTCAAATGTGAATCGTCAGTTCTGAAAATTGAATAGGCGTCTCCACGAAAATGTTTCCGAATATAAAAGGTGTCCTAGAACCACGTACCATGAATTCTATGGGGTGAACTAGATACCAAAATGGTCCGATCGAAGTCAACTCACCTTTATAAGAAAATGCACCGTTGAGTCGTAAGAGGGCGATCAAACACAATTTTATTTACAGATTTCCTTCAATATTTCAAAATCCTTGAAAGTTAATGCTCTAAAATTCGTAGGGCAATTCAATATAGTGGATGTGCATGGAAAACATGTCGTACCAATTCAATCAATATACAGGGATATAGGTATTTCGCATTCCCTCTGATATAAATTAATATAAATTCTTTGGAGTGCGGTACTGCCCACATTCCAATATCTCAAAGAATGGCATAATCAATTAACTCACATCTTTTTGACTGAAGTTTTAAATATATATCCTTTGGTCTCGAGATAAATTGAAAAATTCATTTTATTGCTACTCGTTCATGATGTAAGCATTATCATGTTTTGCTCGTTTCTACCTCATTTTTGTTGAGTTATTGACAACAATAATCATGTTCACCAATTCGCAAGCTTCTCATCATATGATTCGGGAGCTGATCATTTCCAAATTTCAGCTCAAGATTTCTGGTGATGAAACTTCATTCGAGAAAAATAAATAAATTTGAAGATGACCAAGAAAATTATCATATGTTGAAGTAGTTCAAAAACATGATTATGGTGGTCAATAACTCGACACGAATGAGGTAAAAACTTGCATAACATGATAATCGTCTTAATCATAAACAAGTTATGAGGAGCACCAAAATGAATTTAATTAGATATCTCCATAACCAAACAAAATTATAAACACACTGCGATCAGAAAAGAGTGAGATAATTGATTTTGTCATTCATCAAAAAATGAAGATATGGTCAGTGCCGTACTCCAAAAAAATATACTTATTGAATTGGTACGGCATGTTTTCCATGCACACTCACTATGGTAAATTGCCCTAAAAATTCTAGAGCAGTACCTTTCAAGAAAATCTGGAAATAAAATTGTTCTCCATCGCCGTCTCACGACTCAACAATGCATTTTTGTATGGATGTAAGTTGATTTCAATTGGCCTATTCTGATCTCTAGTTCACTCTATAGAATTAATGGTACGTAGTTCTGGGACACCTTGTATATCATCTGGTTATCAGATGACGGTCAAAATTTGCAGTCTGCTCTCTAACTATGATGAAGAAAAGTCTCTATGGTCGCATTAATGAATAAATAATTGCATTCAGTTTGATGTGGTTGAAGAAGTAAAGAAAATGAAGGTACTGAATTTTGTGATAGACTGATTTTTATCGAATTGATAAAGGGAAGGATATGTCAAGAAAAAACAATCATCAGCAGAAAGCATGGGAGGACTATTCATCAAGATCGAATAATTTGTATTTGACAAAATAGTTTGTAGCCTCCAATTAAAATTCGCGATAAATTGAAAGAAATCAATATCTAGGAATCATATGAAAAATTGACAGTATTCATTCTTATCTCATTGTGATAAGGAAATAGTCGCTAGTAAATGTTGTTTATCGAATGCTTCAACTACCTCAACCAATAAAAATGACACATAACGATAGATATATAGTTTGGAATTTAATTAAACATTTGTGTGAAGTGACTCAACGTCGACTATATGATTTAGTTACCATTTTGAATTTTTGTATATGATAGATAGAGAATGAAGTCGTTTTGCACGGTTGTTGAACGTTTGTCCAGGAAGAGTCGCTGACATTTCTTTTTGAACATTCATAGAATTTTTAACGTGTCTGCCAAACATCAGACACCAGCAGAAACTTTCAGAATTGATTCCATTATGATGGTTCAGATCATAGACATATAAAAAGAGGGGAGACATAACATTTCATTCATAAAACACCATTTGTTTACAATCATACATACTGCCGAAGTTTCAAATGAGTTAGAAATAGATGGCTTCAAAAAAATGCAAAAATGGCAACGCTGTAGGCTGCGCGTCAATTTCACACATTTCTTTACCAGTGCCGTAGGTTTCTTTGGGAGGGATGTTGAAATGTGAACAATACGATCAAACTAGCTTCATTTATTACTGGAATATTATATCGACATAATACCATGAATAAGTACATCACATACACAATTTACAAAATATTTATTCATTCCTGAATAATATTGTTTTTGTATTGATACTTCTAGATCTATTTGTTTTGCTTGCATCTAGTTTTCTTATGGTTTCATAATAAATTCTTATGTTGAAATAAGATTTCAAAATGAATTTCGAAACACGAATCGAATGTTCTGATAGAACTTCATCATCATGAATATGGTCTCCAAATATTTCGAATACAGAAGTGGGTACATTATTTAAAGTTTTAGTAATCAATATATTTGATAAATTTTTATTTTTTTGATTGAAAATTCCTTGTGTGATTGAAAAATCTGAAAAAATTTTCCCCTTCTTTGCATAGATCCACCACAAATTTAGATGGTTTCAAAAGCCTCCCATAAGTTTTTCGTTTTTGTAACTGAGAAGTTGCATCTTCACTTTCCAAACAGTTCAAGCATTTCGAACAGTCTACAAATTTTTTCACACCTTCAACAACAAATCCGGAAATGTAAGATACAATATCTTCTACATAACATGTGAGTTTTCACGCATCAGACATCACATAATTTTCCTTTATATTTTCCTCAACTGTTCTTAAATTTATCCACAAAAAACCGGAGTAACAATCAAACTTTGACACTATGTAGCTCTGAAACGAATAATTTGCGGACATAATATGTTTATACGAACTTTTCTTCTTAATTTGACTTCAGCAACATGCTGCTCAATTTTTGAGACGTACTTAAGAAACACCGTGTATATTGTCAAGCGAGAGGCAAGGCAATTTAACAACAATGACAATGCTATTATATTATATTATATCTATTGGAAAATATTCGTGTAGTAGCTTAGGTATTTACCTGATTTTGATCCATCATTAAGTGAAATTCAATATGACTCAGTTGAATAACATACCCCACAACTACACCACTGCTGAAGTTACAAGGAACATGCATAACCTTACTTACCGTCGAAATACCAATTCAGGGTTTGAATGGTCAACTTTATTACAGACCACGCACTGACGAACCATAGTGGATTAATAATAACAGAAAATAATAATAATTGTCTTTAGATCGTTTTGTAACACTAAAACGCCGAAAATCAATTTAAACACACAAAAGGTTATAAACACAACACAGCAACACTGTAAAGTAGGAATATGACATGATTGAATGACTTTGCGTAATTTCGTAGTAAACAAGCAAATGCATCGTTGCCAAAGTTATTTCCATAATTCATTATAATTTTATATAATCATGAAATTAGGATAACCCGAACAATTTCAAGAGCAGAATTTATAAATTTCATTCAAAAAACAATCATACGGAATGAATATAGGTACATAAAACGTATATTATATAATTGATGTATGGTAAAATCATCCCTCGTTTCTAAACACAGGCGGTAGATCTAGGGCAATCCGCAGAAGTTTGTCATCATCGACTTCTGCTGAAAAAGATGTTGGATCGGGACAAAATGTAAACAATTTCGTCTCCTCTTTTTATATGTCTATGGTTCAGATGAAGAGTGATCTGAGTTTACTATTTGGCATCATCAATCAATCAGCTGAATCAGTTGTCAATAAACACGTGTTTCAACCAGAGTGAGTAGATATAGAGTGACGACAAAAGACCTACAAATGGCTGCCGTTTTCAGTCCAGTCCGTGTTAAAGTCACTAAAAAGCTGAAAATCTGAAGGGTATTTCCCATGCAGTAATGAATTCGCACCTTCGAAGTGCCCAACCTGATGTTGTGTTTAGATATTTGATATTTTCATTCATCATCAAAATAATCTTAGACCCACCGGTCCCAAAAGACGGATTCTGATAGGTGATATCAACGTATAGAGTTTCTTGTCTGATTGTTGAAAGTTTTGTATTCGAAGAGCGATAAACAATGACAAAGCGTTGACAAAGTGAGATAGAATGTGTAAAATTGGAAGGTGAAACAAGCCAGGTGGATGCACCTCCATATTAGGGGTCTGACCAATCAAAAAGTGCACAACCATTGACGCCATTCTATTGGTATACCGGGTGGCCCATCCAAAACGTTCACCCAAATTTTCTTTGTTGTGTTACAATCATTACTGAAAAATCATTAGGACAGGTCAATTTCAATTTGGCGGCGGACACTTTTTTCTGCAATTATTATATTTCATATCGAAGCGTAACGGACATCAACTTTCGATTTTCAAATAAAAACCCTGTATTCCCTTGCATCTTCAGATTCCTCCTAAAGAGCTGATTTCATCAATGCACCATACTTGTGCTCTATCGGGAAGCATTACAGAGATATAGAGGGTGTTCAAAATCAAGAATTTTCAAGTTTAGGATATTTTTGTGTCGAAACTATTCATTATCAGTCAAAACGGCTTCCATGTCCATATCTTAACTTTTTATTCACTATCTACTGAAATTTATTTGAAACAACTACAGGGTGATTCGAGATTGAAAATTCTGATCACCCTGTATTTCTTCCAATTAAATGTCAGTAGATAATGAATCGAAACTCAAGATGGAACATGAGAGCCGTTTCGATCGATAATGAAAAGTTTTTACGCAAACAAAATCCCAAAGTCTAAAAATCTCGATTTTGAACACCCTATATATGGAGATATGTCCCCCGGTGAAATGAAATCAACCTGTCCGAGCGGTTTCTCATTGATTGCAAAACAACGGAGAAAAATTGGGTGGAACGTTTTCTACTTAGCTAGCGATAACATTTTCACGAATAGGTACCCAATCACCACAGTTTCACTAATTTTCAGTTTTGACTGAAATCAGTATAGATTCATGGTTTATAAATACCAGGTGTCAACGAATATACAAGACAAGCAATAAGTTCTAGAATATTTGATGTTTTATAATGACATTGAATATGGGTATTTGGTATGTGAAGAAGGACGACTTCGCATATTTTTCATTTCGCAGTCACTTCCAGTTTAACCGAAAATGTCTACGGTTATGAATTTTTAAACAGAACACCATGTATATTATAACATTTTTGAATTCCTGAGACAATTCTGGATCAGAACATGGGATTCTGAAGAGGTCCTCGGGTGATGTCAAAAAATTATAATCGCAATACCGTCTTATAGTGACTAGTATGATAGACAGGAAGAAGACAAGTTGACAAAATTACATCTCCGTGTCTAACTATTATTCTTCAAATGACAACAATTTTTTGATATGCACTTTCCAAAAAAACAATTTATTGATCGTTAGGCTAACTAATAAGGAAAATACTGAATTTTGTCGAGAGTGCCATGGATAGCCATAATGCATAATATTTTGCCTTCATTTTCTCGAGTCTACTTTGGGAAAAATACATTCAGGTATCCACTTTCACGTTAAATTTGACGAAAATAAAGAAACTTTCAGGGTATGTACTGTCACAGATTACCAAACCTTGTACTGTCTGTGCTCTCCATGGCACACTTGACAAAGGTGAATATATATAAATATCCAGTATTTTTTCTATTCATAATGAATGTATGTTCTAATTTTCAATCCAATCGCGAATAAATTGGTATCGATAGATTCGTCAAAAAATCTCCTTTACGGAAATAACAGTAAGAAACGGAAATATACTCTTCTCAACTTGCCTTCTTCCTATCCTATCACACTTGTTACTGAAACTTTGCAAATATAATTTTCTGACATGGTCCTTACATAAGTTTACGTGCAATCATAGCTACCCAGATACAATATTGATTGATGCAATTATTCGTTATTTAAAATCATCGCAAATATATTTTTTCGAAGGCCGTATTTGATGACGTCAAGGACCAAACTAGAGGTCATCGTTATCTGAATTCTGGCTTGCGCATAAAAAGTAGTACCACATATTTCGACGCTCCCAAATTTCTAACTACTAATTATCCTATGAGATTTAATGTGATCGATGACAACAGCATTCACATTCACAGAAAACATTAGTTCGACCCGGTCCCTGATAATCACAAATTGAATACTTATATACTTGCGAGATGTTTCAGTACCAATAAGAATATCCTAGAATATTTCTAATAATGATCGAAATTTTATTTGAACCCGAATTATTTTGTGCCACTGGCAACAGCGTAATGCTCAGGGTTCCCAGAAATACAAAAAGAGAAGAAGAAGACAAAAAACATTCTCAACCTGATTTTTCCTAACGTCACCTTCATATTCCAATCCTTGTTTCAGCTAGTCAAAATGCAAATATTCACAGATATTTCTCTTATTATCTGATTCTTCAGATGTGTGTTGAATGCTCTGTCATCTGCAGAGAGTATTCAGTCTAGCAAATTCACAAGGGTCCTGGGCAAGCACCTTCTGAGGAGGCGGATTTTTTTCATATCTCGATTGAAATGACAATCAGAAATATTATTGCACTTGTCTCGCAGACAATGAAATGTTCATCAGAAACAGGCCCATTGTGTATTGCGTAATGCTGTACGTAAACACAATTGAAATAATGAGAGACATATTCATAAGAAGATATTCAGAACAGAGTGGTATTCACTAGACTATTTCGCGAAGCATTAAAATCATTAAGTATGAATGAACAAACCATACAATCAAAGCAATTCATTCTGACACCTACAGCTATAATTATTTTATGTCAAACTGACAGACTTCCCTTATAGACCAATCAGAATTGAAAGACAGCTATACTGTTTTCGGTTGATCGCACCAGTGCATAGAAATTACTGGTAATTTTGCAAGAAAGTGTGTTATCTAAAAATTGCAAGAGTTTATTTAAAAGAGCCCTTCTCCGTCGAACCCGGGTCCAGGGTTCTTTCATCAAAATATGAAAATAACCAAATTCAATTTTTATAAGATAACACGTTTGAATGCAAAATTATCTGCAGGGAGATTCTATTTCACGAATCGAGTCGAATCGGCCATCTTTATTCGATATTTGATATTCTGTTTCTCGAATAAATCGTGTAAACTCGACTCGAGTCCTTGATAGCTCAAGAGGAGTTGAATTGATGCGTTTTGTCAATCTATCCTTATCTATCTTCGAATGTTTCTTTCCATCTTCATGTCAATTTGAGGTTAGATCATCTTATTTAGGTGTTATATAAACAAAAGGTGCGTAATCGACTAATAATTACTTCATAAATATAATTAATTTTTGATGTCGTTCAAACTCAGAGATGCCCACTGTAACATTTTTAGAACAGCACAGATCAAGGTCACGGCCACAGGATGATATTCGTGAAATCAATAAAAAACTGTGAATAAGGCTAAGCAAAGTATATTGAGCAGGACTTGACGAGAAACCCTCGATACAACCTTAGTGCACAGAATATTTGAGATTCTGTAGTAATTCCCTTTATGCTTTCACCTATCTACTGGGGTCTCAATGATTGTATCAGGAGACGAACCAACATTTTGTTCAATCTGAAAAGCTCAATACATCTTTCCTCGGGTAAAGAAGAAGGATTAGGAACCTAACCACCATAACCTCAAATTTGTGATGGGATTGGGGCTATGGCCTCGGTGCTCGTTTCATTGGATCAAAATCTCATCCCATTTCGCCCTAAAACCGACGATTTCCGAAGTTGAATTCGATTGCGATTTGGTCGAGAAATAGAATAGGAATTGAATTCGACTTTGAGTTCATCATCGTGTCGTACGACAATCGACGATCGTAAAACAGAATCCCCTGGCTGGCCTTTTTTGGCATATTCGCGATAATAGAATGTATCTTTGGCTTGTGATTGGTTAGATTATTTGAGAGTTTTTAGATGAGTGAAAAAGTCAAACTGAGATTTGAGATCCAGAAAATATGTGCGTATTGACATTGACAGCTGCTCGATCTACAGTTACGCCAACGTTAGAAACATGTTCAATGTTCACGAATCATTTTGAAACTATATAGACTCAAGGGTGAAATTTATTCATTTCTTTTCTGAAATCTATGAATGTTCAATAAAATAGGCAGTGCAGCTAATGAAATGACTTATTTTTGTATTCGGCCTTATAGGTAAGAACTAAGACAAGTAAGATATTTAGGAAGAATTGATATTTTAAAACAAAGTTTTTCATTTTTTGATTTCATAATTTGAGTGTGAGAATATTGAAAAATATTCAAAATTGTATAAATCAATATCTTCGATATTTTTACTTGAATGATAATACTAATTGAAGCTGTTGTAAGCTTTATCTTTGGTAACACAACGAGTATCAATAAATAATAGTAATACCTAGTTCAATTATTGTGAACATCGTTGATGATATCGGCATTGTTGGATTGCCAATGAATCGTCATTCAATAATATCAGTATCGTAATGTTATTCGAAACTAAATCGAAATATGAGGATACGCTTCTAGGATTTTTCTAATTTCGGAGTGTCAGTTTCAGATGCTTATACTCAAGTACATAAAATTGTATATTATGATGATATATCGAGGAAATTTTCACATTCAAAAACAGCGTCATTCCTTCAACCTTTTTTTGTAGACTGGCTGGAAATGACAGATATTTTGCATCGTTTTAATAATTCATTCAACTTACAAATAATGATTTCCATGGGTTTTCATTTTGTCCTAGACAATTATCAATTTGTCACCAATCATATTTGAATTTTTATTGAAAATGTCACATTTCGAACGATAAGAAAACGCATGCATATTGGTTTTTGTTGAAATTTTAAAAAAATCATATCGCGGAAAGAATTTACATAGTAGGAAGTCCCGAAATTGTTAACTGAACATGTGAGAAAGAGAGGGCTATTGTGGAATAAGTATTTAATGTATAGAAGTGGGGTAATATTTTTTTTGCAATTGCACTATACCTCGTTAGTCCCAGCACTGGGACCAAACGCCCCATAAGTCGAAACTTGTGCGGGGTTAGGTATGCATACAGACACAAACATCCATGGCCTCACTAGGATTCGAACCTATGTCTCGGTGGGAGTCTCCATACGAACGATAGATTTATGTCACAAAGAGAGAGAAACTAAAAGTCATTATCACAATAGTTCATGAATCGAACGAAAATGGTAGATAACGTGAGAAAAACAACAACTCTCCGAGCTGCACCTAAGTGGTTTAGGAACGCGTGACTACCTGCAAACCAGTTTCGAGCTGTCGGCTCTCATCAGTGCAGGGCAGTCCCAGATAGCTTCTTGACCGCTATTTGGTGCGAACCTGACCCAACGTAAACGCATCTCAGCATGTTATTTGTGGTATACAAGTTATTGCATAGATTTCGAGAGCACAGAATACTCCGGGAGGATGTAATCCAATGCTCTGCGTAGCATATAGCCAATTTGTTTATTTCATTAACTATCGTGGTAATGACTTTGAATTCCTCTCTCTCTGTGACCAGTGCATTCCACTTTGAGTATTTGGTTTTTTCATAGTTAGATATATTTATGTGTCCAGAGTCGCTCGTTGCCATTTTCTCACACAACAGACGATTACGAATAAAAATTCATATTATTGCCTATGATATATGGCATCATACGTTGGGTGATTTGGCAACGTGCTATTCTCGTGAGAAATATACCATTTTATGAAATTGGAGAACATTTTTACTTTTCACAACATTATGATATATAATATAATGATATATGTATGAATTATTGAATCAAATGTCACCGGAGCTGTAATTTGGTACTCGGTACTTGATCTGGAACACAATCGGCACAATTCATTTTCGATCAACGTTCACACAGAATTGTGTACAATATTCTGATTCATCATAATGCTAATTTTGACTCACAGCTTTCCATTTCAGGTTTTAATAACAGGTAATGTGAAAACGCCGCTGCTCAAGTTATTATGCCGCATTTTAAAAAAAATATGAGGAATAATAATATTCCATATTGCATCATATGGCGAATAAAATCCAAACATATATTTATTGAATGGATAACGCCAAGAAATGTTAGTTTATGAATCATTCTTTGGCATACTCTTATCAAAATTGACCAAATCTATTAAGGATATCCTTCATCACATATAACCCAACAATAAAAGATTTTTTCGAAAAAATTTTTTAGAATTTTCAATTTCAATGTCTTTCCAATAGCTAAAAGCAGATTACTTACTCACAGGTACGCACTGATGATGACTTAACAGTCGAAAGCGATCTGCTACAAATATTTTGAATAAATTTCTTGCACGAAATACAAATCTTCCCTTCTTTGGTATTGAAACATAATATGTCATACGGTTCTTACCTTCATATTGACGTTAATAACTGAAAAACTCGTATTTTCGATATGTTCATCACTTTCGCGTGTTTTCTGGCTGACACAAATATGGCTGAATGAACATTGTTGCCAAGTGTTGACTTGGAACAAAAATATCAAATTACGGCGTAATACCCATCCCGGCATATTCACCCAATTTACTCCATGCTTTTTCGTAGACATACTTTTGGTGTTACATGTATCACGATAAACTATTCTGCATACAATCGTACATGCTCATGCACTGTCGTTATTTTTTAACCATTTCTTCTTTGAAACTACAAGAAAAGTGCTTGTTGAATGTGAAGTAGTTTATCGTCATACAAGTGACACCAAAAATATTCCTGCGACAAAGCAATACGTTAAATAATTGTTCCACAATAGCCCCCTCTTCATCACATGACTTCCTACACCAGGACAGTGTTTGCAAATTATTTCCGCAGTATAATTATTTAAAATTCCAACAAATACAATTGGCATGCATTTATAAAATCCAAATTTGTTTGGTGACATCGCTGCATGCGAACACAAATTGATAATTGTCTAGAACATGTGAAAATATGTAAAAATCATTACTTGAAACTTGCATACATTGAAAAAAAATTTTGCAAAAGACCTTTCATTACCGGCCAGTCTATTATTGTAGTACATTCTGGTACTGGAATTGAAATAACTTACTAGTAAAATAGTTCCGATAAGACTTTCAATTTGTATAAAGCGTGATCATTTTAATTTGTGATTTTAGTATGGTTTACCAATTTCTGTGATTTTTTATATAAGGAAGTAAGTTTAAGATTGAGTTGAATGTTAATATTCTTTGCCACCTGTCATTCTCCCATTTCGTTGTGTGTTCACGAAAAATGAAAACAATTTTTCACTGCCTACTTTTGTTTTCAAAACTTGTATTGACAATAATAAGTTATGGTAATGATGATGCAAATTGATTGAAAAATGTCACAAAATACACCGATGAATTATGAGAGTATTTTATACATACTAGTCCATGTTTCTAATCATGACATTATCAATAGTTTTGTATCTAGTAATCCTGAGATTCTTCTTCAATACTAATCAGCTGATGAAAAATATTGTATTGTTTGTTGAATCAAGTTCCTCCTGTTTTTCGAATGCTGATTGACTGATTTAGATTATGCCAATATTAGAATCAAAATGAACAAAATACGGATTTATGTTTTTGAAAAATTTTGATGAGGACATTCCTTCAGATCCTGATGTGATGTTCGATAATTTGAAAATTGTGTGACCATAGGAATTTATCTAAAAAAGGTGAGAACAATTTGAAAATAAAATATCAAACAGACTACACAGGGTGTTTGGTTCACCATGATATATCTGGAAGGGATGAGTATAGGTAAGAGCATTTTGAACATATTTAACCATATACGAGGTGTTTCAGAGTTTTGAGTACGAAAGCTCAGGGAAGATTCCTCTCAAGAGATATAGTGTGTCCAGGTTTCAAAATAAGGTTTATATTTAGAAAACATATTTCTCACAGAATTCGAGCAGAATCGATAACATTTCAGGAAGGGTATTGATTAATGTATTTTTTATAAATAATAATGTGCAATCAATTTTTGGATAATATCTGAGCCTCTTTTCTAATTTCCTTATACAGTTCAGAAATATGTCGAAGTAAGTATGATTTTGTCCGTTTAACTCGAAAACGAAGCGAGATACACAAAAATACGAGTTGACAGAAATGTTGTGTTTTCATGGAGTTCATCTCAATATTCGGGAAGAACCTGAGAAAACCACAGGGTGACTTGCTTTCTACAAAAAAGCCGACGCTCGATGGGTCCCTGGGAATTCTGGATCAAATTTAATTGGTCGAGTAAATGTCTGATGATTGTGTTAATCAACCTTGAAACTCAATCATTCGAATCGGCTCAAGCGTTTTCGAAATATTAATAAAGAACTCTTTTTTCACTTTTGACACCCTGTATCTCGGAAGCGAAGCATTCTTGGAATCATGTTCATATGAACTTTTTTACATATTTTGATCTTTCCTAGGCTTTTGTCACACAAACTCTGGAACACCCTGTATACTATTATAGAAAGGTTAGCGAATTTCGAAATATCATCGTTTTGTCAAACATTTTATCTGATTGTATCTTGTTTTCCTAAGAAGTTGAATAAGTATTTCATCTATATTGAACACGTAATGGAAACTAAATGTGATCAAAAAATGTTTTGGCTCGTTAAACGAATTCCTGTATAACATTCAAGTTCAAATTTATAAGCGATGGTTTCTTGAATAGTGTAACACTTGGTATAATAGTATGTATGATTGGATATGTTCAAAATCACAATACCTACCAACTCCTTCCAGATATACGTGAAGTGGGGTTATTTTTCTCCACTTTTGGAATGAACTGAACAAAACGTGATGAAAAAAGTTTGGTTATATTCATTCCTGTCGTGAGATTAGTTAGTTAACCGAGACGCAAACCGTCGAGGTCAACTATGATTTCGAGACAGGAATGAAACTTCCTACCAAGGTTTGTTTACTATTTCATTCACAACCATCATATTCCGATCAGAATTTATAAATCTCTGTTTCATTCTGAACATACCTAGAATATTACATAAGTGAGGACGGGAAGTAGAGGTGTGTGATGTGGCTTTTCCCATCCTTCAATGACCTTAGTAATTATATTACATAAATGATAAATTATGAAAGCATTCCAGTACTTTTGATATCAACGTTGGCATATTCATAATCTGAAAATTACTAAATTACCCTGATAGAATGACACCCCTGACGTCTCTATCGTAGACAATTTACAAGGTTTTTATAAATGACTGTAACATAGTTAGTGACCGTTGGAATATTTTCTTCATTTACTCCTGGGGAATCCCAAAAATTTATAGAAAGTTAGATTCTATATAAATCTATAAAGATAGATATGAATCATGGAACAAAAGGCCTCTGAGATGTTACAATCATTTATGAAAACAATCTACTATTTATTTACATAGGCTAAGTCAAGCTGATATGTGCTGATTTGAATGAACACATCTCTTGCTTTTATCGGTTCATGTGTTTACCTGATAGATTCTGTAATTTTTGTTTTTTATCTATATTTCAATACTAATTTTTCATCTGCTAATACTTAGTTCGTTTTGCACTTCCTGCAATTCGATGTAGATTTATTCCATCTTGTTTTTTCAATTGGTCGAATTCCATTTCATACCCATCAATTCAAGATATTGTAAAACAGAGTTCATAGAAATATGGGTATAAAAAAATATCAATGAAGTCATACAAAAGTGACATTTTCATTGGTAATTCAAATCAGCACACTCAATTTTTGTACAAATCTAAGCATCTCTATTTATTCCCCTGCCTAAAACATAACTTTGAAATTGATTTGGTTGATTTTTTTTGTACTGTACGCAATAGCAAGAATTTTAATAGAAAGTGTAAATAATACGGCTTATAAAATCGCAGCCATGTGAAGATACCTACTGAGCATTGACAATTTAATGTATAAGAACCAAGTGTACAGATCAGAATTTACATACCTCCTATACAACTAACTGTCTTTTGTTCCATTCAGCATTGCTAAGAAACATTCCATCACTTTGGATTATCCAGAATCGAGTGCATTCCTTGAAGTAATAATGTATAATTGATTTGGGAAACTATTTTCTGAAACATGAATCTTGTGGGAATTGCAATGATGTACAGTATTTCGAACTAGCTTTTGCAATATGGAATTATGATAATTTGATGATGATAATAGCTCATTAGATCTAGACAAATGCGCAATTTTTATTGAAATACAAACAGTTCCTGATAAAAATGTGAAAATGCGAATAATAAAAAATATAAGAACCCTTCTGATTTATTTTTCAACAAATTTCCTTCATCAAAAACCCCATCCATGCCATTGAGCAATTAGCTCATGATCAACTATACATTCATACTACACTGAAAAAAAAAGATGGTAGTCAATACCAAACGTTTAGTAAAATAGGCGCCAGTCACAACTTTCATCAAATAATACCACTACAGAGTTGTACTCTACTAAACTATGAGTATTATACTATTTTGTAGTGGTATTATATAATGTTGTAGTGGTATCATTTGAAAGTTGTGACTGGCGCCTATTTCACTAAACGTTTGGTAATAACTACTATCTTTTTTTTTTCAGTGATACCTTCTTCTTGAAAATATCCATACATGGAACCATTAAGTAGGTACCAATAATCTCATGAACCATTTTCTCGGTTTGTTTTACTCGTGACAATATTCACTATTTTTTGGCAACCAACAAAGCAAGTATCTCTATATTTATTTGAGAAACAAAACCAGGAACAACCGAATGAATGCTAATATTATTTTCCATTTCAGGCGAGTGGACTGATTTGTTTTAATATTTAAATAGAAGCATCACTCGAATACCTCTCGATTCCAGATTTTTTTAATTTTTTTTTGGCGATTTTAAGGTGTCAAAATCATAAATAATGCCACGGTAATTTTCAAACGGCCAGAAATTTACCGCAACTAAAACATACGTCACGATTAGCAAGAAGGGTCACACCATACACAAAAAAAAAATTGTTCGAAACTAAATAATGTTCGTAAATTCAACAAAATATGAGTGTCATATATCCACGACAAAATATTTTGTCACCGCAACAAATGTTTTTCGTCAGTTCATTTGATGTAACTAATTGATGATTCGAATTAACTGCAGGAATTGGTTGAATAAACAAAGACTATTCTGTTCCTATCCTACAATATCTGCTCTTATGAACGATTCTGTTGATTGAATATATCCCAGGGACATTACTAATCACTGACTACCCAGCGAGCACAAACATCCCTGGGATGTTTTGGGATGTTTTGAAAATGTTGGCATGAAGATGTTATTTTGAGACGTAATATGCACTGACCAAAGAGGTCTTTGAAGGATATTAAAGTATTGTTTTTGTTCTTCTGTGGCTTTTCTTTGTTTGCCTACTGAGAGGTATCCCTGGGATGTTTTGGGATGTTTTGGGATGATTTAGAAATGTAGGCATGAGGATGTTTTTTTGAGGCGTAATATGCACTTCCCAAAGAGGTCTTAGAAGGATATTGAAAGTATTGTTTTTGTTCTTTTGTGCCCTTTCTTTGTATGCCCCACTACAACGTCTCATGCTTACGTCACAATACGATGGATTCTGATTTGTTCTCGATTTTGTTCTTCTTGTTCGCAATTGGCATTCGCGTTTGCAGCGTGTCACGCTTACATCACGCTGCTAACGAACAGAAAGGAATTTGGTGAAGTTTATTGTGTTAGAAGACTTATTTAGTTTTTAATGATGACCATCAGATGCAAGATGTCTTGTTCGGTGCTTCAGTGTAATCAATATATTAAAGAACGAATTCATCAATACACAGCTTCTCCGCAGTTGCAAAATTATGCATTGTGGAGAACATTCCAAAAATTGGGAAACCTATTTCCAATTATATGTCTGTGAGTAGTAAGCACTTCTCAGAAACCGATTAAGAAGGTAATTTCATATCAAGAAAATATTTTTATGTTCAATCTATTCTTGATGCATTTTTTCATTCAAGGGAAATGGAATCCTAACGCAAAAGTTCATTTTGACAAAAGGGTTCAGAAAAGTACCTCAAAAATGTTTTTTTTACAGCGATTCAATGTGCGCAAAACGCGTTGAAAACGTTCTGTTGTGTCCATGAAGAGGCTTTAAAAAGAACTAGGGAGAAGGTAGTTTTGTGACATATCAAGGACATCTCGATAATTGCCGCCTGCGGCGGAGATTGGCTGTTTTATAATAGTTTTCTATTCATGTGTGAACAGAACATCGCAGTGGAGGTTCAACGTCTCGAAATCTCGTGCTTTTAACATCTCTGAGATGTTTTTGTGCTCGCTGGGTAGGAACAGCCTTAACCGCCTTCCACTTCCTCCGTTGCAGCGCAACCGTCCTCATATACTAAACGTACACATGGGGCTTGTGACTTTGAGAGTCGGTTGTTTGGGGGGTGAAAATTTTTGAACAAACAAACAAAACAAGACAATCCGCAGGAACTGACCTCTATATAGAATATGATTTCTAGTGGGGATTTTGCATTACGTGAAATAATTACTTTTCCTGTGATTTATTGAATGGGTGGGAATTTGTTATTATTTCGAACCAGAATCGCAATCGCTATCCTCGTGGGGCGGTTTTGTGTTGTGTTTGTGTTGTGTAGTGTGCTTACCTGTCCTAGAGTTGGATTCTTGGACGTTTGTGTCTCTTCCGGAATCGAGGGTCAAAAATAGTCTGTGGTTTCGTAAATGTTGCTAGATTGACTTTGATACTATGCACAACTGTGCGCTCTTGCGCATGACAGTTTACTTTCTATGGTGTGCAGAGATGAATATATTTTTCAACAAAATAATTACTTAGAACCAGAATGGTGACTTGAGGAAAACCTCTAGATAACTCATAATAATAAGATGTTTCCTTATCGAATACCATATTCGCATTGCCGAAAAATACCGATTGGAAACAGAAATTAACAGAGCATATCTAATTTCACTATCTGACATACTATCGTTCGCAAATTTCTTGAAACGTTTGGAATAAAAAATCAAAATTTAATGAAAAATGGTCAAAGTTGATGATGAATCGAACGCGAAATAAACGGGATGTATATAAATGGTTTCTAGAGAACTGAAATAGGGCAATGATATTCATTATTCCAAATTTTTTGGGATTTTCTCTCCTCGTTTCTATAAAATGAAGATATGAATATTATGTCAATATACGTGTAGTAAGGACAAATCAGATGATTTGCCTCAAAATGTCACTGCGTTCAAAGAATTTTCCTATCAGAGAGCCTAAAAGGAAAAATCCCTAGCTTGTCAGTGACAATTTGTATTGAAAAAGTTTGGAGAAGAGAAATAAAGGTATATATCTTTAAACGTTTCAGGATCGATTCTGCTCCCGTTTTCAACATAAGATATGATTATTTCAGTGGAGGCATATATTGCCGGCCTTAATATTTTCAATGTGTATTTAGAAAATAGAAGGATAAACGTACAATGACACTTCTAAATATGTTCGTTTATTTCCCAAATTTCAATGGCCGACCATGTTTCCAAAGAGAATTACACTTCAAACAAGGCGTAGGAGTATTGAAGACGTTAACGCGACTTTGGATATCAGAAAACTTGAAATATATACTAACTTTCAACTTGAGTCTACTGGACAACCAATTTTATACCCGAAGCGCGACTGGAATTTCGTATTCGACCTCAAACTGAACGCAGTCCAACTACTCCACACTGCTCCACATTGTGGAACGCGCCTCTCCGTGTCATTCAACTATCAGTAATGGCATTTGTGTTCAATGCCATTTGTCATGTCTGCCGCCTCTACACCTGTTCATACAACACGAAGCCATGAGAACTGCTTACCGACTCAACGGTGCAAACCAGTGGGTCGGAACAGAAGCAGATCAAGGACACTCCCTCATATGGAATAAGGCAAAGGAAAACTGTCCCATCCTCATAATGAGAAGGGATAATACCTTGCCAATTCTGAACTTCAACAAAGCCCCAAACACTGTCATCCCTACGAGGGAAGAATGGAATGACACAACACCTGGCGTGCCTCCTCCGAATGAGTCAATCTGGTACACGGATGGCTCAAAATTTGGGGGCGCTTCAGGTGCAGGGGTATACAATGAAGGAACAGGGAAAGAAATTTCAGTTCCTTAGAACGAATATGCCTCAGTGTTCCAGGAAGAAGTACTTGCAATACTCACCTGTATCCAAGAAAACTTAATTATGAGAGGTGAGAGGTCGTCGATCAATCACAATATGCTCGGATAGCAAAGCTGCAATACTGGCTTTGCAATCCAATAGGATCACATCCAAATTGGTGTCCGAGTGCAGAAAAGCCTTGGAAAACCTGGCAAAATTAAGAAAAGTCACCCTCATGTGGGTCCCGGGACATTCGGGAATACCCGGAAACGAGGAGGCAGACAGACTGGCAAAGATCGTTTCAGGACGGACCTCGGTCGGACCGGAACCAATCTTGAAAATACCAAATAGCCTGGCAATGTCCTCTATAGAGGAACAGCTGCAAAAGCAATTCCTCATAATATGGCAGGGCACACCAGGAATGAGACAATCGATGCTCCACATGAAGGAACCTTCGAAGAGGCTCGCAAAAGAGGTTGTTTTATTCCTAAACAGGCGAAACTTCAAAATGGTAGTGGGGCTCCTAACGGGGCACAACCACCTCAATAGGCACCTAGAGCGTATTGGGATAAAGGATGACTCCCCTTTGCAGATGGTGCCTGGAAGATGACGAAACGTCATCACATGTCCTCACTGAGTGTCCAGCACTGACGCATCAGAGGAGGGCTGTCCTTGGCAACATAATTTTGAGGCGTAAAAGAGATTCAGCTGAGGAAGCTGCTGAACTTCTCCAAGGCAGTCGGCATACCCAGCTGAATGTCGTAACATGTGGGCGCACAATGGGCCCTAATAAGGAGGCCCACGTGCAGGGGGTTCACTTGCCCACCAGTGCTTCGAAGAAGAAGAAGAAGAAGCCATTTGTCATTGACCATCATTGATGTCATTGAAAGGAAGGAAGGAATGCACGAAGTTATGCCCACAAATGGGTTCTTAGAACAATTTCACCCCAATTTGAGCAATATTGGCTTCTACTAGAGATTGATGTCAGTTTTCGTATACCCATTTTTTTCTGGAATCTGGGATAGAGAAGGATCTTATAAATGATGACTGCCCATTTCAGAGTTGTGATCATAAAAAGAACGGAAGAGGTAGAACAGATACTCCCTAATTGGAAGAAAATGGAACATAGTACTGGCCTCCTACAAAGGGGCAAGTTGGTGATTGTTTCTGCATTAGAAATTAAACTATACAAACTCTCTGTCTTCATGTAACCTTGTAACTGTGAAGTTTCTTCACGATATAATCTCTTTTCCTGCCTGTGATAGGAGGCAGTGTATTTGAAGTCTCGTTTTATCTTCAATTTCGGAAAATCAGGCCTCAGCATTGAGCTATCCAGTAGAATTTGGGAAATTTTGACATTGACACTGACATCATGTCCTAAAAAAGGTAAGTTGTGAACAAGTTGTGTATTGCACTTTGGCAGATGATGAATCTGACAGTGAACAACTTTAATTCATTTGTTGACAGATTTTTGCACAATCTACTAGAACAACCAAGATTTCAGGCAATTATTATAAAGAATTATGGTTTTGGGTATGAGGAAGTTACAATTTAACACATAAATATTCAAGAACTTTTCGAGTGGATGAACAAAATTCGAGAACAATCCCAATCCAGTTCAATCTCAAGTATATACGAACGGAATTGATAAGGTTTTTAAAGACTCAGATTTCAAAAGAGTTCATCAGTCTGGGTCAAAGTTAGGCAATTCATTCGGCAATCTGAAAGATATAGTGAGTACACTCGAAAAGTCCGGAATATTCGAAATTAGTTGTAACGATTCAGATAAGACTTATATATAGGCAAAACCTGACGGTTTAAAGAACACCTAGCACATTCGAAACATGGTATAGGTTATATAAATCGTGTGTGGCCGAACGAACACATGTTGAATCACACACACTTATTATTAACCACAAATCAGTTAAGCAAGTTAATAACGTTAGGGGATTAGATGCATATAAAAGTTTTGTAAGGATAGTAATGAGTAATGAATAAGGATATTGGACCTATTCCAATATCTCATATTGGCCTCTGTATAGTTTAGTGATATAGATTACCAACATGTGAAAATGACAAACATCAACTTGGCGGTTAGTTTCTTTAACGGTTAGGTCAGTATATACGTGCCACACTAGAATAATAGTTATTTAACCAACTAGTGTATTAATGAGGGCGATTAATGATCGAGATGTTTTAACGTGCGAGCGAAGCGAGCGCGTTAATGTTCGAGATCATTATTCGCCTTTTAATATACAAGTTGGTTACAAAATTTTTCCTTCGACTATATTTCTCATTTCTCCTGCAATGAAGAAAACTTGGTTCGCGAATTCATCATTCATCCGGAAACTGCTGAGAATCACCCAGTAGCCTTGTTACTGACATTAGTGACATTTGATATTTGACGAAATGATCAACATAGAAAATAAATTCCTTGTGTTAGAAAACAGGGATTAAAATCGTGTCAGAAATTTGGAAAGGCGAACCCGTTAACAGAAAATCTCCGATGAAATCCATATTCTCGATTCAAATGCAGATTCCGTGAGTTATAGCATAAACAATGAATGCACGATGTGTATGTTTGGTTGCCTATAAAAAAATCGTGCATTAATAGACAAATCGTTCATTAATAGGGGTCATTAATGAACGATTTCATATACATTAAACTTAGTCGTTAATACGAGGTCGACGGAAAAATATGTTTTCTACTCACATAACTGAAATGGCATTTAGCGTACATGTACCACGTTAAATGATCGATTAATCACTGTTTGAAGATCTTTGATTTATTCAAAATATCAAACACGTTACCATGGCAACATAATTTCATGAACACATCACCATGGCAACAAAGTTTTTTGAGCACACCTTCAGTCGTTCGAGTCCTGTCCGGCCTGTCAATTGTAGGAACTGTCAACTGTCATATTCGGATTTTGTTGCGACAAACCATTTCTCGTTGTATAGGAATTCTTCATTATTAATGTATGCGAAATGTAGACGAAAGTGAAATCGGAGAGAATGTTTTAGAACGGTATATACTTGCATGTTTCTACGATCTCTAGGAAAAAATTAAGCTCTCATCTATGTGGGCAGTTCATTCTACGTTGAGCATGACAATGAACTCAAAGCACAATATTCATGTGATCAAAATTATGCAATCAGAACATGCATGGATACAAACCTGAGAAATCGAAAACATTGACAGCTCAGCGAAAAAATGTATCTATCCTATGGACTGGACGCACATCTACAACCAATATAACTTATACGTGTCTCGTTGGTTTCATGCAGTTGCATTTATAATTCCCATTTCCTTCGAATTATTTTGTGGGTTAGCAGATAGGTTAAAATCTAATTTTCAGAATTATGGAATCTAGTCGAAGAGACGAATTATGAGTTCGTAGAAAAAGTATAATATGTAACGCGATTATAAACTCTCCAATTTCTTCCTGAAGATGATATCAAACTTGGGTTAACACGTGTCATGCTTTTGAAGAATCGGTTTGGTTAGTGGTAAAAAGTTGAGTGAATGTTTCAGTCCTCGGTATACAGTGCTCTTCTTCAATGCCTCCCCTCCTTTTATTTTTTGAACGGGTCAACTAAAAAAAAAATTGGGGTGATGAAATTGTTGCATGAATCCCATATTTTGGAGTAGAATTGACTTATGAAAATTTCAAGATGGCGACTGAAAACCGGGATCTTGTGATACAACTTTTTGAAGCTCCTGACGAACACTTCACAACCCTAGAATATGAAGTCGACGTTTACTTCATAATTTGAGGAAATAACATGAGTGCAGTTCAGAAGATGCTCGAAAATGGTTGCCTTGACAGCTTATTCGATATATCACGCCGAACACTTTCAAACACAGTTACGTTGATTTTTCCACCAACATTTATCATTCTCTGTCGTTAATCCAATATCGAAGTAGGTGTAGTTTCGTACACATTTTGCTTCAAATAGACTGAAAAAACGTCTGTAAGGTGTCAAATCGGGCGAGCCGGCTGGCCATTCCGTAGGACCTCGACGGCACCAACGACCAGGGAAAGTATTATCCGAATGTTTCTAATTTGTCTGAAGTCATGTGATGGTAATTCATCTTGTTGGAATACAATAGGCAACTATTGAATGTTCCGCCGTTTTGTACCAGGTGGAGATATTGACTTTATAGTCTGGGGTTGTGAAGTTTTCGTCAGGACCTTCAGGAGGATATGTCACAAGATCCCCCCCTCCTTTCCATTAATTGTTTCTTTTTTAGATGTAGCCTAGTCGCGATCTTGAATTTTTCATCTGATCTGTCAATTTTACTCCAATATAGAGTATAGTAAGTTTCATCACCCCAAGTTGCAATTTTTTTCGTTGTATGTAGAATTATACAAGGTCATGCATCTCAACTCCCGTCTTCTAGAGCTCATTCATCAGTTGAGTCAGGATTTCGATATTTTGCAGACTTCAATTATCTCATAGGGCGCATATCAGGAGAATAATTTCGATTATACAGGGTGTCCCAGAAAAGTGTGACGTCATATTGATATATTTCTTTAAATGGTTAGCGATACTCTTAGACGTTATTTGAAATCTATCTCTTATGATTGAGCAGGCACTCTCTTTTTTGTAATTAACGTTTTTGCTCAGTGGTTCAAAATTGAATTACTTATTCTGGAATGTTTTCAATTTAATACAAAGAGAATGTAGGTATAGCCACAAGAAGCACTCGAATGTGCAACAAAATAAATAGCATGCCTTTTAAAAAATATACAGTGTGTCCCACTTACCATGCTCACCATGGGTATCTTTTAAACGGTGAGAGATACGAGGTCGATTAAATGACACCAAATGTGGAGTTCGTCAAGGCCAACTATAATGTGAAAACATATTTTGATAAAATCTATTCGTTTTTGTTTTATACGCAAAAAACAGATTTTGATCATTCTCATTTCTCCTCCGTAACTTCTTTATTTATGAAAACATTCAAATAGGAATTTCACATTCTCATGGCAATTTTTCAAAGTGATTTCGAAAAAAATATGAAATTCATACCAACTCTTCTAGAATTTAAGATATCAGCTTATCAGCACCAACTTTAGTTTTTCAAATGTAGGTCATAGCTCACTATGACTTAGTTAAAAATAACTTGTTTTCCGTTACAGATGATATGTCGCAGTAATAGTATTGTGTTGATAACAACGGAGTTATCGTCATTTATACATAAACAAAAAATTATTTGGAAGCCGCCATCTTAAATTTATAAATTTCAACAAAAACTCATGATCTCCGACCTCCAAAACCCCCACTTGCCAATTTTGGATGGAATTGGATCAAATCATGTCCGCCATCTTGGAGCAGCCATTTTTTTATTGATGGCGGACAAGATTCGGTCCGATTCCATTCAAAATTGGTGAGTGGAGGTTTTTGAGGTCGGAGATCATGATTTTTTTGTTAAAATTTATAAATTCAAGATGGCGGCTTCCAAATATTTTTTTTGTATAAATGACGATAACTCCGTTGTTATCGACACAAAACTATTACTGTGATATATCATCTGAAAGAGAAAAAAAAGTTATTTTTGTAAATAAGTCATAGTGAGCTATGACCTTCATTTGAAAAACTAAGGTTGGTGCTGATATCTCAAATTCTAGAAGAGTTGGTATAAATTTCATATTTTCTTCGAAATCACTTTGAAAAACTGCCATGAGAATGTGAAATTCCATTTAGAATATTTTCATAAATAAAGAAGAAATGGAGGAGACATGAAAATGATCAAAATCTGTTTTTTTGCGTATAGAACAAAAACGAATAGATTTTATCAAAATATTTGTTCACATTATAGTTGGCCTTGGCAAAATCCACATTTGATGTCATTTAACCGACATCGTATCTCTCACCGTTAAAAAGATACCCATATGGTGAGCATGGTAAGTGGGACACACTGTATATATCATAATGACCACACTTTTTTGAAACACCCTGTATAATCGAAATTCTTTTTCTGGTTTGCGCTCTATGACACAATTGAAGTCTGCAAGACATCAAAATCCTGACTCAACTGATAACTGAGATATAGAAGAGATTACTTTAGGTTCCATGTGATTGGGGCAAATACCACCACTCCAGTGCGACCCCAGATGCCTAATTTTCATTATGAAATTGTATTATGAAAATATGAGGGTTTCCATTTGAAAATATTGAGATGATATGTATGTTTCTGAGGTACAAAGAGAAATATCATACATGGAAAAGCGATGGAAATTTTCGCTCGCTATCTCCGCCACTGGATGTTCTCTTTCTCGCTTCTCCTATATCTTCTCGGGAGCGACAAACTATACTCTGTAACTATTGCAACTTCTTTATATAAAAGATTTGTAACCAATAATTTATTCTGGAAGCTGACCCGGTTCTGGCAAAACACCAACAGTCTGAGATAGATATTGTGTAAAAATGAATTCCGGGACTTATATCGAGGAAGTGAATAGAAAATGCCCATTACATTCCGCGAGTTTCGATGCTGTTGAACTGTTAGTCACCCAAGATACTTAACATCCATGATTATTTTTATAAAAGCAATGGCTATTCCGCTATTCATTCAACCAGCTAGGGAACGCCTATCTATTCGTATTATCCTTATCCCTAACCCTTATACAGTCTGTCCAAGATAAGGTTGAACCAGCATGGGGATCTCGAAAACGGTAGGAGATACGGAGTCGGTTGAATGGGGAAAAAGTTGCGCATTCGGAGGCTCATATCAAGAGCCTTCGGAAATATTAAAAATTATTTTTAGTTTTGAGTTATATCGAAAAAAGTGAATTTTTGGAATATCTATTTTATTTTATTTTTTCCGTTATTATTAGAGGTACAGAAAAACTGAAAATACTTTTCCGTAGCAACTTTTGATGAGGTTTAACGTGGTGATACCGATTTTTTCATGCGACGTTTCGTATCCAAAAATTAACTTTTTTCGATATAACTCAAAAACTAGAAATAATTTTGAAAATTTTCGAAGGCTCTTGATATGAGCCTACTCAAATGAAAAAAATGGCATTTAGCATATGAACCAAGCTAAATGACCGATTAACCACGGATTGGCGATCTATGATTTATTCGAGAAATTAAAGACGATGATACCATGGCAACTCAATTTCCTAAACACATTATCATGGCAACACTGTTTTTGAACACCCCTTCAGTCGTTTGAGACCTGTCTGGCCTGTCAATTGTAGAAACTGTCAACTGTCACGGTTAAAAAATGAAAATCTAATTTCTCGAGATACAGTGTGACCCACTTTTAATGGAAACACCCCTGTATCTTACGTAATCGTTGGGTAGGAATCCTGAAATTTGCTGGAGCGAGCAACATACCAAAAATGCACTGTATTACCAAGTGGGGTCATCTTCAGTGATATACACTGCTCGCCAACAGTCATGAAACCACCCCAATTTCCTGAAAATGATATTAGGAGTCAAAATAGGTCGAAAATTACTTCAAATTCGGAATCAGGACGCCCAAATCAGTAACTATTAATATTTCTTCTGGAAAATTTTCAGTTCTGAAAAATTAAATTTTGTCGCACTTTTTACGGACGCACCCCCGTATCTTACGTAATTGACTTTATCTATGGACTTTCCCTTCCTTCTGCAAATTACAGAATCCTACCTCAATAAGTGAACAGTGATATTGTAGATATTGAAATATGCAACTTTAGTGATTATACAATTTTTAGACAAGATCGAAACCTAAACTACTTGAATTGTACCCGTGGAGGAGGAGTTATGATTTGTGCTCGTTCTAACCTCTTGATAAAAAGGATCATCTCACCAGTCTGTCCAATTTTTGAGGATCTGTGGGTTGAAATCAGGGCTCCTCAGAAAAGCTTTATCATCTGTGCTGTATATATTAGTCCCAACTCAAGTGCTGAAGTTTACCAGAGATTTATAGAGAACGTCCAGAGTGTTAAAAGAGATTATGTAGGTGCTAATTTTATCATTATTGGTGATTTTAATCTACCACAAATATCGTGGACCTATGAGGATCATATTCTTGTACCCAGCTATAATCCTGAATTGCGAGCTGAAGTTTTACTTGATGAATTTTCCTTCATGAATTTCCAACAGTACAATGATGTGATTAATTACAAAGGAAAGATTTTAGATTTAGTTTTTTCAGATGATTTAACCATCAAAGTTGAACACTCATTTTCTAATTTGCTCAGTAATCACTCAGCCGATCTATATCATCCCATATTAGAGTTTGAAATCAATTATAATAGTGCAAATCTCACGTCACATACCATTAGAGAGAAAGTATTACTATTTTATAAAGGTGATTATCCTAGGCTTAATGAATTCCTCCATAACATTGATTGGACCTTTTTATCTTCAATTGATGACATTGACGTTGCTGTTCAAGCTTTTTACGAAATTTTATCCGAAGGGTTTCTTCAGTTTGTTCCACAAAGTTACAAAACTCTTTCTAAATGGTACAACAGCCATCTAATAAAGTTGATAAAATTAAAAAATAAATTACATAAGAAGTTCAAAAATTCTGGGTCTGAAGAAGATTATTTAGAATATTCAAAACTACGGAAAGAAACTAAATACCATATTGATATGTGCTATTTAGTTTATTTATCAAACACTGAACACATGATGACCAACAATATCAAGTATTTTTGGTCTTATGTAAATTCCTTGAAGAAAGAACATGGTTTGCCAAAAATAATGGAATATGATGGTAACTGTCTGGAAACCCCACAGGAAATAGCTAATGCTTTCGCTGAACACTTCCAATCGTGCTTCAAAATAACAGAACCTCAAAACATGTTAAACATAAATACTATTCAACATGCTTTCTCACTACATGATCATACTTTCACTGATAACGAAATTCAAAACAAATCAAAAAATTTGAATAAAAATAAAAGTGCTGGTCCTGACGGGATTCCACCTATCGTATTGATCAACTGTTGCCAATCCCTATCTCAACCACTTAAAATTATTTTCCAGAAATCATTCAATTTGGGAGTCTTTCCTAACACTTGGAAAAAATCATTTCTCTCTCCTATTTTCAAATCAGGGGGTAAAAATGATATCAAAAATTATAGAGGCATTTCGAAAATTTCGTGTATCCCAAAAGTGTATGAATCTATACTTACGGATGAGCTATTTAAAACTTCTAAACATATTATATCAGAACAACAACATGGTTTCTTTAAAGGTCGATCAACCGCTACCAATCTTGGTGTTTTCCAGAATACGGTGTGTAATAAACTTGAGAGGGGTTACCAGGTGGATGTTATTTATACAGATCTTGCTAAAGCTTTCTACTCAGTAAATCATAAGCTGTTAATAGCTAAGTTGGAGGGATTAGGTGTGGTTGGCAGCTTTTTGGCACTGATAGAGTCTTATTTGAGCAGTAGAACACAGTACGTAAAAATTTCTAACAGTACATCAAATCCAATCTATGTGACTTCTGGAGTCCCCCAAGGGTCCCACATTGGTCCTATACTGTTCTTATTATTCATAAATGATGTCACTGATCTATTTCAAAATTCCACACTCTATGCTGACGATCTCAAATTTTATAAAGAAGTAACTTGTTTGAATGACTGCCAGATTATCCAACAAGACTTGGAGAAGTTTTGTAACTTTTGTGAACTGAATTTATTGGATATAAATGTTGATAAATGCAAGGTGATGCGTTTTTATAGAATACAAAATCCAATTGTATGTAATTATTTTATTGATAATGTCAATTTACAGTCTGTTGAATATATAAGTGATTTAGGTGTTGTGTTCGACAAAGACCTTAGTTTCAACCATCACATAAATAGTATTTGCAATAAAGCCTTGAGAATGCTTGGATTTGTGAAAAGACACACTCAAAATATATCCAATATTGAATCGATAAAAACATTATATCTATCGTTGGTACGTAGTGTTCTGGAATACAACAGCATAATCTGGTCGCCATTTTATCTTGGTCACAAGGAAAGACTTGAAAGAGTTCAGAATCGTTTTACAAAATTCATAATCTATAAAATGAGAATATCTTTTCATGGATTTGATGCTACTACGAGGGGCTCACAATAGTTAACATTCAAACTCGTGAAGACAGGCGCAAACTTGCTCTGATCTTGTTTCTGCACAAAATTTTCAATAACTCCATCGATTGCTCTGATATCCTGAACAAATTGTTCATAAATGCTACTCCTAGGAATACTAGAAATAGGCAGTTTTTCTATTTGCAAAATCACCGAACTAATTATGGCAGCACTGCATTCACATCTAAACTTCAGAAGAATTATAATGATCATTTTGCTTCCCTTGATATTTTCAATATTTCTTTGAGTCGCCTTAAATCACAAGCAAATCACAAGCTGCGGTCTGAATTTGAATTAGTACATACATAGTTTTATGTGTTCTTTTTGTATCCTATATTTATATAGTTTTTATGATTTTTAACGTGTTGAATGTTTATTGTTATATAACTTATATTTTATACTTTATGTACCATTTGGAATTATATATTATTCTGTGGTGTACTTTGATGAATTAATAAATAAATAAATGAATAATTACGTGAGATACGGGGGTGCTTCCATATGAAGTGAGACAAAATTCAATTTTTCTGAACTGAAAATTCTCTTGGAAAATTATGAATAATTAGTAAATTGGGCGTCCTGATTGACCTGATTCCGAATCCGAAGTGATTTTCAACCTATTTTGACTCCTAATATCATTTTCCGGAAATTGAGGTGGTTCCATGGCTGTTGGCGAGCATTGTATATCACTGAAGGTGACTCCACTTGGTCATAGAGTGCATTTTTGGTATATCTCTCGATCCAGCAAATTTCTGGATCCTTACCTCACCATTACGTAAGATACAGGGGTGTTTCCATTAGAAGTGGGTCACACTGTATATGAACCCGAATAACTTTTCACTGTGGCCATTAGAGGGCGCTCACAAATGCACTTCTGATGGTTTGGAATGACCATACTCTTTCCTCAGTGTATTTTTAAAGATGCAATTATTTAAAAAATCAAGTTCTACGTCTATGTATTATTATCGGACAAAATTTTATACGATGAAAAACATAAAAATGTACTTTTTTCACATCTTCTTCAACACCTCTAATCGAGACTTTCAACAAAAATACACGATTCTTGTCATGTACGATTTTTGTGAAACCCATACAATTAAAACAGAAATTTAGCGAAAACCATGAGAGTAATCAAGTTTTATCAAGAGTACCTTTTTGAAAGTAAATGAGTTGCGCAATCTGAATTTCATACTCAAACTCCTTTTATTCCATTGGCGTAGAATTGTTAAAGGTGCAATTATTAAACAAAATAAAGTTCTACGCCTATGGATTAATATCGGACCAAAATTTAACACCATTTTTTTGACGCATAAAACTCTATCAATATACCAAATTTCAGCAAAATCGCCTATGCCGTTTTAAATTTATATGGGAAAAACGATTTGAAAATTGTAAGTCCAAGGCCCTCTGGAGCCTAAACGATGCAACTTAGTTCTAAGGTGATTTTACTTAAATCGACTTATTCTGGTCGAAGGAATATGTGGAATGTTTTTGTAAAGACCTTTTACAGACACCCTGTATACCTTCATTAATTCTTAAAATGAGCTCGAGAAAAGCCTTGCCAAATATTGACATTGAATCATGAAACACCCTGTATGATGAATAGATTGAATTTTGAATTCTGAATTCATGAACCCCCACGAAAAAGCTGATCCTACACCACAGAAAAAAGTCCAGAATAGAATAGCAAGCGGATAGTTTTGGCCAGCTTCATTCGCAAGACAAGGAGGAGAAACTCTATATTGCGTATATTTTAGAGCATGTTAAATCCAGGCTTTTTGCCAAAATTTGCCATTGCCAAACTTTTTAGATATGAACATGAAACGCTCCACTTTGAATCGATGAGTGCCGGCGATGGAGGGGGTGGTCATGGAAAAAGCAGCTACATGTTCATTCAGAAATACAGTGGGATATTGTGATTTAGCTGATTCCGATTGAAATGAACACTTCAAGTAATTCTTTCATCAGAAAGAAAAATATTAATTGAAATCGTTCCTAATACGTAGCTATGATTGAGCTCTGCTGTGAGCCTCAACTATCTAATGCCATCTAGAAGGGTTCTATATCCAGAAAAACTTTCGAAAGCATTCGATCGTGTTCAGCGGCAAGGAATTCTCCACAAACTACCTTTACATAGCTTACCACCACAGCTATGCCTTCTTTTATCGGCATTATTAGATAGATAGATAGATAGATTTATTCATATAACTACACAATAGTGTCCCTAATAGCGCACATTGTCCTAGGGACGTCCCTATTTGGTACAATTCACGTCCGAATGTCCTGAACCAAAAATAAGTGTCCTTGGGACGTCCCATCCCGTACATCTCATGCAATGTCCGAGCAAGGACGTCCACGGAATGTTCCAGCTGGTACATCATTTCAAATGTCCTAGGAATGGCATCCCTTAGACGTCCCACGTTGTACATATTGTAGAATGTCCATGCAAGGACGTCTTTTGCATGTCCCTGATGGGATATGATTTTAAACGTTCCTTTAGGGACATCCATCGGATGTCCCGAGTAGTACATATTCTGGCATGATTTCAGATCTTATATAATGTCCCTTCTAGACAACCATGAAATGTCATTGATGGTACATTCCTTCAAATATCTCTGCACAGATGCTCTTGATATTTCCAGGATCGTATAACAATCGAAATGTCCCTTAGGGACATCCTTCGAATGTCTCTTAGGGATATCCGTCGGATGTCCCAATTGGTACATGAACTGTACTCTTCCAATCTCCTAGAAATAACGTCCCATGGTCATCCCAGTCGGTACTTTCAATATGTTACCTGCGAGGACGTTAACTTACACCTCGCCGACGAATGATTGCTCGTAGGCTATAAGTACTCCTCGTCAATGTCCTTCACGTAAGTCCATTGGACATCCTTGGGAAACTTTTTGGGGACCTTCTACGGACCATCAACTCGACTGGATGTCCTAATCAGTTATGCAAGATCTGGTCCTAGGGGGACCCAGAAAAATTCAAATTCAAGAATAATTCCTACGTCCCTGGGACATCCTATGGACATCCAATTGATATCCCTCGGCGTTGCTGATAGGTTGTCCTATGGATGTCCTAAGGATGTCCTCTGTAGCTTGATGAGGAATACTGTAGGATTTAGGTATTCGATAGTTGTCCCAGGGACATATCTCTCAAGGACGTCCCTAGTTGGTCCTCAAGTGGGACATTTGTGCGTCCCACAGACGTCCAATGGACGTCCACGGTACCAAATTCGAACGTCCTATGGACGTCCTGAATGACCCGACAGGACGTCCTAAGGATATCCATGGGACATAAGTGTGTTATTAGGGGTTTATATATTCGTCAATGAATAAATAAATGAAACAATGAAACAATGACAAAATAGTTTGAAGTTTATTAGTTTCTACGTGAAAAAAATACTAGATATTCATCAAATGTGTAAATACTTTCTCCAATTAGAATATTTTTGACTCGATTCTTGAATTCCTGTGAACTCATAGATCGACCTCTGAGTTCGTCTCGAAGAAAATTGAAGAATTTCATGGCGACGAGATATTTGAATAAAGATTAGGTTTTTGAAGTTCTTGGTTTCGGTCATCTTATATTCATCTACAAACTCTCTTCATGTGAATGAGACATTCGTATACGAAGCATGAGGCTAGTGTTGAAACTTTGAATTGTTTGAATAATGGTTCGCAATGTTCTGTATAACTTGCTCCTGTCATCATCCTCAGAACTTTTTTTTGTAAAATGAAAATTCTTGTAGAATGAGTTGATGCACCCCACACTATAAAGGCATAAATGTGATTACTGAATGGAATATTGAGAAATAAGAGACTCTGAGATATTCATCACTCAGTTTACCCTTCAGCTGTCTCAATATACATATAGGTTATTGATGTTAGACGCTTACATAATTGATCAATGTGAAGCAAAAAATTCAGACCTGCATCTAGATGTACCCCAAGCAATTCAACCACGTTTTCGTCTGAACCATTGATCAACTTGAATTCGAATCATTTGTTCAGTGTTGGAGATTTTGTGATTTAGGGTTTCTTCATTTTAATCACAGTGAATTATAGACATGTCATCAGCATACCCAATAGGATGTATACCTTCACTAACATGAATTAAGTTGAACATCAAATCCATTGACATAAATAATGGAAAGAACAGGTCCTAATACTGATCCCTGAGGTACTCCGTGCCCTGTTGTTACAAAGTCAGATATGCCATTTGACTCTGGCTTTTCTAGCTGCTTTCTTCTTACCCCATAATGCTCGAGTTTTTGTTATCAAGATATTGCGATTGACCAGTGTCGAAGGCGCGAGAAAGATCGTAAATTCTGCGGTACAGTATGTTTGATTTTCGAAAGCTTCTGATATTTTTCTCAGGCGCTGCATAGTGCAGTAATGATCGATTTGCCAGACATATAGCCATGTTGGAATTCTTTCAGTAAATTTTATGATTCAAAATAATCTATCCGTCTGGTTTTCAACAGTATTTCAAACATTTTAGCAAGTATCGGTTATGCTTTCAGACAGATCACTACATGTGGTGGTGAACGGTGTATATCGTCTGATACCATTGTCATCAATTCCGGCGTTCCACAAAGATCAATTTTGGCACCAACATTAAAATGATATGTTGACAGCAAATACTCGCCTATCCACACATTTGCAGACGATTGTTATCTCCATACAGCGTTCTCTTCCAGAATTACTATTCCTCCCAAGAAACTTAGAACTTTCGACGAAGGCATGCGCCAACGCCAATTAAGATCTTGCTGAGATTACAGCCTAAGGAACCAACAACCTAGTTGAATTCAACGCCAACAAAACTCAAGCCTGTATATTCTCTAGAAAGCTGGAACTCGCTATGCCTTATCTAACAATGTCTGGAACCACCATTCTCACAGAGTCGATATTAATTCTCGGTATTTTCTGCAACCGACACAACAGTCGTCCATTTTGATACTAATGGGTTGGGGCGCATACCTGATTTGTTCCAGCTTTCGGCAGATTTGGCATTTCATACCAATGCTGGAGATGTATACACACCATATTATTGTTGAGTATTTCCATTTTGATCAGGAAAGCCTTCAAGATTCACATACTTGCTTCATCTGTATTTCATTCATTCTCGGGATCAGATGGATTGGATGACTTGTTTTTGAATAATCACGGCAGTACTTTTTTTGTCTCACGCAACGATATTGGTAGCAGACATTGTCATATCAGGCATAGTGAGTTCCTCGTTTCTAGAGAAGAAACAGGCTTGAGCTTTGGTGGCATTGAATTCAACTGTGTTGTTGATTCCTTAAGCTGTAACTTTAGCAAGATCTACAATGACAGCGTTGACCTGCCTTCGTCGTGAGTTCTTAGTTTCCTGGAAAGAAATGAACTATGGATAGGGCAAGTGGTTAATCCCAGCAGATCACGGTAAGTAAGCCGTATGATGATAGTTTGTGAAGGATTCCTTGGTGCCAAATAAGGTCGAATGCTTTTGATATGTCTAACGCCACAGCTAGAGATTCCCCATGTTTTTCCAAAGTAGCTTGCTATTTATATGGGTGATGTAGTTAAGTCGATCTCAGCCATATTGTCTACTATTGATGATTCCTGAGCATCTCATATATTTGATAAGGTGGATGTTGATGCTGTCTCCATCACTCTGGAGATAACGTATAATAGGGCGATAGGTTTATCGGTTTTTGTTTCCTTCTTCTGGAGATTGGTTGGACTTTAGCTATGTTCCAGCAAGATGGAGAAATACCCGACTTGTACGAGATGCTGAAAAACTTGTAGAGAATTAGTCTGATGCATACTTTTTGAGAATAATGGGTGGAAGTCTATCAGGACCTTTAGTCTTATCTTATTTGTTTCATGATCGACCAGAATGCGTCTGATAGTTCGTTGACGTAAGACGATTTCGGGCATTCCACTTTCAACGGGTTGTATTTCCGGAGGCACTCTTTCTAGGGAATTCGAGGTGAAATTTGCTGCGAACATCTCTGCGAAAATGTTTGCTTCCTGTTGCGATGGAGAGTGGTGAGAATAAATTATTAGTGCAATTCCTCCCAACTGCTTCAGCAAGGGAGCAAAACGAACGAGAGCCATTGGAACAATCCAAATGGGTTCAGATCTTATTTTGGCATTGTATGTTTCTTTTGATGCATCTACATTCACCGGCAGAAAAAAACTGGCCAGCAAAACAAAATCCATATTGATTGATGAACTTTTCCAGTTCTTTTCCGATTCTGGGGAAAATTCCACACCAGTGATTTTTATACAGTTAAATTGGGTTTTTATGACAAATCACCATACCTCGTCTTCGACTCGGAATAATTTTCAAAATATCTATGAGCTCGAAAAATTTCCGGAAATAATTTGACCACTAGTGACATTACGAGTGAAAATTCGACCAAATCGTAGAATTATGTTTCGGAGTGAAAGGTAAAAACAAAAGTTACTATTTCACCCTCAAATTCTCAACGACCTTTGGCTAAAGTGAGTCATTGAACTTAGATTCATTATGTTTTGGATTGAAGTGTTTTCCCTTTTTTCTTCCTTCTTATCACATTGGTTGTTTATTTACATCAACATTTTTCTTGAGGGGAGATACGAGTTTTTAAGAATTTTGGAATGAACTCTGTAGGCTCATTCGCATTCGTCTGGCCTTGTCAGAGACTCTGCAGCGCTTCAAGGAAAACTTGATTCTATTTCTCAAGACTGTTTGAGAAATGTGATCATCTCGAAGCCACGGCTGTTGAATGCTGTAGTTCAAGCACGAAGAGGGCGTACTCGTTGTTGACAACATCTAGGAGGCCTGCTTTCGTTTGTTTTTTCGAGTTGTGAATCGATCTAAGTTCATGTGTGTTCTGCAAATTTACAAAATACATATACTTTCTTGAGTCACCAGTATCTTTCCTTGAGAACAAGATATTGATGTGAATCGTGTTGAAAAGGGATCACAATTCGATCCAAACCATTATGAAGATAAAGGAAGAAAAAATCGCAAAACGCAAAATCATCTCCACGACATTCATTAGGTGAACAAAGTTATGTTGAAAATGGTGACATGTTTCGGGTTTATAAAAAGCCTATCATCAGCCAAGGTTTATAACGTCCTACAATAGTCTGAACATGTGACAGAAATATGGTTATAGATAATATTACTTACATGAATATGAAAAAATGTTCTTCGAAGTTATTGAATCTTATTAAATTGAATGGTAAACATGGTAAGATATCATGATATTAAAACATGAATTTTTATTTCAAGAGGGGCCTGTATCCTCTCAGATACCCTCAGGAGGTTTTCATGAAGTGAAAAATCATAAGTTAAACAAAACCTAGCTGTCACTGAAAAATCGAAAAATCATGAGATCAAACGTCAAACTTCCGAATGATAAGATGTCAACAAGACAGATGACTGGAGAAATGGTGCAATTAAACTATTTTTCTACAAGCGTGCGTGATTCACCCTATACCCGCACGCAATTCCGTTTGGGAAGTGTCATTTTCCCGCAACAGTGCGGGAAAATTTTCCCACACTAGTGCGGGAAATTTTTTCCCGCACTAGTGCGGGAAAACAAAGATATGATAAAATCGCTAGTAATATAAGTGGTTGGTGATCGAATATAAAAGTTCAAGTTTGTTTGTTGCAGTATCAAGTATGTATGTTCAGAATCATCCATCAAATTGCACTATTTATTGTGAAAATTAAGAAATATTGAAAAATAAAAATTGATTATTATAAAAATCACACTATAGATTTGGATTGATCTGACGGGAAACGTCAATTTGTCATGCCAATCAAACCTCAAATAAGTTTGAAATTGTCGAAGTGACAGACACAGCGTTACTGTCATTTTCGATTCAGTGTAAATGCCACAATGTGATCAAAAACTTCTAGCTATAGGGATTTGATACAGATGCGTTATCACCAACGAAGTCTCAAGAAAGGTATGAGAAGCTATACACGCGTTTTATTGAATGGTGCAACAATAAAGAAATGAAAAAACCGAATGAAGAATAGGTATTTTTGGCTCATTTCATAGAAGTGTCTGGAACCTAGAGACCACACTCCTAATGGGCCAGCTGGCTTTCGCAATGAACCAACATAATGCGTCAAACTGTAAGTTCACAATATATAGCTATTATACTAATAATTAATAGATGAAGAATATATATCTCTTGTTAGTTGTTCCTATTTGCTTGAATAATTAATTGAACGATTCAATCAATTTCCTACGCTTGTAGAAAAAATATTGTTCCTAACTCATGCGGAAAGTGTCTTTCCCGCACTCGACTGCTTGCCCGAACTCCGCTTCGCGTCGTTCGTGTCAACGGCAGTCATGTGCGGGAAAGAATCACTCCGCACTTGTTAGGAAAATTACTATTTCCAAACAGACATGGGATAAGATCAAAACTGGTTGAGTGAAAAAAATACATGAGAGAAAATTATAGTTGAGTTAAAAACAAGTTATCAACAATGGAGGAGGAACATGTGAGTAATATTATCTATTACCATATTCCTGTTACAAGTTTATATAGACTATTGTAGGACGTTATTAACCTTGGCTGATGATGAGCTTATTATAAGCCGGAAACATGTCCCCATATGCAACATCACATGTCGTGGAGATGATTTTGAGATGTATTCTGACTTCAAACACTACTCCACCACTTTGAGCTATATGGACTTCTTTACACGTTTATGATGAAGAGAACTTCAATCAGCCACGTTTGCCACAGGGTAATAAGAAGTTAGGCGTGAAATAGTACTTCTGAATCTCCCTGTGTAATGATCAAGCCAACAGCTTCTTTCGGGAACTTAAATTCAGGTCAACATTTTGGAACATAAATCTACGATTATAGGTCGAAATTTCACAGAAATCGAACGAGAATTATAGAAGGTTCAGGGCGATCAATTAGGCTTATTTCGTTACTAAATTTATGTTGTTGAGTGAACATTGAATAAACATTCAAAAACCCTGTGAACAACCTTTCAACTTTGATTCAACGTACACATGTACTCAATGCAACAGTAATCACCAGATATTCGACTAAAAAAATCTCGATAGGAGTAAGTATTTCGTACTATCAACCATCAACGTAATGATCCATATCAATTTGATGTGTACGAACGCTGGTGAGAGACGTGGCCGCCAGACGCCAGCGTGACGTCACGAGACGTCGGCCGGCGTCGCTCTGTCCAAACGTTGGGCCGAGAGGGGCAAGGAGGGAGAAGGAAAATGGGGTGGGGGAGGAGGATGCAGACGCAAAACGGACGGACGGCGCGTCGAGCAGCGTTGCCAGTCCTAGTACTTTCCTACTAGATCTACTACTGAACAGGAATATTCTCATATATAATACCACAAGTGATAATATTTCGCCGGAAATATTCGGTGATTTTTACGACAGCTTGTTGCCTAGTAATTTCGTGAATGACATTGTTACCAAAACTACGAGCCGTTGGCGAGTAGTTTTGGATCAATGTCATGAGCGAAATTAGAGCAGCAAGCTGGAGTATGTCAATCGACGAATCGTGATGTCTGACAACTCTTGACGTGAATTTACCTATGTAGCATAGACTTTCTGCTCAAGATACAAAAAAACTGTGTAATCCATGTTCTTAGTCAAATCTGTTTCGATGTTATTCTTGTGATTCATTGTTAAATCAATAAGTTTAGCATCAGAAATGTATTGTTGTTTTCGGTTTCCAATAAATAGATGATAACTTTTAATAATACTCTAATACATAGCTTTATCTTCGCAACAGTTATCACTTTATCATTTTAAAATCGAAATATTCCGAAAACGGAACACAGTATCGAGTTTCACCTAGAGTACCTTCTTGGTGTGGAATTGAATGATGTTCAAGTTCACATCAAATTTGGATCGAAAGATCTAACCTTAAAAAAGTTATGTTCAAAACTACTCGGTACGAACCGTGTTACTAGCGCCCTCTATGAGAGTCAGATATAAAAACAAATGCATGCGATGTGTCAGATTCCAAGAAACATCCATACGAAATTTCATTACGATGTTGCCAGTAGTTTCGACATAATCTTGAAAAATGTGTAAAAAAATCATTCTTTCAAAACCTTGTATCTTGATGACGGATGCCGTTACGAAATTTTTTTACTGAATGAACCCAACTCATTTTGCAGTGTTCTACCTACCCTAGTAAGGAAGTCAGATTTTTTTAAAACCCCAACTCCTAATCACTGAATCATTATTATTATTACTGTCATCAGTACTATTGTTTCCACTATGATTATTCATTGATTTATTTAGCTGTTATATTTGATTAGTGCCCTATGTGTACCTTTAGTATAATATTTCAATAGTAGGTGAAATATTTTTCTTGATTCAATTGAAAATAGCCTTTCAGCTTGTTGGATACTTATAGGGGTTGTATGGAAGAGCAACCTTGTTAAATGCCGCCTCCTCCGCCTCTTATGCATTATGTTCATGAATGAATCATCAAGACACATTTATATCATTATTATTTCTATTATTAGTTATAAAAACGAGTTATACATAAATGTCATCATATTAAAAGCAACTCTAATTCATGAAATTTTCCTACTGAATCTCTCACGCAGCAGAATTGATTTTCGGTAATTCTGGTGCTAGGGAGATTAGGAGTGAAAATATAAACTGGCACCTTCCGCGAAAATCTAGTACTTTTTTCGTTGATTTCGAGTTGCTGAGCTGGCAACGCTGGCGTTGAGCGTTTCGCACTATGCCAAGGACCTTTTGGCCGAGGACTGCACCAACAATCTACACTGGGAGAAGTTAGAGGCTGCGTAACCCATGAATCCGGAAATAATATACAGGGTCCCAACGAAAAATCTGAGCAGGCCCTGAAATATTTTGAGAAACCTGAAAATCACTATTTTGTTTTCATTATCAGAGAATTTTATGTAAGCATCATCTGCGTAATACTATAGAGAAGTGGAGAATGTCAAGAATATTCTAGATTCAATATTCTCAGAGATTTTCCATGTAACTTTTGTTATTCTTCTGGGCGCCATATTGGTTGTTTATACCATTGAATAGAGCTAAATATTCCCCTCATAACCATGAATATTTAACATGAAATATTGTTTGAAAAGAGTAAAAACATTTCCAAATATGATCATATAAAAATAGGAAAACCATATATCAGTCGTCATCATGACTACAAAAGCAAAACTTCTTCACAGCCATGATTATCAATACAAAAAGCACAGATGAACAAGAATGCAATTTTTTTGATAAATAATAATTAGGCAAGATACTATCATATAACTTATATTGAATATTTTCATTAAGTGTATTGGTCTTGACATAAGTTTGATTTCAGTTATATTTCCATGATGAATCTCAATAATTATCAATATTTATTAATTCGTTCTCAATATTCAATGGGTTTGTTGATTCAACCTATCCTCAAACATTGAATTTGATGTCAGAAATTCACGAGAAATTTGTATCCTTCTGTGCCTTCTCCTTCTATCTGCGTAATAATGTAGCTATGTTGGATGTTATACATGGCTATGAAGGAGTATTTTGATACTTAATCATAGCGACTGATATTTTGTTTCCTCATTATCATGGCCTACCACATTTGAAAATGGTTTTACTGTTTTTTAGCGCTATATCTTGTGAAAATGTAAACTGGTTATACATGGCTATTAATAAAATTTTCAGCAATAGTATGAGGTATGAATAAAAAATATGGCGGTCATGAGGAAACCAAAAGTTGCATGACTTTTTTGTCATGATTGATCACCTGCTTACGCAAATTTCAAATTATTCTTTTCGAATATTGATCAAGAAAATAAATGAGAACGAAATTAATCATTTTCAGTTTTTTCTGAATATTTCAGGAACGGCTGACATTTTTTTAAATTTGCAAGAAGTTCAAATTATGCAATTTCTGTCTAATCTTATCAACTTATTACTATCTCTTACCGTTTAGGAAATATGCAATAGTGTCCCGATTGAATCGTTGGGACCCTGTACATTCAGTGTTTCCACCTCGAGAATTTATCACTCCTGTAAAATCGTTATTATCTGATCGATTTCAAAACACTCTTTTTTTTAGAAAGGTAGGTATTTGGAATGTCCATCCAACAAGGAAGTGATTTTATTCTTGGAATTTCATCGTAACAACGATTTGGTAACTCCTCAGCAAATTTTGTATATAGTAATAGAGAAAGCAATATATTGGTTTACTGCAGATGAGCTGATACTGAACGAACAAAAAACTGAAACATTAACTTTTGAAACGAGAAACCTGGATAGACCACGTAACCTTTGTACCAGACTAAGCAGATCAACATATGCAATATGGAATCAGACTGATTAAAAAATCTGTGAACTTTAGTGCAGTTCTCATGACTATGCTACAAAAATTCGCCATAAGACGTATGCACCTGCTAAACTTGATGAAACGTGATGCAGACCACTATTCAAAAATCTCAAAGTGATAACATGATATTCAGGTATTGTCTTCGAAAATCTATTGAATATTCGATTGAATTTGATAAAATATTCCACTCACACAGATGTGCACCAATATATATAACACAAGAAACAAATGTGACCTTGTGCTGAGAGCAAATAAACTGGAAGAACAGATAATATGAGCATCAAACTATATGAGAGAATTTCCAATAAAAAAATCCGAAGAGTTCATGAGGCATATTTTAATTGAAAACCCACTGTATGACATTGATGAATTTTCTGAAATAATTGTGAGAAATTGGAATATTTTTGGAGTGTCGTGTATGACTTTGTCCATACTTATTTTCTGGATTTCAATGATTGTCAAACTTGTCAAACTTGAAGATTGAATTTATTATTTCCTTAGATGAGATATTTCATTTTAATAACGCCAAAGAATTTAAGCATGTATCACCTTTCATGTATCTGTATGTGCATTGTATATTTTGAATTGATGTACTTTTTTTTGATAATTTTTTTATGAACTTTGCTCTTGTAATTAACTGATCTCAAATTTCGTCTATAAATTATGTGTTTCCAAGATCAAATTATTATTATTATTACGACCAATTTTGTGGACCTATTTCTCAAAGAGTATTATAAGGAATTTTTTTCACTGAAAATAATCATGGATAGGAGGGGTTGATATGTTACCCCCAGAACCTTTCATGAAACCCCTGCCAAGATGCACATTATTTTGAAGGACGTTCAATTATCTTTCCAACAGTACCCTACATTTTTATTTTTTGATGAGCTGTTTCCAAAAAATTTCCAAATTGTAGAGAGTTTTCGAACTTGAAGGAGAGTCAATACAATGATACTAACCTGAATATCATGCATTCCCGTGCAGGCAGGTCCTAATTACTTCTGTGAGTTTAGAACTGCATTTTTTGGAGATTGCTCATCAAAAAGGGTACATCTGGCCCTCCTAGGGAGTTGAACCAAGAGGGCAAAAAATATATACTAAGTGCTCCCCTTGGAAATAAAATCGTCCTGTTCTCTCTCTTTGTCATATCATTTACTGGAAGCGAGATATTGAGGGAAGGAAGTTTAAAAATGTCACACTGTATGTATGTAAGTAGGTAGGCATTTTAATAGCGAATTCGCCAGAATATGTATGCGTATCCGCCATAATTTCAAATTCACTACCACAATGACCCTAACTCCTCACTGAGCTATTTCTTCACTTTTGTAGCATACGAAAGGGAACCTTCATTATGTTCAAGGAACATTATGCGTACCTAGGGAGAATAGGAAGGTATCGGAATATTTTTTGACCTGCTTGGGAAGTTCTTGGGAATATATTTTCTTTGGCTAAGAATTCGTCGTTCTATAGATGAACAAGTTTTGGTATAGAGTTGTTCGACATTTCTAGAGGTTAACGACGAAAGAATATGCAGACTGGGCTTGTCGAGTACCTCTGACTGGTAATGAGTGATGCAATGATACCCGGGATATCCGGAGAACATTTTCTGTGGAAATATCTACTATAACTCATCAGACAGTCTAGATATTTAGCCGTCATTATTACTGCTACTGTTTAGTGTCCCTAAATTGCTTAAGGCCAGCAATGTCAGTAATATCGGAACATGACCAATGTAATGTTGTTACAGTAGGTATCTTTTGGATTGCAGATATAAGAGATATCCTGATAGTGCTCATGGATAGGTAATTCCTATATATATCCACAATTTAATTTCAACTGGCAATATCCTTTATAGCATTGATATTGGAAATTGTTGAATAGTTATATCTAAGTTTGTAACCTACTTTCATTCGAATATGAATATCAGCACGTTCTATCTTAATACTGGGGAAGTGAGAATATATGCTACAGAACATTGATGATTGGAAGTTTATGCAAATGGTAACTGAATAACCTACATTCAATATAAGTGAATTAATCAGCACAGAATATTTATATATTTGGATAAAAGTAGTACTACCTACATTTTCATGAATTGATTTTTATTCACGTTATTATACCTTATCTAATACAGGTGTGTTCATGGAAACTATTGGCCAACCACCTCAGCTTCATGCATTCTTCTATCGTTTTTTTTTCAGACACAAGAACCCATTTTGGCACCAACATTGTTCCCACTCCATATCAATGATCTGTTGGAAGAAAGCACTTGACATACCTGCAGCTTTGCAGACGATAGTATTCTCCATACTGCGTTCTCTTCCAGAATTCTCCTTTATTTCCACGAAACTAAGATCTGAAGGTAGATTGACGTTGTCAATGACGATATTGTTGAAATTACTGCCTGCCGTTTTCGAGAGTCTCGCATGGTCTCGTCTCGTTTTCGAGACAAGACTCGAGACGAAACTCGGACAAGACGAGACTTTTATTGGTCTCGTCTCGAGTCTCGTGCAAGACTTCTCGTTTCTCGTGCGAGAATCTCGCAGGTAAATATTTCTGCGTGGCGACTGCAGACTTGAGAATTTCATTCATAATACAACATATTTAGAAAGAATTCAGACTATTTTGCACAGAGAGACAAAACATTTAATTCATAAATACGTACTTCAAAAACACAATCCGTGATTGTTGTAAAACGTAGTAATGCGTGAAACGAAAACGGACTTTTCTCTCTCTAAAGGCGGAATAATGTTGGATTAAAGTTTTTTTTTGTTTATTTGTTTAGAATATACGTGTTACTTTTTATTTTATTTATATAACATTCGAATATATAATGCTATGTTTTTTTTTCTTGTTTGGATGTATGATGTAAGTATGTACCTATTATGTACTTACTTTTCAATAAATAATGTTATTTTTGTTGTGATTTTCTCTTCCTACTTCTACATTATACCTAAAAGAAAGGTAAAAGTAAATATCCCGTACTAGACTGGAACAAGATTATGCATGACGAAATTGCGATACATTTGCGAGACTCTCGTACGAGACGCGAGATGAGACGAGACTCGGGACTGCGAGACGGGACTCGAGACAAGACATCATATTTCATCGGCGAGACGAGAAGAGACTTTATGAAAGTCTCGTCTAGTTGGTCACGTGTGAATCACTAGCTGAGGAACCAAAACCCTAGTTGAATTCAACGCCACCAAAACTTAAGCCTGTATTTTCCTCTACAAACATACAAGGTGTCCCAGAACACAGTACCATATATTTTACAGGGTGAACTTGAGCCAAAATAGGCCGAATGATATCAACTTACCTTCACAATTTACTATAGTGAATGTGCATGGAAAATATGTAGTACCATTCCAATCAATATGCAGGAAGTTATAGGTATTCCACATTCTCTTTGATAAAAATTGATGTAACTTTTTTTGGAGTACGGAACTGACTATAATTTGAGATTTCGATGGATGACAAAATCAATCATCTTACTTCATTCTAACTGCAGTTCTTCATTCTCCTTGAGTTTCGAGATAAATTACAAAATGCATTTTGGTGCATCTCCATACGACTCGTTTATGATGTTAGAATTGACATGTTTTGTTCGTTTCTATCTCATTCGTGTTGATCTATTGACCGCAATAATCATCTTAAACAATTCGCAAGCTCTTCATCATTTTTCATTTCATTTTCTCATGCATATTTATTGAGCCGACTTGCCGATTTTTTTTATGATCAAAGTTGATTACTTTCATGATGATATTTAAATGCAGAATTGCAGAATAGCACAGTGATGGTTGAGCACTCGACTAACAATCAGAACGCCGAAAGGTTTCTTGGTTCGATTCCTGGCAGAGCAGAGAATTTCCATTTATAACACAAGTGATACATTCTAATTTTCGTAGGCTTGTCCGAAGATGATTGCGCCCGATTCGCTGTTGCGTTCCAATTAACGGTGCTGCTCCTAAGGTGGCGTATTGAGTTAGTAACAAAGCCTACACAGACCACACATGGGCTGAAGGACCCCTCGTAAGGTCGATCGCCAGTTGGTACGTACATATATATACATACCAACGAAGTACATTATATACTCACTTACTTACTTATCGCCTATTCAAATGTAATGAACGGTATGTATATGCAGGTACATACCAACTGGCCATCAACCTCACTAGAGGTCCTTCAGCTCATTAGTGTTATGTGTAGGCCTTGTTACTAACTCCATACGCCACCTTGGGAGTAGCATTGCTAATTGGATCGCAATCGTGTGGAATCATAGCCGGCCGAGGATACGAAGATTAAAATTTAGAACTCGTTTTATGTATAAAAATTATTTGTTCTTCCAGAAATCCGAACCTAGCAACCTTTCTATATTCTGATTACTAGTTGAGCCGTCCTAAAAAAGAGAGTTTTCCATTGAAACCGAAATAAAATCACTCTATTTCAATATGCCATGTAATGACGTAGGTAGAAACATAATACGAATTAACCTTATTGGCCCAGTGCCGGCTGAATGATAGGCTAACGATTACAATATGCCATACAATTGGCCGACGATTGATGTCTGCTGGGTAACTTGTGAATTGTATCGTCGAGCTATTAGATTATCATTTTATAATTATTCCTAGTTTGTAAATAAGTGAATTCTTACCTAAAAATATTGTTAATATAATTAGGTTTCTCATTATTCATTTGAAAATTTACGTTGAAAGCAAAAAGAACAATATAATAGTCTGTATAAAAACGCGTGATTGTACTTTTTGAACTACCTATGTGTATTCTGTTAGACAGAAGAATCATAATCTCCAACCCTGAAAACCCTCAGATATCAATTTTGAATAGAATCGGGTCATGATTACGAAACTCGTACGCCATAATAATGAATCCGTCATCTTGAATTTCATAATCTTGACAGAGGAATTCTGATTTCCGGATGAATGAATTATAATCTTCGACCACTAAAACCCCCAGATTCCAATTTTGAATAGCATTTTGGATCCTTATTACAGAACTTGTTCCCCATATTGGGTCCACCATCTTGATTTCTTTATTTTGACGGAGGAATGATAATTGCCGACTCCGAAAACCCCCATACACCAATTTTGACTAGAATCGGATCAAAGTAACAATACTCGTCCGCTATATCGGATCCGCCATCTTGAATTTACTAATTTTTATTAAGGAATTGTAATCTCCGACCCCGAAAAACTCCTAGATACAAAATCGAAATTTTATTTTTCTGAAGTTGGGAATTCTCAGTTTAAAGTAGGAAATCCCTAGTTTGAAGTCAGAAAAAACAAATATTTACCATCAATAGTTATTTCTGTATCTAGTGCGCGTAGAGCTACTCTGGTGATGAATAACTGAATGAATAAATGAAGCGTAATCTCCGACCCCAAAAACCCCTAGATACCATTTTTGAATAGAATTGGATCCTAATTACAAAACTTGTTCACCATATTGGATCTGCAATCTTGAAATTTTTAATTTTCACGAAGGAATGATAATTGTCGACTCCGAAAACTCCTATATACCAATTCTGACTAGAATCGGATCATAGTTACCAAACTCCTTCGCCATATCGGATCCACCATCTTGAATTTCTCAATTTTTATTGAGTAATAATAATCTCCGACCCCATAAACTCCCAGATGGATAATCGATATTGTATTTTTATAAAGTTGAAAATTCTCTGTTTGAAGTCGGAAATCCCTAGTTTGAAGTCAGAAAAAACAAATATTCACCATTAATAATTATTTTTGTATCTAGTGCGGAAAATGCTATTTTGGTGACGGAGAATCAATCATAAAAAAATTAAAATATTCGATATGGACGAAGTATTTCGCGCACTAGTTGCAAGCAACATTCATACTACAAATTGCATAAAATAAAATTATAAATTAGTAGATATGCTTAGCTTGATATGAAAAATAGTGTTGAACTTTCTCAAAAGTCCTTAATTATTGTTAAACATTCAGAAATAAATAACTTGGATTTTTGCTCAAATCTTATATAGTTCACATACAATGCGCGAACGTTGTCTTTTTTGACGTTTGTGGAAAAACGTTTATTGTGAAACGTTCCCAAACTCTATATGCCAACTCGCATTGGATTGGGAGGAATGGACTCCCCCACCTATGCGCCTGTATACAACAAGGGGAGGGGGTAGTTGACAACAGCTCTCAACATTTTCAGGAGGTATCGTCTCATATTGACCCTTTGATATCGAATAATCCTCAGGAAGATATAGTTTTTTACAGAGGAGGATATAAGTTTCAGATTATAACTATTCCGATAAATAAAAACTTAAATACTGTCTCTAGGTTAATCGAGGAGGTGGAACATTCATTATTCCAGATTTTTTTAGGATGTTCTCAGCTCGTCTCTATAAAATAAAAATATGAATACTATTTCAGTATACGTGTAGTGAGGACAAATCAGATGATTTGCTCCAAAATGTTCACTGCTTTTGAAGAATTTACCTATCAGAGAGCTTAAGAGAAAAATTCACCAGCTTGTCAGTGACAATTTGTATTGAAGAAGGTTTGGAGAAGAGAAATAAAGGTATATAGAAAAAATATCAAATTTCTACCCATCTTTGGATGTTTCGAGAACGAATCTGCTCCCGTTTCCAACATAAAAAATGGATATTTTGTATGGCAAATTCGTATTTGTTGAAAACGGGAGCAGATTTGTTCTCAAAACGTCCAAAGGTAAAAATTTGATATTTTTTCTCTATACCTTTATTTCTCTCTTCGAAACCTTTTTCAATACAAATTTTCACTGACGAGCTGGTGAATTTTCCTTTAAGGCTCTCTGAAAAGAAAATTCTTTAAACGCGGTGACATTTTGGGGCATATCATCTGATTTGTCCTCACTATACACGTATATTGAAATAGTATTCATATTTTCATTCTATAGAGACGAGGAGAGGCAATCCTAAAAAAATCTGGAATAATGAATGAAAACTTGGTAATAATACGTAAGCACATTGAATGTCAGATGTGAAAGTCAGATTTAATCATTTGCAATGAACCTAATAAAATTTACATAAAATTCAACACTTTTTGTCCTATTACTCAATTGATTCATATTTTCTATAAATACCTATGCAAATAAATATAGTACAATAAACAGAGTTCCATCAATCAGAATAAATAGTGGCAAACATGAAATAACAAAACAGTGTATCATATTTCCTATTTTCAATAACTCTGGATGTTGTTTAGTACCGTATCACATACCTACCATTTTTGTTAGAAATTTCAAACAATAATATATTTCATTTCTATCAAAATAAAGTCTCAATGTAACAAACAATAGAGAGAGTATAAACTGCCCAACACTCGGAACGCAAAATCGAAATTTCTCGATCAATTTTGATTCATAACTTTCGCCTAACCCTGTCTATGTGAGTCACAAAATCCATTCTTTTGAATATCCTCAAATGCCTTAATTTACTCACTGAAAATTTCCCCCATATCTAGAACTGAAGTCAATTGATGATCAAATTTGATCAAAAAGGAAAACGATAACGAGAGAATGTACATATTTTTTTGCTGTGGCGTGTCGTCAGCATCGTATATTGGAAATCTGATACCAAAATATAACAAAACTGAGAATACTTCTTTATAGCAACTTTTGATGACGGTCAACGTGGTGATACCGATTTTTTCATGTGACGTTTCGTATTCGTGGAACCATCATCAACTTTTGTTTTTTAAATACGGTCCTGATAATTTTTTCACAGATTCTAAAAGGTTTTTTTATTTTGAATTCAACCATGTATTATACAAGGTAGTTTTTTCGTGTTTCGACCTATTTTTGTCCATCATCAATGTTTTTTCGAAACTCCAAAGGAAAAATGCTATCAGTTCCACTTATTTTGAAGGAAAATTAGTGAGCACACTAAAACCCCGTCAACTGGTTTCAATCAACAACCCATTTCATTTTGCGGAAACAAAAATTCCATCCATACAAATTCAAAATATGTCAATCGCTAAAACCAGGCGATGACGAAAGGCGCAAGACATTCTGTGAGTGGTATACCAGGAAATGTTAAAATTTTGCAGATTTCTCTCGAACAATCATCTGGACTGATGAAAGCATGGTCACTAATCATGGTAGCTTCGATAGAAAAAATACACATTATTGTTCACGAGAAAATGAACATTTATACATTACAGCGAGACACCAACACCGTTTCGGCTTTAATATGTGGGTTGTAATATTTGGTACACGAATTATTGTTCCTTCTATTTACCATGAAACACAGACTTCCGAACGTTAGAGAAATTTGCTTGAGAATCATCTTGAGGAAGCTCTGGATGATTTACCGATTGCGGAAGTTCAGAACTGTTGGTTTCAACAAGATGGCGTACCGGTACATAATTCCAGAGAAGTCCGTGCGTTTTTATCCCTTGGCCGGCGCGGTCGCCTGATTTGACACAGCAGGATTTTTTCTTAGGGGATATATCGAACTTTGTACACGCAAATAACTTTGATGATGAAGAAGAACTAAGGGACAGTGTCTTCGAAGCATTCAATAGAATAACCCCAGAAATGCTTAGCAATGTCTTAGAAGCAACTGTGAGAAGAGGATATCTTTGTTCAGAAAATAATGGTTATCATTTTGAACATTCGTTATGAATGTCTCTGTAGGTATTGTCAAAGTTAAGTTGTTAAAGTCATTCGTGTAAGAATTCATCAACAATTTTAAACGCTGCATTGATCGAATGATGTAGTGAAATATTTTTTATTCACTCTTCAGTATTGAATAACTAATTCATCAAGTTTGACACTAAATGATCAGAAATAAGTGGAACTGATGGCTTTTTTCCTTTGGAAGTTCGAAAAAACATTGATGATGGATAGAAATAGGTCGAAACACTTTCGAATCACCTTGTATAGTACATGGTTGAATCCAGAATAAAAAAACCTTTCAGAATCTGTGGAAAAATTATCAGGACCGTATTCAAAAGTTGATGATGGTTCCACGAATACGAAACGTTGCATAAAAAAATCGGTATCACCACGTTAAACCTCATCAAAAGTTGCAATGTAAAAGTATTTTTAGTTTTTCTGTATCTCTGATAATAACGGAGAAAAAAAAAATAAAATAGAAATTCCAAAAATTCACTTTTCTCGATATAACTCAAAAATTAAAAATGATTTTCAAAATTTTCGAAGGCTCTTGATACGAGCCTCCGAATGCGCAACTTTCTCCCAATTTAAGCGACTTCGTATCTCCTACCGTTTCCGAGATCCCCATGCTCTTCAACCTTATCTTGGACAGACTGTATATTGACTCAATTCTTATGATTTTCTTGATTTCCAATGAACGAAAATACTATATTATGTGAGTATCCGACGTTACATCAATAAAAAACTGCTAACAATATTAGCAAACGAAAGCACTGTATATATTAAAAATATCGGTCGCACAAAATTAACTGGATCTTAGAAACCAAATAAAAACAACCCAAAATCAAGGATATGCGTATAACAAAGCAAATTTCTACGGGTAATTATATTCAGCCTTTTATTTAAATGGTAGCTTCTATCCTGTGATCGACTTTTGCAGACAGGCATCTCTTATTCTTATATCGTAAAATCACAGAAACAAGTGAATAATGTTGAAATCAATAATGAACCTCAAAATAAAAAAACATTTAGGTCTTGCGGAGCCACTATTATACCAGGAGATGGTGCCAGGTAACGTTCTTTCATTGTACAGGGTGTCCCAAATTGCTTGATTTTGTCAGTTTTTCCTATTTCCAGAACAGCTAGAGAAAAACTGACCAATGGGTCTAGAGCTCGATTTTAGTGAAACGTCGATTGGTGAAAACCGCATTTCGATATAGACGAAGATAGACATCTGACCGATTTCAGAAATATGCTGGTCTAATTTTTTTTTATCGCTTGGAGCGCACGAGAGGGAATCCCTACAATGTTCAAAGAACATCGTGCGTTCCTAGGGAGGATATGGATACGAGGTAGGTATTGTCAATTTTCGTCTATATCTCGGAAACGGTTGAAGATATCGAAATACGGTTTTCACCAATCGACGTTTCACAAAAATCGAGCTCCAGACTCCTTGGTCAGTTTTTCTGTAGCTGTTCTGGAAATAGAAATAACTGATAGAATCAAGTAATTTGGGATACCCTGTACACTGCATTTTCCGCGATTGTAATATACGATAGTTCAAACAAATTGAAGCGCTAATAATTGATAGAATGCAATTCGCAGCAGTCAAAAGGGCTCAAAAGGGTTACGAAAAACTGAAGATAATAAATAGGGACTTCCTTGTTTTAGTAACAGAAACACTCTGGAAGAATTGGCATGCTCTCCTCGTCTGATCAACGTTGGGAAATTTCTGTAAAACTCGTCATGCATGTCTCTATTTTGCAAAATCCTGGTGTGCAATTGCTCATCATTTCTCAGTAGCAACTTTTTTCTCAATGTATCATCCTGTATATCTGATTTGCTTTTAAAATACCTTATGTATAGTCGATCTCGTATTGACAATTTATCTATCAATGCATGATTGTTGTATAGGCAACCAAACATACACCGCGTCATTCACTGTCTAAGTCTAGGATATCCCAGCGAACATTGAACTACCGGAAAAAGTTCGGCCTAGCAGGCAAGTTTGGGAAAGTGATCATGCAGGAGTATTGGTAATGGGCCGATAATTTTCCTATGCTGAGTAACCATCAGTTAAAAATATGATGATGGCCTTGTGATGGTTAGATGTCTGGAACCAGTTGAACACACTAGCTGTGGCCCTTTGCTGGCCATATTCCTGTTCACTATTCGCCCCCCTGGTGGATGTTCTGGAAACATCTACATCAACAATCAGCTGATCATTTGGATCATCATTATATCAGACTCCTCGTTTTTTTTCTGATTTGTTGTCGAATAATTGTGCTCCTCAGTTTGCCGGGTCATTATTTGTTTGTTATAAATTCGAAAGTTTTTTCTGCGGAAATAAAGTCGACGAAAATTTTGTTAACCAACCGATTTTTTCGGACGTTAGGATATCTCTATCATTAATCGCCCTCATTTATGCACTTGTTGGTTAAATAACTATTGAACATGTATCATTCAGTCATTTGATGCTCTAACAACTTCACATGGTGGAAAGACTTCCACCTACATGCTTCTATTGTCAGAAAACATCTCAATCGATTTCCTCAAATGATAATATTTCGAACTTTTCTTGCTCGTCACAGCACGAGTTTTCAATCTTCTTTTTATTTAGTGGCATAATCGTTTTCTGAAGACCACCTTATATCAATGAATATGATTTTTGTCATCGTTTGATGGAAGCCGATAGAAATTAGAGCATCGAATTATGCATTGTCTTGTGACAATTCCATCAATTCTAAAACCGTTTCGAGAAAACAGATGGAGCACTATGTTTTTTCCCTCAGGAAGAATTAGAAGGATCTTTCAAAACATTTTCAATTATTAGAACATTCAGAATCTGGAAAAAAATTAAAATTGGTAAGGGCAGTCGAAAGTTGAGATGAATCAAAATTGAGCGAAAACTGTCGATTTAACGTTTACAGTGTTGAGCAGTTTAGTATATTTTTCGGGAATAATGAGGGCTTACATTCTTAAACTCACCTGCTGGCTATACTTGAAAAACATGAGGTCAATGTCGAAATCTAAAACAAAATTTGCCGGATAGCCCTAAAGGCTATTGCCTGTTTTATCAAAAATATTTCCAAGAATGATGTAGAATATTTGAACAAAAATCTCATGTTATGGTGATCCTTCAGCAGAATTAAGTTTTTCCACTCTCAATGTGTAAATTTTCGACCTATTCTCACATTGACAGAGAAGAAGATATCGTAGGAAGAGGCCAAAGGACGAAAAGAATAAGTATATCGGTGAAAATCAAAAATGCATATGCATCTACAAAAGTTTCCAGTCAATATCCCCCATGTATGTCAGTAAATAGGTTTTGTTTGCGATCAAGAACATAGCTTTTCTCTTCTGAATGTTTCGTCGATGTTTAGGAGCAACAACATGGAATACAATAAATGAATGAGAGCAACATACTTTTATTTCTCATATTAAGTTCTTCAGAATGATGATAAAATCGTTGTTTGACTTATTGATACCGTCATATGCTCAAAAATAAAACAATAAAACCATTGTCTTATCGGTAACTTGTTATTTTGGTCGATAACGGACATCAGCGTATAAGTAAATGTAATTTCAACCATACAAATACGTTAAATTGTGGTTTGATGAAACGTTAACTGTGAATATTACCGATCTATGAAGCAATAAGCCACCATAGTAAATTGATAACTTATTCGAAGAAGTTACAGATTAGACGGTGTAAAAATATATACTATGGTTTTTTCAGAGAATCAATTCCATAGAAGAAATCGTATGTCAAAATTGCTGAGATTTGCACTTCATTTTCACTATAAAATTACATATTGAAGTGATTCTTCTTTATGCTGACGATCTCAAACTCTACCACAGTGTGAGTGAACTAACGGATTGTATAGACCTGCAAAAGGATTTGGATGGTGTCGTGGAGTTCTGTTACATAAACGACCTACAATTGAATGAGGGCAAATGCAAAATGATGACGTTTACAAGAAAAAAAATGGTGATTCAAGGAAATTATTCCATTAATAACACTGTACTGGAGAGACTTGATTATATCAAAGATTTAGGGGTTATTTTCAATGGTGCTTTCAATTTCATAATGCACATTGAATATATAGTGAAAGATGCCTACCGGAAACTCAACTTTGTTCTTAGAAATACTAACAAGTTCAAATGGAATACTTTATCAGTCCTGTACAATGCATATGTTAGATCTAAATTAGAGTATGCCTCAACTATTTGGAATCCCACTACAGCTACTCACTCTGAGATGATAGAGAAAGTTCAGAAGAAATTTTTGAGATGTTTATTCTTTAGGAAAAATGGCATTTCTTCATTCATGGTTTCCTATAATACCCAAAGACTGCAACTGAATGTTGATTCATTGTCTCATCGAAGATTTTTAAATGATGTGGTATTTGTAATAAATGTTCTTAGTGGACATTTAAATGTACCTGAATTACTCTCTATAATACCTATAAGTGTTCCAAATATTTGTCTTAGAAGAAGAAACATTTTATTTAAAGTTAGCAATTCTAGTACTTCTCTAAACAGGTGTCTGATGAATGTTAACTCTTTTAATGTGAATAATGATGTTGATATTTTTAATATGAATTCTTGTGATATTTTTAGATTTTGATGCATATATATATATATTGATAATCATTTTTTTTTTGTTTTTAAGATGTTTTTTGTATCGTATTTTTGTGCATTTGCATACTGTTTTACTGTATATTATTATTCTACAACTGTGAACATGTAAAAGGGCTCTGCCTGTTTGTTTTGCAGTATAAATAAATAAATAAATAAATAAATTTTGCCAGTGGTGAGGTTCTTTTGACACCTCTAGCGGATGTTTATACTAACAGCCCGAATAAATGACAAGATATACGTATACTGCCGACACGCGTACAGTAAGATGCAATGAACATGTCGCACCCCTAACAACACAAGTAATTCCTAGGGACTTCCCAGGGACATCCCTAATTTCATACTTGGACATCCCAGGGATATCCTGTGTCGGGACAAAGTACATACTAGGAACGTCCCAGGGACATCCACTTTCAGACAAGAAGGACATCCAAGAGATGTCCTTCTGGTACGTCCCTGGGATGTACCAAGTACGGAGACAGGATATCCCTAGAACGTCACAAGGGTATTCCAGGGACATCCCTTCGACAGAAGAAAAAAAATGTAGGTCGAGTAGGGATTGAACCCGAGACCTTTAGCTTATCAGGCACGCACCTCACTCCATTGGCTAATATGCCTTCTGAAGATTTATGTACTAAACAGATCCACAAACAGTACAAAACTGAAACCTCAATAAGAACAACTTTGTTAGGATTTCATGTATAATTTTTATCATTCTTGGGTGTTTAAAAATGAGGGACATTATGAATTTACGATTTCTGTTTGCGAAAAATAGTCATTTCATTAAAAGTTCTAAGACTATATTCTTTATTTTCTTGAATATTTTATATATCGACTGTATTATATGTCCTATTATATTTCTTCATTTTCATTTCAATTATCTTCCGAAAATAAAACAAACATCTTCAGAAAAACTCAACTCAATATTTTGATGAAATTCGATGACTCTGATGCGATTGGATGGATATCAGATATTCCAGGGACCCGAATAGGATAACCTAGGAATGTCCACTGGACAATCACTGCGGGACATCCCCTGGATGCCCCAATCGTGTGCTTGAACCGCGGGACAGAGAAGGGACGTACCTAGGACATTCCTGTGTTGTTATGGACATGATCCGTGATAGCACCTCTCGCCACTTCTGCAATAAGAGCGCTAACACCATCCAACCGCGACATATTCTGTGCATCTGACTGTACGTACCTTCGTAAGTTTACTAGTAGGTGATGTTGATATGTTAAGTAACTATAATCTTCAAGTAGTCATCAACTGCAATCAGATGGTATACCTATGTATAACATGTGTATTAAATATGTATATCCTTCATACTGGAAACCTTCACTGAATATTTAATTTTCACAGTAGGACCCGTTGCCGACATGACAATTCCCTGATAGCACACAACGTCCTAGGGACGTCCCTATTTGGTACAATTCAAGTCCGAATGTCCCAGACCAAAAATAAGTGTCCTTGGGACATCCCATTCCATACATCTCATGCAATGTCCGAACATGGACGTCCACAGAATGTCCCAGCAGGTACATCATTTCAAATGTCCTAGAAATAGCATTCCTTAGACGTCTCACGTGGTACATATTGTAGAATGTCCATGCAAGGACGTCCTTGGCATGTCCCTGATGAGATATGATTTTAAACGTTCCTTTAGGGACATCCATCGGATGTCCCGAGTAGTACATATTCTGGCATGACTCCAGATATTATATAATGTCACTTCTAGACAGCAATGAAATGTCCCTAATGGTACATTACTTCAAATATCTCTGCACAGACGCCCTTGAAATAACGTCCTACGGACGTCCCAGTCGGTACTTTCAATATGTTGTCCCTGCGAGTACTTTAACTTACACCTCGCCGACGAATGATTGCTCGTAGGCTATATAATCCCCGTCAATGTCCTTCACGTAAGTTCATTGGACATCCATGGGAAACTTTTTCAGAATCTATTGGGAACCTTCTACGGACCATCAACTCAACTGGATGTCCTCATCAGTTATGCAAGATCTGGTCCTAGAGGGACCCAGAAGAATTCAAATTCAAGAATCATTTGTACGTCCCTGGGACATCCTATGGACATCTAATTGATATCCCTCAGCGTTGCTGATAGGTTGTCCTATGGATGTCCTCCGTAGTGCTTGATGAGGAATACTGTAGGATTTAGGTATTCAATAGTTGTCCCTAGTTGGTCCTCAAGTGGAACATTTGTGCGTCCCACAGACGTCCACGGTACCAAATTCGAACGTCCTTTGGACGTCCCGAATGTCCCGACAGGACGTCCTAAGGATATCCATGGGACATAATTGTGTTATTAGGGATTATCATATTTAGGATGCGATCAATGGTTTGAATTTCTGATAAACACGTTTTTTGCTACATATAAAATCGAAAAGAGATGATTCTGAGATTTTTATTACCTATTTTCTTTATGGCGTTGGGATATGGATTGGAACATCTTCTGATTTGACCTCACGTTTCGGTAGCATGGTCTGGTGCACGCAAAAACAATAATGTTAACCCCCATTCCCAGAATTCGATATCACATTAAATTAACCAGCTCTACAGTAGAGTAATTCATTAGATTGATGCGTATATTCCAGCAAATATTATCTAGACTAATTATTCCCGTTCAAGCATTTATTGATGAAATTGTAGACACTCCTCACATAACTCTCTCTGTTTTCTGCCAGATGTTTGACATGGAGACTCTTCTCGTAGCATACGGTAGTGACATCGATTCCTAATTTCTTCCTATAATTGGCAAAATATTCGATGTCCTGAAAAAAACAAAAATAGTATACTTACAGGTTATATCTTCCTGGGTTAACAGGATCTATAGAGAACTATATATTTGAAAGAAAGACAATACACAAATATTGAATTCATTTCGAGTCATTTCATTGATACATTATTTCCAGGAAATATTTTTTCAGTTGAATTTTCAACAACACACTTTCATTATTTTATTTTCAACTCCTGTTCAGTTTAACTAACCATAAAAGCGTGTTTTCTTAGTGTTTCAAACTCCTATTTATTCGCTTCTCAATTCGGTAATCTATCTCTTTTGTTTTCAAAACCTTATTCATTTATTTTCTACTTCTTTTTAGTTGGACTATCGATGGAAGCGTATTTTATTAGTCTTTCGAAAGACTATTATATTAGGTTTGTTCAACATATTGAACCGCCATCTTGAATTCTCTAATCATGACGGAGGAATCATATTCTCGAAAACCATTAGATACCAATTCTTAATGAAATTCAATCATTTAATTAATGAATTCGTAAGCCGTATTGAATCTGCCATTTTTGAGATTTGACGAAATGATCAATCTCAGAACCCAAAAATACCCAGATACCAATTTTGAACTGAATCGGATCATAATTACAAAAGTCGTGCGCGATATTGGACCCGTCAACTCGAATTTTCAAATTTTGAGGAAAAAATCATAATTTTCGACAAATCCCCCAGATATCAATTTTGAATAGAATCGAAACATAATCACAAAACTCTCGTCCGCCATATTGAAATCTCCATCTCAAATGTTGATAGGTAAAGCTCTGGTTTTCGCTTGAAACATTTGAACATTCGGTTTTCCATCAGCATCTTCAGTTCTCCAAAATATAACTGCGGCGTAAGCATCTTGGCTCGCATCGGAAAACATATTGTTACGATTTTACTCTGGGTCCGTAATAATTTAACACTCGGTAGAACACTTAAAACGATTTATTCTGAACACTACTATACAATAATTACAATACTCGTACTAAACACTTCCGATTCACAACACTTCTTCGTTCTTCGATCGTTATTATAACGCTTCCAAAAAAAGACTTTCCTTCCTGTCCCTAACAACAACTATTTATACTACCTAATAAAACGTCTAGATTCCACTCGAAATATCGTGAACAGGTCGATAATCTTCTCGAGTCATCTCAACAGCCGTCGATTTCTATTCCAAGAAATACGGTTTATTTACTTCCGCAGGTAGCTGGGATCGATTGCCAGGGTCGTAACATTTACCCCCTTCTTCAAATTTGATCGTCCCGATCAAAAACAGAACTCTCCTCACCATGATAGCGCTTCAGTCTTTCAAGATGAACGACTTTCATCTTTGTCCTAGGGCTGCGTTGGATTCTATAGACCACATCATTGATCCTTTTCAACACCTTATACGGTCCTTCCCAAGATGGTGTTAATTTGGGTGATACGCCTTTCTTCCGTCGAGGATTATACAGCCAAACTCGATCTCCTTCGAAGAATCCCTCTGAATTGGCTTTGAGATCGTACCGTGCCTTCATTTTGTCACTTGCTAATTTCAATCTCTTCCGAGCAGTCTCATGAATTTTCATCAAGCCATTCCGGAGCTCATCTGCGTAGTCTTGTACTTCCTTTTCTTCAACACTTGGTGAACCGAACACCAAGTCACAAGGTAAGCGGAGTTCTCTTCCAAAGACTATACTAGCTGGAGTTAGCTTCGTTGAATCATGGACAGCTGCTCTATACGCCATCAGGAATAAGGGAAGATGCCTGTCCCAGTCCCTCTGATGCTCTTCGACTACTTTGGAAAGATGTTCTTCCATAGTTCGGTTGAATCTTTCGACCATGCCATCGGATTGTGGATGTAGTGAAGTTGTTCTGGTCTTAGGTACTGATTCCCATTAGATCACAGACCTTTTTGAATAAGTTCGACTCAAAATTTCTCCCTTGATCAGAATGTAACTCCATTGGTACCCCGAACCGTGAAAACATGTTGTCTACCAATATCCTGGCAACTGTGGAGGCTTCTTGATTTGGCATGCCGTATGCTTCTACCCACTTACTGAAGTAGTCCATAGCAACCAAGATGTATTTATTTCCATCATCGGTCAAAGGGAATGGTCCGGCTACATCGATGGCGATCCTTTCAAACGGAGCACCCACATTGTTTTGTTTCATTCCAGCTCTTGATCTCGTTCTGGGACTTTTGCTGGCTTCGCATACAGGACATCTTCTACACCAACTTTCCACGTCGTCACGACATTGAACCCAGTAAAATCTTTCTCGAATTTTACTCAATGTCTTGTTAACTCCAAAATGTCCACCAGATTTTCCGCCATGGACTTCTTCCAGAACTTCATTAACTCTGATGTGGGGCACAACCAGCTGAGAAATTGTTGATCTACCATCAGCTGATTCCCAAACTCGCTTCAATAATCCATTCTCCACAACTAGTGAGTCCCATTGTGCCCACATCGCCTTGAAAACGGGTCCTCTATCCGAGATATCCTTCCATGTCGGTCTTCCTGTTCCTCTTTCTTTCCAACGTAGAAAATCAGCGATATTCGGATCGTTCTCCTGATCTCGTCTCATGTGTGCTGCTGTCCACTTATCATCGGTCACAAGTCTGGTTTTTCTAACATCAGCGGCTCCTTCTCGATGTTCAATGCGCAGACAATGCTTACAGGTTTCCGAACAAGGTCTTCTGGACATGGCATCTGCATTCTAGTGTAGTTTTCCTGGGCGATGCTTAATCTTGAAGTGATACTGGTTCAGCTTTTCCAGCCATCTTGCTATTTGACCTTCAGGATTCTTCATCTCCATCAGCCACCTCAAAGCTGCATGATCCGTCCTAATGAGAAATTCTCTTCCGTATAAATATTTGTGGAAATGGTCAACAGCCTTAACAATTGCCAGTAGTTCTTTCCTGGTGACACAATAATTCCTTTCTGGTTTGGATATCACTTTGCTGTAGTATTCTATAACCTTTTCTTGACCATCCTGTACTTGTGATAGCACGGCTCCAATTCCGATGTTACTCGCGTCTGTGTCCAAAATAAATAAGCCTCTCTCTTGTGGGAACCCCAAAATAGGACTCGAACAGAGGCCAGCCTTCAATTTCTTGAAGGATTTCTCACATTCTACAGACCAGTTGAAGTTGACTCGTTCTTCTGTCAATCTATGGAGTGGTGCCGCAATATCAGCAAATCCTTCCACAAAACGACGGTAGTAAGTGCACAATCCCAAGAAACTTCTAACTTCATGTTTGTCCTTCGGTCTTGGCCAGTCTCGAATGGCTTGAATCTTTGTCTCGTCAGTTTGTATTCCTTCTGACGTCACCGTGTGGCCCAAGAAATCTACTCGTTTCTGGAATAGTGAACATTTCTTCAGGTTCAGTTTGAGGTTGGCATTCCTGAATCGCTAGAACACTTCCCGTAAGTTCTTCAGGTGTTCCTCGAAATTCTTTCCCATGACCAAAACATCGTCCAGATATACCAGGCAAGTTTTCCAAGTGAGCCCACGCAGTACCAATTCCATCAGCCTTTCGAAGGTTGCTGGGGCATTACATAGTCCAAAAGGCATCACAGTAAACTGGTACAGTCCATTACCAGTCGTAAAAGCAGTCTTCTCCTTATCTTCTTCGTGAATGCCCACTTGCCAGTATCCGCTCTTCAAGTCCAGTGTCGAAAACCATCGGGAGCCAGCCAATGTAGTCAAAGTGTCATCAATCCTTGGTAACGGGTAGCTATCCTTCTTGGTGACGTCATTGAGCTTCCTATAATCCACACAGAATCTTGTGGATCCATCCTTCTTGGACACTAATACAACCGGTGCAGACCAAGGGCTGGATGATTCTTCAATTACCCCATCCTTCATCATTTTGTCAACCAGCTGTTCCACCTCCTGTTGCTTAGCAAACGGCATTCTTCTTGGTGGTTGCCGTATTGGGTGAGCTTTACCAGTATCTATTCTGTGCTTGATCAAGTTCGTCCGCCCTGTTGATGTTGATTCAAAGATATCACTTTCGTCTGCTATGAATTTCTTGGCAGCTTTATATTCCGTTGGTGATAAGTGGTCCAAGGAGGTTTCCAGAACTCTCAATGCACTGTCATCTCGTTCCCTCCATCTCTGCTCGTTAGTCTCATCACATTTTGCTACCCAACTGACTGGTTCACAAGCTCCGATGATGTCTCCTTCCCTTACTGTTATGGTGGTAGGTAGGAGTTAACAAGACATTTGCTACCCTCACAGGAATGTCTCGTTCGGTGGTCACTAAAGCTCGGGCAAGTAACAGCTTGCTGGGGGATTCCTCACATGACTGTACTAATCCAACGCAGCACCCAGGGTCCTTCTCTAATCGCGCATGGATGATCTTTCCAGTGAATCCAGGAATTCTCACAGTCTTCGCAAGTCGTAGCCTCACTGACGTCTCCCTCTCGGCCGGTGTCGTTAGTACAAACTCTTCTCCTCCAAATTTCATGGTCTTCTGATCACTGTCGAATGAAAACCCGTAGTCGCTTATCAGATCCATGCCGAGGATAAACTCATCTTCGATATCTGCGACGTATACCATGTTCACTAAATGGAGTCTTCCAAGCTTCAACTCGATATCAGCCATCCCTCGTATTGGTGCATTTTCTCCAGTGACCGTACGAAGAACAGAGTTGGAAGTGGTTGGTTTTATACTTCCAGGCCGGAGAATGTCACTGCGTACCAGGGAAACTGATGCACCGGTGTCTATGGTGCAGGTTACATCCATTTGGTTGATTTTTCCTTTGATGGTCAGGCTATCAGTTGTTCTTCTTATCCTTTTGATGTTTATGACCCTGGGGGCTTCGTTATTGCTAGCCAGCATGCGCCCCGATACGCTGGCTAGTTCTAGTTTTCCTGGTATCTATCTGAGGACTCACTAGATGACCTAGTCCTCGCAGGTGAGTACGACCGTAATGGCGTCCTTGCAGGTGAAGAAGATCGTGGTGGTACTCTCACCTTACAGTCCCTTATTAGGTGTCCAGTTCTGCCACAGCGATAGCAGGATCTGTTTCGCTGGTTGCTTGACCCACTCTTAATTTCTTTGATCGAGTCCTTCAGTTCTTCAAACATTTTTCCTAACATTTTTGCCAATGGGTCCACGTGTTCGGAAGGCTCCTCTATGGACACAGCTCTCACTTTTGGCCTAGAGGTGTTGAAGGCCGCTTCTACCTCCAGAGATCTTACTAGGGCTTCACCACTCCTCTTAAAGTGTGTAAGCCTCAGAGTCTTCTGTATTTCTGAGTCTCTCAGCCCGTCGATGAATACCTGCACCGCCAGTTGTTCTTTGAAGTCCTCTGGTGCCTCTGGGTAGGCTAATTGAGTCAGTCTTCTCACATCTGCTTCGAACTCCTGTAGGCTCTCTCCAGACTTCTGCACACGATTTTTCATCTGAGCCCGGTAAAGCTGTTCTCGATGTTGGTCACCATACCTGAGTTCTAGTGCAGCCACTAAATCTCCGAAGTGGTTTTGTTGTTCCACTGGGATCGACTGTAACATCCCCAAAGCTGGTCCTCTCAGAGATACAATGAGTGCAGTAGCTTTTTCCTCGTCACTCCACCCATTTGCATTTGCTGCAGCCTCAAATTGTCGGCGATACATAGACCAAGGCGACTGTCCATCAAAAGTTGGTGGTTTCACGGAAGAACCCGATGTGGCAACCCTGTCACGACAATCTTGACTTCGTAGCGAGGCGATCTGATTCGCTACATCTCTTTTGATTGTATCGAACATGGAATCTATTCTTGAAACTCCCTGGTTAAGCTTGTCGTCAATTTTGGTGAAATCTGTCTTCAACTCATCTATTTGCACATCAGTTTTATGCAGAATTTGTTCGAAGAAGATTTTCTGATGTTCTCGTTCTTTTTCTTGATGCTCTAGAATTTTCTGTAACTCTTCTTGACGACGTTGCTCTTCTTCTAATTTTTCCTCTCGACGACGTTTCTCCTCCTCTTGTTTTTCTTTCTGTCGTAGTTCCTCTTGTTCCGCGAACTGATTTTGCATAAATTTCAAAATGTCTTCCATCGTGTCGTATGACGTACTCCTTGTATTCACCATACGTCTTCAAATGTCCTCGAAAAATCCACACTTCTGACACCACTGTTACGATTTTACTCTGGGTCCGTAATAATTTAACACTCGGTAGAACACTTAAAACGATTTATTCTGAACACTACTATACAATGATTACAATACTCGTACTAAACACTTCCGATTCACAACACTTCTTCGATCGTTATTATAACGCTTCCAAAAAAAGACTTTCCTTCCTGTCCCTAACAACAACTATTTATACTACCTAATAAAACGTCTAGATTCCACTCGAAATATCGTGAACAGGTCGATAATCTTCTCGAGTCATCTCAACAGCCGTCGATTTCTATTCCAAGAAATACGGTTTATTTACTTCCGCAGGTAGCTGGGATCGATTGCCAGGGTCGTAACAATATGAATACTTTCAGATCCTGGTCTGATATTGGATGATTTTGCAAGCCATCGAGGAACTTTGAGGTCAACCAAAAGACTCAATTCTTGCAACCAACTCAAAAATGTTTTCTTAATATCGTCTGACACTTCGACCTCCCATCCAATTTTAAGACTCCACATCTTCTTCAGTAATATCTTCGCAAATAACGAAACTGGGCACGAAAATCTGATTGGGTCGATAATTCTGTTAGCAAAAGATAAAATAGTCCTTTTCGTAATTGTATCCAAATTCAAATCAATTAGGAAGATTCTCAACCGTTATATGGTGTTCGTTATTCGACGTTTTCTCAGATTTTTTATCAACAAGTGGCGTGTTCAACTTTGGACACATCAATTTAACATGTCGATTTTGACACCATCGACATTCCACCTTTACTCTGCACCGTCTTGTAATGTGCCAAATTTTAAGCATATGTGAAAGCATCCTTTAAATGACAGAATTTTACTCTTATCATGGATATTAATTTGTTGAGCTTCAGTACAATCTTCACTGGAATGGTTACCTTTGCAGAATACGCATTTTGGGGATCTTTGATTATCAATCAGGCTAGAGGCAGTCGGAAATGATGATGATTCTTGGTTCGAAAGATGTCGCTACATGAATCTTCTACTTCTTTTTTCAGGAACTCCATTTGATTCTTCAATCGGCAGTTTTTTGTTCCTATGATACGTATAGATTCTGTACCAGTATGACTCCTCTGCCATACTCCACCAGGGGAAATAACATTACTGCTTACTTCCCGGAAGTTACTCCTAAAGTTTCCAAAGATTGTAATTGACATTCGAGTTTGTCATGAAGCATACCAATATTAGATTCCACTTTCATATTGCTCAAAACTAGTTTCTGGAGCTCCCGAACGTAGAATTCTACCAATAACTTTCATTTTCCAAATCTAGATTCCAAACTTGCAATCACTTCATCATAATTCTCTAGACTAGGAGGGTAGCTCTCCACCAGTTGGCGTGCGCGAGACTTCGGATTAGTAGCTTGTATAAGATGTCGAAACTTATCTTCTGTGTTGATATTGTCATCGCAATCGATTCTCTTGAACTGATTCCAGAAAGGGATCCAATCTTCAATTTCGACACCAATTTTTCTGAATTTAAAACTTTTTGTTTTCGAAGACGAAGAACGCCTTGCTGCACTTGATGATTGACCAGAATCATGATTTGACTCTTTTACGAATCTCCTGTCAACTTCAAACTTGAGCTTATTATATTTGCCAGAAAATTCATCAGCTTTTAACACTTCAGAGTCGATATCTTCTTCACAACTATCGGCATTTAGCAGGAAATCAAGCATCTGCTTATCCAAAACGCTAATTTCCTCAATTTTCTTCTCAAGAAGACGAATATTGCCTTGTATATATCAGCAAAGTCAGGCTCAATAGAATCTTATTCTTGAATAATATCATTATATACACGCTCGAATGCTTCTCGGTGAATCATCAACATTCGTTGTGTCTTCTTCATTTGGATCAAGTCACTGTCCTGTCGCGGTCGCCAAAATAAATGTAATGAATGTATCACCCACCTGGTGAGAATTCAGTTACCTTAGAACATGGACAAGATGGAGATGATATAATTAAAGTACCAACTTAACCAGAGATTATAGCCGCGCATATACAAGGTGTAATTTAGTTGATGACTAGAAATATATGGTTCCTTATAGCTCATTTTGAGAAGAATAGTTCATATGAATATATGCCCTAAACCTATTAACTTTCGAGCTATAGGGTAATCAAATTTTGAGAAAGATATCGTTTTTCGTCGATCTCTAAAAATAATCACAGTTTACCAGTTCTACTGAATTATCAGTAGATCTCCTGATTTGCATATTGATCTACTAGAACATTTCATAATCTACTCGGGAATATTTTGACACTTATTCATTATTACAATCACCTATATCATCATTAATCTTTTGTTAATCATTTAAACTTATAAATTGCATGATATTTCGGCACGCTCTATTTAAATTGATTTAACAAAATAAGTGATAAATGTACATATAGGTAAATACTAATGACATGTATAAACCAAACAAGGACATGACTTGAGAAGAAAATTTTATATTAATATATGCCCTAAACCTATTAACCTTTGGAGCCATAGGGTAATCAAATTTTGAGAAAGATATCGTTCTTCGTCGACCTCAAAAAAAATCACATTTTTCGTTGCAAGATTGCCAGTTCTACAGAATTATCAGTAGATCTCCTGATTTGCATATTGATCTACTAAAACATTTCATAATCTACTCGGAAATATTTTGACACTTATTCATTATCACAATCACCCATATCATCATTAATCTTTTAATAATCATTTGAACTTATAAATTGCATGATATTTCGAACGCTCTATTTAAATTGATTTAACAAAATAAGTAATAAATGTACATATAGGTACTAATGACATGTATAAACCAAGAAAGGACATGCCTTTATCTGATTCAGATCAAATTCAATTTTTTATATACCTCTGTTATAACAGATTGTATCTTACGTTAAATTTTATTACCATCTGTTTTGTATTTCTGTTGTTAAGTTCCTATGTAACTGTATTTCGTGATATTTGTGAGTATTTTTGAATTGAGAATTATAGGAATATGATTATTTTTGTGTGAGAATGTTTGTTCTGTTTGTTTCTATCTTGTTGGAAATAGGTTACTTTTCTGTTTACTAAAAGTACATAATGTTTTGACGTCATAGGTTCATTTCATCATCTTCTCATGAAAATCGTATAGCATAAAATAGATCTTAAACAGATCTATTGAAATATACTGAATTTTTGACAAGGTACTTACTGACGGAATAAAAATCGAGCTGGCAATGAATTTATACTCACTTTATGTGGAATGAGATCATCATTCTTGGAATATATGAATAGTTGCGACCACTTATTCTTCTCATTCTTCAAATTTCCAAAAAGGTCCGTTTGAAAGAATGTCCTAGGATATATCACATTACTTATCACCTGCAATAAAACTGATTGTTAATTCATCACGATTCATCAACCATAGGAAGAATTCGCGGTCAAGAAGTATCGAGTGGTTATTAAACAGGGTAATTCAAAATTCGTTGTGAATATTTCAAGGACATAATGTTGGGATCAAAATAAGACTTTTTCTCAATATGAATATGTTTCCTAAAACGCATCTCCTCCGAGCTACAGCTACAGTCTGAAATAGGTAAAAAAAAACGATTATCTATAATGTTTACTGAAATAACGGACCAAATCTTTTAGATACTTTTTTCCTTCTTGCTTCAAAAATGAGGTTAACCCAGTTTTTGGGGTCTCTTTCATTTTGTCCATACAACCAACAGATTGCCAGAAAATCGTGATCAATGAAATTCAGATAATCTTTTTTCACCCAAATTACAGTGGCTGTAGCTCTGAGGGGTGCATTTTAGGACATATGTTTCAATGACGAGAAAGTCTCATTTTGATCCCAACAGAAATATTAACAGCGAATTTAGAATCACCCTGTATAATATAATGGTACACAAAAGCCGAGCTGTGCGAAAAAAAAGGATCAATAAACAATAAATGAAGAATAACAAATTCAGTACAGGAAACAAAATATAATAAGCTTGACACAACTGGTTATATCAGGTTATATCTTATAGAAATCACAATATATACAGCATAAGAAATGAGCAATAAAGAATTAAAAATAATGTTTCCGTACACAAAGGAATCTTTATTCCATATTTTTGTTCCTTCAACCTTTCGATCTATATCAGAAAAGTGACTCTATTGCCTCAATATAACACAAGAATTTGCTTCATAAATGAATAGTACTCAAGAAGTACGCAGAAAAAACAAACATTCAGTATGATTCGTTTTCGCCTGATCACCCCGTAGTCCTTCACGAACAGGTGAACATGATATTCGTTTTCGAAAAAACAAGGATGATGTATAGATACTTAAATTATACCAGCCTATTGTTAAATTAGGAAGTTCAAGGTTTTGCGTAAACAATGAGTGTATGTGACACTGATAATAACTGTCGTCGATAATATAATATAATCAAGTAGGTCTATGTTTCTACCTCACTTGCTTGACATTCAATTTCAGTTGACATTCAATCACATCACATCGAAAGTACCTACAAGCAATTTCATTATTTACTAGCTGACCCGGTAAACGTTGTTTTGCTAAATCCATTATATCTAGAGAATATAGAATAAAGACTTCATGCTGTCATGGTCATGGATACTAAATTTCAATTTTAATTGAAAAGAAACGCTTTCATAGTGAAAATGGGTCCATTTTTCAGTTCTACAGAATTATAATGATTAATTGCTATAGCCTCGGGATATAATCGGTTCTTGGGCCATACTGATATTCTTCACTACCTTAGTGTTATAAATAACTATTATTTCCTATACTTCTTCTTGATTTGACTAACCATGGAAGCGTGTTTCCCAGTCAAACTACAATTTATTTTCTACTGCTTTTCAGTTCGATAATCTATCTCTTTAGTTTTCTAAACTACTCTCTATTTTTTCCTTCTTTGCAGTTTGAGTTTCTATATTAAAGCGTATTTCATTAGTATTCCAATTCCAAAATACTATTCATTACAAAGCTCGTTCCACATAGTGAATCCACCAGCACCATCTTGATTTTTTTAATGATGACGGAAGAATCATAATCTCCGACCACAAACACCCCGGATACCAATTTTGAATAGAATCGGATTATAATTACAAAACACGTCCGCCATCTTGGATCCGCCATCTTTAATTTCTGTTTTTTTTTTCATAATTTTCTAATGAAAATAACAAACTCAATTAATACTCGAAATTGGTAATGTCAGATCACTGTCATTGTAAAGTATATATCGTAACATGTTGTTCATTTATCTAATCTAGTTCTCAATGATAATTTGATATGTATGTGTTTATTTTACAATGTGTGTCATGTGAATTTGCTACTCGAAATGACATTCTCAAATCTCATACATTTATATTATACCTGAAGAATTTAACCTGTCCCATCTACATAATGTAGCCCAGAGGACTAATAAATCTATATATTAATCTATCTATCTATCTACCCATTATGTAGAAAATTTAGTAAAGGCAAGTTGACGTGACCCCTCACTTTAAAATATCTGTCAAAAAATAATGTGATCACAAATCAGTGATGAAATACACGAAACAGACTCGTTTGATATCTTCATTAGTGGAAAATGGTTGACTCAAGTTCAGCTTTCCTAAGTGATATCAAGGAAGCAGCACACACTATTTTCTCCGTCCATCCATATTTTTATTACATACGTAACTGGTGTTGAAATGAACATATCATCACCAGTTATGTTATATTTCACTTTACACATCTGATTAACTATAGTAAAAAGTTTCAAAACTCTTGTCAATGTCGAATTCCATGTCAAAATTATAAAAAAAAAAGTTAACTAATATAGGAGTTGACAAATATTATTGAAATAATCAAATAATAGGCACTATTGTATGCTTTGCCCAACAGGTAACATACATGAAAATCCATGTTCATTTTTATGTTTATAGTATTGTATCTAGTGTTTCAGATAGGAACCAAGCGAAAAACGATTATCCAGCAGTTGTACTAACACATTCATGATATGAATAATTAGACAATTACCCACTGATATACCTTTGAAACAAAGCAAATAGTGGTAATTAGTGTGATACCAACCTCGTACACCCATATTATGGACAGGAACATCGTCATAATCAATGACACAGAAAAATTGTAAAATACGTTTCCACCTATGATGGCCGATATCGCCCTAAAGAGACTCAAGAATCTTCGTTTTCCTGGTGCCGAATCAAATATCGTCCCTTTAACCTGAAAAATATACATTACTTGTTTCAAATATATGCCATCCACATTCCAACTAATTCGGATATACTATACAGGGTGTTTTTTAATATGTGGGAAGCACTTCGAGATTATGAAAATGAAAATGTTTTCATAAACAGAAATCGTACAAGATTTCGTTCGCGAGATACAGGGTGTCAAAGTTGGAAATAAAAAATATGTTCCATTGAATTTCTAAATAACCGCTATATGAAAATTCTTGGTGCATAACCCAGTACTTGAGAGTAATTGAATGGGTAGCATTATCTAGTCAATCTGACTCTCCAGCGGCACCGTAAGGGGGTATATTGATGTGTGATTTTTCAGAAAAACATGGTTGGCGATGAAACTTTTCGAAATTTTATTCAAAAATATGAAAATGGAAGCTATTCTGTATAGAAAGCACCAAGTGTTGGAAATTCAGTTCCAAAATTTGATGTATACAGGGTATGTCACGACGAGCTTATACTATCTTGATATCGAGAATCAGTCGGGAGAAATCTATGAAAATGTGCATGCAAATATTTTAGAATACGCTTTCTTCATTCAAACTATTTTCGACAGTGCAGTGTTGCCGCTTCTACTAGAAAGTAGTAGCAGCATTGATATTTCAAATGGAACACCCTCTATTTTATCGCATTTTTAGATTCTCCCTGAAGCGATGCTTCATTTGATACATCACACTTGGGGTCTATCAGAAATGATTACAGAGTTATAGGGTGTTCAAGGACGAGATTTCTCAAGTTTAGGATTTTTTGTGTCGAAACTATTCATTATCGGTCAAAACGGCTCACATGTCCATATTTCAACTTTTGATTAACTATTCACTGATATTCAATCGAAACAGATACAGGGTGGTTCAAGATTCAGAATTCTGAAATGAAACCAGCTCTTCAGGGAGAATCTAAAAATGCAATGAAATAGAGGGTATCCTAGCTATTTTTCGTTGCTAGTTAGGAATATTACCAACCTATTACCAATTACCAACTAATATTTTTGTTCCAAATCGTATTTCAACATATGACCACTGTTAACCTACAAAATAATTTAAAGGAAATGGGAATGCATCTGCATGCAACTAACGAGACACGTATATTGGTGGTAGATCTGCGTCCAGCCCGTAAGATACATGAATTTCTATTGAAATGGCTTGTTTACTGACCGTGAATTAGATTCCATCTGACGAAAAAGATGAAAACCTCAAAATTTTCGATTTGCATAATTTTGCGCACATGAATATGATAGTGTTTTACGTTCAATGTCATGCTTTCAGAATAAATTGCCCACAAAGATGAGAGCTTCATGTTCACCTAGAGTTCTTGGAAATATGCAAGTAAGTATACCCACCTGAAACATTCTCTTCGATTTCACTTTCGTCTACAATTCGCTTACATTTTTCATAAAGAATCATAATACAGAAATGGATTGAATAATTCTGATTGCATCAAAATTCGAAAATGACAGTTGATAGTCCCCACAATTGACAGGCCAGACAGAACTCGAACGACTGAAGGTGTGAAAACTCTGTTACCATAATAATGTGTTTCAGAAACTGTCGTGTTGCCATGGTAATGTGTTTAATTCTTCGAATAACATAACAGATCATCAATCCGACATAAATTGATCATTTAGCGAGGAACCTAAATATCCGTACGCTAAATGCCATTGTAATTATGTGAGCAGAAAATAGTTATTTATATACAAGGGCGTGAAATGCTGCCCTTGCTAGATTCAAGATGAATAAAACAAAGGAAAATTGGAACAGTTACAAAAACTTGCGAAATTTTGCCTTAGCATCACTGAGGAGGGAAAAAGCAGCTTACCTATCACATTTAAAATCTGCAAATAAATCGAAGGAATTATGGCAAACCTTGAAACATAATATATGAAAATACAATCAAATAATTACGTACCACTACCAAACAGCTTACAAAATCCAAATGAAATTAATGACTTTTTTATATCGGTTTTCAAGAAAAGCGATTCTTGTCAAGAAACTAGTGAACATTATGACAATCAAATATTTTCGAACTGGAACCAGTTACTACTAACACTGTGAAGGACGCAATAGGTATATTCTTTGAAATCTAACGCTTGTGGAGTAGACAATATAAGCCTACATATTATTATGGTTAAACTCTGTCTTCCAATAATCCTAAATCACATCACCCATATTATAAGTTGCTGCCTAGAATGGAAGCTAGCAATTGTTAACTCGATGGCAAAAAATAATTCCCCAAAAAATGTCACGGATTTGAGACCAATCAGTTTGTTATGTGTATTATCCAAAGTTCTTGAAAGAATCGTATGTAATCAAGTAACATCTTTTGTAGATGAACATAATATATTACCGCTCCATCAATCAGGATCTCGAAAAGGTCATAGTACGACTACCTCACTACTTTTGAACCTAACTGATGACATATTCAGATCTCGCGATAAAAAGATGGCTTCAATTTTGATATCCCTTGATTATTCCAAAGCCTTCGATTGTATTGATCATGATCTCTTGTGTAGTAAACTGAAATATTATGGCTTTGCCGATTCTGCTGTTCGTTTTTTCAAATCCTACCTCTTCGATCGATATCAGTCAAAATAAATGATGTTTTGTCTCGTCCAGATCACATTATTTCTGGTGTTCCTCAAGGGTCTATTCTTGGCCCACTTTTATTTTTGATATATACAGCAGACATTTATGATAAAATAAAATTTTCAAATCTTCAAACTTATGCAGACGACACACAACTTGTGTATCATTTTGACCCCTCTGTTGCAATTGATACCTGTGAGGAAATAAATTGCGATTTACAAGCCATCAGTCAATATTCTGTTCAGCATAATTTAACATTGAATTCCACTAAAGGTGTAGCTATCTTATTTTGTTCTGAAGGAGTGAGAGAACAGCTCAAACAAAGTATACAATTGCACATAGGGGATACATCTTTAGAATACTCGACATCATCGAAAAATCTAGGACTCATCATTGATGAAAAATTAAGATTTCTTGAACATGAATACAGCGCTCATATGCACGATTGAGATTGCTCTTTGCAAACAAGAGCATCATATGAGTTTAAATCTGAGAAAACAATTATGCGAGTGTCTTATACTGTCAATTTTCCAGCATTGTAACATCATTTATTTTCCCTGTTCAGAACAAAGAACCATTTACAGAATCTTGAAAATTCAAAATACATATTGTCGACTCATTTTCAATTTGGGAAAATATGATCATGTGTCCCATAAACTCAGGGAACTTCAGTAATTAGATATGAGCAATTCCTCAGAATATTATTTCTTTAATTTCATTCACAAGTTGCTTAAGGATTCAACTCCAGCTTATCTTAGAGAAAAACTCATCTTCAGACAAGAGGTCCATAATATAGATGTTAGACATCAGCTAAAATTAACAATGTCTCATCATACCACGTCTCTGTTTGAAAGAAGCTTCACATACAACTCGGTTATACTGTATAATTCATTACCAATAGAATTCAAACAATCACCATCGACGCAATTCCGTGAAAAAATTGAGAGCAATTTGTTGAATCATGCTTTACATGTGAGACAATAAGTGAAAATGTAGATGTCAAGCTAGATTTAGGTTTTCAGGATTAGTATTAGGATTAGGTTATAAGTCGAGCACAGGCTAAGTGTAAGAATAGCTTCCTAGCTAAACTTCGCCTGATGCAGATACCACCTATGCCTCATGTTACTATGTAATATTCTTATGAGGAAATAAAGACAGATATAATAGTATTTTTTCTGTGACGGGAAAAAATTTTGGCATTTCATCTCTGTTGGCAGGTTATAAAATGTCACTTTTCATAAATTACTTTTTTCCCGTGGGAAAAAAGTGAGTACTTTTTTCCCGGATAGGTATATCACATATATATATACTCTGTTAATTGCTTTTGTTGTGCTATAGTTCCGAGAAATGAGTCAATAATACCGTCTCCGAGAAAGAACTGCAAGTCCTTTTATCTTCCATTCGACTTCGCGGTTTCGTATATTACTAAACAACTACTGAATTCGCAATTTTTCAAAATCAAATCACATAATTGAACTGACAGAAGTGACATCAGATATTTGATCACTTCAAAAGAATGATAAAGATGTCTATAAAACGCAGGTGTCCCTACTGTTAAAAACTTGAAATTTCACGTCGATAATTTTCAGATTTCGAAATAATGTAATATCTTCTCAATATTGATTCGTCCTTCCTTCTGTCACAGAAAAAAATAGTGTATTATACACGGGAAAAATATAAGATTTTAGCTCACGGTTTTTTGTCTCCCTCCGCTACGCGTCGGGAGACAACACAACCTGGAGCTAAAATCAACTACTTTTTTCCCTTGTATAATAAATAACTATTTATGGACCGCAGCGTGTACGTAAGAGACCAAGCGATAGCGAGGGCTATTAACATTGATGAAATCAACGTTAACCATCTTAACTCAGTCAATTTTTCGAATTAGGAGAAGATTCTTGAATTTGCTCTTACTTATTGTCCTTAGAGATAACTTATTTTGAGTTCAATCATATCTATTTGCAGCATAGAAATATCAAAAGAACGCTCGAGAGAACTGTTTTATCAGATATTTAACCATCACAACTTGACTATATAATATGTCCTGAATTACACAGGGATGCTTATCACGAGTTACCCATACACCGGGCGGTAAAGTAGTCCCCGGACGGTAAACTGCCACTTTACGCCCGCAAAAGCGGGCGAAAAAGTGCTACTTCACGCCCGGTTGTATAAATATTATTACCAATGAATCTATATATATCTAACGTTTGTACTTACCAGCAGGGGTTTGGGATTCTTTTCCAGGGCCAGGGAGAAATTCTGATACAGAAAGGCTCCGCCATTGGAGAAACAGTGAACAATGATCGGATGGTTCTCGAAATTTAAGTCCACCAACAGCTTGACTAGTTTCTCGCCTATGGTGACCATCTGGTTTCTTTTCAGGAAAAGGCATTTCACTGGCGCTGTGTACCTCAGAGTGATAAGTCTATAATGATGAAATGCAACGATTAATATGCTGGTTACTGACTTTCTGAGAATACAGTAAATATGATTTAGTCTATCAAAAATTTCCATGATATTAGATTTTTCCTCAATAACCTGCAACGTGTATCTCAAAATATGGCTTTAATTCGAAATTCTGATCTTCCTGTCCAAATTCTATCTTTCATCTCGATTTGTTTTCAAAACATGGAAATACTAAATAGCGGCCTCCGGCCGTTAAACAATTTTAACGGACGGGGGTGGTTAACATTTAATTTCCAATTGTCATATGAATACCATTAAATCAAAATAACAGTATATGATTATGAAGAATTTATGATTATAAGACCTCATGGTCCGAAATCACTAATATGTCAAGTCCCAGGAAACCAGATGACGAATGGTCACATCCTCGGTCACATCACTGTGTACCCATTTGGTGATTTTTCTTCAAAGACGTCTCACACCAATTAATGACGTCACTATGACGTACTTTATATTGCGTGATGATCACGTCATCATTACGACGTTGAGTAAACGTCACTTGTATGGGTGAAATATGACTTTGATATCAACAGCCTCCGTCCGTTGAGATTGTTTAACGGCACGAGGACGTTATAATATTATTGTGATATTGTTAAGCTGTTCTATAACAACTCGATGTTGGGATTTTTCTGTTGAATTACTAGGTACGTGGTTTGTTCTTTCCTTGGAATCAAAATGTAATCTTTCAGCAGGATTACGAAAGGTCTTGAACGATCCAGTTGTTATAATCCTCGGATACTTCTCGGATAACAATGATTTAACCTCATCCGTTACTTGCTTCATATCGGCCTAGTAATGTTAATAACCATAAAAGATTGTCATTGTACATTTTTTTATCAGGTATTTCCAATATTTGACTGATATAATATTTTGACTATGTACTTTCGTGGGTTGCCAATCACGTGCGAGCGCATTATTTAGCTAGTGGGGTTTCCAAAGGAAAAGTAGTCGTCCCTAGGGTGAGAATGAATTCTCAGACTGGTGGCAAACGTGTTAATAAGCACATAGTGATAGTCATTATCCACGAGAATGAAGTTTCATCATGCGAGTGGAAAATTAGCATTCCATGCGAGTTAAGCACTATACTTTTCATACAGCTGTAATAGATAACAGCAACATTTTGATTCCTTCGGCTTGTAGCCATCTGATTTCCTCTGAAGTAATGCTCATCCATTAGACAGAGCAGTCATTGCTTGAAATTTGACATTTCATTGGAGATGAGATTTTGTGAAATAATGAAACAATGAAGTCATTGTGCTATCAGATACGGAAATGAAATTGAAAATGAAATTTGACAACTTCATTCAGTGCAATTATCAATCACTATGACAATACGATCGACTTTGACAACTTCAAATTATTTTCGGCCGAATATCCTTCGGACATTGACGAAAGCCTCATGATTTTATGACAAATTTCTCAAGCTCGAGCTGTAACCAAGACACGAGCTTTCGATTGTCATAAACTTATATCGTTTATCATCAGTGTCCTAGGGTGATTACTACTGATAACAAACATAGTGCCTCATTGATACATGGAACAAAGTAAAACAAGAGCAATTTTGTGTTGAAGCCGTAGAAAATTAGTATATTGTCTAACGAACACAGAAAAATAATCATTTCCCACGAGAATAGAGTTTGCAGCAAGAGCCGTAGGCGAAGTTATACACTATACTTTTTCTACGGCTGTAACAGACGAAATCGATTTTTTTAATTTCTTCTGCTTGTACCCATCTGATTTTCTCTTAAGTAATGCTCATCTATTAGACAGATCTGTCATTTCTCGGAATTTTATTATTTCATGGAGGATGAGATTTTGTGAGATGATAACACAATTAAGTCATTGTGATATCAGATGCTCAAATGAAATTAATGTCATACCATAGTATATTATTCAACAAGCATATAATGAGGGCAATTATTCTCGAAGGTTAAGTTTATGTCACGAACGACATTGAGAAAACTAAAAATTGAAGATACATGTTACACATGTTATATATATGTTATACTTCCTCAAGCAAAACAATAGCCATTTTTCATTCCAGTGAAAAATAGCGGTGAATAACTATTATTCACTGGTCTTAAGTTCCTTATATATTATATCGCGTACCCTAAGAACTCAAGACAAGTGAATTATGGTTATTCACTGCTATTATTCACTGATGTGAAAAATAGCTATCGTTTTGCTTCGTTTTAGTAACGAGTATTTTTGGCACGACCGCAGCAGAGCGGAGCGAGGTATTTAATAAACGAGTTTCTATAAATGCGTTTCATACTATACTTTTTCTACGAACTCATAATTTCTCTCTTCCACAAGATCATATACATAATACTATGCAACCAGCGAGACACGTCTTAGTGAAATTGGTTGTAGATGTGGCCAGGTTAGGTTAGGATAAATGGATGTGAACAAGAAGTTTTCATCTGACGTAGAAGATAAAAACTCTTCGATTCGTTGAGGTATCGAAGTTTTCGATTCCTCAGGTTTGTAGATGTCCATATCCTGATTGCATAATGTTGCTCACATAAATATTGTATTTTACGTTTACTGTCATTTAGCATACTGAAGAATGAATTGCTCATAAAGATGAGATTTTCATTTTTATACAGAGTTCTTGGAAATATGCAATTCCCTAAAACATTCTCTTCGATTTCACTTTCGTCTACACTTCGCATACATTTTTAATGAAGATATCTGATACAAACAGAAATTGTTTGTCAAAATTCCAAAATGACAGCTGACAGTTTCTACAATTGAGAGTCCGGACAGGACAGGACTCAAACGACCGAAGGTGTGTTTCAAAAGTTTTCTTGCCAGTATTCAAGAGATTGTGTTGCCATGGTAAGGTGTTCAATTTTTTGAATAAATCACAGATCATCAATCCGTGATTAATGGATAATTTGGCGTGGTACATATCCGTACGCTTAATGCCATTTTAGTTATGTAAGTAGAAAATAGTAGAATGTTTTATTAGCATTGAAAGTGACACTTGCGAAACCTAGCTAAAGCAAAATTTGCGAGTCAAACAAAGTCACTTTTGTTCCGAATGAAACATGCTATTTTTTCTGCAAGCAAAACAATTAACTATAATGAATTTAATATGTGAAGTGACCATCAATGCCGTGCCATATGTATGCAATGCCACATTATAATCCGTGTGGTGAGAATATTCTACTTGCATTAAGAACAGGTTTATTCAATTTTCAAGGATGTTCCAATTGTAGTTTCAATATAAATACAACCACATAGTGACATATTCGTGTATGGACCAAATGCGCTAATGGCAAATTCCGCGCCAGTGACAGGTATAGGAGCAAGACGTGGAAAATGTAAGGTTAGTTTAGTGAGCATATCAACAATAATAATAGCGATTATTCATTCCTCTCCATACTTCACTGTGTTTGGCTTGCTAATCAAATGTAGGTAAACAATATCGTTCTTTGAGACAAAAAACTATTGCTGGCCGTGATTATTCAAAAACAAGTTATCCATCCCGAGAATAACGAATGAAATACAGATCAAGCAAGTATTTGAATCTTGAAGGCTTCCCTGATCAAAACAAAAATACTTAACTGAGATGTTTATAATTCCAATACTAAACTATAATGAGGTGTATTTATATCTCCAGCATGGGTATGAAATGCCAAATCTGCTGATATCGGAAACAAATCAGGTATGCGTCTCAACCCAAATAACCAACCGTCACAATGTTGTTTATTCTTGATGACGTCCAGTACATCCTTTTTAGTTCCTAGGAGCTAAAGTTCAACTTTAGCTCCTAGGAACTAAAATTCACTTTTAGCTCCTAGGAACTGAATATGTTGCCTAGCAACATACCTATTTTTGTGTCAGTAATAGGAACGTCAATTTAAGAGCTAATTTTGGTATTAAAATGGACGACTTTTGTGTCGGTTGCAGAAAAAAGCTGTTTTCAGTGTGGTCATTGAGATTGCCGGATTCACTGCTCAACTCACCCCTTCTCCTCGTATATCTGCGAGTACTTGGCCAAGTACCTGTCTTGGCAGCCGGCCCAGCCGAACAGCACCACCACGGGGATCTTCTCCTCGTTGACCACGAACACAAAATCATGGTCTCCGTTGTGGTAGTCGAAATTCGGGTTGGGGAACTTGATGTAATACTCGAGAGCGTCTGGGTCGGCACGATCCTCCGCCATTTTGGAGAAACCGACTGCGCGAGCTCCGAGGTGGAACTATCGATTTCGCGGATCGGATAGGAAATTTTCGGGGTCGAGCGTCGATTGCTATTGCTCAGAGTTGGAAAGTTCATGTTGCTATAGACAGGGTAGGGTTGCTCCCAGGGCCGTATTAACCACAGGGCACCAGTGGCCCAGGGACGAATTCAGAATTGGCGGCAAAAAATTTGCCAATAAGTATCATGAGCGAAAGACAAGAGAATGTCTCAGTAACAGGGTTGCGACGATTTAATTCAACTGATTATTCCAATTTCAAGTAGATAACTCATCTGGAAATTCAATAAGAGGACGTTTATTAAAAACTAAGTGTTTACATTCATTATGTAAGTGCGAGTGTGCACAAAATTACTCAGGCTAACCTATAAAAAACATAAAAAATATTTGTTTAGGGAGCCAGTTGTAATACTTATAATATAGGAAAACTAATTCAGCGGCTTTTTCGGTTCCCAAGCGATTTCGAAGTTTGGACTGTAGGACTGTTCCATAACTCCGATTAACTTGAAATTTGGCAGGTGTTCATAGTTTCGGTGACAATACATTAAGGGATTTTTGTTGAAATTAAAAAAAATGGCTGCTTCAAGATGGCGGACAAGATTTGGTCCGATTCCATTCAAAATTGTTAAGTGGGGGTTTTTGAGGTCGGAGATCATGATTTTTTTGTTAAAATGTATAAATTCAAGTTGGCGGCTTCCAAATAGTTTTTTGTTTTTGTATAAATGACGATAACTCCGTTGTTATCAACACAAAACTATTACTGCGACATATCATCTGTAAGAGGAAACGAAGTTATTTGTAACTAAGTCATAGTTAGCTATGACCTACATTTGAAAAACTAAAGTTGGTGCTGATATCCCAAATTCTAGATGAGTTGGTATAAATTTCATATTTTTTTCGAAATCACTTTGAGAAACTGCCATGAGAATGTGAAATTCCTATTTGAATATTTTCATAAATAAAGAAGTTACGGAGGAGACATGAGAATGATCAAAATCTGTTTTTTGCGTATAAAACAAAAACGAATAGATTTTATCAAAATATTTGTTCATATTATAGTTGGCCTTGACAAACTCCACATTTGGTGTCATTTAACCGACCTCGTATCTCTCACCGTTAAAAAGATACCCATGGTGAGCATGGTAAGTGGGACACACTGTATAGAAACATGTACGTCTTGGTAATTTTATACATAGGTATGCTTCTAACGTCAATGATAGTAAAACTCATTAAAACAAATCAACATGCAGAAAAACTTGTTTTAAACTTTCTCACACTGTATATCTCGGAAACCAATCAAGCTATATACGGGGTGTTCCTTAAAGACATACTAATATTTGATGAGGTGATTATCTGATTTATTTTAAGAAGAAGGTCTTGACTTTTGAGATACAGGGTGATGAAGTTTTGAAAAATATTCAGGTTTCGATGATAACTATGACAATATTGTACACATCTGTATGAAATTTCGTACACATCTTTTATGCATCAAGGTGCATTTTCTGGCGTACAAAAATTTTCATTTCCTCTACCAGTGGCACCGTTACGGGAAAATTATTGTTTAAATTTCACTAAAAAGTGGACAACGACGAAAAATTTTCGAATTCCATGCAATCCTATAAAAATCTATTCAATTATGTACAGAACAGATTCTCTTGTTGATACTCGATAGAACGCTTCGTTTTCGAGAAAAAACGGAAAAACGAGACCAGACTTCAAATTTTCATGTACATGAGTACTCCATTCAGGACATCCATTACTGGATAATCACCGTATGTAATATTTTGAAATTTGTATATCGATTCAGTCACATAGCAGGCTGAATTTTGCCACCACGAAAAGCTATACAGGGTGAACATTGACACCCTGTACCTTGCAGTGACGTATCTATGACGTCTAAAAATCACGTCGGTGTGACGAACCAATTTGGTGAGCTTCGTCATTCAGAAAATTTTCCAATAATTTGCTATTCAGATTTTTGTTGAGTGGTAAATAATGCATGAACCTATGTTACTCAACAAAGGCAAGCTGAATTCGCCAACATCCTTTTAGTTGCTATCAAACTATTCTTGGTTTGCTTACATCTCGCCGACACAAACTACCTAATTTTTTATACAAATACGAGTAATTGATTTCTTTCTGATGGAGAGGATTGATGAGGGATTGCGCTGCTGAATAGACGATTGAATGGATATGACACCGGAGGGACCAACCAAGTAGATTCAACAATGCATAATCAATATTATATGTCATCAGAGGTCAGTGGTAATTATAACACCATGTTAGATGGAACTTGCAATGCAGACATTGCTGTCTATACGGACGACTCCAAAACTGATGAAGGATCAGGAGCTGGTATTTATGGGGCCAAGCCAAAGACAAGAATCTCACTGAGCTTAGGCAAATACGCGACGGTGTTTCAGACAGAATTATTGCAATACATCATTGCGTGAAAGAATTGATAAGGCAAGAGTTTAAAGGCAAAACCATTGCAATCTATTCAGATAGCCAGGCGGCAATCAAAGCAGTCAACTCTATGCAAGTTAACTCAAAACTAGTAGGTATGGGACTGCTTAGAAACCCTGAATGCACTGGGCAGTCAGAACAGATTGACTCTAGCATGGGTACCAGCACATACAGGATACGAGGGCAATGAAGATGCAGACTCACTCGCCCGAGCAGGAGCAAACAAAGCTCTTAATGGCCCAGAACCCTTTTGTGGTATTGCGAAAGCTATACAAATGACTAGTATCAAATCATGGATGCAAACCAAATCTCAAGAATGGTGGAACAACTCGCCAGGAATGAGACAGGCTGAAGAGTTTATTAAAAAACCATCGCCAACATTCACAGAATATCTACTAAGCCAGAAACGAAGTTCAACTAGAATACTAGTGGGACTTCTCACAGGGCATTGTAGGCTCAACAAACACATGAGTACGATAGGTCTGACTGAAGAACTGCTGTGCAGGTTCTGTCAAGAAGAGGAAGAAACAGCAGTACACATACTTTGTCACTGTGAGGGCTTGTCAAGACTATAAGGTTCCTTACGCTGGGTGTGGAAAAACCAGGAGCCCAGAGATACACAGGAGATCTGAAACCTAGCCTATGGAGTCTCATAGAGAGATGGGGCTAGCCGAAAAACTCTAATCGATTTTGAAGGCAGACACAATAGATCTGAAAAGGTCGCAGTGTGGAGGCAGATAGCCCGAAGGCCCCATTCCAAATATAATCTAATCTGATCTAGAACTTTTTTACGTGTCATCACTAAATTCGAACGTCATTTTGACGTCGCCTCGACGTTAGTCTGACGTCACAGTTCGGTGAGTGAATGACGTCAATAAACGTGAGTAATATGACGTTATTGGGCTGTGACTTTGTGAAAGTAGATGAATAAAATCCATTCTCTTCGGAAATCTCACATTTCATTACACAGCAGGACATTTTCATGCATGCTTCTTTCTCAATAGTTTATGAAATTAAATATCAATTCTGACTTTCATGAAATTTATTCAGAGCCGGATTAACCACAGGGCACGCGGGGCAACTGCCAAAGGGCGAATTCAGAATTGGGGGCGAGAAACTTGCCGATAAGTATCATAAGCAAAGAATTTCTTAGTGATCAAATATTTTATTCTTTCGGCGGTTTTATTAGTTATAAGAGAAATAGAAATTAAAAAGAAGATTGATGTATTTTGTACCAATATATCTATAATATTTCCTATTTTTCTACTATTTTGTTTCTCAACAGCCTGTTTGTTGATATATGGATTTTTTTTAGGCGCTAGAGACATTTTCAAACGCAGTGACATATTGGGGTATATAATCCGATAAAATGAATGAGCACTATGATTTCTCAATAATGCGTCATTCAACAAGACTAATCTGAAAATCTTTGAGATGATATTGTTACGTTATTCGGGTGCAGAAGCGAACACGACACTATTTATTTTCGAACTGATTTATTTGAACTATAGAACCACTAATTTATAACGAACTTATAACTACTATTTATGTAAAACGATTTATAACACGCGGTATATAACTGTCTCTCTGACAGTCGCTGCTCGACTGACTGACTCAGTTGTTCGGCTGTCTTATATATGAGAACACATGGCTGGCTTTGGTTGGAGAACCTTCTCGAATGATCTTCCGTCTCCTTCTTTTTGTTCTAGAAGCTTCTTAGAACAAACCTCTCTCTCTAATTGTTCCATCGATTGTTTCCAGAACATTCCAGAATCTTCTGTGACGTTATCTGTCACTGCGGCATATATTGAGTGTTCGGAAATATGCTAGTGTATGTAGGAATCATTGAGAGGTTGAAGAGCAATCTGGGATGCGTAATACAGGATGATCGTTGTACTCCTGCCTTCCTGCTGATGTTCCTGAAGCCCCTTCAAGGAGAATATCATTACACTGCCCCCTCCTTAAAACGCATTCCTCCTGGAATGCACTCTGATCGTTATGAAGATAGGGACAACTGGTTTCATTTTTACAAAATGCAGTATGGTAGAAATAGCATGGCACTGTCTTCTCTCTTGGAGTTCCTTTGGAGTTCCAGCAGCATACCAGAATTTCAACTCCGGTGAATCTAAATAAAACCTCTAGCATGTTCCTTACAACTCTCCAATTCAAGCCATCCAGTCCACACCCCAGCTTTGGAACAGCTATCTTCTGTATGTCCTTCTCGAGTATGGTGCTTCGCAAGTCGACTAGGGTCTTCCAGAGGTCCTTGTAAGTGGGTTTCTCAGAAGATCTCCCTTTCGTTATAAGATAAAACAGAGACCTTCTTCCTTCAGCGCTGATATCTTCTATTTCTAGTGCTCGACCGACGGAGGGACCTTGTTGATGAAGCTCCTCTAACTTCCCGAACTTCCTCATGAACTTGTTCGCTATTCCTTGAGACATCTGGAGATCCTCGGCGACGCAGTGAGCTAGTGCGTATTCTACAGGAATGGCAAAAAGAACGCGGTGCTCTTCCTTGGTGACGCCAAACCTTGCTTTTGATGAACCACTGTATGTCCCAATGAATTCGTCGAATGTAAGCTCCTCTTCTTCTGGACAAATTTGTTGAACTTGCTGATCTTGTGTTCCCTCGAATGGTGCTAGTCTGTTGAAATGAACGACTCTTGGTTTGCCACTTGGTTCTCTACTGATGCGGTAGATGACATCGTTGATCTTCTTCTTGACATTATAAGGCCCTTCCCAAGATCTCTGTAGTTTTGAACAAATACCTCGTCTCCTTTGTGGATTGTACAACCACACCAAGTCTCCTTCTGCGTATCCTGCACCCCCAGCTCTGATTTCGTATCGGTCTTTCATGCGATCGCTGGCGATTTTCAGATTAGAGCGAACCAATTCGTGAATATCGTTCATTTTTTTTATCAGATTCGTGACGTAATCTTCCCCCACTATGTCCTCACCAGGTCTACATCCGAAGACCAAGTCACATGGAAGCCTCATCTCTCGTCCAAATAGAACCTTCGCCGGAGTCTGTCCTGTAGATTCCTGTACTGCAGATCTGTAGGCCATCAAGAAGAAAGGAATATGTTGATCCCAGTCTTGTTGGTGTTGATCTACGACTTTGCAGAGATACCTCCCTATGGTTTGGTTCATTCGCTCCACCATGCCATCTGACTGTGGATGCAATGGAGTTGTTCTTGTTTTCTTGATTCCTAACTTCTCGCTCATCTTCTTAAACACTTCACTCTCAAAGTTCCGGCCCTGATCTGAGTGAAGTTCCAATGGCACCCCAAAACGACTGATGAGTTGATTCATTAGGACATCGGCGACCGTTACGGCTTCCTGGTTAGGGATCGCATACGCTTCTACCCACTTGGTGAAGTAGTCCATGCAGACAAGGATGTATTTATTTCCATTATCAGTCACTGGAAACGGCCCCGCAATATCCATGGCAATCCTCTCGAAAGGGCTTCCAACATTGTACTGTCTCATGGGTGCCCTTGGTTTACGATGAGGCCCATTGCTGGCAAAGCACACGGTGCATTTACGGCACCACTCCTTGACGTCGTCACTGCAGTTCACCCAGTAGAACCGCTCTCGTACCCGCTGCAGTGTCTTCTTCACTTCTAGATGTCCCCCTGAAGTTCCATCATGTACATATCCAAGTACTTCCGACACTCGGCTCCTAGGAATGACCACCTGCATCCGATTATCCGACCCATCATTGCTCTCGAGATTCCTCTTGAGCAGGTCATCTTCTAATACCAAGGAGTCCCACTGACTCCAGTACGCCTTCAAAGTCTGTGAAGATGGTACTACTTCTTGCCAAGAAGGGCGGCGATTCGCTTTCTTCCATTCTCGAAGCTTCCGACGTTCTGGGTCCTTTTCTTGCTCTTGCTTGATTGCCGCAGGTAACCAATCTCCATTGACAACGGTGGTTCTATAGAGGACTGCTTCCTTATCCTCCAAACGACTGCAATGTGAGCACTCAGGTGGACATGGCCATCTGGACAATGCATCTGCATTCTTATGGCTTGTCCCCACTCGGTGTGCTATCTCGAAGTCATATTCCTGGAGCCTCTCGATCCAACGAGCTACTTGGCCTTCGGGGTTTTTGAAATTCAGGAGCCACTTCAATGCAGCGTGGTCCGTCCTGAGAAGGAATTTTCGCCCATAGAGGTACTTATAGAAATGCTCCACTGATTTCACCATGGCCAATAGTTCCCTCCTGGTAACGCAGTAGTTTCGTTCTGCCTTCGATAGCACCTTGCTGAAGTAACCGATGACTCGCTCTTGCCCATCTTGATACTGCGAAAGGACTCCACCAATGCCGATATTACTGGCATCTGTGTCAAGAATGAATTGTCCTTGTGGAAGTGGATACCCAAGAATCGGTGTCGTGGTCAAGCGTTCCTTCAGAGCATCGAAGGCGACCTGGCATTCTGGATCCCAGTGGAAGGGGCGTGCTTCCTCGGTGAGACGAGTCAGAGGCTTTGCAATATCCGAAAACATTCGAACGTTACGTCGATAATAAGTGCAGAGTCCAAGAAAGCTCCTGAGTTGATGCTTATCTATTGGTACTGGCCATTGCTTCACTGCTCGTACTTTCTCAGGGTCGACTTCCACACCCTGCCTTCCTACGACGTGTCCCAAGTAGTTAACCCGTTTCTGCAGCAGATGACATTTCTTCAGATTGAGTGTGAGGTTTGCAGCCTGAAGTCTCTTGAAAACTTCCTCTAGGTTAACCAGATGTTCTTCAAAAGTTCTACCGATCACGATGATGTCATCCAAATAAACTAGGCATGTCTTCCAGGAGAGTCCCCTTAACACATTCTCCATGATTCGTTCGAAGGTAGCCGGAGCATTGCAGAGTCCGAAAGGCATGACCTTGAATTGCCATAACCCAGTGCCAATGGTGAAAGCTGTCTTTTCCTTATCTGCCGGATCCATTTCCACCTGCCAATATCCACTTTTCAGGTCCAGAGTGGAGAAAAGATTCGATTCCGCCAACGTGTCGAGTGTGTCGTCAATTCGGGGCAAAGGATAGCTGTCCTTCTTCGTCACGTTGTTCAATCGGCGATAGTCCACACAGAAACGAGTGTTTCCATCTTTCTTCTTTACTAGTACCACTGGTGAAGCCCAAGGACTATGGGATGGCTCGATTACCCCGTCTTGTTCCATTTCCTGGATGATCTTTTCTGCAATTTCTCTCTTGGCCTGTGGTAATCTTCGGGCTGGTTGACGAATCGGTCTGGTATCTCCCGTATCAATTTTGTGACTGACGATGTTGGTTCTACCTGTTTTTCCATTGGCAGGTATGAAAATGGATCTATACCTCTGCAGTAACTCGGTTAACTTCTTCTTCTGTCGGTTGTTGAGTGATTCGTTCGCGGCAGAGACGAGTTCTTCATACTTGCCGGCCTCATCAGTGGTTGCTGTCACCTGGTGGATTATGGAGGCAGCCGGGACACAGGTTCCAATCTTCGTCCCTTTGCCAATCGTCACAGGGTAATTATTTATGTTGATAAATCGAACAGGTACATGGTCGTCTGCTGACAGTAAAGCCTTGCCGACTAAGATTCCTCGTCCGACTTCTTCATCATGGTTCCAGGGTTTCATGATGATGGGACTGCCTTGCTTCAATGTACCCTCAATCCGAGCTGCTACAATAGTCTCACTCCGTTTCGGTAACAGTACGTCCTCTTCTAACGTTACCCCTGCCGCTACCTCCACTCGTGGATGCAAAAAGATCTCTTCGGCACCCACCTTGAGTGTTCTGCTTCTGAAGTCCAGTTGAATTCCTTGCGCACCCATGATGTCCATTCCCAGAATAACATCTTCTTCAATGTCTGCCATGATAGCTCGATGTGGAAATTTGACGGTCCCAATCGATATATCCACATCGATTTCCCCATAAACGGTGGCAGCTTCACCCGTAGCAGTTCTCAGACGCCATCTTGAGTTCAGAAGTTGCTTTCTTGAAGACGTCAGAAGTCCACGTCGCAGGATTGTCTTCGCTGCACCAGTATCCACCAACAATGCGCATTTCTTTCCGTCGATCAGTCCATCTACGTAGACGCTGCTGTTATCACGCCGTAGGGATGCCACAAAGATGAGAGGGTCTTGAGAATGACGGGTCGAAGCTGCCCCCTCGAAGTCGACCCGCTCTAGTTTTCCTGCGGCTGCGTGGAAGATGATCCTTCCTCAGCAGCCTGTTCCGCACGTTTACAAGCTCTCTGGAGGTGGCCCAACTCCCCGCAATTCCAACAACGTACCGGTCTTCTCTTCTTATTCCAGAGGCCCTGGATGGCGTTGATTAAGGCTTCAGTAGGATCTTGCCTGGTATTTTCAGCTATGTTTCCGCTGTCGTTCATTGCTCGGACTCTCGCTGATCCTCGGGAAGCTTCTGCTGCGGCCTCGATCTCAAGCGCAGCTGCCAGAGCACTGGTGAGGTCTTTTGGTCGAGTCAGGCGTACTGCTTTCTGCATTTCGATATCCCGCAATCCATCCACGAACGTTTGAACAGCTAGACATTCCATAAGGGACTCTGGGGCTGACGGGTAGGCACAGTGGACAGATCGGGCTACGTCCACTTCGAATTCTTGAAGACTCTCGTTGGCTCTCTGTCGACGGCTCTTCATTTGTGATTGAAACACTTGCTGCAGATGTTCATGGCCATATCGCATGTCGAGACGTTTGACGAGATGATCGTAGCTATCGACTTCACCTTCCGGAATGGCTTGCAAGATGTTCAATGCATCACCCCGTAGAGCTACTGTCAGAGCCACAACCTTGTCCTTGGATGTCCACCCATTGGCTTTGAAAGCTGCTTCGAACTGCTTCAGATAGTTCGGCCACGATGTTTTTCCATCGAATGTAGGTGGTTTTACTCGATTGGTAGTAGTCACTGCATTTGGCCCTACTGTGGTTTCAATCATGAGTCCTTGACCATTTTCAGACTCCTCCAGCACAGCTATTCTTTCTATTTCGAGCTGCAGCTCCTTCTTCATTTCTTCTATCTGGGTGGTGAATTGGGTTGAAACCTGAGCTATAATCTTGTCCTGCTGAGACGCGATCTGTTCTTGCTGAGCAACGATCTGTCCTTGCTGAGCAGCGATCTGAGTCATAACTTCTTCCCGATGTGTTGATATCTGAGTCAATACTTCTTCTCGTTGTGCTGATATCTGGGAGGCGATCTGATCTTGCTGAGCAGAAATACGTGCCAGCACCTCTTCTCGTTGAGTGGTCATCTGAGCTGATACCTCGTCTCGTTGGGCTGAGATTTGAAAGGCTATCTGATCTTGCTGAGCTGAGATTGTCTCCTGCTGAGCACGCATCTGATCCGAGATCTTCTCTTGGTGAGCCACCATCTGATCCGTGATCTTCTCCTGCTGAGCCACCATCTGATCCGCAATGTCCTGTCGCTGAGCCGCTATCTGGTCCGTGATCTTCTCCTGCTGGGCCACCATCTGGTCCGCAATGTCCTGTCGCTGAGCCGCTATCTGGTCCGTGATCTTTTCCTGCTGAGCCATCATCTGGTCCGCAATGTCCTGTCGCTGAGCCGCTATGTCCTGTCGCTGAGCCGCTATCTGTTCCAAGATCCCAGCCAACATCGATTCCGCTGAAGCTGGTTCCTCGAAGGTGAACGTCTATGGGTCCTGACCTACGCTCACCATATACTCTATGAGACGATGCTGAAGTGTAGCCTTGATCCCTGTTGTGTCGAGATCTCTCTCCTCCAACTCGCGTTTCAAGTCCACCACTCTCAACTCGTGTAGTTTCTTCATCACAACGATCTGTTCACTTCACACTGGAATATCCCACTTCTGACACCAATTGTTACGTTATTCGGGTGCAGAAGCGAACACGACACTATTTATTTTCGAACTGATTTATTTGAACTATAGAAACACTAATTTATAACGAACTTATAACTACTATTTATGTAAAACGATTTATAACACGCGGTATATAACTGTCTCTCTGACACTCGCTGCTCGACTGACTGACTCAGTTGTTCGGCTGTCTTATATATGAGAACACATGGCTGGCTTTGGTTGGAGAACCTTCTCGAATGATCTTCCGTCTCCATCTTTTTGTTCTAGAAGCTTCTTAGAACAAACCTCTCTCTCTAATTGTTCCATCGATTGTTTCCAGAACATTCCAGAATCTTCTGTGACGTTATCTGTCACTGCGGCATATATTGAGTGTTCGGAAATATGCTAGTGTATGTAGGAATCATTGAGAGGTTGGAGAGCAATCTGGGATGCGTAATACAGGATGATCGTTGTACTCCTGCCTTCCTGCTGATGTTCCTGAAGCCCCTTCAAGGGGAATATCATTACAATATGTTCAGGAGAGGCATAATATGTCGCTTGGTCATGATAGCTGCAGTCATCTTAAACATCTCTTGAAGATTTTCTGATTAGTCTTGATGAATGATGAATAATAACAAAATTATCAATATGGCTGTCGACACTCAAATTCCTGTGTATTTCTTGAAATGATCAAGTACATTATTTTGGATTCATCTCACATATATTACTCTGTAACATTCACTTAAGTATCATTATAAGAACAAATTCGTTACTTATAATGTATCTGATACATGTATGCAATGTTACTTCGGAAATGCTTAACATATGTCAGATACATGAAGGACATATTCAGGGAGGCGGAAATTTGACGTTACATGCAAGATACATTAACTGTACAAATAATATGTCTGCAACATCGGATGGGAACAGAAATATGTGGTTGTTATGTATCAGATATGTATTTGTGTTTGCTGGGTAGTGTGCCCCGGGCGCCATTAGGTCTTAATCCGGCCCTGAATTTATTGCAAATTCAAACAATTTTGAATGAAGAATCGCGGAACGACTATGATGCTCTTGTCACAATGCAAGGTGTTTGACTCAATAAATCTAAACATTCAAAAACACCAACAGTTGTCATTTCTGTGTCCGAACTCTAATCTTATTAATACCAATAATACATCCCTCCAAGGACGTCCCTAATTGGTCCTCAGGTGGGACATTTGTCCGTCCCACAGACGTCCAATGGACGTCCACGGTACCAAATTCGAACGTCCTATGGACGTACTGAACGTCCCGACAGGTCGTCCTAAGGATATCCGTGGGACAATTGTGTTATCAGGATATAGGTAAGCACAAAAAAATTTGAAAAACTAAACAACAAAATATGTACTGTAGATACGCGCATAGCTCAAAACGACTGCAACCAATGTCTAATTTTTTTCAAATGGTGAACCAACCGTGCCAAGCCTTGCCATGCAGCTATCACAAATAAATACGCTTTAGGATTTGACCAACATATTTTATTGCTATTGATATTACATGCCATAATCAAGAATTTCCAGTGGAGGACAGTTATAATGTCTTATGTTTCTGGGCATCACCATCCCATGCTGGATAGTCGACACGCTCCTCATATAGTCACAAACCGCTTTGATCATGTGATCTGGAACGATGGGCCCTATTCCAGGAATCGCTTCTACGTTCACTTCTTCAACGTCTGACTGAAAATTAATAAATAATCAAAGGTGATACCAATGAAACCATGAGTTTGAGTTCTTCAAATGTTAGATGTTGTTGATTTAACAAAAAGATGGGATCAAACCGATTGATAAAATTACGAGTTCTTTAGGCGCACGTATGTATGACGTATTCGTGATATTTTCGTGACTGATGACAGGTGAGCAAGTGACCGTATACGTCAAACAAATTACAAGCATTCCTTGATGAATTGACAAGGGTCAGTTCTGGGGCCAATTTTGTATTCAATGTACATTTAACTCAATGTCTACTCTCAATTTGACAACTAAACTAAAATTATTTGCAGATGATACAACAATAATCTATACCTCAGAAGATTTTAGCGATATTATATCAATAATGATATTGAAAATGATTCGAAATAAATATCGTATTGGTCAAGTACCAATAAGTTGACTCTTAATTTTTCATCAAAGAGAATGTGAAATACCTATCTCCATGTATATTTATCAAATATTTCACCAAAAAAGCCGACTCACTCGATAAGTACGCCCATGGAAATTCAGGATCAAATATAATTGGTCCAGTAAATATCTGATAATTGTGTGAATAGACCATAAGAATCTCATCGGAATCGGCTCCAGCAGTTTCAAGATATTCATAAAGAACTAATTATTTTTTTCAAACTTGGACACCCAAACGAAGCAACATATGAGACCCATATTCATGACTGTTTTTTTATATTTTGTTGAGCTGTATCTCCCCTAGGCTCTTGTCACCACAATTCTGAAACACCCTGTACAACTTGAAATGTTATTATCTGCATGCAACTTTCATCCAATAAGAGTATCTGTTTCGAAAATATGTGGTCCTGGAAAGTCACAACATAAGTTTGCACTGAAATGAGAAAAGTTTCCGGCTTTTGACACTTATTGATTTCGACTATACTACTGAACCTATATTAGAGTTTCATGTACTCATTTTACGCAGAATTGAATTATTAAACTGCGTGTTATTTTTCGTCTGACGCATTGTATTCAAGCTACAAGCCGAAAACTGAAAAAAAGTGCAAAAATTCGGCTCGGGCTACCAAAAGTTAATTCCACCTCCTGGGATGATGCAGTCGCATTACACTTAGATAATTGGTCACCAACACACAATAAATCAGCGCTCTAATAATCGTACGTTGCATTGGTTTTTTTCAACCCTTTACATTCATACCACGGTCGCCTCCACCACTGAAAACCTGCCAGACATCCCGTTCAGTTTTCAATAATATAACGGCAGTACAATAATGTGAGAGATATCGAACTATATGGATCTATTACTCAGACAATGAAATTCGTTATCAGCACTCCTTCTAATAAAACAACCATCAAGACGCAGATTTCAGAACGTCATGGAAACGTCACGAAAACTTCGGAAGAATGTCGCGGAAACGTCACAAGAATGGCGCAGAAAGTAACGCATTCGTCAAAGCGTCGGAAAACTTGAAGGAAACGATGCAAAAACGTCAAGCAAGAATGTGTCAGAGAGAGGAGAGAAAGAGAGAGAGAGACGGCATTGAGGTTAGTTCAGGTCGAAATGGTTGGACAATCAATCATACCTTCTTCTCTTCTTGCTTATCATCCTCGACTGTTTCTTTTTCCTGCTCTTTTTCTTGTTCTTCAGGAACCTCAGCTTCCTTGAATTGATCTATAGCAACTTCTTGTGAAGCTGACAGGGGCATTTCTTCGATGAGTTTGCACTTGAATTTTTCCACTTCTTCGTCTGTTTCACCAGAAATCTCTTGCTGCATGGCCTACAAAGAAAATATCATGACATTCATGGCAGCCTGTTGCCGGTAAACAATTATGTTCCATTCTTTATTGAACTGCCTATAAGATTCGAGATTCAAGATTCATTCATTTCGTATCAGGTACAGGATACAATGAACATATTGGATAATGCCAAAAGTATTCAGTACAAAAAACTCATGATTATTACAAAACATAATTAATTGTCAAGATATTATAGGCATCACCCCGTTTTCAATATTTCAGTTGAACGAATTATTCTGCAAAAAAACTTATTATTAAGGTTGAAATTCTATCAAAAAGTCGTTTTTTGAAGCTCATAGGGCACAAATTCACTTAGAAGAATATGTCTGTTCTACCACCCTTGAAGGCACACAATCCAACATTTGAATCGATGTTGCTCGAAAACTAGTCATAGGATTGAGTTGGGCCCATCGCAGGAATTGTACATCGTAGGAATTGGCATCGTGAACATGTATGAAAAGTGAGCACGATGGGAATCCAAGAAAGGTGGGCATGGTGGGAATCTATGAAAAGTAGGCATGGTGAGAATCCAAAGAAGGTGGGCATCGTGAGAATGTATGGAAAGTGGGCATGGTGAAAATCCAAAGAAGGTCGGCATTGTGGGAATTGGACATCGTGGGAATTGGACATCGTAAAAATTGGCATCGTGGACAAGTATGAAAAGTGAGCATGGTGGAAATCGAAGAAAGGTGGGCATGGTGGGAATTGGGCATCCTGGGAATCTATGAAAAGAAGTGGACATGGTGAGAATCCAAAGAAGGTGGGCATGGTGGGAATTGGGCATTGTAGAAATTGGCATCGTGGACATGTATGAAAAGTGAGCATGGTGGAAATCTAAGAAAGGTGGGCATGGTGGGAATAGGGCATCGTAGGAACTGGACATCGTAGGGATTGAGCATCGTGGAAATCCATGAAAAGTGGGCATGGTGGGAATCCTAAGAAGATGGGCATGGTGGGAATTGGACATAGTAGGAATTTGACATCGTGGGAATGTATTAAAAGTGGGCATGGTGGGAATCAAAGAAAGGTGGGCATGGTGGATATTAGGCATCGTTGGAATTGGGCATCGTGGCAATCTATGAAAAGTGGGCATGGTGGGAATTCGAAGAAGATGGGCATGGTGGGAATTGGGCATCGTAGGAATTGGGCATCGTGGACATGTATGAAAAGTGGGCATGGTGGGAATTCACGAAAAGTAGACATGTTGGGAATTGAGCATCGTGGGAATCTATGAAAAGTGGGCATGATGGAAACATGTATTTTCTGAATTTTTGACCTGGCAATCTTCGTAATCGTTGACATATGAAGGATTTGGGCATCGTGGGAATTGAGCATCGTGGGAATTGGGCATCGCGGGATACTCTCCAGCTATGGTCATCGAGCCACACAGCACACCCTGTATATCTACTCAATAAACTCGCCTGCAACCTCTGCAGATCTTCCAGCAGCCTCTTTTCGTCATCAACTTCTTCCGGCATGATCTTCCTCGGCACCTCCTGGATGGTGTCTACCGATTCGTTCGGCGCGTCGTCCAAAGCGACGTCGACGGAACTCTTTTTGTCCCCGTCGTCCTTTTCCTGCGGCGCCTCTTTCGTCGTTTCCGGTTCCGGGTATTCGCGGATCTCTTCGAAATCGGCCGTCATGGCGTCTTCGGAGCGCTCTGATTTCGATTCTACGAGCAGGAAAACAGAAAAATATGCTCAGCGGCATAAAACACAACCAGCAATAGATTTTTTCCACCTTCCTCTAATAACAAGTCATTTTCAAATTATTTATTCACTAAAAACTAAGAAACAATAGCTATTTATATATCGAAGGAGCAAAGGAATCAATTTCCTTCCGCGGATGCGTAGCGAAGGGAAATCAACACATCGGCGGAAATGAACCATTACTATACTGGGTGTTATCCTTAAAGACATGCTAACATTTTGGGGGATGATTCTCTGACTCATTTCAAAAAGAAAACTTACTATGAAAGTATGTCCTAAAAGTCTTGAGACTTTTGAGATACAGGGTGATAAAGTTTTGAAAAAAAAACAATTTTTCGATATTATATAACTGAAATAATGTTGTAGACATCTCAATGAAATTTGGTGCATGTCTTCTATGCATCAACGTGCATTTCCTGATGTGAACAGATTTTGATTCTCTCTGTCAGGGGCGTCCGTACGGGTTTCACATTGAATATTTTTCGAAAAAAAAATATTACACCACCGCTTTTTTTCAAAATAAAAATGATTCCCAAAACTCCCATACATTTTTGAGCAAATTTGATCTCTTGGGTTTTCTCAGTCCAACGCATGGTTTTCGTTTAAAAAAATAAAAATCGTTTTACTTCAGGATCGATTCCTTGAAAATCTGATGCGGTGTGGAAATGTTTGTGCATCGGCTGAAAGCAAATTGAGGGATCAGATTTTCAAAAATTAATGAGGATCCAAAAAATATGGATTTCAGCTTGTACGAAAACGAGTTTTATTTTATTTTATGAAAGTAAGTTTAAATGAACGGCTCAAATTTGGACCCGGCACTTTTGCTATATGAAAATGGCGTTCTGTCGAATTCTCTGAATTTTTAGTATATTATAGAACTCGACCTTATGATCAAATATGCCGAGTCCCAATCCGATCCTATGACCAGTTTCTGAGATACAGTGTGTTGAAGTTCAGAAATGCCCCCTTTTCATCTACCCATATCTTCAAGAAAAGACAAATGGATCAGAATTTTCTGGTACCAGTTTTTCGGTTCAACCTATTAGGTACAAAAACCATGTACAAAATCAACCAAAGCTGATTTTCATCACAGGGTGATTCACGTCTAAATTATTGTGTAATTTTCAATTTCTAAATATCGATACTACATCTTGATAAAAATTAAAAAATAAAAATTATCATTCCATATGTTCTTCTTACATGAAATTAATTCATTATATGTATTGCTCATACATGGTGTTTCGTGAATGCTGATGTTTAGAAAATAAAGTTTAATGAGCCACCTCGTATTATTGGGTTGATTTTGGCTATTGATTATAATTTTTCAGGACACATTATGATGCATTTCATAGTATACAGAGTGATTTATTGATTGAAGAAATTGCCAACTACAGTAAAATATTAAAAAACCACTGTTTTTTCCATCACTCTCTAATTTTAGATTCTCACCGTTGAGGTCAGATTTTTTTTCCATCAATATACTGAGTATTAATACCTCAATGAGATGAAGAAATTTCAGCTCCTTGCTATGACTAGTTTGCCCTATATTGAATATAATGAAAGTGATTAACACTCAGATTGAATACCTACTGGTTAACGGAAATATACCTTGTAGAAAATATTACTGTTACTGAGATATTTCCATTGGCGACTTGAAAGAATAACAATATATACAGTATACGGGGTGTTCGCTTCACCATGGATCATATATATACTCTAGCTGTTAATAAACAAGTTTATAGCTTACAAAAACACCACAGCTCGAACTTTTATACAAAGAGTTCAATTCATGTCTGTATGTTCCAAGCTACACACGAAGGCAGGAATTTTTTCATAAAAGTTCCAAGATCTCGAGATTTGTGAGATCCTGTATAATACAACTAACTTGTTTCCAGCGCCTTTTTTTCAAGTGGTATCCTCAATATGTCTAGTCCACTGCACAAATAATTAGTGATTCACACGAGACCAACGAGACAAGACTTTCATAAAATCTCGTCTCGTCTCGCCGATGAAATATGAAGTCTTGTCTCGAGTCTCGTCTCGCAGCTTCGAGTCTCGTCTTGTCTCGAGTCTCGTACGAGAGTCTCGCAAATGTATCGCAATTTCGTCATGCATATTCTTGTTCCAGTCTAGTACGGGATATTAACCATTACCGACTTTTCAGTTATAGTGTAGAAGTAGGAAAAGAAAATCACATAAAAAATAACACTATTTATTGAAAAGTGTGTCAATATTCTAATCCGCATTCGCTTGCCGGTCGTTGGTTCGATTCTCATCGACTGCAGAAATTTTTCTGATGGCCCAAGAAAGTGTTTGGGATCACACGTTAAAAGGTAAGGACCACGTCATTCCTTGCTCGCACAAGACTCTCGAAGACTTCTGAGGGTTGCTCGTAAGGGGGCAACCGAATGACGGATAGAACAATTTTAGAACAATTTATAATAGGTACATACTTACATCATACAAGCAAGAAAAAAACATAGCATTATATATTCGAGTTTTGTACACTAGGGTTTTGAGGTGCCCCCATAAACAGTAATCTAAACTGTTGAGATCGGGGGATCGTGTGCTGTGGTCCTCCGCGACCTATCCAACGATTAGGATAAACTGTATTCAAATGGTTCCGGAAAATTACACTGAAATGAGATATTCGATTCCTTTACATAATAGGCACATCTTCAAGCAACCCACGTAGTTCTTCTTCGAGAAAGTGTAAATAAGACCGACCATCAAGGCGTCCTGGTAGAAACAATGTACCTATTAGATTAGATAATCGTCAATAATTCCTACCCATACATTAACCGAAAATTGGCGTTGAAAATGGGTTTTGGTTATAGCATGGGGGTTTTCTTCCGCCCACACATGATTGCTATGGAAATTTCGAATAGCATTCCGAGAAAAATTTGCTTCGTCTGTGAACAAAATTTGTGACTCAAACTGAGGATTTAGTTCAATACCCTGAAGATACCACTGACAGAAGTTCACACGCTGTGGAAAATCTCTAGGGAGTAATGCCTGTACTCTTAAAGTATGGTATGGGTATAACAAAAAAATCAACCAAAATACGCCAAACAATTTGGTGACAAATATTCTAGCGATCTTCCTCGTACTCGTCTCAAGATGTTCTTCGATTACTTGCAGCACCAACAGCCATTGTTTTCATCGACGTTTATGAAAACGTCATTCATTCCAGGATAACTAGATTCATGTTTTCAAAAATTATTAATCGGTGCTGCGGTATGAATAAATTATAATTCAACTATTTCAATCAAGAACAGAGCATCTGACATGAAAAACATATTTTTTGGATACTCATTAATTTTGGAACAAATCTGATCTCTCAATTTGCTTTCAGCCGATGCACACACATTTCCACACCAAATGCAATCAGTTACTCGTATTTGTATTAAAAATTATGTAGTTTGTGTCGGCGAGATGTAAGCAAACAAAGAATAGTTCAATAGCAATGGAAAGGATGTTGGCGAATTTGGCTTCACTTTGTTGAATAATGTATATTGATGCATATTCTCTGTCACCCAACAAAAATCTTGATAGTAAATTATTGAGAAATTTCCTAAATGACGATCGAAACTCATTAAATTGGTACGTCACACCGACGTGATTTTTAGACGTCATAGATACGTCACTGCAACGTCATAAGAGTAACGGTTTCAATATAGGTATACCTAAACAATCATTTGTATATATATACATAGCTTGTTGGTTTTCGAGATTTACAGTGCGTCAAAGTATTTAAGAAAGAAGTTTTTCTACTACTTTTCGGGTATATTAATGATTAGAATGAATTGCATGTTGATTCGCTTTCATAAGTTATACTTCTGTTTCACATGATAATATATAGGTAAGTATCCATGGTTTAGAGAAGGTCTGGGAAAAATGGACGTCGACAGGATACGTCCCTGCAACGTCATGAAACTGACGTCTTCTTTCATCCATATGTGACGTTCACTTGACGTCGAAACGATGACGTGATTATCACGTCATAGAAAGTACGTCATAGTGACGTCATAAATTGGTGTGTGACGTCTCTGACGGAAAATCACCAATTAGGGACATCACAGTGACGTGATCATTCGTTATCTGGTTGCCTGGATAGGAATGCTGAGAACTGACAAGACACCGCCTACAATTCGTGCGCCGTTTTGTCACGTTCACCAGCTCGAATGTTCTCTAGTGTGAATTTATATAATCAATATATACACAAATGTATTGATTATTATTGAGCAATAATCCACAACACATGAGGGAACATTATATAAGACAATTGATTTTTTCTCGGATTTTTTATTGCTAATTAGGAATATTACCAAAACATAATAATTTATGAATTATTGAATAACTAATATTTCTGAAGTTCCCAATCTTATATCTACATATGGCAACTGTGCTATTGATGTCTGCCCCTTCTGACGAAATCGTGATGTCAGTTTTTACATGCAGTAAATTTCTAGCCGTTTGAAAATTACTGTGGTATTATTGATGATTTTAGCACCACAAAATCGAATGAAAAATTTCAAAAAACATGAAATTGAAAGATATTTGACTGATGTTTCTATTTAAGAAATAAAAAAAATCAATCCACCCGCCTATTCCTATTAATAGGCCTTGTAAATATAAGGCAAAATTTTCCAAATCGCAAATTTTCAAATTTACCTTGTTGCTGACACAGAGTTATGTCACACACTATATAATTTCAATTTCACCAACATTCAACATTTTTACCAATATTCAACATTATTCATTGACTACAAGAGTTGTGAGCGTAATCTATGAAAACAAAGCAAGTGCAGAATGTGATATAATTTTTGTTAACTACCTGTTTACAAATTTCTCCATTCAATGGCGAATAATAATCCAAGATATCAAAACTACGAAATATTAGATACGATTGGGAAGTCTCACCAAGTTGAAGACAGTTTTAACTTTTTCTCTTTTTTTTTTTTCGATTACCAGTTCCTCCACCCGAATTTTAACGGTTACCTTTTTCTTCCTCTTCGTCCAACATCTCTTTATAAATTTCTTCTTCTTGTTGCAATTCTTGACCTTCTCCTTCCAATTCGTATGCATCATGTACTCTGTCATAATCTGAATACATGCCTGCAGGACTAAAACAGTAACAAATACATCATTATAGTGTTCCTAAAAATATCCACTTTTTGATGCTTTTGCGTGATATCTCTAGTATCTTTGGAGAAAGAACATTTCGGTTTTCACGGTCCTTTGCCACTTTTTCGTGAAACTCAAGATGGCCTCATCAGATTTTGCATAACTGATTCCGTTTATGAGAAACAGGGCGATTTTGAAAATTTATACTTTTTGGACCCCCTCTATATATCTACGAAGTTTCCCACCGGAAATGTCAAATAAATCTAACCTTACCTCATTCAGATCTTTTTTTCCCCTTTGAAATGATATTCAGGGTGACTCAGGGTTGAACCGCCAAACGTTTAGGATCAGTTTTTTAGGCGAAAATACGACTTTTTCTTCCTATAAGCATGTGTCTTCTTCTTCTTCTTCTTCGAAGCACTGGTGGGCGGGTGAACCCACTGCACGTGGGCCTCCTTATTCGGGCCCATTGTGCGCCCACATGTTACGACATTCAGCTGGGTATGCCGACTGCCTTGGAGAAGTTCAGCAGCTTCCTCAACTGAATCTCTTTTACGTCATCTGGCCTCAAGATTATGTTGCCAAGGACAGCCCTCCTCTGATGCGTCAATGCTGGACACTCAGTGAGGACATGTGATGACGTTTCGTCATCTTCCAGGCACCATCTGCAAAGGCGGTCATCCTTGATCCCAATAAGCTCTAGGTGCCTATTGAGGTGGTTGTGCCCCGTTAGGGGCCCCACTACCATTTTAAGGTTTCGCCTGTTTAGGAATAAAACCTCTTTTGCGAGCCTCTTCGAAGGTTCCTTTATGTGGAGCTTCGATTGTCTCATTCCTGGTGTGTCCTGCCATTTTTGAGGTATTGCTCTTGCAGCTGTTCCTCTATAGAGGACATTGCCAGGCTATTTGGTATTCCCAAGATTGGTTCCGGTCCGACCGGGGTCCGTCCTGAACCGATCTTTGCCAGTCTGTCTGCCTCCTCGTTTCCGGGTATTCCCGAATGTCCCGGGACCCACATGAGGCTGACTTTTCTTGATTTTGCCAGGTTTTTCAAGGCTTTTCTGCACTCGGACACCAAATTGGATGTGATCCTATTGGATTGCAAAGCCAGTATTGCAGCTTTGCTGTCCGATAGTGATTGGTCTACGACCTCTCATAATTAGGTTTTCTTGGACACAGGTGAGTATTGCAAGTACTTCTGCCTGGAACATGTGTCCCAACTTGCTTCCTTTTAGAGATATAGGGTGTCAAGGTTTTAAGGAAAAATCAGTTTTTCATTAATTACCTACTCAAAAACCTTTGGGCTGATTTTGATGAAACTTGGCATGCTCATTTGAGGTAATAGGGGGCTTCTGTTTACTTTTTACTTAAGATAAAATCAATTCCAGTAGCGTCCCAGATGGTAATCTATCTAATAATAGGATAAATCCGAGGATAAATCATTGTACGATGGCTGCACCACTATTTTCCGGAAAGATGGATAGGTCACGGTCAAGACAGCCCCTTTCCTTGGCCTGCGCGCTCTCCTAACTTGACTACTATGGATGTTTTTGTATGGGGTTCAATGAAATTCAAAGTTTATGCTGAGCCCATCAATGACGAAGATATTCTCCGGGAGAGGATTGTCCAAGCAGCACGAAAGATCACAACAGCATAGTGACGTGCAGCTCCAAAATCTGTCGTACGTAGGTGCGAACATTGTATTGTGAAAGATGGTGGTCATTTTGAACAGTTTTTGCCGTTATATCAGTCATATAGTTTTATTCTGCTACATGCAGGGAAACGTTTTTTTATTTTTTCGAAAATGAATAGAGATAATAAACGAATTGATGAGACAGAAAAAATTGTATTTTTGGAAGTTTGAATTAAAAAATGAACATACAAATAAAACAGTGGCGTACAATGATTTATCTTGATATTAGATCGATTACCCTCTGGGACGCTACTGTAAATAAAAATTTCATTCTGAGTAAACAGTAAACAGGAGCCCCTTATTAGCTCAAATGAGCATGCCAAGTTTTATCAAAATCAGCCCAAAGGTTTTTGAGTAATTATTGAAGAACTGATTTTTTTTTTTTAAATTTGAATGAAGCAAGCTAGGACACACGCTTATAGGAAGAAAAAGCCTTATTTTGCCTAAAAAAATGATCCTAAACGTTTGGCGGTGTAACCCTGGGTCACCCTGTATGTGATATATAAATGTAAAATTTTCTAAGATGGTCCGAAATCACTGAAACATTGAATTTTGATAGTGAGCTATGGATTTTCCATATAAAAAGATTCCAATTGGAGGAAAATTTAGTTTCTTCTGATCATTTCATGGAGAGGACAAAAACAATGCAAACACTACCAACCAACTATACAAATAAATAGTAATAAGAAGTTTATTATGTGAAATAAGCACTCGTTGAAATATTCACCTAAACAATTGAATTTCGAAAATATTCGGAAACTCAATCAGTGAACTGTTCAAAATGATGTCCATTCTCAGAAAGCGTAGAGTATCCATATTTCAAATATGGAAAGATATACAGGGTATTCCAATTAAAAAAATAAACCTATGTGTTATATCTGAATAATGACAGTTTAGTCTGAAAACCTGACTACGCCACTGGCTTTGATGTGAACAAATGTATGAGCGACAGTTTTTACTTTTTCGATAAGTTGAAAGATAGCAGAGATACAAGGAGAGTCCCAAAATACAACTTTTTCAATTTTGCCCTGTATCTCAAGAACGAAGCAAGTTAAGGAAATTCCGTTTGTGGAATCATGAGTTTCACAAAAAGGTAGCCAGCGTTCGCGGAAACTGCAAATCTCTATCTTTGAAGATAAGTGATATCCCGTAAGGACTTAGAAAATAGGACAGCCTATACATATTTTACGCCCTTGATACACAAATAATTCATATTATGAGTCATACATATCCTCTGCTTCTCCGTCAGCTACTTGAATATAATAATCCATAGAGTATGGATCTGCTGGTTCAGCGTCCACCAAACTGGGACAGGATATTTCTTCTTTCGTCAGCTCTTTTTCAGTTTCTTCGCTCTCAGACCTCTCAGTAGTGTGACTTTTTATGCTGAAATTTGATGAATTTTCATAAACTGAACGTCAAAACATCGATTGCATCTCGAAAATAATGGAAGTATGTATAATCAAATCGCATATACAGGGTGTCCCTTGAAGGGCTACACAAATAAATGATACTTCAGACTCCTGAGACCAAATTGATATGATTGAAGCAAACTTACCCCTACACCAAAACGCTCCATTTAGCCGCAACAGGTCGTTGGAAATTAATTTTTATTTTTAATTTTTATGCAACACCCTGTCTTATTCGTGGAGAAATGTGTGCCACATATTGAAAATAATTGATATGATTGATGATTTTAAACGAAAATTCAGTAGGAACTTATGATTAAATAATTTTGAAGAGTATCAGGCATGCATCAAAGTGAATTTGGTCAATTTACTTGCGAACCAATTGATATATCACAAACTTTCACGAAGACTAAAAGTTAGGTATTGAATGAGATCTGTTCATTGGCGTACAAAGAAAAAGTTCTATCAATTTTCCGATCAACAGAGGATTCCAAATATGTAACATTCTGTTTGTCAATCAAAATGGTATGGAATATTTCTTATGAATAATAGTCATTTTAGTGTGCCGACAGAATTTCAGAACGATATTTATAGACAATATTGAATAATTCAGACAAATTAGAAATAAAATTCCATATCGACTTTTTTGACGCCCTGCACGTAGCGGTATAGAAGTGAGTTTGGTTCAATCATCTCATTTTGGTCTCAGGAGTCTATGGTGTATCATTTTGAACAGACCTTTCAAGGACACCCTGTATGTCAGGTGTCCTGGAGCTTCTAGGTACTAAATATCTGGGTCATCTAATATTCAGAAAAAGTTCAGAAGATTGTGGAGAATGTGTAAGCAAAAGCTCTTCTGGAGAAATCGAATCACCCTCATGGCAAATATCTACTATAGTAACAACCCCTAACTTTGACATTTCGAGTATCACCTCCATGTTCTTTTCGGTCCATCTTAAAGACCTCTTCATTTTCAATTCAGCGATACCGGGCTAGATATCCAGCAATAAATTCATCCTTGATTATTTTGAATAATTTCGATAACTTTCATTATAAAATATCAAATTTTTCTCTCCCAGCTTTGTGTGTTTATTGTTTATTGAAAAACTAGCTTCCAGTCAGAAATAAAATGCTGGTATGAGGAAGTTGATTACAAACAACAATAATAAAACAATATAAGGTGACAACAACAATAAAAATCTAAAAATGCTAAATCGATCAAGTCATAAAAATAGCCACAGGGACTAATCAGTAGATGGCAAGGTATCAATTTTATCCATTTCGTACTGAAATAATGTGTTTTTTCAATTCAATTTTAAATTTTGAAATATGTCTGCAATTTTTTATATTATTTGGTAATTGATTTAATTCAGCTAGAGCAGCGTGAGTGAATTTTTTTTGGCCAATTATAGAAGTAGCAGAATCAAGATGGAATAAGTTTAATTGTCTCGTGTGATGACCATAAATTCCTGAGTTTCTTACCAGAACAAAATTGGATTTCAGATTATTGTTTATTATATTATATGAAACTGTAAGAGAATCTATTTTATATAATTCATCCAATGAAAATTTTTCTGTTTTCGCATACAGCTCGTTTGTTGGGATATCAAATGAGAGGCGATACAATACTTTCAGTGCTTTCTCATTAAGTGCAGATATTTTACTGAAATAATTTTATGAACAAGATCCCCAAACGTTTATCATATAGGTAATACGACTGAGTATATGAGAATGAAGTAAGTACTATGTTTATGAATTTTTTGTCAAGTTTAGGACATCTCCGCAAAGCTCCAATGATTGGAGATATTTTTTGTATCAGAACCTCTATATGCTTGTCCCATTTCAATTTTTCATCAATCCACAAACCAAGATACTTTATTTGTGTAGTTCTTTTCAATACTTCATTTTTAATTTGGAGATTGGGACTAATATTCTGTATATTTTTTTGATGGAATATTATATATCCAGTTTTATTGGTGTTAATTGATAAAATGTTCGAATAAAGCCATTTTTCAATTTTTTCCAAATCTTCGTCAATAATATTTTCTAGAATGATGGGGTTTTTGTTTTCGTATGAAAGTACAGTATCATCTGCATATATAGTATAATTACCTGACAATCCAATTTCAGAAATATTTTGAATATATAATAAATACAAGATGAGCCCTAAAACAGATCCCTGTGGAACTAGACTCTGACATATTACATTTAGTGCTGATTGTCCTATTCGCAAGATAAGATTCTAAAAGATTTTTAATAATGCCTCTGAGTCCCATCGATTCCAAGTATTCTAAGAGATTCTTATGGTCAACTGTATCAAATGCCTTTTTAAGGTCAATGAAAATAGCTACAACGTAATTTCCCGTATCAAGTCCTTCTTGAATTTTTTGTACTACTTGTAGTACTGCTGCTTGTGTACCACTATTTTCTTGGAATCCGAACTGATTATTATCAAAACTATATTTTTTGTTTATGAAATTTCTTCTTCAAAATTTTCTGATATTTCAAGGAATAACTGGGTGTAACAGTATAAGCCTGCAAAACAATGTAGTTCTATAATTTTGACTATAACGCTACGTTAATCGTTATGTATAGTTAAATTGAGAATGTTCTATAAGTTGTTCTTTTTTTCAATTGACTCGGTCATTACTAAAAATCCATAGCAAATGTAAAAACTTCACAAACGATGAGATTTTCACAGAATTCTTAGTCACACGACATGTTCCGCTAACACAGAGAGTAGCTTCGTCAGGTGAAATACTGATGGTACAATGGAATAAACTAACCTTGGCTTGCCTAAACTGATAAATATCCCACTTTTCCAACCTGAAAAAACAAGAAATAACATGCGGATACAGTTTGAAAAAAAAAGTGCAGAGAGTTAGGGACTGCGGAAAGAAGTAGAAACTAAGTAACATGATGCGAATGGTATCGTCGAGCTATTAGAGTATTATTTTTCAACTCCATTTTAGTTTGCTCGAATCTCTCAAGTTCGACAAATGATTCATAATCTTCGACCCCGAAAACCCCAGCTACCAATTGTGAATAGAATCGTATCATAAGTACAAAACTCGTCCGCCATATTATTGCATCTGCAACCCCAAAAACCCTCAGATACAAATTTTGAATAGAATTGGATCATAATTACATGAATCGTCCTCCATAATGAATCCGCCTTCTTGAATTGCCTAATTTTGACGAAGGAATCATAATCTCCGACCCCGAAAACTATCAGATCCAAATTTTGAATAGAATCGTGTCATATAATTACAAAACTCGTGCGCTATATTGGTCCCGCCATCTTGAATTCTCCGAGTTCGAAAAAAAATCATAATTTCCTACCCCGAAAATCCCAGATACAAAATTTGGATAGAATCGGATCATAATTATTACAAAATTCGTCCGCCATATCGGTTCCGCCATCTTGAGTTTTCGAATTTTGACGAAAGAATCATAATTTTCGACCTCGAAAACCTTCAGATACCAATTTCAGATAGAATCAAATCATAATTATTATACAACTGGTCCACCATATTGGTTCCGTCATCTTAGATTTCCAAATTGTGACGAAAGAACCATAATCTCCAACCTCGAAAACCCTCAGATATACCAATTTTGAAAAGAATCGAATCATAATTATTACTAAACTCGTCCGCCATATTGGTTCCGCCATCTTGCATTTTCGAATTTTGACGAAAGAACTATAATTTTCGACCCCGAAAACCTTCAGATACCAATTTCAGATAGAATCAAATCATAATTATTATACATATAACTGGTCCACCATATTGGTGCCGCCATCTTAGATTATCAAATTGTGACGAAAGAATCATAATCTCCAACCTCGAAAACCCACAGATATACCAATTTTGGATAAAATCGAATCATAATTATTACAAAACTCGTCCACCATATTGGTTCCGCCATCTTAGATTTCCAAATTTTGACGAAGGAATCATAATCTGCGACCGCGAAAACTATCAGATCCAAATTTTGAATAGAATCGTGTCATAATTACAAAACTCGTGCGCTATATCGGTCCCGCCATCTAGAATTCTCCGAGTTCGAAAAAAAATCCTAATTTCCTACCCCGAAAATCCCAGATACAAATTTTGAATAGCATCGGATCATAATTATTACAAAATTCGTCCGCCATATCGGTTCCGCCATCTTGAATTTTCGAATTTTGACGAAAGAATTATAATTTTCGACCCCGAAAATCTTCAGATACCAATTTCAGATAGAATCGAATCATAATTACTATATAACTGGTCCACCATATTGGTTACGCCATCTTATATTTCCAAATTGTGACGAAAGAATCATAATCTGCAACCTCAAAAACCCCCAGATATACCAATTTTGAATAGAATCGAATCATAATTATCACAAAACTCGTCCGCCATATCGGTTCCGCCATCTTGCATTTTCGAATTTTGAAGGAAGAATCGTGATTTTCGACCCCGAAAACCTTCAGATACCAATGTCAGATAGAATCTAATCATAATTATTATACATATTGGTTCCGCCGTCTCAGATTTCCAAATTTGTGACGAAAGAATCATAATCTCCAACCTCGAAAACCCCCAGATATACCAATTTTGGATAGAATCGAATCATAATTATCACAAAACTCGTCCACCATATTGGTTCCGCCATCTTGAATTTCCAAAATTGTGACGAAAGGATCATAATCTTTGACCACGAGAAATTCCAGATTCCAATTTCGAATAATAATTACAATACTAATCCGCCATATTGGATCCGCCACCTTGATTTTTTCCAAAACAAGGATGCTATCATTTTTTATACATCTCAAAATATGTATAAGTACAAAGTTTCATGACAATCGGTTGGCTAGTTTCGATTCAATGTTTTTCTTCACCCAAAAAAGTGCTGAACGCGCCTAAAGAAGTTTTCACTTCGAAAACCAAAGTGAAGTGTTGTTTCTAGTAGACTGCTGTTTGAGACAAGGGTTGATATCACCATTTTGGAGAACTTTTGCATTCATAAATTCCACAATTTTGGAATTTTGTATGGTAGACAACCCAGATGTCTGCTGACCAGAATGCTCTGTATATTTCTTGAGTATAAGTTATCTTGAAAAAAGCTCACCTCTCTTCTTCGTACACTGATTCCTCCTGTGTAACCACAGGTTGGTCTCCTTGGTCAGGAGATTTCATCCACAGACTCAATAGGGAATCGGTGAAATAGAGGTTCTGCAGTTTTTGGGGCTTCGAAGCGTCAATTTTAGCAAGGAATTCGTACAGGTCGATGAATGTCTCTAAAGGGATCATGGCTGACCCCCCCTCCGGTTCTTCTGTCATTATTTCGCATATCAGTTTCATAGTGGTTGTCAAGTCCTATGGTAATATACCAAGAAGACCAATCACGACCCAAAAAAAAAAAATGATTGACAGTTTCCTGAGATAAATTAGGTTGTCTGAACTGAGAATCAGAAGGCTGATAAGTGAACTTTACATAACATTTTACAAGTTTTTAATTCAACTTTAAGTTCAATAAATGAATGAATCGATAATACAAATTGATTTATTGATTTATTGATTTATTGATTTATTGATTTATTGATTTATTGATTCATTGATTTATTGATTTATTGATTTATTGATTTATTGATTTATTGATTTATTGATTTATTGATTTATTGATTTATTGATTTATTGATTTATTGATTTATTGATTTATTGATTTATTGATTTATTGATTTATTGATTTATTGATTTATTGATTTATTGATTTATTGATTTATTGATTTATTGATTTATTGATTTATTGATTTATTGATTTATTGATTTATTGATTTATTGATTTATTGATTTATTGATTTATTGATTTATTGATTTATTGATTTATTGATTTATTGATTTATTGATTTATTGATTTATTGATTTATTGATTTATTGATTTATTGATTTATTGATTTATTGATTTATTGATTTATTGATTTATTGATTTATTGATTTATTGATTTATTGATTTATTGATTTATTGATTTATTGATTTATTGATTTATTGATTTATTGATTTATTGATTTATTGATTTATTGATTTATTGATTTATTGATTTATTGATTTATTGATTTATTGATTTATTGATTTATTGATTTATTGATTTATTGATTTATTGATTTATTGATTTATTGATTTATTGATTTATTGATTTATTGATTTATTGATTTATTGATTTATTGATTTATTGATTTATTGATTTATTGATTTATTGATTTATTGATTTATTGATTTATTGATTTATTGATTTATTGATTTATTGATTTATTGATTTATTGATTTATTGATTTATTGATTTATTGATTTATTGATTTATTGATTTATTGATTTATTGATTTATTGATTTATTGATTTATTGATTTATTGATTTATTGATTTATTGATTTATTGATTTATTGATTTATTGATTTATTGATTTATTGATTTATTGATTTATTGATTTATTGATTTATTGATTTATTGATTTATTGATTTATTGATTTATTGATTTATTGATTTATTGATTTATTGATTTATTGATTTATTGATTTATTGATTTATTGATTTATTGATTTATTGATTTATTGATTTATTGATTTATTGATTTATTGATTTATTGATTTATTGATTTATTGATTTATTGATTTATTGATTTATTGATTTATTGATTTATTGATTTATTGATTTATTGATTTATTGATTTATTGATTTATTGATTTATTGATTTATTGATTTATTGATTTATTGATTTATTGATTTATTGATTTATTGATTTATTGATTTATTGATTTATTGATTTATTGATTTATTGATTTATTGATTTATTGATTTATTGATTTATTGATTTATTGATTTATTGATTTATTGATTTATTGATTTATTGATTTATTGATTGAATACTCACGTCCGTGAGATGAGCAGCGCACAATCCAACGAACCTCGACCACGGTATGGCCTGAGCGTCCTTGAAGCCACCCACACACAGTACCTCTATGAGCGTCCCATGGGCCAAGCATGCACCTGTCCATCTGTCCCACAGCACCTTGAATGAGACAGATTCACGTTACAATAATTATAATCACATTTTCACTATTTATGATTACATTTTCACCGGCCATGAGGTATCAGTTCATGAAATTTATGGCCCAATGGACAGTTTCTCAAAATGTTCGCTGGATATGTGTTTATTTTGTGTATAATATTTGGGGAGAATCAATAATTTCTTCGTGGAGAAAATGGTCATTCAATGACCTAATCTTTCAAATCAGTCGTTCTCACTAAATCTATAATGTAATTATGATGTATAGATAGTTGAAAGTTGGTCAACTCCTTGCTTGGAGCAATAGTCTAATGAATACATGTTGATGTGTTGCATGAACGAATTCTACCTATGAAAGATGAGTTTTCAACATTCCGAGTTTAGAATAAATATAATGGAAATGTAAATATAATGAACGAAACATGGATGAGTCTTCTCGTCTTACAATGTTAAGGAATACAAATACCCAAGCAGCATGAGTACCCGGAACAACCTTCAGATACTTTGTAAGAGAATCATAAGAGATAAATATTGTTACGACCCTGGCAATCGATCCCAGCTACCTGCGGCGGGAAGTAGACAAGCCATATTTCTTGGAATAGTAATTAGGTGATTCGACGGCTATTGAGATGACTCGAGAAGATTATCGACCTGTTCACGATATTTCGAGTGGAATCTAGACGTTTTATTAGGTAGTATAAATAGAGTTGTTGTTAGGGACAGGGAAAAGGAGTCTTTATTTGGAAGCGTTATAATAACGATGGAAGAAGTGTTGTGAATCGGAAGTGTTTAGTACGAGTATTGTAATTATTGTATAGTAGTGTTCAGAATAAATTATTTCAAGTGTTATACCGAGTGTTAAGTTATTACGGACCCAGAGTAAAATCGTAACAGTGGTGTCAGAAGTGTGGATTTTCGAGGACATTCGAATACGTATGGTGAATACAAGGAGTACGTCATACGACACGATGGAAGACATTATAAAATTCATGAAAAATCAGTTCGCAGAACTAGAGACACGACGACAGGAAGATGAGAAACGTCGTCAAGAAGAGTTACAGAAAATTCTAGAACATCAAGAAAAAGAACGAGAACATCAAGAAAAAGAACGAGAACATCAGAAAATCTTCTTCGAACAAATTCTGCATAAAACTGACAAGCAAATGGATGAGTTAAAGACAGATGTCACCAGAATTGATGACAAGCTTAACCAGGAAGTTTCAAGAATAGATTCCATGCTCGATGCAATCGAAAGAAATGTAGCGAATCAGATCACCTCGCTACGAAGTCAAGATCGCCGTGACAGAGTTGCCACATCGGGTTCTTCCGTGAAACCACCAACTTTTGATGGACAGTCGCCTTGGTCTATGTATCGCCGACAATTTGAGGCTGCAGCAAGTGCAAATGGGTGGAGTGACGAGTCGATCCCAGTTGAAAAACAAAACCACTTCGGAGATTTAGTGGCTGCGCTAGAACTCAGGTATGGTGACCAACATCGAGAACAGCTTTACCGGGCTCAGATGAAAAATCGTGTGCAGAAGTCTGGAGAGAGCCTACAGGAGTTCGAAGCAGATGTGAGAAGACTGACTCAATTAGCCTACCCAGAGGCACCAGAGGACTTCAAAGAACAACTGGCGGTGCAGGTATTCATCGACGGGCTGAGAGACTCAGAAATACAGAAGACTCTGAGGCTTACACACTTTAAGAGGAGTGGTGAAGCCCTAGTGAGATCTCTGGAGGTAGAAGCGGCCTTCAACACCTCTAGGCCAAGAGTGAGAGCTGTGTCCATCGAGGAGCCTTCCGAAGACGTGGACCCAGTGGCGAAAATGTTGAGAAAAGTGCTTGAGGAACTAAGAAATTAAGAGTGGGTCTAGTAACCAGCGAAATAGATCCTGCTATCGCTGTGGCAGAACTGGACACCTGATAAGGGACTGTACGGTGAGAGTACCACCACGATCTTCTTCACCTGCAAGGACGCCATCACGGTCGTACTCACCTGCGAGGACTAGGTCATCTAGTGAGTCCTCAGATAGATACCAGGAAAACTAGAACTAGCCAGCGTATCGGGGCGCATGCTGGCTAGTAATAACGAAGCCACCAGGGTCATTAACATCAAAAGGATAAGAAGAACAACTGATAGCCTGACCATCAAAGGAAAAATCAACCAAATGGATGTAACCTGCACCATAGATACCGGTGCATCAGTTTCTCTGGTACGCAGTGACATTCTCCGGCCTGGAAGTATAAAACCAACCACTTCCAACTTTGTTCTTCGTACGGTCACTGGAGAAAATGCACCAATACGAGGGATGGCTGATATTGAGTTGACGCTTGGAAGACTCCATATAATGAACATGGTATACGTCGCAGATATCGAAGATGAGTTTATCCTCGGCATGGATCTGATAAGTGATTACGGGTTTTCATTCGACAGTGATCAGAAGACCATGAAATTTGGAGGAGAAGAGTTTGTACTAACGACACCAGCCGAGAGGGAGACGTCTGTGAGGCTACGACTAGCGAAGACTGTGAGAATTCCTGGATTCACTGAGAAGATCATCCATGCGCGATTAGAAGAGGACCCTGGGTGCTGCGTTGGATTAGTACAGTTATGTGAGGAATCCCCCAGCAAGCTAGAAGCAGCGACTAGAGCAGAATACGTTGATGCTAGGAATAACTGCAGCCAAACAATAGATGCTGCGAAAGAAACATACAATGCCAAGATAAGATCGAAACTCATAGATTGTCCCAATGGTTCCCGTTCGTTTTGGTCCCTTGCTAAAGCGGTCGGAAGAAATTTCACTAATAGTTCATTTCCACCACTGTCCAAATCCGACGGCACATTAGCAACAACATCGCAGGAGAAAGCAAATATCTTTGCAGAGATGTTCGCAGCAAACTCTACTTTAGATTCCCAAGGAAAAGTGCCGCCAGACATTCCACCGGTTGAGAGTCGAATGCCCGAAATCGTCTTCCGCCAACGCACTATCAGACGAATTTTGCTTGGTCTCAAAACAAATAAGGCTAACGGTCCTGATGGAATCCCACCCATTATCCTCAAAAAATGTGCACCAGAACTAACACCGATTCTCTGCAAGTTGTTTACCGTCTCGTACAGGTCGGGTATCTTTCCATCATGCTGGAAGACAGCTAGAGTCCAACCAATCCCCAAAAAAGGGAACAAGAACCTGCCCAACAACTACAGGCCCATTGCCCTGTTATCAGTGATCTCCAAAGTGATGGAGAAAGCCATCAACATTGAGCTCATCAAATATCTGGAGAGCTCAGGAATTATCAATGATAGACAATACGGCTTTCGCCAGCGAAGATCTACTGGAGATCTACTTGCCTACGTCACCCATTTATGGCAAGCTTCATTAGAAAAACACGGGGAATCTTTAGCTGTCGCGTTGGACATATCGAAAGCATTTGACCGTGTTTGGCACAAAGGACTCCTCCACAAACTACCATCATACGGCTTACCACCTCAGCTATGCCATCTCTTATCGAGTTTTCTTTCAGGCAGATCGCTTCATGTGGTGGTGGACGGTGTATCGTCTGATACCATTGGCATCAATTCCGGCGTTCCACAAGGATCAATTTTGGCACCAACATTATTCCTTCTGCATATCAATGATCTGTTGGGAGTAACAACTTGCCCCATCCACAGCTTCGCAGATGATAGTACCCTCCATACTGCGTTCTCATCCAGAATTCCCATCTCTTCCCAGGAAACTAAGAACTCACGGCGCAGGCAGGTCAACGCTGTCAATGAAGACCTTGCTGAAATCACAGCCTGGGGAACCAACAACCTAGTTGAATTCAACGCCACCAAAACTCAAGCCTGTATTTTCTCTAGAAAGGCGGAACTCAGTATGTCCGACATTGTAATGTCTGGCACCACCATCTCCACCAAGCCCACCATATCTATGCTCGGTATTTCCATCAGCAACACTCTTTCATGGGATAATCATGTCAGATCCATCGCAAAAGCTGCCTCACAAAAACTCGGATTCTTGTTCCGTGCGAAAAGCTACTTTACACCTCAACAGCTTCTCATGATCTACAAAGCTCAGATACGGCCTGTTCTAGAATACTGTTCCCACATATGGGGTTCAGCACCAAAACATACGCTGATGCTCTTAGATTCCATCCAGAGAAGAGCCATCCGCCTGGTGGGTGACGCCACACTCACTCAGTCTTTGACATCATTGGAACACCGTAGAAAGGTCGGCGACCTTTCACTTTTCTATCGATACTTCCACGGGAAATGTGCTTCGGAAATCTCTGCTATCATCCCTTCACTAGCAATACCAGTCAGACGAACTAGACAAGCCCAGTCAGCACATCCTTTCGTTGTCAACCTCGAAAGATGTCGAACAGCACTTTATCAAAACTCCTTCATCCATAGAACGGCTAGGCTCTGGAATTCATTGCCTGAGGAAGTATTCCCAACAACATATAATCTCCAGAAGTTCAAAAAAAATTCCAATACCTACCTCCTATCCTTATCCTCCCTAGGAACGCACGATGTTCTTTGAACATTATAGGGATTCCCTTTCGTGCGCTCCAAGCGATAAAAAAAAAAAAAAGCTGTTACTTGCCCGAGCTTTAGTGACCACCGAACGAGACATTCCTGTGACGGTAGCAAATGTTTTACCTACCACCATAACAGTAAGGGAAGGAGATATTATCGGAGCTTGTGAACCAGTCAGTTGGGTAGCAAAATGTGATAAGACTAACGAGCAGAGATGGAGGGAACGAGAAGACAGTGCATTGAAAGTTCTGGAAACCTCCTTGGACCACTTATCACCAACAGAATATAAAGCTGTCAAGAAATTCATAGCAGACGAAAGTGATATCTTTGAATCAACATCAACAGGGCGGACGAACTTGGTCAAGCATAGAATAGATACTGGTAAAGCTCACCCAATTCGGCAACCATCAAGAAGAATGCCATTTGCTAAGCAACAGGAGGTGGAACAGCTGGTTGACAAAATGATGAAGGATGGGGTAATTGAAGAATCATCCAGCCCTTGGTCTGCACCGGTTGTATTAGTGTCCAAGAAGGATGGATCCACAAGATTCTGTGTGGATTATAGGAAGCTCAATGACGTCACCAAGAAGGATAGCTACCCGTTACCAAGGATTGATGACACTTTGACTACATTGGCTGGCTCCCGATGGTTTTCGACACTGGACTTGAAGAGCGGATACTGGCAAGTGGGCATTCACGAAGAAGATAAGGAGAAGACTGCTTTTACGACTGGTAATGGACTGTACCAGTTTACTGTGATGCCTTTCGGACTATGTAATGCCCCAGCAACCTTCGAAAGGCTGATGGAATTGGTACTGCGTGGGCTCACTTGGAAAACTTGCCTGGTATATCTGGACGATGTTTTGGTCATGGGAAAGAATTTCGAGGAACACCTGAAGAACTTACGGGAAGTGTTCCAGCGATTCAGGAATGCCAACCTCAAACTGAACCTGAAGAAATGTTCACTATTCCAGAAACGAGTAGATTTCTTGGGCCACACGGTAACGTCAGAAGGAATACAAACTGACTAGACAAAGATTCAAGCCATTCGAGACTGGCCAAGACCGAAGGACAAACATGAAGTTAGAAGTTTCTTGGGATTGTGCACTTACTACCGTCGTTTTGTGGAAGGATTTGCTGATATTGCGGCACCACTCCATAGATTGACAGAAGATCGAGTCAACTTCAACTGGTCTGTAGAATGTGAGAAATCCTTCAAGAAATTGAAGGCTGGCCTCTGTTCGAGTCCTATTTTGGGGTTCCCACAAGATAGAGGCTTGTTTATTTTGGACACAGACGCGAGTAACATCGGAATTGGAGCCGTGTTATCACAAGTACAGGATGGTCAAGAAAAGGTTATAGAATACTACAGCAAAGTGATGGCCAAACCAGAAAGGAATTATTGTGTCACCAGGAAAGAACTGCTGGCAATTGTTAAGGCTGTTGACCATTTCCACAAATACTTATACGGGAGAGAATTTCTCATTAGGACGGATCATGCAGCTTTGAGGTGGCTGATGGAGATGAAGAATCCTGAAGGTCAAATAGCAAGATGGCTGGAAAAGCTGGACCAGTATCACTTCAAGATTAAGCATCGCCCAGGAAAACTACACCAGAATGCAGATGCCATGTCCAGAAGACCTTGTTCGGAAACCTGTGAGCATTGTCTGCGCATTGAACACCGAGAAGGAACCGCTGATGTTAGAAAAACCAGACTTGTGACCGATGATAAGTGGACAGCAGCACACATGAGACGAGATCAGGAGAATGATCCGAATATCGCCGATTTTCTACGTTGGAAAGAAAGAGGAACAGAAAGACCGACATGGAAGGATATCTCGGATAGAGGGCCTGCTTTCAAGGCGATGTGGGCACAATGGGACTCACTAGTTGTGGAGAATGGATTATTGAAGCGAGTTTGGGAATCAGCTGATGGTAGATCAACAATTTCTCAGGTGGTTGTGCCCCACATCAGAGTTAATGAAGTTCTGGAAGAAGTCCATGGCGGAAAATCTGGTGGACATTTTGGAGTTAACAAGACATTGAGTAAAATTCGAGAAAGATTTTACTGGGTTCAATGTCGTGACGACGTGTAAAGTTGGTGTAGAAGATGTCCTGTATGCGAAGCCAGTAAAGGTCCCAGAACGAGATCAAGAGCTGGAATGAAGCAATACAATGTGGGTGCACCGTTTGAAAGGATCGCCATCGATGTAGCCGGACCATTCCCTTTGACTGATGATGGAAATAAATACATCTTGGTTGCTATGGACTACTTCAGTAAGTGGGTAGAAGCATACGGCATGCCAAACCAAGAAGCCTCCACAGTTGCCAGGATATTGGTCGACAACATGTTTTCACGGTTCGGAGTACCAATGGAATTACATTCTGATCAAGGGAGAAATTTTGAGTCGAACTTATTCAAAAAGGTCTGTGATCTAATGGGAATCAGTAAGACGAGAACAACTCCACTACATCCACAATCCGATGGCATGGTCGAAAGATTCAACCGAACTATGGAAGAACATCTTTCCAAAGTAGTCGAAGAGCATCAGAGGGACTGGGACAGGCATCTTCCCTTATTCCTGATGGCGTATAGAGCAGCTGTCCATGATTCAACGAAGCTAACTCCAGCTAGTATAGTCTTTGGAAGAGAACTCCGCTTACCTTGTGACTTGGTGTTCGGTTCACCAAGTGTTGAAGAAAAGGAAGTACAAGACTACGCAGATGAGCTCCGGACGGGCTTGATGAAAATTCATGAGACTGCTCGGAAGAGATTGAAATTAGCAAGTGACAAAATGAAGGCACGGTACGATCTCAAAGCCAATTCAGAGGGATTCTTCGAAGGAGATCGAGTTTGGCTGTATAATCCTCGACGGAAGAAAGGCGTATCACCCAAATTAACACCATCTTGGGAAGGACCGTATACGGTGTTGAAAAGGATCAACGATGTGGTCTACAGAATCCAACGCAGCCCTAGGACAAAGATGAAAGTCATTCATCTTGAAAGACTGAAGCGCTACCTTGGTGAGGAGAGTTCTGTTTTTGATCGGGACGATCATATTTGAAGAAGGGGGTAAATGTTACGACCCTGGCAATCGATCCCAGCTACCTGCGGCGGGAAGTAAACAAGCCATATTTCTTGGAATAGTAATTAGGTGATTCGACGGCTATTGAGATGACTCGAGAAGATTATCGACCTGTTCACGATATTTCGAGTGGAATCTAGACGTTTTATTAGGTAGTATAAATAGTTGTTGTTAGGGACAGGGAAAAGAAGTCTTTATTTGGAAGCGTTATAATAACGATCGAAGAAGTGTTGTGAATCGGAAGTGTTCAGTACGAGTATTGTAATTATTGTATAGTAGTGTTCAGAATAAATTATTTTAAGTGTTATACCGAGTGTTAAGTTATTATGGACCCAGAGTAAAATCGTAACAATATGAAAATGAGGCCTAAGAGGATCGCTAACCGAGTTTGATTTACATGAATCATCACAGGGTGTGCAAAATTTAGTGGCAAACTTCTTCTCATTTCAAATTCACATTATTGTTGATAGTTTTTTCAATTTCTCCACTCGAAGACTCCAAATCGCGACATTTCCAAAGATTAGATACTTTTATGATATCACAAGTTTGAGAAAAAAATACATTAATAGCATCAGAGTTTTGTTTACAATTTTGGTTGTCGTGCTATCAAGTGTCCGTTTTGTAGCTGGAAAAGTTAGGACAAGCGTTTTTCGCTGTCATAAAGACATAATCACGGCCTCTTACGGCATTTTATATAGGTTGAAAATAAGACTTTCTCTTCATACAAACATATGTCCTAAAATACACCCCATTTCGACCAGAACATTGTAAGACGGAGGGGACTCTTGTTACCTTGAAGGGCACCGATTGGTTGCCCTGCAGCTGGTAGATCAAGGCCTTGAGCCAGCCGGGGGTGAGACCTCGATGGGACCGAGGGATGGGGTATTCGAGGCGAGGCTTCACAGGAGGAGGGATGTTGAGAGAGAGGCAACGGAAGTACGCTGTCGACCATCTGCGGAAGAAGATATACACCACACTATAGCCCCCTACGAAAATCAGTAATTCCACTTCTGTCGGAACTTTTGATTCGACGCGTCCGAACTGCCATACTGAAAAAACTTCGTTTTTTTTTTCACAAACATTTGCCTATGTATGTATGTGAGTGGGCGGTCCGGGACCTAACGCACTTAGGCCTCCCTTTTCGGGCCCATTGTGCACCCACATTCCTGGGATCGCAAGTCAGCCATGGAGAAGGCCGATCTCGCGAGCAAAAGAGACCAACTTTCTAGCCAAATCTTTTTAACATCCTCTGGGTCCAGGATACTGCTCCCAAAATGGATATCCCTCGTTGCCACTACTGCCGGGCATTCAGTGAGGATGTGAGTAGAAGTCTCTTCATCCTCTAGGCACCATCTGCATTCAGGATCCCCCACAATCCCGATCGTGCGCTGAGATGTTTGTTCGAGTGGCAGTGCCCTGTCAGAAGGCCCACCACCAGTTTCAGCTCTTTCCTGTTCAAAGCCAAGAGGGCATTGGTCTGTCTTCGTGACGGGTTTCCTATATAGAGTTTGGACTGCCCAATTCCAGGAGCCTCTCTCCAGCTGCCCTAAAACCTTTCCGTCAGGATTTATTTCATCCTGAGGGTTGCTCCAGGATCGAGTGACCCCTAAGATTGGCTCTGGGTCAGTCACTGAACCCTTCGCCCCCTTTCTGGCCAGGCCATCGGCCATTTCGTTACCTAGTACCCCTGAGTGTCCATCAGGGACCCATCAGGGCCTAATTCAAGTTGCAACTGTAAATTAGCACTAATTTACAATTGCAACTGTAAATTAGGCAGAAGACATTTTTATTGAATATCGCCCAATTTACTTTCCTGTTCAAAGCCAAGAGGGCATTGGTCTATCTTCGTGACGGGTTTCCTATATGGGGTTTGGACTGCCCAATTCCAGGAGCCTCTCTCTAGCTGTCCTGAAACCTTTCCGTCAAGATTTCTTTCATCCTGAGGTTGCTCTAGGATCGAGTGACCCCTAAGATTGGCTCTGGGTCAATCACTGAACCCTTCGCCCCCTTTCTGGCCAGACCATTGGCCATTTCGTTACCTGGTACCCCTTAGTGTCCAGGGACCCAGGGCCTAATTTAAGTTACAACTGTAAATTAGCACTAATTTACAATTGCAACTGTAAATTAGGCAGAAGAAATTTTTATTAAATATCGCCTAATTTACAGTTGCAACAGTAAATTAGCACTGATTTACAGTTACAACTTCAAATTAAAGCAAGAGAACTTTTTTTTTACACATCTCCTAATTTACAGTTGCAACTGCAAATTAGGAGACAAGTAGAAAAAGAGTTCTCTTGTTCTAATTTACAGTTGCAACTGTAGTTTGATGTTGGTGTCCACAAGTCCACAAGTTTTATTTTTTGCCAGACTAGTGCCCATACCACCACCAACAGACTTAAGTTATTAGATCCCCATTCGAGAATTGTTGCCAAGTCCATATTTATGTTGTCAACATTTCTCACCAATAAGCGAAAACACGAAAAAAAAAATGTGAACCAATGGAAACAAAGTAAACAGGCAACTGTGACAGCTTTCAAGAACACCGATTTTTGGTTTTGTTAAAAACGAAAGTATTTTTTATCAGCTGTAAGTAGAAAAGAACAATTGAATTAACGAACTTCATCATTCAAGAGGTGTATCTGTTTAACCTTATCAAATACAAAACAATGAATGAAATGTATTGTATGAATCATATAAATTCAAAAGAATTGACTATGATTAATCAGACTGAATTTCCACTAGAACAACCAAGTACCTACACTAAAATTATATATACCACCGATCATGAGAAAAACATAGTTCTTAGGTGAGTACCATCATCAATGTTCATATCTGTATCATAATAACAATCCTGTTTTTTTTTCAGTGATGAATGGAAACTAACGAATCGACTCTGTGAACCAAATGTAGAATATCGAGCCAAACAAATAATAGCGAGGATCATCCAGTGCCATACTGAGAAAAACATTTGCAGTTGAAGAGTGCTGACAAATACACCAAGTGATGTGCTGATTTTATTTGTAAGGATAAATATATCGCTGTGATTAGTTCGGCGCAAATGATACAAGCTTTTACCTAATAAATATTTCTAGTGTAACAACTCTCCTTTGATTTCCTCTTGCTGGTTTTATCCTATAATTGCTTTCATAGGTCTCTTCGAGGAAATCGAGCCATTATTTCCATCAGTTATATTCAACAGCACTCAATCTAAATTCGGCCTCTTTTAGCACATCCACCGAAACCGAAGGTAAAGAGACCTCTTACAAAATATGAAAATAACTGAATGCAATTTGTATAAGATAACACGCTTGAATGCAAAATTATATGGTGATTTTCATGCACGAATGTAATTCGTTGACATATTCCACGGATAAATAATACATTCTCGAAGAAATGTGTTCTTATGGAGTTCAGGCTGTTCATGGGCATGGTATTGCTCGTTTTTCTCGAAAACGAAGCAGGAAACGAAAAAGTAGCAACTGAAAAAAATATTGTATTTTAAGTGGGTTTATCTGGATATTATTGAAAAGAACCCGAAAAAAACACAGGGTCACTTTATTTTTTTCACTTAAAAAAGCCGACTTGCTTGATGGGTACTCCCCTGGAAATTCTGGGTCATATTCAATTTGTCCAGTAAATGTCTACTAAATGTGTGTTCATGATCCATTTTTTTTTGGAAAGGAATTATTTTAGGGCCCATGTTCATATAATTTATTTTCATATTTTGTTGAGAGGAATCTTCTCTTGGCTTCTGTCACCTCAAATCTGAAACACCCTGTATTATGAAACTTGAGGCAACAATTCAGAAATGATTGCAACAAAATATAACATTTTTTCCTACGACTACTACTGTAAGTGATGGATATTGTACACAAAACAATGGCAGTAAGCTTCTCCTTACACACGTGTGCGTAAAGAGAGCGATCGCACGGTTTTCATAGGTATGTTGATAGATGACTTGTTTTGTTGCTTAGGCGATGTGTCAATAACAATTAACAATTTCATTAATGTCACTAGCTAGGTGGGTAATCCAGATATCCACCGAAACCGAAAGCATCAGGAAAGTTATATTTTTTGAAAATATGATTATTTTCTATTGATAATCCTCAATTTCCTCGAAAAAATTATATCAAGCGATGACGATGAGCAGATTATTTCTACACCACCAGAAATAATGGAAAAAACTATAATGGAAAAAAGCTAGAAATGAAAAAAATACTCAACATTGAATTGATGAATTCCTTTTCCTTTGAATAACAGGAATAATTAAAAAAGATCAATCTTCGAAATTATGTTAATTAAATATCTACCAATACGGAGAAATGGTGGTAGCTCAGTTGTTGGAAGCGCTGGCTCCGAACCAAAAGGTCGTTGGTTCAAGGCACAGTTGGAGAATTTTTTTTTTTATTTTCAATAACGATTACAGAATCTCTCGTGCTGCACTGTTACAAATAAATATCCATTATGAATGTTGATTATATATTTTTATACAATGTGTTTTTTGCTCCCTATTAATGAAGCTGTTTAGATATGAAAAATGGCTTCATTTCATTTCGAATTGAGGAAAATGTCTCGGTATGCAATGTATCAATAAACAAACACAAGATTTGTGATTTGTAACTTTCCATGCAGCTGGCTTAGTGACGGGAGAAGTTTCATATTGGTATTCGTTATATGTGCCTTAATACAATATCTGCACTATCCGGAAGAAAATATAGTGTAGTCGTAGAAAAAGTATAGTACAATTCTCGAGTTGTAAAGCAATTACGCACTTGTGGAGTTACACACTCGCCGCTATGCGGCATCGTGTGTAACTCTCTCCACTTCGTGCGTAATATGCGTTTTACAACTCTTGTTATGTACATAAATAAATAATAATAAATAACAAAAAAGGCAACGACACGCGGTGTTCCCAAGCGGTCGCCCATCCAAGTACTAACCGCGCCCGACGTTGCTTGACTTCCACGATCAGACGAGTGTGGGTACATTTCAACGTGGTATGGTCGTTGCCTGAGAGATCCTGCTGATCAGGTAGATACTTAAATGTTAACATTAGGGAAAATAGCTGTCCTTCAAGCAGACGCGGTTCATATGACCGGAAAGGTTTTTTTGTCTTCTAAGAAACGCTGCGCAGGTGCACGCAGGTGCCAGTTTCTGGTGTACAATTTCACAGAAGGTATAAAAAACATAGCAAATAACATAACTTCCGGTGGGTACGGAGCCAGCTCGGTCAATATGACCGAGATACATTTTCAAGATTTTCTTCACACATAGGTGACGAATATTTCGAAATTTCTTTCATAGAACTTCATGATTTGTCGATATCTTCCTTTGCGCAACATGCATGGCTCAAAAAATTTAACTTTTGTCCCATATGAAATTATTACCGCCTGGCCCGAAGGTAAAATACCATGGTGAACAGAACGGCAGTCAACGTGTTAATAATTCTAAAAGATTCAGAACTGATGAACTCCCCAGCAATCATGGTTTTTGCGGCCCTCTAAAGGTACAATGAAAATTGCCAACGAGCGGTTACAGCGGTCCTCTATTGTACAACCAGAGATTATATACTCCAAGCTGAATGCAATGTAGTCTATGCACCTCCTATGCACTATGCACTTTATCCATAGACAGTTTGAAGTTCGTATTATGTAACCTAGATGTCGCCCACTTCGTGAATCTCGCGAATATACTGACACAATGACACATTTTTAAATGAAATTTCAACAGATAATATGGTATTAATGGCGAGTTTTTTATATTTAGTAAACAATCATGCCAGATGACGGTCATTTAATCAATAATCAATCCAAATATGAGATGTCGAATGTAAACAGATTGCTTTCGAATGATATTCTTCTCTCTTTTCACTGAATATTGATAAATCACAACAAAATCATATTCCTTGACATACATGTACAAACATATGTGTCATTGAAGTATATTGTGATATATAAATTGTCCAATGATGAATGAAGGGTACAAAAAAGACAGACGGAAAGAAATGTGAAATTTGTAACTTCAGTGAAATATCTCAATGATGCATGGTTTGTTCACATATTTCCATTACCAAATTCGTGTTTTTCAGTCAAAAATACATAAGTTACAAAAACAATTTTCGGAGATAAACCCAGCGCATGATAATTGCAAAATTACATATGATCTTTGTCAATATAATGAGAGTATATCATCAGACAATAAAATACTTTTTTCTGCAATCGGCTCAAAAGTCGTCCATTTCTGTTCCATAGTTAGCTTTCGAAGTAGACACTTTTCTTCACAATAAAATGATTAGTTTGTATGTTGCTTTACAATTACTATTGTCTAGGAGCAAATAAAGTTGAATTCTAACTCCTAGGGACTAAAAACGTATAGCTGCTTTGACTCAAGTGATTCAAAATAGTGCTGTGTTCACTTATATTTCATCAATTTGATATCAGTTATTTCGATTGCAGAAAAAATAGCATGTTTCATTCGGATCAAAATGGACATGTTTGACTTGCAAAATTTACGTGCTCGGCTTCGCGGTCGCTCCGCCTCGCACGATATAAGAAATTTTGCGTATAATATTGATAAGTTCGCCGTATATTATATAGGATTTTTTCTATATTTTGAGTTAAAATGTCTATATATCGAAAAAAATAATTACGAACCAAACGGCGCCTCATAGTATGGGTTCCTTTTGATTATCATTGGTTCTATCAACTCCATGTTACATTATTTGTGGGTAAACTTTTGGGTGAGACAGGAAATTCTTGGGTTGTGTGCCTGTCACTTCGTATAGGAGCTCGTTCGACGGATTGTGAAGAGGGTTTCTAGGGTGTCTGATTTTGGTAATGGTTCGAAGACTTGATATTTCCGCAACTTCCAGGTTCCTTATAGCTGGTCTTCTGCAGTTGGTATATATGGGGTGAGCATATACTAAAATGGGTCGACATTGATTCCTTTTTTTTGGTGATCAGATTTTTTAAATGTTTTGCCCTTTGTATGCAATTTTTCTTTAAATTTTTCGTGTGATGGTTGAAGTTGAGTTTATGATCTAATTGAACACCAAGATATTTCGCTGTTGTTGAACATCTGATAGTCTGGTTGTTTACTATAATTGAGGGTGAGTCATCATTTGGCGAGTGATTGAAAATGATCAGTTGAGACTTCTGAGGATTGGGCTTAAGCCTCCATTTGTCGAACCATTCCTGAGTCCTGTGCATTTCAATTTGTAGCTCTTCAATTGTTTTTTGTAGAGAATTGTGGTGGCTCACAAGTGCTGTGTCGTCTGCATATTGCAATATATAATTGTTTTTGTTAATTTCTTGCTGATTTTGGTTAGCGTTGTAGATGTCATGGCTGTATATATTGTATCACAGTGGAGATAGCGGAGATCCTTGAGGGACTCCTTGCTCTGGGGTGAAAGGTTCTGATTGGTGTTTTCCTACTTTTACTCTTATTGAGCGTTCCGTCAGGTAGTTCCCTATCAGGTGGATCAAAAATTTAGGACAGTTTATTAGCCTGAATAGTTTGTAAAGCAGCCCTATATGCCAAACACTATCAAATGCTTTGTTGATGTCCAAGAAAATTGCCGCACTTTTTCGTCCTGATAGCTTGCATGTCTGAATGTTGGATGTAATAATCGATAATGGGTGGATGGTAGAACAGTTGTTTCGGAATCCGTATTGATACTGGGGAATCGCGTTCCCGACTGCGTCCTCAATCAAGTTTTTTATAATTTTCTCGAAGTTCTTCCCTATGACTGGTAGTAGTATGATAGGTCTATAGTTTTCTGGTTTACTATGGTCCGTAGAGGGTTTTGGGATTGTGATGATCGTTCCTGATTTCCATTCGGGTGGCGTGTACTGGGAGTTGAGGCAATGTTCATATATTTTGATGACATATGAATGAATGTCATAGTCTAGTTTCCTCAATATTTGTTTTGTTATCTGGTATTCTCCTGGAGCAGAATTCTTACCTCGATTTATTATTCCAAAGTAGGTCTCTTCATTGATGGGTGGGATGATATCTTTGGGTGCAGTTGTGAAGTAGTCCAGGTGCCAGTTGCTCACCTCATCATAGAATTCTTGGTCAAATTGTATGTCTTCATGTTTGGTGAAGGCTTTGGTGAAGTGTTCTGCCATGATGTTGGCTTTGTCGGCGTCTGATGTAAATTCTTCTCCATTTTTTTTTTCTTGATTTGGGTTTTGTCGGTATTCTCTGTACATAGCTCGTTTTTTTTTTAATTCAATGCGATAATGAAAGGAGGTAGTTCATGTAGGTAGTACTTTGTCTTGATTTTGGGAGAGTGAGTTTGAACTAGTTGGCTCAGTTTATTGTTGAATGCTGTTATTATGTCTCTATTGACGTTGGGGTGTTCGTTTGTAAAAGTTATAATTTCCTCATTAATAGGGTCCATATCACATTTATTTATATTGATTTTAATTTCTTCCTCATTGCTGATTGTTTTTTGAAGGTCAATTCCAATTTCGATTGCCAAGTGGTCTGAACCAAGAGCTGGGTGCGTTATGCAGTCTGATATATTATTCTGTAGGTTCTTGGTATATAGAACTATATCTGGAGATGAATCAGGATTTTTTGCCATAATAAATGTAGGTGGAGTGACTGCCTTCATAAATGTAGAGTTGTTCAAAAAGTCCTTGATTTGCTTGTTTTTTGTACGGTTAACATTGAAGTCTTGAAGTCCCCTATTATCAGAACATACTTGTGTAGAGCTGCCGTTGTAAAAATTGTATTTTCGATATTAGAAGTTGGATGAATGTACACTAGAATAATATGTAGCTTGTCGTCTAGGAGAGGTATGGTGATATGTGATGGGTAAGTCATCATTAGGCTACCACCTCTGACATTTTGATTGACAATGTTTCCGGGTCTTTGCTGTATGCTCCAATTTCTATAACGAATTTTTCTGTTTTTTTCAATTTTCGTTTCTAGGAATAGCCCACAATTGATGTCATTATTTTCAATATAGTTGCATATCAGGTGTTTTTTGGGTAGGTAACTGTTTATGTTGGCATCTAAAATTTTAAGCGTCTTGAACATTAACAGATACATCTTCTCCTAGCGTAGATTCGGTGGGTGATGGTTTATCCGGTAAGTCTAAGTCAAATATAAAAACGAAGGCTTTATTTTGTCCCGGAAAGACCACGTTGGTGTCGACATTGAATTCTTTGACAAACCTCATTTTCAACTTCTGTAGTAGTTCTGCTCTGTCCTGGTTTTTTGGTTTGTTCAATTTCCGAATATATGTGGTTACGATGTGATCATGTATCGTGTAAGGACCGTGTATTCTGCATTTTTTCAATTTAGGTTCGATTTCTCTTGACAGGGTTTGATTGTTGCATTGGGGATTCCATCTATTGGTTGTCTTATAGTCTCTTTGGGCATTTAAATGACCATGCCTGGTGCTCTTCGCTATTACAATCAGTGCATTTAGGTGGTAGGCTAGTTTTACACTGGTTGGTCGTATGGTTTTGTCCACATTTGGCGCATTTAATGTCTTCTTTGCAATTTTCTGTGGTATGGCTATTTTTGTGTCAGTAATAGAAACATCAATTCAAGAGCTAATTTTGGTATCCAAATGGATGACTTTTGTGTCGGTTGCAGAAAAAACAATGTATATTAATATTATTATAGAGAAACAAGAATAAAACTTCATGCTACTCACTGTAGTAAATCAACCGGCTGTGTCCTGATGGCTGACTTGGCGTATTGCCTCAGAAGATAAGGAAACGATGGAGGCACCGATATTTGTTCTGAGCAGTACATCTGGTCAGCTAACTCAGGCATTGTCGCACTTCAATTTCCTTTTTCTTATCACTGGATTGAAACGAAGTAGTTATTTCGGCAGAATTCCTTCAAACTGATTGTCACAAAAGTGCACAGGTATTTCTGTATGTACTGAAAGTATTGTTATGGAAACGTCAATATACCGGCTTGTCCTTGAACCGAAGTGGTTCACTTCATACAGAGTGTTATAGATTTGTAGTGCCAGAACGCCTGAGAGATATACAGGGTGTCCGGAAAGGTAATTTCGTAAATGATAGGGCTGATCGAGTGGGCCAAAATATATTGTTAGTACTTCATATAAACAAATGTCTATCGCACTTCGTTACGGAGTTATTGATCTTGAAAGATTCTGTAAGTCCATACATAATAATAAGGTGCAAAATTATGTGCATACTCATCATTACTAATAAACTCATCCACGGTCTCACCAAAGTGTATTAAATACTGGCAAAATAAGTTTTGATGTCAATTATGAACAATGACTGCAACTACCATGATGTTATTGAAAAGGAATATTCTCAGATAAAATAATGAATATTGAAAAAATGGATATATATATGAAGATATACATTGAGTTTACGCATTCTCTATATGATGAAAATATCAATTCTTCATCGGTTTATTCAACAGAAAACAGTTACTTTCCTGGCTATATGCCACGACGAACATTGAATTATACCTATTGAACACACACGATGAGAGTCTGAAAACAAAATCTTCTGAAGTTGAGAATTATATTTATTATACAGTGTGTACCACTTACCATGCTCACCAAGGGTATCTTTTTAACGGGGAGAGATACGATGTCGGTTAAATGACACCAAATGTGGAGTTTGTCAAGGCCAACTATAATGTGAAAAAATATTTTGATAAAATCTATTCGTTTTTGTTTTATACGCAAAAAAACAGATTTTGATCATTTTCATGTCTCCTCCGTAGCTTCTTTATTTATGAAAATATTCAAATAGGAATTTCACATTCTCATGGCAGTTTTTCAAATTGATTTCGAGAAAAATATGAAATTCAAACCAACTCTTCTAGAATTTCAGATATCAGCACCAACTTTAGTTTTTCAAATGTAGGTCATAGCTCACTATGAATTAGTTACAAATAACTTTTTTTTCTCTTACATATGATGTGTTGCAGTAATAGTGTTGTGTTGATAACAACGGAGCTATCGTCATTTATACAAAAACAAAAAATTATTTGGAAGCCGCCATCTTGAATTCATAAATTTCAACAAAAAAATCCCCCATTTACCAATTTTGAATGGAATCGGACCAAATCTTGTCCGCCATCTTGGAGCAGCCATTTTTTTAATTTCAACAAGAATTCCATAATATATTGTCATCGAAATTATGAACACCTGCCAAATTTCAAGTTAATCGGAGTTACGGAGTTTGTGTTGAAATTAAAAAAAAATGGCTGCTTCAAGATGACGGACAAGATTTGGTCCGATTCCATTCAAAATTGGTACATGGGGGTTTTTGAGGTCGAGGATCATGATTTTTTTGTTGAAATTCATTAATTCAAGATGGCGGCTTCCAAATAATTTTTTGTTTTTGTATAAATGACGAAAGCTCCGTTGTTATCAACACAAAACTATTACTGCAACATATCATCTGTAAAAGAAAAAAGTTATTTGTAACTAAATCATAGTGAGCTATGACCTACATTTGAAAAACTAAAATTCTAGAAGATTTGGTATAAATTTAATATCTTTTTCGAAATAAATTTGAAAAACTGCCATGAGAATGTGAAATTCCTATTTGAATATTTTCATTAATAAAGAATAAGCTACGGAGGAGACATGAAAATGATCAAAATCTGTATTTTTGCGTATAAAACAAAAACGAATAGATTTTATCAAAATATTTGTTCACATTATAGTTGGCCTTGACCTTGACAAAATCCACATTTGGTGTCATTTAACCGACCTCGTACCTCTCACCGTTAAAAATATGTGGGACACACTGTATTTATGTCATGATAAATCATATTATTTCATCCGAGTTGAGAGAGAATATCAACTCTCAATCTCAATTTCAGAGGGTATTCATTTTTCATGCTCTCCTTTTGTATGTTCAACAGATATAATTCAATGATCTACGGTGGCAAATAGCCAAGAAAGTTGTTGTTATCTGTTGAATATATTTTTATCTATCTGATGGAGAATGCAAATTCTCAACTTCTGAAGATTTTGTTTTCAAATTCTCATCTTGTGTGTATCAATATAGATATAATTCAATGTTCGTCGTGGCAGATAGCCAGGAAAGTATAGTGTTTTCTGTTGAATAAACAGATGAAGAATTGATATGTTCATCACATAGAAAATGAGAATTCTTGATGTATTTCTTTATATATACAGGGTGACATCAAAATAAATACATTAAATTAAAACCCTAAGTTGGCTCAAAAGGTGTACTATCGAATGGCACCATTGAAAAAAATATAGGGGTCAAAATAAGATTTGGGGCAAGACCCCCTTTTCCACCCAAAATTCTACTCATCGAGAAGTCCCTCATGGAAGGCATATCGATCGTAGGAAGATAAGGCGGGCCTTTCGCGATAACTTTCCGACCGAATATAGCCTATATATATATATATACAGTGTGTCCACTTATTCGATTCAAGTTGAAACCAACCAAATCTATGGAATTGTTGTCAAAATCTCCGTGAGCTGCAACCGGCTCTGTGTTTTGCATGTTAATTTGCACCGTTTTATCAGAAAGAGATGGAACAATGGATGAAACATTTGGTTAGCGGAAATTGATACATAAAAGTGTGTTCATAAGAATACATTTTGAGACCTAACCAAACATCGGATTTTGATTTTGTTTCCACCAACAGATTTGGAACATATTTAGGTATGTCTGCGTGGTGAGCTAAATCTTGTCAATTCAATTTTGAATTAGTTATTCGATTTGGAAATGACTGAATTTTTAGCGATTTTCGATAAATTTTTTTACATCGATGAAAGCATTTTTTGATCAAAAACAATCCATGAAAACATAGTCGACGACCATATCTATGACACAGCGAAAACAGAAATCGAAACAAACGCAAGATGTCCTCATATTTTGTATTCTAGAAATGCCATAAAATGACCCATTTTGGCTACTATCCGTTCCTCTTAAGGACTTACCACCCCTGTAAAATCGTTATTATCCGACCAATTTCAGAAAACCTTTTCTTGTTGGATAGGTATTTGAAATTCCCATCCAACGAGAGAGTGATCTAAATTCTTGGACTGTTATCGTGGCCAACTGCGACAAATTTCAATGACTCATATTCCAGAAAGTACTATTAGGGATTTTTTTCCACCAAACTTGATGATGGATTCTGAATCAGTACCAGTTGAAATATACCTGTACCGATTTTCATCATCATGAAACACAGGGTGTCCGAAAAAACCAATCATCATTTTCTTCAAATAGGTGATCAGCAAATGTAGTTCTGTGGTTTTTCTAAAAAGAAATAATCACAAATTATCATTGGGAATTATTTCAAATATACCTGTACCAATGTTCGTCATTTGAATATACAATGTGTCTGAGAAAAAAATTAGAAAGGATAGGTTAGCAATATTTTTCATCCTGATAAATTCTTCACTCAAAATAAAACGATGAATCAGGATCACTTGGAACATACCTGTACCAATTTTCATCATCATTAAACACAGGGTGTTCGAAAAATCAAATTAATATTTTTTTTGAGTTGATGGAAAAATATTGCCTTACTTTTTCGTTTCAATTGTTTTCTCATACACATCGTATTTTTGAATGATGAAAATCGGTACAGATATGTTCAAAGTGATCCTCAATAATAATGTACCACCAATTCTTCTCAAAGATATCACAATACTACATTTTCTGATGACCTATTAAAAAAAACATAATTCGTTTTTTCGGACACCCTGTGTTTAATGATGATAAAAATCAGTAAAGGTGTTTTTCAAGTGATCGTTATTCAGAATCCATCATTGTTTTTTGTGAACATAAATCCCTAATAGTATACTTTCTCAAATATGGGTCAATAAAGGTGGTCGCAGTTGGCCACGATTACAGTTCATGAGTAAAATCACTCTCTTGTTGGATGGACATTTCAAATACCTATCCAACGAAAAAAAGTGTTTTGAAATCGGTCAGATAATAACAATTTTACAGGGGTGGTAAGTCCTTAAGGTGAACACACTGTATATACTAGTTCAACAACTATTTCTAGATGTCAGTGTGATGTCGAAATCGAAATAAAATAGTTAAATTACAGCTTTCACAGCTATTGTTGGGTTCTTCAATTTCGTCTGTTACAGCAGGTCACCAATAGGTGGCACCCAGAGCTACTGCTCCACGGGCCTGTTCAACATGATTTCACTCCCTTCAAGCGTTGATTGATGAAGGGCTCTTTCACGCTGGGTGGATAGAAAGTTGATAGTGACGTCAATATGTCAACACATACAGTGTTGCCAGTTGAAAGGAAATGACTGAACAACCTACCGCCCGAATATGGATATGTCTAGTGTTACGATCGTCGGACATTATAATGTTTTTTGGAACAAACTCAAAAGCCGTCCATTTATGTTTCAAAATCAGCACTTGTATTTGATAAATAAACTTCAATATGTGTATTCAATGAACCATGATCCTAAAACAATATACTGAATATGAAATTTAATGATAATGAAATTCTTATATAGAATAATAACTTGAAGAATGATTCATTATATAACAACATCAACAAACAATCATAGATATTGACATTAAAAATAACTTATTTTTCTACCAATACACAATTATGTCTTGAATTAATTTTTTTTAATGAAAGTGATCAGTATTCACATTTACTGATTGCAAATAGTAAAAACTTGTGACTAACCTATATTCTTTGGAGATAGGTTACCGTAACAGAAGCTATCGTTGCAGCTGCCCCTGACACACTTTGTGCTATTCGAGAAACCGACCGTCTCCCTTCCAAGTATTTATATCGAGTTCATTGCAAATTAATAAACAAATTACAATCATTAGTCGACGTAGTACCAAACCAAATAGAAAAATGTACGTGTCAAATAGAAATATGAGTATAATGACGGTAATAATGAAAATGACGCGGACTATGATGGTCCCGCCGTTACATGCGGCAAGAAGTTTTTTCCGCAATGGCGCGGAAAAGTAAATTTGATATGTTTTTGTAGAGTTTATTGTCATTTGAATATTTAATAATGATAATGAATAACACGTGCGTAAAGTGACTTTTACGCATGCGATTGCAGATGGCCGAACGACGCGTCGATTCGTTACCGCCGATACTGCAAGGCCTGCAGGCTCCGTGGTGACGTCACCTTAGTGAGGCCTCATTGGTGAGGCCTAACAGGGCTCGAAACGACAAGCGCTTATGGCGCTATAAGGCGACCGCGTATTTCAATTTTAGTTTTAGATCATTATTGAGCCGATTTTGCTGTTTTTTTGAAGGGCTTCCGGTTGAAAGAGGATACCAGTCGTCAACTGAGCCCTTCTTCGCATCCCATTCGATTTTATTATGGAAAAACAAAGTTTCAAAGCAAAAACAAGAATAAAACACAAATACCCACCTACAGCAACCCATTCGAATTGAATATATTGACAAAAATTGTAGTGATTCAATCTCATTAGAGGTAAACACCTACTTATACAGGGCCCGCAGAACATAAAATTATCGTGAGATTGATCGAGAGAAAATTGGGGAAAATGTATTTTATTTTGATATAAACATGCCGTTTGTCATAATTATTATACCTATATTCAACTTGGAGAATTCCTATTACCCAACAAATTAGCCATCAGTGAGTGTTTTCAATTTCCTGTTGTTAGATTTTTACCCAATTGATCGTTAGACTTGAAACAGTAATTTTTAATAGTGGTTGTAGTACATGTTAATATTTTTGAGAGTGTAGTACATGTTAATATTTATAAGAGTGTTCGTAGTACATGTTGACATGATGGTTACAATTTGATCATTGGAATGAATTCTGCACGAGGCAAATGACCGTTTTTAGAATGAAATTTGAGAATGTAATGAGTTAATTGATGGTATTATAGGTATATGAACAAAATATAATCATGTCACATTTCGATGAACCAATCCATTTTATCTATGTTCACAAATGCAATTGAACAATTTCATCAATTGAAACTTCTACACATAAATAAGATAATATAAGTGTCAGATTCATTGTACATATACAATCAACTCAATTATAAATCAGTTGAAATTCAAAGGGATATGTCAATTTAAATATAGATATCCATTTTCAGAAATGAGTTTATGAAAAATTATTACTTTGTTTTTGGATGCACTATCGGCCACTTGAATGTCAAGCATACACTATTCACCTCAGTACTCAATGAAGATGTCTTCTTTCGTTATTTCAACGACATCATCTTCTCCGTTCAATGGAAGTTCGTTGTACTCTATTTCGATCTTGCACTTGTCTTCAGTGATATTTTCGCAGATGTCTTCTTCTGATGGGGAAGAATCACCATGGTCATCAAACTCACACTCGGATTGTTTTACATTATTGGAATGTCGAATCAGACGGAATTTTGTCGAGAAATTATCATCATCACAAGTATGAGTTTCAAATGGTATTTCGCCAATATCAAGGTGTTCATTCGTTTCACACTTCGATGGTTTCACACTATAACAGTGCACCATACGGTCCTTATTCATACCACCTTTTTGCATAATTGTTGTATTGTCACAGTCAGAAGGTTCTTCACCAGTGTGCATCTTGAGGTGTTGATTCAAAATTATTTTCTGCCCATGGTCGCACTCGAAGGGTTTTTCATTAGTGTGCAGACTGAGGTGTCTCTTGAAAGATTTCTTATACTTGAACTTTTTATGGCAAATATTACACTCGATGGATTTTTCGAAAGTGTGCAAATTGAAGTGTGAATTTAACTGTCCTCTTCGCACAAATTTTTCATTACAGATACCACACTTGAAAGATTTTTTTGGGTGCAGAAGAAGGTGCATTTTTAAACTATCTCTTCGCCCGAACTTCCTTTGACAAATGTCGCATTCAAATGCTTTTTCGCCAGTGTGCAGCTTGAGGTGTGTATTCAAATTTCCTTTGCTTACAAACTTTTTATGGCAAATGTCACACTCGAAGGGTTTCTCGCCAGTGTGTCCCTTGAGGTGGACATTCAAATGTACTTTCTGCCCAAACTTCCTTTGGCAAATGTCACATTCAAATGCTTTTTCGCCAGTGTGCAGCTTAAGGTGTGTTTTCAAAGTTCCGTTGCTTACAAACTTTTTATGGCAAATATCACACTTGAAGGGTTTCTCGCCAGTGTGTACATTGAGGTGTGTATTCAAATTTCCTTTGTTTACAAACTTTTTATGGCAAATGTTACACTTGAAGGGTTTCTCGCCAGTGTGTACCTTGAGGTGTGTATTCAAATCTCCTTTGTTTACAAACTTTTTATGGCTAATGTCACATTCGAAGGGTTTCTTGCCAGTGTGTCCCTTGAGGTGGACATTCAAATGTACTTTCTGCCCAAACTTCCTTTGGCAAATGTCACATTCAAATGCTTTTTCGCCAGTGTGCAGCTTAAGGTGTGTTTTCAAAGTTCCGTTGCTTACAAACTTTTTATGGCAAATATCACACTTGAAGGGTTTCTCGCCAGTGTGTACATTGAGGTGTGTATTCAAATTTCCTTTGTTTACAAACTTTTTATGGCAAATGTCACACTTGAAGGGTTTCTCGCCAGTGTGTACCTTGAGGTGTGTATTCAAATCTCCTTTGTTTACAAACTTTTTATGGCTAATGTCACATTCGAAGGGTTTCTTGCCAGTGTGTCCCTTGAGGTGGACATTCAAATGTACTTTCTGCCCAAACTTCCTTTGGCAAATGTCACATTCGAATGCTTTTTCGCCAGTGTGCAGCTTAAGGTGTGTTTTCAAAGTTCCTTTGTTTACAAACTTTTTATGGCAAATGTCACACTTGAAGGGTTTCTCGCCAGTGTGTACCTTGAGGTGTGTATTCAAATCTCCTTTGTTTACAAACTTTTTATGGCAAATGTCACACTTGAAGGGTTTCTCGCCAGTGTGTACCTTGAGGTGGATATTCAAATGTACTTTCTGCCCAAACTTCTTATGGCAAATGTCGCACTCAAAAGGTTCTTTGCCACTGTGCACCTTGAGGTGTTCTTCCATAACTCCTTTTTCTTTATACCATTTATAACCGATGTCACATTGAAAGGGTTTTTCACCAGTATGCAGACAGAATAAGTGCCTGGTCAAATTTCCCATATGCTCAAACTTCCTTTGCCGAATAACATCGCATTCAAATGCTTTTTCGCTAGTGTGCACTTTGAGGGGTGTGTTCAAACCTCCTTTGTGTACAAACTTTTTATGACAAATTTCGCACGGAGGGTTTTTCAAATGTCTTCTCTGTCCAAACTTATTGGGAAATGTAGTACCCAAAATGTTTTTTGGCCTGTGCACCTTGAGGTGTGTATCCAAAGCTCATCTTTGCCTAAACATCTTATGACAAATATCGCATTCGAAAGACTCTCCACCCGTGTGCAGAGATGTATTTCTTATTAACTTTCCACGTGCTCAAACTTTCATTGATTCATTGGCAAATGTCGCATTCAAATGCGTTTTTGACAGTGTGCATCTTGAAGTATGTATTTAAAGCACCCTTGTGCCTCAACTTTTTATGCAAATATTGCACTTCAAAGGTTTTTCACTAATGTGCAGACTAAGACGTCATTTCAAAGTTACTTCTTGCCCAATATTCAAAAGTACTCTGAGCCCAAACTTTTTTTGACCAATGTAACACTGGAAAGCTGTTTTCGAGAAGGTGTAGTCTAATGTGAATTCGAGAATTCTTCTCTGTCCAATATTTTCTGGTGGCAAATATGAGTATGACATATTAGAATATGAGTGTATGACATATATTAGAATGTATTTTGTTCATGGTGCAATTTTCCGCTTGTATTCTCCATTTCAAATGTCAGACTCGTATGGAATTTTTGTAGGTACTCATTTATACTTTCCATGTACTGATGTAGCGATCAATTTTCGAAATATCAGCCATAGCTCTTCACCTGCAAAGATACAAAATTAAGTTATGTTTGTATTAATGCCTGTATGAATCATTCATTGAACGTTTCAAATAAGACGTGTAACAAAAAGTATATGCAAACAATATACTTCTAGCTCAGGAGCCAACGACATTTTACCAATGTCTTATTTGATAAAGCTTGGTTCATTTTTTTCATCTGTTTTAATAATATATCTTATCAACAAAATCCACTAATTTTGGTGCTTCTTCATACTTGTTTGTGATGTGTCAGGATTAAAATAGTGTTCTGCGAGTTTTTATCTCATTTGCATAGACCCCCATAAACTCAGCCAGAACCATTTTGGAATTTTGAAATTTCATATGCCATAATTTGCCGCTCATCGTTTTTGAAAAAAAAATCTATGGTTCTGCTTTTCTGTATCTTTTAATTTTTCAGAAAAACTGATTTTACCAAACTTTGTCGCTTTTTTGATGCTAATTAAATCACTTAAAACAATTTGGCGCTCATCTTTTTCATAAACAACCTATGGTTCTGCTAGGTTAATATGAAGCTAGCAGAACCACTCTGTTTCTTTTATTGATAACTTCGAACATTTCCTTCCTTTCTTCTTTCTTTAAAAAGTTTAGGTACTCCACTTTGAACAATATATGGACTTCTACCAAGGTTCAAATCGTAATATAGTTACAACTTTCACTGGATCAACTTGTTCCGCAGGTTTCTTCGTTTTGGTTATATACATAAATGAAGATTTTTTGTAATTTAATGATAATTTATGTGTTAGTAGCCACTGGCCTATTATCTTCAAATCATGTTCCATATCACTGTGAATTTGTTCAGTGTTTAAAGCAGAATAAAATATTGTTGTATAATAAGCAAATAATTTGATCGAACCCTTCACGAGTTTGAATTCACTCATTGAATTGATACACAGTGTGGTCATTTAAGTATTCAAGTGTGCAACATATGGAAATCTTTTTAATAAATTGCACAACCAAAATACAGATAGTGCCGAAAGTTAGTGCATGTTTGGTAATCATTTTAGGTACACTCAAAATGGTTGCAAGTCGAACAGCATACAGGGTAGGTCAAAAAATATAAAAATTGCTCAAGAGTAAATAAGCACTTTTATTTCAGAAAATTCAGCAGAATGTTTTAGAGAAGAGTTGTTAACAATTGAAAGTTATGCCTACATACCAAAACATGGCCTCCTAAGACATATTTCAGTTTTTAATTTTTTTTCGTTAATAACTCCCCAATTTGTTTTTTTTTTATATGCACCCTGAACACTTTCATAAGTTAATCATAACAAAATCAGTTGAGCATACCTCTATTCAAATTCGAGCATATTTGTGCAATTATCTTGGATTTTAATTTTTATAGGGAATCACAAACTGAATGTTTGTTGCAACGATATTCAGCTCATTAACTTTAAAATTTCGCAAACCATATACTGTCAATCCTCATTTGTTTTGTTCCTTGGGCATTCGTGATTATTTTGAATGATATCATATGATTGTCGATTAATTTGTACAGCTCTTTCATAAACATTCCAAATACGAATTGGGAAATTATTAACGAACATTTTGCTGAATTTTCTGAAATAAGCGTACTTTATCTTGAGCAATTTTTATATTTTTTGACCTACCCTGTATGCTGTTTGAGTTTGCAACCTTTCTAAGTATACCTAAAATGACGCCACTGACCCGATATGCCTTAATTCAGTAGAAAACTGCAAATGGCTTTGTAGCCGTAGGGTTAAAATGACAGATACCTATTCGCGATAGAAAATAAGCGTCTGCCACCTATCGGAGTTATAAAAATGATGGAAGTAAGATATGGTACGCGCATTCGACCATTATTACGTATTGAAAATTTCAGAAAAATCTCTCGACAGCCTACTATGATTTCTCTACGTCACAACGAGCGAGACGTTAATTCTACATTTTCCCACTAGTTGGTGATGCTTCTATTGCTGCTGAGACGAGTGGAAATGAAATGGCAAATGGCATTTTAGGTACGCGGAACATATGTAACATGTATGTTACAGTGGGATTATTCAACTCTCAATTCGAAAAATCTGCGACAATTTCAAAACTGACAGATGTTATAATTGTGCAATGTCGCCAGCTATTAGAAGATCGACGGAACCATTGCTCTCGCTGTTCTTGAGAGGTCGAGTAAAATTTCTGAAACAAAAGCGGATCAGTAATTACACCATATCTTACTTCCATCTATGCTTCCATCATTGTCATAAATATCATCAAAACAAACTGCTCAGAATTGTTCAAGTCGGTGCCGTCAGATGGGGCGACGTGTTATTGCCTCTATCATGACATGATACTAAAAATCATGTTGTTTATGTCTATTGTCTATCGCGAATATCAGGATCGTTCAGTTAGATTGCATAATAAAACTCGGTATAATTGAGAGTAGGAAAAATTATGTTGCTGCTGAGCTTACAGCCTACTTATCTTCAATAAATAATATGTCAGATATAAAGTTGCAGATTAGACAAGGGAGGTTAAACATACATACATACATATACATGTTAGATCTTATTGGAGTAACCACTGAAAGTACTCTCCATACTGCGTTCTCTTTCAGAATTCCCATTTCTTCCCTGGTAACTTTAAAACTCACCATGATGTCAATGAAGATCTTGTTAAAATTACAGCCTGGGTAACCATCAACCTAGTTGACTTTAACGCCACCACCAAAACTCGAGCCTGTATTTATCTAGAAACGCCAACCAAACCGAGTAGGTATGCCAGCAGTGTTGCCAGCTGCTGAACATGAAATGTCGCAAAAGTTTAGGAAAAAACTTTTCGTGATTTAGCGACATTTTTGATCACATTTCGTCATTTTCAGTTAGTTCATAACTTTATTGATTCAGAATCTGTTCAGAATGAAAAAGAAAAAAAAACAAAATGAACTGAAGTAAATTTTCCTATACGAATTCATTCGATACTATTTGGTAGGTAGGTACTTATGTATTGGTAAATCACAACATACACATTTCTCGATCGTATTTGAGGTTTGTCTTTGATCTTATCACACATTGATAAACCATACTCATATTTTCTAGTTCAACATCATACAGATCTGCGATTTCATTGCTATAATAAGTCACATTGGTTCCTATAAGTTTCAATTCTGATTCAGGCAAAATAAAATATTCACAAGCAACACAAGTTCTTAAACCATATCGAATACAAAATATCATTGAAAAGTGGCGGAAGTGATGAAAACTAACCCTGTCGTCTGTCTGCCTATCTATTTGTCTCGAATGTTTCAATGTGAATTATTCATATCCGTCGTCACCAATTCATGATCAGAATATCTCCGTAAAACCGCTTTAACTATATGTTGAACACGCTAGAATTCGGACACGTCGCAAATCAGGTTGAAATGTCGCATTCACCGCCTTCCCTACAAACTCTAGATTTAGGGACAAAACCGCTAAGATGGCAGCCCTGGACATCAATCTACCTAGAGGGGGTGTGATCCAAGGTCTGGTGTGATTGGTGGGGTAACGGATGTGTAAGTGTTGTAAAGTAAACAATAATACAGTGTTGCCGGAGCCAAAATTCCAAATTATCCGATGGCTACTGCGAAATTATCTGAAATTATCCAATTTGTGAAAATGTAGAATTTATAGATTTCATATGGCCGCTCAATGTTACATGGGACCTGAAAGCAAAAAGAATACAATAAAAAAGTGCAAAACCAGAAATAATGCATCTGTTCTTTTATATTATATGGTGCATATGGGAATAACAAAGGCGAATTTCCATAGATCCGGTATCCGTCGTACGATTTAATCCGAAAATGCTCCTAGGATTCATATAGGCCTTCCAAGGTTACTTCTACGATTCCACCAATAGGAACATTTTCTGATCTGTCTCTGTCAAAAACATTTTAAAATCATAAATCATATGACATGACCTCATGACAATTACATACTGACATGGGAATCACACTCAGCACACTCACAAACACAAATGATAATACAAAATCATGAAACTATAGAACATAAATAACAAACGTTTCGTGGGACAACGTCCAAATGAAAAAGAAAGATCCGAATATATTATCCGATCCTACTCCGGCGAATTATTCGATGAATTCCTAGCGAGCACAAAAACATCTCAGAGATGTTAAAAGTACGAGATTTCGAGACATTGAACATCCACTGCGATGTTCTGTTCACACATGAATAGAACTATTATAGAACAGCCAATGTCCGCCGCAGGCGGCAATTATCGAGATGTCCTTGATATGTCACAAAACTACCTTCTTCATGGACACAAGAGAACATTTTCAACGCGTCTTGCGCACATTAAATCGCTGTAAAAAAAACATTTTCGAGGTACTTTTCTGAAGCCTTTTGTCAAAATGAACTTTTGCATTATAAGGATTCCATTTCCATGAATGAAAAAATGCATTAAAAATAGATTGAACATAAAAATATTTTCTTGATATGAAATTACCTTCTTGATCGGTTTCTGAGTAGTGCTTACTACACACAGACATATAATTGGGAATAGGTTTCCCAATTTTTGAAATGTTATTCTCCAAAATGCATAATTTTGCAACTGCGGAGAAGCTGTGTATTGATGAATTCGTACTCTTATATATATGCATGAAGGTACATGGGGAATTGTTTATCACCTTTCTTGGCTGAACTGTTCATGAATCGGTTTGAAAAGAATGCACAAGGAAAATTCGAGAATATCCCCATCAGGGCTGGGATTAGGTATGTCGACGATATTTTCGCCATTTTCGATACGAAAATCACAGATATATATGATAACTTCATTTCACCCTCTATCAAATTCACTTCTGAATGCGAAAACAACAGTCAACTTGTTTAATTTATATTTTGTATATTTAAGATCCATGTAAACTTTTATAATACTTTATTAAAGATTTATCAACTGTACATGTGCATGGCATATTATATAATAAGTAATGATTGACATTAGCGTCTGCGGACAGATGCAAGTAATAACTCCGTGGTGGGAGAACGTTATAGTGGGCAGTAGATGCGACTGGCGTTATGCGGCGCCGACTGAATGACTTCATCATACTTCGTCTCGTAAGCAACCGGTTGGCTCAGTAAGCAGAGCATCGGCATGCCAAGCCGGAGGGCCGGGGTTCGAATCCGTGCGAGGCTCATCTTTTTTTTATTTTTTTCTTGTTCTCAAGTGATTTCTAAAAAATATTCTCTATGGGAAATAGGTTCATTTAGGGGTTTTCTATGTTTAGGCCAGAGGTGAGGTTCGGTTAGGTTAGGTTAGAATAGAATAGAATATTTTATTTGGTGTTAATACAAGTACAGATATACTCATAATTAGTATATGTACCGCCGAAGCGAGTACATATACTAAAAATGTGGAACGCTTTACGATTTTGCGTGTCATCCTTGCGCAGGGGCCATGCTAATCTTCTCTGTATCGTTCCAATTTTTAGTATATGTACCGCCTTCTCATTTTTTATGCAGAAACAATATTTCCCTTCCTCAAGAAAAATTCTCCTTCTTCAAGAAAAAAGGTTCATCTAGGTCGATTGATTGTTAAAAAAAAATGCCTTCCTTATATTAGACTCGACACAAGTTAACTAACGTTCCCCTACCACGGAGTTATTACTTGCACCTGTCCGCAGACGCTAGTATGATTGACATGACATTAGACATTTGACAAGAACCTTAAAACTATGACTTTGTTAACATACATAACATAAAGGTGAGTACACATTACATCAAACACCTTCCCCTCAAAGATCAAAACGTCGGGGAGGTCTAATTATACGTCCAAATTGAGAAACAATATTATGTGGGTCATGATTATTATTTAGGTTAGCATTGGACATGGAGGATGTATTACTTGAGGGACCAGGAACATTATTTTGTTGACTATGACCAATATTGTTCTTATGACTAATATTAACATTGTTCTTATGACTAATATTAACATTTACTTGTTGATGAACATTTCGTGGAAGTTGTTCAGGGTATAACTCGGGTTCAAGCAAATACTCATTTTTGTTGGGTTTTGTATATGATAATTTCATTTGGCTTGTGTTCCTCCTGACTATTTTATTGTTACTTTCCTTCCTTACCCAATATGATCTGGGTTCTACAGCTTTTTCGATAATAACAGCTTTATCCCAGTATTTGTCTTTAGAACTTTTCATTACTACTTTATCGCCAATCTTAAACACGGTTGGGACTTTGCGTGTTGTTTTATCATAGTGTAGTTTCAGGCGTTTCTTTTGATCACATAAATATTTGTAGGTATTGCTTTCAATTTTAGGCTCTAATTTATTACTCATCATTGGTAATTGATCTCTAAGACTCCTACTATGTAAGATTTGAGCTGGAGATGCATTCAGGCTGATTATTATAGTATTGTTATATTCCATTACCAACTCTCTGTAGTCTAGGTGATCATCGAAACTTTTTTTCAAAATTTTTTTTCCTATACCTACAGCTTTTTCAGCTAGTCCATTACTTTGGTGATAATGGGGAGTGCATGTGAGGATTGTGATATCTTTATTTCTGTAGTAATTTCTACATTTGCTTGAGATGAAAGGTAAGTTATCTGCTATTAAAATTTCTGGGTAACCAAGCTTGGTGAAAGTATTTTGGAATGAGTCTATTATTGAGTTTGAAGTCTTATCTTTAAGTAAGGAAATTTCTATCCAGTGTGAAAAATAGTCTACTAATACTAAATATGCATTTGAACCAAATTCCAGAATATCTGCACCAACTTTATTAAACCTAAGTTTTGGAATTGAATGAGGTAGTAAAGGTTCTTTGTAATTACTAGGCATATATTTTTCGCATGTTCTGCATTGTTTTATGTATGCTGTGATATCGGTAGTAATATCTGGCCAATAACACAGGTTTCTTGCCTTATTTATCGTTTTACTAATTCCTATATGACCTTTATGCAGCAATTTCATCATTGGATATCTAAGACTCTTTGGTACAATTATTTTATCCTCAGTGAATACTATTCCTGCCTCTACATAAATGGAATCTTTTAGTTTATAGTAAGGTTTACAGTTTTGTGGAACTGATTTTTCTTTTGGCCATCCATTGAAATAATACTCAGAAATTTGTGTCAGTACCTCATCTTTACTAACGGCAACTCTTAGTGTATTTTTTTTCTCTTCACTCATGGGCAAGTGTTTTGATACCAAATGCACCATTTCAAACATCTCAGGATCGTTACTATCTACTTTTAAACTAGATCTAGATAACATGTCTGCAAAATGTATATCTTTTCCAGGTATATAATAAACATTGAGAGAATATTTTAATAATTTAAGTCTAAGCCTTTGCAATCTTACAGATCCAATTTTACATATTGGTTTTTTCATGATAGATATTATTGGTTTATGGTCAGTTTGTACATCTACTTCAGAGTTGTAAATGAAATCATGAAATTTTTGTGTTCCAAAGTGAATAGCCAATAATTCTTTTTCCGTTTGGCTGTAGTTGATTTCATGATCATTCATATTACGTGATGCACAAGCTATCAGTTTGAGAATTTTATTATCATATTCTTGAAACATACAACATCCCAGTCCATTTTTTGAAGCGTCACATTGAAGAATTATTTTTTTCTTTTGGTCAAATGAAACAAGTGCTGGGGAATTGCATATAATTTTCTTTAAATCATCAAAACATTTTTGATGAGATGGCAACCATTGCCACTCCACTGTAGACTTTAATAATTCACAAAGGGGTTGTATATGGTCAGCCATATTAGGAATGTATCGTCTAACATAATTAAATGAACCTATAATTCTTTGCAATTCGGTTTTATGCATGGGACGTTCTAGTTTGCAAAGTGATTCTACCCTATCTGGGTCGATTTCCATCCCTTTTTCAGAGAATATTTGCCCCATAAACTTCACATGTTTCTTAGAATACTGAAATTTATCTTTATTAAATTTTGCTCCTACTTCTCTGGCCCTATTAACTACCATTTCAACAGTTTTATCATGCTCTTCTTTTGTACAACCCATCACAATCATATCATCATGACATATCAAAACATTTTCAATATTCCCAAATCTTTTCTCTACTTCTTCTTCGAATAAGTCTTGTGAGTTTGACAAACCATATGGTAAAACTAAATATCTGTAGATACCAAATGGGGTTGCGAAACAACATTTCCAGGACGATTCTTCATCTAATGTCAGATGGTGATAGCCCTCAGCTAAGTCAAAGACTGTAAATAATTTTTTGCCACTTATACTTGAACATATATCTTCAATTCTGTGAATTAGCCTAGGTTTACGTACTATTTGTTTATTTAGGTCTGAAGGGTCTAGACATAACCTCAATTTACCATTGGGTTTTTCAACAATAACAATTCGGTTTATACTCATGTGGTTATCAATATCATCTACTTTAACAATAGCTTTTCTATCAACTAGCCTATCCAACTCATTTTTCAGTGCACCTCTTATAGCTAATGGTATTTTAGTAGGAGGGTGGCTGACAGACTCAAAATCTGGTATAGTAGTAATCTTATGATTACCAGAAAATTTACCATGACCAGTAAAAATATCAAGATGTTGTTGAATGAATTTATCTTTTTCAGAAGGTTTACTAGAAACATCAATTTTGTTTATTCTTTTGATCAAACCCAAACTTAAACAGGCATGACCACTCAGAAGGATTTTTGATGCCCCTTCAACTATCACAAAATCTTCATAAATATCATTATTTTTATATTTACAGTGTAGATTAACAATTCCTATGGTTTTTGCTTGAGTACCTTCAAAACCTTTTACTATATAATTAGTTTTCCGTACTTTGAACTGTTTATTTACCTTTCTCAAAATTTCTTTGGGTAAAATACTTATATCAGCTCCTGTGTCAAGCTTAGCCCTAACTCTTTTGTCTTCTATTTGTATAGTTTCATCCCAATCACCCTTATCATTACAATTTACATTACCTATAAAAAAGTTTGATGTTCTTGTGATCAAAAATGGCGAAAACAATTTATATTTTGATGTTTTTATAGAAAAGAAACTAACACACTCAGATACATACAGTGTGTCCACCTTAAGGACTTACCACCCCTGTAAAATTGTTATTATCTGACCGATTTCAAGAAACTTTTTTTTGTTGGATAGGTGTTTGAAATGTCCATCCAACAAGAGTGATTTTACTCATGAACTGTAATCGTGGCCAACTGCGACCAACTTTATTGACCCATATTTGAGAAAGTACTATTAGGGATTTTTTTTCACAAAAAACAATGATGGATTCTGAATCACGATCACTTGAAAAACACCTTTAATGATTTTTATCATCATAAAACACAGGGTGTCCAAAAAAAAACGAATTATGTTTTTTTTTAATAGGTGATCAGAAAATGTAGTATTGTGGTATTTTTGAGAAGAATTGATGACACATTATTATTGAGGATCACTTTGAACATATATCTGTATCGATTTTCATTATTCAAAAATACGATGTGTATGAGAAAACAATTAAAAAGAAAAAGTAGGCAATATTTTTTCATCAACTAAAAAAAATATTAATTTGATTTTTCGAACACCCTGTGTTTAATGATGATGAAAATCAGTACAGGTATGTTCCAAGTGATCCTGATTCATCTTTTTATTTTGAGTGAAGAATTATCAGGACGAAAAATATTGCTTCCCTATCCTTATTTTTAATGTTTTTCTCAGACACATTGTATATTCAAATAACGAAAATTGGTACATGATGTATATTTGAAATAATTCTCAATGAAAATTTGTGATTATTTCTCCCTAGAAAAACCACAGAACTAGATTTGCTGATCACCTATTTGAAGAAAATGATGATTCGTTTTTTCGGACACCCTGTGTTTTATGATGATGAAAATCGGTACAGGTATATTTCAAGTGGTACTGATTCAGAATCCATCATCAAGTTTTGTGGAAAAAAATCCCTAATAGTACTTTCTGGAATATGGGTCATTGAAATTTGTCGCAGTTGGCCACGATAACAGTCCAAGAATTAGATCACTCTCTCGTTGGATGGGCATTTCAAATACCTATTCAACAAAAAAAAGTTTCTTGAAATTGGTCGAATAATAACGATTTTACAGGGGTGGTAAGTCCTTAAGGTGGACACACTGTATATACCTATAATGACTCCAATCACTGTTTTCGACACAAAATGGCAAGTTTAAATTTCCTAGTACATAGACTAGTTTCATTTCCTCTGAGCAAACAAAGATACGATATGTTTTGGGACTGTTGTTTATAAGAGTGGCTGGCGTCGATTGTTATGACATCAAAATACTAATAATAATAATAATATACGTTTATTCAAAAACGTTTACAAAATATATATTGGAACATACTACATCAGATAGGTATTTTGAATAAACTGGGAAAAACCTTACGAAGTTAACCTTGTAGTAAGGATAAAAAACAATGTACATAGGTCAATAAATATTTAACAATATTGAATTATCACAAGGGAAAAATTGTCTCATTAAGAAATGAGACAAGTATAGGTATTTAATTCATAATATATAGCGTGTGTAGTAGATGAATTAATATGTAGACATAAATTTGAATTAACACTCAGGAATTCTACGACTTTTCGAGCGGATGGAAACAATCACGGAAGAATCCCAATTCCTTTCAATCCCATCAAGTACACAAGAGAACGCGATAAGGTTTTCGAAGACTAAGGTTTTGAAAGCGTTTAGGCAATTCATTAAATAATCCAAAAGATAAGGTGGACACACTTGAAAAGTCAGGAATATATGAAATCAGTTGTAGTGATTGTGATAAAACATATATATAGGCCAAACCAGGCGTCCCATAAAAACAAGGTTCAAAGAACACGTACTTTTAGCACATATAAAATATGGTAGGTTAGATAAATCGTGTGTAGCCGAACACATGTTCAATCACAATCATAACACACATATTGATGACCTCAAATTAGTTAGGAAAGTTAATAATGCTAGAAAATTAGATGCATATATATGAAAGTTTAGACATCTTTAAGAATAGGTAGTGATATAGTAATGAATAAGGATAACGGACCTATCCCATTTAGTCCTCTGTATAGAGTTAAGTGATATAACATGTGAACTATCAAAAAAAAAATAAAATTTGTATATCGCTACTTCAAAGTTGGGAACCAACTCCCCAGAAGTCGAAACTTGTGCGGGGTTAGGAAGAGCGGGACCTACAGCTTATAGTGGAATTCGAACCACTTCTAGGGCATCGAGGTGCCATTAAAACATTAACTTGACGGTTATTGTCTATTCTCGGTTGGGTACTGGACATATACTTAGTAAAGTAGCTCACTCTAGGATATAGAGCATTTAGTTTCAATCTTCTCCTGAATAAAGATATGCTAATTAACATAGCGAAACACGTGTCAAGGTGCAAAGAATCGTTTTGTTTAGTGCTATAAAGCAGTATGTAGTGTATCATCATGCCAAAGGTTCCAGTCTTGGATATAATAATTAGGCAGTTATTATTTTTAATAATTAAGGGAGGCCACGTTTTTTGCTAGTGAGTGTATACCGGGTGTCAACGAATCTATATTAGACAAGTCATAACTTCTAGACTATTAGGTGTGTATCAAAATGGGATTTGGTATAGGTAAATTGTATGTGAAGAGGAAAGTTTTCGCATATTTTTCACTTTTCGGTCACTTCCGGTTTCACCGGAAATGGTTCCGGTTCTAAATTTTTAAATGGAACACCCTATATATTGTAGCATTTTTGGATTTCTGAGACAATTCTAGGTCAGAATGTGACATTTTCGAAAGTTTTTATGCCTACATAATTTTTTGGGAGTAACTTTTGAAATTACATTTAGGTGGCCATAATCGGAAGTAAACTACAGTTCTCAACACACCGAATGGACCACTCATGATTTGACTCTATTTCGAAGACCTGTATTTTTTTAAAAAATTGACCGATCTTCATGCGGTGTTCGATATCAGATGTGATGTTTCATCGACTTCAAAGAGAGCTAGAACAATCTGAAAAAGTCCGCAAAACAAAACTCACACAGGGTGTAAAGTGGAACCATTACACTATGGTCTACATTTCCAATGCTGCCAGAACTCGAGAAATTTTTTTCTGATCAAAAGTCAGTCATATTATGATACACTGGGACCTCATCTCGGGACATTTTCGTGATTTCTCCTTAATTGGCCATTGGAACAAAAATTCGATTTTTTTTCGAAAGTCTTGCATTTCTTGATTTTTTCCTCTAGAACTCCACTTGAGCTGACTATTGGGAAAAACTGTTCTCATGTTTTATGGAGGATAATGAAAGACGAAAAAAGCACTTTTTTGGATTATACAGGATGATAAGAAACTAGGACAAAATCTCATTTCAGTGAAAAAAATAAAAAATGGTGACTAAAACTATGGCCCATTCGATCCAGTATATTCAGAAACGGCCTTCTCGATATCCATCATTTATATTAGACTACTAACTCGAGATGTTTTCGAAAATTCGCCTCTAAGTGAAATACAGGATGAAATTTTTCAATTCAAACTTGTTTCCTGATATCGATGATTTTCAATATTTATTGCCCAAGTATGAGAAACAGAGAATTGTTGTTCAATATACTGAGTGTTTTACAACTACGATATTACATGAGGAGTCTATCACAAAAAAATTTAATAGAAGTGAAACGTGATGGAAAATAAAATTTGTAACACTTTATATCAACTACAACTATTCGAAAAGGGTGATAGGAAAATAGGACAATACAGGGTGAAAATTTTCAATTCAAACTTTTGTTTCCTGATATCGATGATTCTCATCATTTTATCAACGGATTTCCAATATTAATTGCCCAAGTATATGAGACACAGAGCATTGTTGTTCAATATACTGAGTGTTCCACAACTTATCTGACAAATTACGAACTCTAGAAAACAATAATGTTAGAAGAATGTGGTGACCAGCATTATCTCCAGATCTGAATTTGATTGAACATGTGTGGAGCCGAATGAAACTTGACCTATCGAGAAGGCGAGGCACCCCAAAATAATGACAACCTTATCCAGAATGGGCGGCAATATCAATAGACTTCATCAACAACCTCATAAAATCTATGCCAAACCGATTTCATGAGGTTTTGTTGAATCGGGGAGGCCTACCAAGTACTTAAATTTAGGAAATCTAGTTGGATCTTCATAATGCTGAAGAATTCAATAATGTCATATTTCGCCAATAGAGCCCTTTTAGAATAGTTTTAGTGGATATAAAGTGTTACAAATTTTATTTTTCATCTCGTTTTACTTCTATAATTTTTTTTGTGATAGACTTCTTATGTAATATCGTAGTTGGTGGTTGAAATTTGTCAGATAAGTTGTAGAACACTCAGTACATTGAACAACAATACTCTATGTCTCATACTTGGGCAATAAATATTGGAAACCATCAATATCAGGAAACAAGTTTGAATTGGAAATTTTCATCCTGTATTTCATTTAGAGGCGAATTTTCGAAAACGTCTCGAGTTAATGATGGTCTAATATAAATAATGGATATCGAGAAGGCCGTTTCTGAATATACTGGATCGAATGGGCCATAGTGTTAGTCACCATTTTTGATTTTTTTCACTGAAATGAGATTTTGTCCTAGTTTCTTATCATCCTGTATAATCCAAAAAAGTGCTTTTTTCGTCTTTCATTATCCTCCATAAAACATGAGAACAGTTCTTCCCAATAGTCAGCTCAAGAGTGGAGTTCTAGAGAAAAAAATCAAGAAATGCAAGACTTTCGAAAAAAAAATCGAATTTTTGTTCCAATGGCCAATTAAGGGAAAATCACGAAAACGTCTCGAGATGAGGTCCCAGAGTGTATCATAATATGACTGACTTTTGATCAGAAAAAAATTTCTCGAGTTCTGGCAGCATTGGAAATGTAGACCATAGTGTAATGGTTCCACTTTACACCCTGTGTGAGTTTTGTTTTGCGGACTTTTTCAGATTGTTCTAGCTCTCTTCGAAGCCGATGAAACATCACATCTGATATCGAAAACCGCATGAAGATCGGTCAATTTTTAAAAAAAATACAGGTCTTCGAAATAGAGTAAAATTATGAGTGGTCCATTTGGTGTGTTGAGAACTGTATATGGGGATATGTCAAAGAAAGGGTCTACTATGCAACAGCCCCAACCACTCTCGAAATCTTAGAAGAAAGGATTCTACAGGCATTTAGAAGTATAACGCCACAAATATTATGAAACGTGTTGAAAGAAACAATTGAACGAACTGAAATGTGTCTCGAACAAGTTGGAATGCACTTTGAAAATTTACTATAGTGAAAATTTTGAGAAATTAGGAAATTGAAAGAAATGTACGTGCATCGCTGAAGTTATTGTTAATTTTGTTAGATTTGTTGATCCAATCGCAAATAAATTAGTATCGTTAGATTCGTCAAAATATCCTATTTTCGGAAAGTGCTTGTCAAAAAATGTTCGCCATTTGAAAAATAATAGTAAGACATAAAAATGTAATTTTGCCAACTTGTCTTATTCATATCTAACATACTTGTCACTAAAACTTCGCGATTGTAATTTTCTGATATCACCTGAGGTCCTGAGATTAGTTTACTTCCGATCATGGCCACCTAGATGTTATTTCCAAAGTGAACTGAAAAAATTAAGTAGTCATGAAAACTTTCGAAACTGTCACATTCTGATCTAGAATGGTCTCAGAAATCCAAAAATGTTACAATATACAGGGTGTTCCATTTAAAAATTTAGAACCGGAGCCATTTCCGGTGAAACCGGAAGTGACCGGAAAGTGAGAAATATGTGTGTGTGTGTTAAGTGAATATTCGCCTTCTTGATTAACCTATACAGAGTCAATATGGAAAATAATTTATAGCAAAAACAACATCATCATAACAATTTTATTCAATTTATCGTGTAGTACATTTTACAAGTTTGTTACTATAAACAATGTGTAAATATATGAGGCCCTGCTACTTTAAAAATTCGATAAATTTACATCCAACGCGTACAATAAAAAAATAATATAATATAATAGCTCTGCTAAGCTTTTCAAATGCACATTCTTCAGAATAACTTATATTGAATAATGTAACTGGAATTATTTGTTTGCATCGATCGTTTGCTTAACTTTCTCGTAATTGGCTCCTGAAAATGTCGTGATAACTTCCTTGTTCTTGATGAAAACAAAGGTCGGCATAGACGAGATGTTGTACTCCATGGCAATCTCTTCGCATTCATCGACATCAACCTATAAAACAAAAACAATAGGTACTTAAACAAAGAGTCAATTTTCCGTTCTTCTCTAGCAGTTGAGAAAGTATAGTCCAACCGCTACTTAGATAGTACAATAACAGACAGAGAGGGAGAAAAGTCTATTAGTAGGGCATTGATGATTATCGAAATACAAATCCCTTCGATTATGATAAACAAATGCGCTCGTATGGTTGCCTGAAAGCGACATAATTTGTTTCAAAAAATAGTAGGGATTCTGGATGATAATCATCAATGAAACGGGGTGTATTTGTTAAGATTATTTCACTAATCATTTCATGAATATAACAATAATTTGATGTCATATTTACATTTGCAGTCGATTATGCAACTAACGATACGTGACGATGCATCGATTGCTATCTAGTAGTTGACAAGCAGCTAGAGACATAACGCACCAAATATTGTCGCGCGTTTCGTCTCGTCAGTGGCCAGACTTTGAGCAAGAATCGCTCGGAATCGCTCGCAATATTTGATGCGTTCTGTCTTTAGACACTAGCGTGAAATTGTGAAAGGTTAGGTTGATATAAAAAATGTTTGTAAAATGCCGATCATACTGAAATTCTTCGATACAAATTAAAATTCAGTGCCTATCACCATTTTGTCTGAAGTTTAGTGTTGATTTCCTGAATTTGAAAATATTATGACGTCCATGTCTATAACAGCCTGTTGAATGTACACTCGTCTTCAGAAAACATTTTTTTTTCATGTTCTGGTTTCCACGAAAAGGGAGATCCTGTAATGTTCAGAGAACATCGTGAGAACCAGGGAAAATAAGGTAGGAATTCGTGTTCTTCTTAAATATCTGGAGGTTATATGCCTCGGGGGAACACCTCACTTGGTAATGTGTTCTGCAAGTCTCCAAAGTGACCACGAAGGGGTGCGAAGCCTTAACTCGACGGGTTAATCTCGCGGGGACTGCCAATGGAGGAGCGATTGTTGATGATATTTCATATGAGCATCGTCCATGAAAATATCTATAAAATAGAGACAGATCGACAACTTTTCTACAGAGAAGTGAGTGAGTTTGTGAGCGAGGCATCACCCAAGACACGAATTGCCCTGTTTTGGACAGAATCCAACAGTTTCAGGGTATGTTTGGGCGCTGCACTCCAAATATGGGAACAGTATTCCAGGGCAGGTCGGATCTGTACCTTATAGATCATAAGCAGCTGACTGGATGTGAAATAGCTCCTGGCCCGAAACAGAAAACCAAGTTTTTGAGATGCACTTTTAGCAATTGATCTCACGTGATTTTACCAAGAAAGGTTATTGCTAATAGTAATACCAAGCATCGAAATGGATGTCTTCAAAAGTATGGTTACTCCTGACAAGCTTATGTTGGGCACAATGAGATCGGCTTTTCTAGAGAAAAGGCATGCTTGTGTTTTGTTTGCATTGAAATATATCAAGTTATTGGATCCCCATTCGAGAATTGTTGTCAAATCCATATTAATGTTGTCAACATTTCTTCCTCGTTCGTTTCTGATTTGCCTGGCTGGTATTGGAGCCCTGGAAGAGAAGGCGGTATGGAAGGTACTGTCATCCGCGAAGCGAACATGAAGTTACTTCCAACAAATCGTTGATTTGGAGAAGAAATAGTGTTGGTGCTAGAATTGATCCTTGCGGAACACCAGCATTTATGATAAGAGAGTCAGATGAAACTCAGTCGACCACTACATGGAGAGACCTGTTTGAGAGAAAACTAGCAAGCAGAGAACATAGCTGGGGAGGCAAGCCATAAGATGGAAGCTTGGCGAGGAGTCCGTGGTGCCAGACTCGATCGAATGCCTTGGAGATATCAAGTGCCACTGTTGTATGTTTCATCATATCTTTCAATAGATTGCTGCCATATATGTGAGACGTAAGCGAGCAGGTCACCAGTTGATCTCTGATGACGGAAGCCATATTGACTATCGTTGATAATACCTGAATGTTCCAATGTGACACATTTGCGACATGTTTTCTGAAAACGAGTGCACCTACCCAGAGATATTTTGCTTTATATTTGATCAAACTACCAATGAGGAAGCGTAATACAAAATCGAAAACACAGCCATGTAGGTATCCAGTAGCCAATCAACAACCGAAATACAAAAACGAAAACATCATGTTTTCAATTATTAACACAAATATTTCAACTAAACATGTGTATTTTGAAAAGAGAGGGATAATCGAGAAAATACCATTTGATCAGACTATATAAATGAAATGAGTTGAATAATTCTAACGCCGAATATATTAATCGATTTTCACTCGTCCTTGAGACGTTCTTATCATCGAAATTGATCAAATAATCAGACTTTCATGCGAAAATATTACTGATAAAGATATGCGTCTGTCATGCTTTCGCAATTTTGGAGTAATCTTTTTTTCATCATTACAAGCTTTTATGCACATCAGGGAATCAAAGGTCATTGAGATACTTTCTATGTCAACAACAAAACAAGATGACGATTTCAAGATTTGAAATTTTTGTCCGATATAATTCAAATTTGATAAAGTTTTCAATGTCGGAGATTTTCAAGTTATATTTTCGAAAATTAATGTATATTACAAATGGTGGCTCCAAGATGGCAAACGTAGATTAGTAATTAATATGATCCTATTCGATTCAAAGTTAGTTTTTGGGAGTTTCTAGGGTCGAAAATCAAGTATTGCCGAATTTCATGAATTCAAGATGGCAGCTCCGAGATGGCAAACAAGATTTATAATTATATTCCGATACGATTCAAAATCACTATGTCGAAGTTTTCTGGGTCGGAGATTTCGAATATGTTGTTAAAATTCATGAATTCAAAATGGTGACTCAGAGATTGCGAACGAGATTTGCAATTATGATCCGATACGATTCGGATGTTTTCTGGGTCAGAAATTATGAATTTACAAGTATTTACCCGCAGCTCCGCTCGCATTGCAGCCCTTGAAAAAATATCAAAAATCATTTTACTTTCCAATAGAACTGCATCAATGTGATTCAGTATTTGAAAATTACTACATACAATGAAGTTTCAAAAACCGAAAACATGCTTTATTAAACTTAAAACGTATTTCACTACATCATGCTTCCGCATGGATTATTTGTTATGCCCTGTCTCTGGATAGACCAATTCAGATAGGTAGTATTGAATTCGTGGATTCAGATTGCGCAGACGACTGAAACGTCAATGTCATTCGTGGTCAAGTCACTGAAAAGCAACAAATCTGAAGAATATCTCTCATGTATAATGAATTTGCGCCTTCGAAGTGCCGATTGATAAGGGTATCAATGAAAGAGTTTGCTGGGAACACTAGGAAAACGAACTAACGTCATACTAAGAACAATATGGCGAATGCCTCGAGAGGACATAGGAAATACAAAAGAATACGACATTGAACAAATTTTTCATTTGAATGCAATAAAAGGAAGAATATTATATACAGGGTGTCCCGGAATCAGCCTGCCAAACTTCACCAGCGGCTTCTACGGCCAAAAATAAGAAGAAAAGTTTCAATGAGTCCTAAAGGAGATGCGGCCCCCTGAGAGAGGGCTTTTCGAATATTTCCGGAAAGCCTTGTGATGAAATGATGCAATTTGGTACAAGAATTGAACTTTCCATATCCAATTTCGGAATCATTTTATTTTCACTGCATTGGGCACAGGAAGTTTATTTCTTGTACCGAATTGCATCATTTCATCACATGGCGTTTCAGAAATATTCAAGGAATATCATCTCTCTCAGGGGGCCGTAGCTCCCTTAAGAGACATTTTTCGACTCATGTTCATTGAACCTTTTCTTCCTATTCTTGTTCGTAGAAGCCACTCGTGAAGTTTGGCAGGCTAATTTCGGGACAGCCCGTATATGATACCTGGAGGTTTGAATAAATATGAGATGTTTTCTTATTTTCAGAGCATGAAAATGAAATATTATTTTTGAAAATGTTTTCTTCTACTGTCAATATATTATCTTTACATTTTTAAGTAGAAAACAGTTAATCTGAAATTTTGGTAGCTTTTATTTAACTTGCAATGTATGTATATAATATATGTTCGGATGGAATGTTTGAACTCAATTTTGAAGTAGATATTTTCAGCCGATTGAGCAGAGATTTAGTATACACGTTTAGTTTGGATGACAATGCACGATAAGGTGTGTAATCTTATTCTAAATCCAATATGGCGGACCATTCAATATAGCGGAATAGTTTTCAATGCACGTCTACAATATGGGTATCAAATGAAAGGGCTAGTTGAGAGCAACTCAAAAAATAATGTGACGTAATTCTGAATCCAATATGGCGGACCATCCAAGATGGCAAAATAGTTATTTCTAATGCAATTCTACAATATGGGTATCAAATGAATGGGCTCGCTGAGAGCAACTCGAAAAATAATGTGAAGTCTTTCTGAATCCAATATGGAGGAATACTGCTCGATCTTTGCGACTGGTCAAGCATACGTGGCCTTAAGTAAGGTAAAATCATTAGGTCTCCTTATTGAAGAGCTGGACTGTTCGAAATTAACCGGCAAACGACCTTGCAACAATGATGCCTCGAATGAGATGAACAGTAAGATACATTAAGAGTGAAACAAATTTAAAAAAAAAACTTTTATTCAAACGCTCTAAATGAAGAAAATTAAAATTTTCTTTTAAATTTTTACTATCAAATATTATAACCTCATTATACACAATGTATATGATCATAAAAGCTTGTCGCGAAATGTTGCGCGATTTACTTGTGTAAATAAACTAGTACTAATTTAATTATGTGAATCCTGCTTAGTTTCAATTTTTGGAAATGTCAATGCAATTAAATATTGATCATGCTCTCCAACTTCAAATATTATGATATTTTTCGTCCAATAAATCGGTTGCAAGATATGACAGGCAAACCAGAAAAACTCCCGAATTTTATTTTTTTTTTGCATTTTTTGACCTGAGGCGGTCCTGCTACGAGGCAGCAAACTTCAGATTCGCTTCCGGACGCCTAGAAACATATGATCCCGTTGAGAAACCTTCTACCGTATTCGAACAACACTCTACCAAAAATCATTCCGCTATAGATCGGCAAAGCTTTGGAATTCTTTGCCAATGGAAGTATTCCCAAAAACCTAAAACCTCCGAAGGTTCTAAAAATTTCCAACATCTACCTCCTTTCTCTATGTTTCCACGAACATTATATGAATTTCCTTTCGTGCGCTCCGAGAGATGAAAAAAAAATTACGAGACAATAACAATAGAACACCATTTGATCAGTCTATATTCGTACTGACCTTAAGGATAACGATATCGGTCATTTCATTAGCGAGCTCTTCCAATTTAGGGCCAATCATCTTGCAAGGGCCACACCAAGTGGCATGGAAATCCACCAGCACCAATTTGTCACCGGCTTCTGCCAGTTTCGAGTCCAAATCGGCCTGCAAAAATCATATAAAATATGGTTAAAGTGCGAAATCCCATAACTCCATTTCGATAAACTAGATAGACACGAAACGCTATACAAAGATTAATTCGATCAATGATAATTTTTTTCGTTAACTTCATGTTATTTGGGATTGAAAGGTAATATACAGTGTGTCCACCTTAAGGACTTACCACCCCTTTGAAAATGTTATCACCTGACCCATTTCGAAAAACTTCTTTTTGTTGGATGGGTATTTGAAATGTCCATCCAACAAGAGAGTGATTTTACTCATGAACTGTAATCGTGGCCAACTGCGACCAGCTTTATTGACCCATATTTGAGAAAGTACTATTAGGGATTTTTTTTCACAAAAAACAATGATGGATTCTGAATCACGATCACTTAAAAAACACCTTCACTGATTTTTATCATCATAAAACACAGGGTGTCCGAAAAAAACGAATTATGTTTTTTTTTTTAATAGTTGATCAGAAAATGTAGTATTGTGGTATTTTTGAGAAGAATTGATGACACATTATTATTGCGGACCACTTTGAACATATCTGTACCGATTTTCATCATTCATAAAATACTATGTGTATGAGAAAACAATGAAAAGAAAAAGTAGGCAATATTTTTTCTTCGACTCAAAAAAAATATTAATTTGATTTTTCGAACACCCTGTATTTGATGATGATGAAAATCGGTACAGTTATGTTCCGAGTGATCCTTATTCATCTTTTTATTTTGAGTGAAGAATTATCAGGATGAAAAATATTGCTTACCTATCCTTTTTAATTTTTTTCTCAGACACATTGTATATTCAAATTACGAAAATTGGTACAGGTATATTTGAAATAATCCTCAATAATAATTTGTGATTGTTTCTTTCTAGAAAAACCACAGAACTTCATTTGCTGATCACCTATTTGAAGAAAATGATGATTCGTTTTTTCGGACACCCTGTATTTTATGAAGATGAAAATCGGTACAGGTATATTTCGAGTGGTACTGATTCAGCATCCATCATTAAGTTTCGTGGAAAAAAATCCCTAATAGTATTTTCTGGAATATGGGTCATTGAAACTTGTCGCAGTTGGCCACGATAACAGTCCAAGAATTAGATCACTCTCTCATTGCATGGGCATTTCAAATACCTATCCAACAAAAAAAGGTTTTTCGAAATTGGTCGGATAATAACGATTTTACAGGGGTGGTAAGTCCTTAAGGTGGACACACTGTATGTGTGCATTTTATAGTTTCCTATTTTTCTGGGAAAAATGACTTATGCGTTATGCGTTTTTGTTACTGTAATTTAAAAAGAGAATTAGACTTATGAGGTTTATATTCTCTGCTTCATTCATTTTTATTTTTCAATGGTTATTTAGATTGTTTTCAATTAGAAGCTCAGAATTGGCGAAAACTAATGAAAAATGGAAAATGATGTATTAAAAGTGTTATTGGAGTCCTTGTCTCCAGATCCAGAAGTTCTAGCAGTTCTTCTGATAGTTCGGATGATGAAATATTGTTTATGTTAGGAAGTAGACGAGATAGGTTGAAAATTTTCAGCCACCTATATACAAAACATTGCATTGAATTTTGATGAAATGGATAGTCATTAATACGAGTTCTCTGTTGGTACCTACTACTCAAGTTTCCTGAATGTTTGCACTAGGTCACTGGATGGTATTAGTTTCATAAGAGTTCGGACACAGAAATGACAACTGTTAGGGTTTTTGAATGTTTAGATTTATCAAGTTATACACCTTGCATTGTGACAATAGCACCATTGTCGTCCCGCGCTTTTTATTCAAAATTGTTTGAATTTGACAATACATTTTTTCTACGACTGCTATGAAAAGTAGCGTAATTCTCATGGCTTACTCAATTTCAAAACCACGAATTGCTCATACCTGTGAGAAATATTATTTCTCACAGCACTTTGCCAACACCACGCATAGTAGGTACCTTTTATATGGAGAATCAACTAAAATCGACAAAAACTTAGTTGGCCGCTGTTGTCACGAACAACTGTCAACAGAATTTATTTCAATTTTTGAGGTAGTTATCAATCGTGTTTCGATAAAAAATCGCAATTTCATTGAATATTAGTAAGACATAATATACATATTTGTACCAGTGATAGGTAAATAATATGGAAACTTATGAAAGCAGTGACGATTTTGACAATACTCCACCAGAAATATTGGAACAAGCGGCAAAAGTAACATTAGATTTGTTGCCGGAAATTTCCCGAAAGAAGTATGAATTGGCATATGGGAAATTCATGGAATGGAGAAGAAATACGAAAATAAAATCGTTTTCGGAAAGTGTACTTTTGGTATACTTCGAAGAAATGTCGAAAACTTTGAAGGCGTCAACACTTTGGTCACAATATTCGATGTTGAAAAGTACCATCAGTATTAAACATAACATTGATATATCCACGTATCAAAAATTACGTGCATTTTTGAAAAGAAAGTCTGACAATTACTTCCCAAAGAAATCAAACATATTAACAGCCGACCAATTGCAGAGATTTTTAAAAGAAGCTCCAAACAAGGAATATCTACTAATAAAGGTGGGTTTATTATTTAAATTTGAACTATTTTTCGAATTTCTTCCGCTTTTTTCCTCGAATTAACAGCTTTTTATAGTTAGTGGGTGTATTCAGTAGGTAAAAATAATTAGATAATCTTCAAAAAGTCAATTTCATATTGTGGAAGATGAGTATATGCCTATGAATAAATATTTTAATAACTACTCCGTGGTGTAGTGGTAGTGCTTCCGCTTAGGATACTAACGGCCCGGGGTTCAATACCCGGCCAGGGATGATAAATTTTTTTAATTATATAAATGATTTTACATCCTGATATTTTTATTTGTAGGTTGCAGTGGCTATTGGCGTAGCAGGGGCATGTCGTAGAGATGAACTGTGGAAATTAAAAGTCGATGATTTAGAGGATCTAAATTCGGCTTTGTTGGTGAAATTAGATAACACCAAAACAAAGAAGCCAAGAACTTTCACTGTAACGGGGGAATTTTATAATATATATAAAAAATATGCCGCTCTTCGACCGAATGATTTGGCAGAAAAACGTTTCTTCTTGAATTACCAGAACGGAAAATGTACTAGACAAGTAGTCGGCATCAACAAATTTGGTAGTATGGCAAAGAGAATTGCAATTTTTTTAAAATTGGAAAATCCCCATTTATATACAGGACACTGCTTCAGACGTTCTTCGGCAACAATTTTAGTAAATGCAGGAGGTGACATATTAACCTTAAAGCGCCATGGAGGATGGCAATCCAGTACCGTGGCAGAAGGATACGTCGGAGACTCTATTAAAAATAAAATGGACGTTGCAAATAAAATCGTCGACTCTATTGAAAAACCAGTAGAACTATTCACTGAAATGGAGACAGAAAATGCACCACTGTACATAAATAATCAACCTTCAACTTCTACTTCTACAATTAATATAACAGAAAATTTACTCAAAAACAATGACTTTCCTGGTTTGACCATACAAAATTGTAAGAATTTCACAATTAACTATAATTTCAAATGAATAATTCAACTGTTAAGAGGTAGGAAACTTGTTATTATGTTATGTTATTTTAGTTCTGCTATAACCCATAAAAAATAAAAATTGAGTTACATTGTTCTTTGAATATGTGCAGTCGTAGAAAAAGTATAGTGTGCAACATGTGGGGAAAAGTACTTTCCACACTCGTGAGAAAAGTTGAACTTTTCCCACTTGTTACACAATATACTATTATAGGCCAGGTAGCCGTGCGGACAGAGTGTCTATATTCTAATTCGCATTCGCTTGCCGGTCGTGGGTTCGATCCCCGTCGACTGCAGAAATTTTTCTGATGGCCCAAGAAAGTGTTTGGGATCACACGTTAAAAGGTAAGGCCCCCGTCATTCCTTGCTCGCACAAGACTTTCGAAGACTTTTGAAGGTTGCTCGTAAGGGGGCAACCGAATGACGGATAGAACAAATTTTAGAACTAATTTTATGAACGTCAGAATTGTAATTTTAATAATTATACTTTCGAGGAAAAAGCAGCTATGGAAATCACTTGCTGTGTCATAAATGGTGCCAAATCTGATAAAAAATCAATTTTCCAAAACAAATATCAACCATTCGCTTATGGAAGGAAGATATGAAACGGCCTGGGTGGAAAATCAATTTCAAGAAGAGCTAAATTTGTGAGGTACTCATTAAAATTCACTTCTTATAACAGCATTTGATCAGAATGAAAGAATGAAAGAAATATTTTAGGCCCAGTTTCGAACAGAAGATTTCAAAATCTGTTTGAGAGAATCTGCTGTTCCATCAATTTACGAAGCTGACGATTTCAAGAACTAAATTCCATTATTATCATCACACAAAATACAGAACAAAATAATCATGGAAAGGAAAGAGGAAATGGCCTTAATAATTACGATGGAGGTTATCGTTTTGGAGATATTTTCTATATCGATCCATGGTACTTAGCTCCTAGAGCACTCGCTGAGTGAAGTTGCTGAGAACTTTACAGAAAAAAGTATTTTTTTCTGTGACGGGAAAAAAGTTTGGCATTTCATCTCTGTTCGCAGGTTATAAAATGTTACTTTTCATAAATTACTTTTTTCCCGTGGGCAAAAAGTGAGTACTTCTTTCCCGGATATATATCACATATATATATACACTGTTGATAGCTTTTGTTGTGCTATAGTTCTGAAAAATGAGTCAATAATATCGTCTCCGAGAATGAACTGCAAGAGTCCTTTTATCTTCCATTCGACTTCGCGGTTACGTATATTACCTACTACACAACCACTAAATTCGCAATTTTTTGAAATCAAATCACAGAATTAGACTCACAGAAGTGACATCAGATATTTGATTACTTCAAAAGAATAATAAAGATGCCTACAACGCAGGTATCCCTACTGTTGAAAACTTGAAATTTCACGACGATAATTTTCAGATTTCAAAATAATGTAATATCTTCTCAATATTGATTCGTCCTTTCTTCTGTCACAGAAAAAAATAGTGTATTATACACGGGAAAAATATTAGATTTTAGCTCACGGTTTTTTGTCTCCCGACACAACCTGAAGCTAAAATCTACTACTTTTTTCCCTTGTATTATAAATAACTATAGTAGGTCTCGTCAAAATAAACTACTTTTTTCCTATGAAATGTTCATCGAAAAATGATTTGTTCTCTGTGTTTCAACACCCTGTATCTCCGGAATGAAGCATTTCCGGACACAAGCTTATATAGACTTTATTTCTTGAAATTGTCTCAGAAATACTTCACTTGAACGTACTTATGTTACTTCCTGTATATTGAGGATACCTACCTTTAATTTAATTTTAATAACTTCATGTTTCATACTTATCACTGGAGTACAGTATGACATACAATGAGGAATTATAGCTATAAGTTTACCCATATGTGTATATTTTCTAATATTAAAACGTTGGTACATGCATTCTTTTCATTTATATAACAGTTGTTCTGCTGGAAGTATATCACTATGAATTAAGGTGGGTGTTTGTACCCTATTTCCATTGTTTATCTACGACTATGATTGATTTGACAGAAAATATAACCTCTAATATCGTATCTGACAATCAGGCGCTACTAGGGAAATTGAAAAGACAAAGAGCAGAATATATGTCTTATTCTTTTATTCACTTAAACCATTGTATTATAGAAAATAGAAAAGGACAAAAGTTTGCACTAATTTCTTGAAATTCATGATGGGAAAGGAGGAAGCACCTACCACTCGAAATTTCTTAAATTTCTGTTGGTGTCATTAATGCATGCTATATTCTTTTATTTTCATATTCTAGCCTGATTCCGATCAATTCATCCATATTTGTTCTCAAATCGAATATTTGTTTGTAGTATTTTGAGGTTATAGTGTCGCTGTCATTTCGGAAGCCACCAGTAATGAATGAACGCGTGGTTACGTCAAACTGGAATCCACTAAAGAATATATGAACACAGTTGGTGGATTGATGGAGCCACCGGTGAATAAAAGAACATGCCTTTACTAGGTATGAAGGAACAAAAGTTTGCACTAATTTCTTGAAATTCATGATGGGAAAGGAGGAAGCACCTACCACTCGAAATTTCTTAAATTTCTGTTGGTGTCATTAATGCAAGCTATATTCTTATTTTCATATTCTAGTCTGATTCCGATCAATTCATCCATATTTGTTCTCAAATCGAATATTTGTGTATATTTGTTTGTAGTATTTTGAGGTTATAGTGTCGCTGTCATTTCGGAAGCCACCAGTAATGAATGAACGCGTGATTACGTCAAACTGGAATCCACTAAAGAATATATGAACACAGTTGGTGGATTGATGGAGCCACCGGTGAATAAAAGAACATGCCTTTACTAGTAATTGTGTCAAAATTACAACTTAGTGTGACTAAACATGTTGTCGCAGTAAGTTGTATGTTGCTTTGGTGGAGACATATCTTAACAATACGAATTGGTTAATATGGAAATAATTCTAAATTTCTGATTGGTAGAGTTACTCTATTTATATCCACATATATTCGAAAGATTATTTCAACTGTCAAACTTACACTCTTTGTAATTATGCATCAAGTTATCGGTGTACAGGGTGCGCCTCTTAAAATGGAACCCCCCTTAACTCTTTTGTTTTCGGAGATATGAAAAAATGTCAAATGAAGAAGTTGTTTGAAACGACCCAAACTTTCATTTCGTGAAGTTGTTTCATATACAGGTTCATTCGTTTTTCCAGAAAAAACATCAACTTTCATTTTTTCAATGGAACACCCTATATATTTTTCGACATGTCGATAGAACTTTTTTTTCTGAATCCAAAAATATATATGAGTTGCATATTCGGACGAAGAATAATTGAGTTATAGTTATATAGTTCATTTACTAAATATTGTTCATAGAGATTCATTCAAGTTTGGTTGGCAAGAACTCTTGATGCTATTTTGACATCTACGCATGCGTTACTGTTATAGTGTGATACCAAATCTATCTACATAATGATTTATACTTTATCGACTTTTCCATGGAATATTTTTTCAAAGCCCACTATGTTCAACTATGATATAAAGGTGTTTTGGTCAACTTTGATCATCAATAACTAATTATTTTTCATCCGAATTTGCAACTCTTATATATTTTTGGAATCAGAAAAAAAGCTTTATCGACACGATGGAAAATATATAGGGTGTTCCATTGAAAAAATCAAAGTTGATGTCCTTTCTGGAAAAACGAATGACCCTGTATATGAAACAACTTTACGAAATAAAAGTTTGGGTCGTCTCAAACAACTTTTTTATTTAACATTTTTTCATATCTCCAAAAACAAAAGAGTTAAGAGGGGGTTCCAGTTTAAGAGGCGCACCCTGTACAACCCGAATATTTCGAAGTAATCATAGTATTACTACTGAAAAAAAGCAACCGGCCAACCCAAAAATAGTGACGACTTTTAGGAAGTTTTGATGAAGTGCCTCTTCCATAAATCTCTAAACTTCACTTTTGTAATAAGTTTGCCTCTTTCGGTCGGTATGCCACATTTTGCTTCTTTAAAAACGATGTTAGCTTGAAATATTGACTCAAATTCAAGTTTATTTCAACTTTAAGAACACCTCTTAACACAGAGTAAGAATAAAGTACTTACTCCATTAAGTATTTGGCTGATGTTTTTTATAATTCTGCAAAATAGGCTAGGAACACCTCCTTGATAGGTTGCGTGCAAGAACTGTCAGATGACCGACCCTGGAGGTGAGACATTGAAACACAACCTCACATTTCTCATTTGTTAACAAGTAATTGAAATAATGTTTCACAATTATTTTAGCATAGCAATCGTGTTTTTCGGCTATTCATTAAATCGCGCATGCCATCACATTGTGCTGTTGTACAATGCACAAAAAATGCAGCGAGAGACGAAGGAATCCGGTTGGTACATTATGATTCAAAAGTAAGTACCTACTATAGTCACTCACATATAGTTTTCATTTTGAAAATTGGTAATTTCTATGATTTCCCATCGGAATTCCTTCTACAATAGGAGCTAATAGAAATACTAGTGAAATTTCTAAAAGAATGCAAGAAGATTGGATTCATGCAATCAAACGGGAGGACTGGTCTGACATGCTGACGAAATATGATCTTGTGTGTTGTAGACATGTTCAATCTTATAGCAGTATTAGCTTCTATTGCAGAAGTGGCAGAAGGAATTTTAATAAAAAATGACAAAATTTCATAATGGAAACTATGAGATTACTATGTACCTGAAAAATCATATTCCTTCGTATCTTGCTGCATTTTTTGTGCATTGTACAACAGCAAAATGAGAAGGCATGCTTGTATTAATGAATAGCGCAAAAAACACGATTCTTAAGTCAAAATATTGTAATAAACTATTTCAATCCTTCGATTCCTCTGTAAACAAATAAAAAAATTGAGGTTGTGTTTCAATGTTTCAAAGAAGAGTGAAGTTGTGTTTCAATATTTTACGTTCAGTGTCGGTCATCGTGCACGCGACCTATACTATTTGTCGCTATGTTGTGGCACCATATTCAAATTATATATTGTTTCTCATATTTTTGTTGAGATTTAGCTGGTAGAAATTTCAAACTTGCAGAGTTTGCTGCCTCTAATAGGATGTATCATGATGGCTCGTCGTCAGAACTACTCATTTTAATAGCTTTTGAACCTTTTTTTTGATTTGATGAATAGACTGTCGGTGTTTGTAGATTCTTTCTGCCAGAAACCGGGGAAAACTCTGGCATCATGTCAAAGTTGACAAGTGCACTCATTGTTATTTGACAATATTAGGTACTCAATTTTTTTTTTGTTTTAAGCTGAAATACATACAAATATCGGGAATCATATTGCATAAAATAGTCTACTGAAACCAAAATGGATTCAAATTTCCCTTACTAGTGGCACAGTTGAGAGAATATTACATATACCAGTTGGGTCACTCTCCGAATTCCCTTTGATGTTCGAGTTCAGAAGCGATGCGCCTCATTAGTGGCGGCGACAAAAAATCGGTACAATACCAGGGGCAATCGGACCTCGACAACGTGCGATCTGCGCGTAGAATTTTACCAGGGATCTTCCAGATGTTTGATTGCTGATAGTTATACTCGATTTCAACTTGAATAATAATTGAATTATGATTGTTTATTATATTGAGAAGAATGCAGGGAGGGAATGATCATATATGAAAAAAAAACATCTATTATTATCTTTATAAATATAAAAATTTGAAAAAATCATAAATGTTTTAATATACTTATTTTCGGATTCGCCTTGTTGATTTTACCTGTTTTTATTTCATGATTCAAGAATTTTAGGGTATAATGAATCCTCAATCTTGTATATAATGAAAAGAAATAATCATATGGAAAGTTCTCACATGGATGATGGAATGATTGCTTGTAGAATTCATTTCTCAGTTTCATACCTATTGGAATCTTGTCCAGCTAACTCATTGAACCTTGCAACAAAAATGTTTGTAGACCACCCCTGAACTATAACGAAAAAGACATAAAAAAATTATCGAAAGCCGTTTACGATTTTATTTTTTAGGTTAAAACCGGATGTTGATGAAATATTGGAAAAATATTCTATTCAAAACAGCAAGGAATCTATAGAGAAGATTGTAAATTCACGAAAAAGAATATGGGTAGAAATAGGCTTTGGCAACGGTGAAAATATGCTTTACCAGGTGCTCAATGAACCTGATCTATTATTTATAGGATGTGAGCCCTACTTAAAGGGGGTTTCTCGCTTGCTAACTAACATAGAAATACAAAACATAAAAAACATTTTAATATGGACAGAAGATGCAAGAGGACAGACAGACAGACAGACAGACAGACAGACAGACAGACAGACAGACAGACAGACAGACAGACAGACAGACAGACAGACAGACAGACAGACAGACAGACAGACAGACAGACAGACAGACAGACAGACAGACAGACAGACAGACAGACAGACAGACAGACAGACAGACAGACAGACAGACAGACAGACAGACAGACAGACAGACAGACAGACAGACAGACAGACAGACAGACAGACAGACAGACAGACAGACAGACAGACAGACAGACAGACAGACAGACAGACAGACAGACAGACAGACAGACAGACAGACAGACAGACAGACAGACAGACAGACAGACAGACAGACAGACAAACATTTTTATATATAGAGATGTTACTATAGTAACATCTATCAATTAATATCTATAGATATTAATTGATAGATAAAGATAACCTTTGGAAAGAGTGTATGAACTAGGACCCAGTGAAGAAGGAATGGCAAACTTCTGGAGGCGATTTCGTGCTTCATTCACAAAACAATTTTCAGTGAAATTAAGCTGCAAACTTTCAATCTGCTGTGACCCTGCTCTGATGTTATATTTGCATATCTATGTGTACCTATGAATCCCAACACATTTTTCCAAGCTTGACACCTACAAAACATGATTTGACATGCTCAAATTCACTGCACATTTCTTAACTAAACATGCTTTATTGCTCATCCTGTATAATAATTTGCCAGAATATGTTTTTATCAGCGATCTACGCAACTATTGTTACAATGATATTCCACTTCTATTTCCAAATAGTCACTTGAATGAAATTCGGAAAGCAAATCAATTTCCGAAGTAAATATGAACTTGACATATTTTTCAATTGAAATAGATAGTCTCGTATAACTGATAGACTTTTCATATAATCGAGAATAATTAATCCGAATATATAGAAAGATCGAGAAAATATGCAATGTCGAAATCAGTTGCGAAAATTGCCATTTTGCAGTACATTTCAACAGCAGTTTGGTAACTTTCCCCTTTAATTGTATTTATAATGTAAGTATTTTTTTGCCTGTCCTCATCCAATGGACATCTAAAAAATTATAATTCTCCACCCATTCTACTTCTGCAGCCATCAATAACGCAATACGTTATAGACATACTTATGCTTTAATTCACACTAATAGGCTATTATTTGAGACACTCGATATAGCACGATCGCTGCGTTCACTTGATTCACTATGTACGTAGCCGACTGACGTTCGCTAGCTGCAACTTGCTGCGATCAAGACGGGGAAAGGGGAAGGTAGCCGCGGCACGTTTGGCGGCATTTCGGGGAGTGAGTTAACTGGTATATATTCTCTCAACTGTGCTAGTGGGATTTTTGAGTAGTTTTCGTTTCCCTCATTCAGTGCGGCTCAAAATCTTATCCGCGCAGCGTGAAGAAAAGTGTGACTTTGCGGCCGCAAATATGTGCAGAAAAGTGTGACTCTGCGCACGCTCGTAGGAAAAAGTATCACACGGCTTAGGTATACATATAACTATCTAAGGAAGAACATCATCGTAATAAAAATTTTATTCACCTAATTCTGTAGTACATTTTACAAGCCTGTTTTTTTTAATGTTTGAATATTTGAGGACCTGTTGCTTTAAAAAATTGATAAAATTTTAGACAATAATGTATACCTCTGCTAAGCTTTTAAATTCACATTTTTTTTTTCATTAAAACTTATATTGAATAATGTATCTGGAATTATTTGGTTGCGTCGATCGTTTTCTTCAATTTTTCGTAGTTGGCTCCTGAGAATGTCGTGAGGATTTCCTTGTTCTTGATGAAAACGAAGGTCGGCATAGACGAAATGTTGTAATCCATGGCAATATCTTCACATTCATCGACATCAACCTACAAAAAAAAAATTAAATTATTTTGTCCACTAGCCAGCGGAAAAGTCCGCTTTTCTGCACTCATTTTACTGTTGAAAGTGTCACTTTTCCGCACTAGTGCGGAAAAACTCTCAACACTCAAATGAGTACGGAAAAGAGGAATTTGGGTTTTTTCCGTACGATAGTAGAAAAAATAGTGTACCTAACACGTGACTTTTCCGCTAACGATTGCAGATGGCTGAACGCCGCGTTCACTTTGCGCACTTGTAAGGTAAACTACCATTTTCTACTAGCGTGCGGAGAAATCTACCTCTCCGCACTTCTTCAAATATGAAAGAGTCACTATTTTGTAAATATGTTCAAGTTTCTGGGGAGTATACTGATATTTGAATATTTAATATTAATAAATGTTTATTCCTGTCAACTTTCGAGTTTTTTTCCGCACCCTAGTAGAGAAAATAGTGTACAGGGTGATTCGCCATAAATGTCCCCCTCCCCCCTCTAGCTCACTTATTTTTGAACCGATTCGAAAATTTGGAAGAACATCTGGAATGATTTTTCAGAAATTTTGTTATCGTTGCATCAGAAAATATAGGGTGCTCGGACCAAACGATCGGTAGCGGGAAAAAACTCTATCGAAAATCATTTTAGATGATATTTAAAATTTCGCAATCGGTTCATAAATAATTGAGCTAGAGGGGGGGACATTTATGGTGAATCACCCTGTACCTAACAAGTGCGGAAACTGATGATTTACAGCACGCGATTGCAGATGGCCGAACGACGCTTAGCGGAGTTCTACGATAGTGCAGAAATATGAGTTGACAATGTTGCCGCTTCTCAGACTTTGTGTGAAATATTCATAAAAAATGGTATGTAACGAAATGTTTATTTTTGTATCTAGAGCGCGAAATGCTACTTTGGTGATCGAGATCTGCTTTTTTTAACGAGGCGTGGCCGAGTTAAAAAAATAATCGAGATGACCAAAGTATTTCGGCTCGAGTTGCAAACAACATTTTTTCTACAAACGTCAAAAAATGCAGTTCTGGGGTAAAAATATGCTTAGCTTGGTATACAATATAGTGTTGAACTGGCTTGAAAGGCCTCCCCCTATCCTCCCTAGGTACGCATGATGTTCCACGAACATAATAGGAATTTTCATTTCGTGCGCTCCCAGAGATATTGTTGAACATTCAGAAATAAATGATTTCGTGGATGTATGCTCGATTGAGGACCATGAAGTTGAAATATAAATATCTCATATATTTTACATTTTACAACAATGCGCGAAGTAGGTACTTCGCGTTCGCGCACTGTTTTACTTCGCGCATTGTTTTGTGCAAGGTACCATGGTAACGTAGGAAGCTGAAAAAAAGTGTCACTTCTCAATTTGTTATCAATACGCGAACCTTGTCAGTTTTTGACGTTTGTAGAAAATAGTATATTGTTTAACGAGCACGGAATGATTGTGATTTCCTACGAGAATGAAGTTTGCAGTATGAGCCATAGGCGAATGCTGCAATCATTCCAGTAGGAAATTAGCATTCCGTGCAAGTTATACACTATAACTTTTCTACGGCTATAATAGATAACAGCGGCATTTTCGATTTCTTCGTTTTGTAGCCATCTGATTTCCTGTCAAGTAATGCTCATCTATTAGACAGAGCAATCTTGTGTTCTAGCCGTAGAAAAATCTTGTGTTATAGCCGTAGAAAAATTATGTTGCTATAACTTTGTTGCCAATCAAGATTTTTCAATACAATTTTGCGATTAACCTAATTGAAGGATGCTGAATCCATGCTAATGATATTTCCAGAGTTCCGATGGTATGAGATTCAAATTTGTCAGGGGTGTAGTATTCTAGAATTGGAAAATTTTGCAATACTTCATACTCTCCCATCACTTACAGTTTTACCGGAAATGACCCTAACTTTCGATTTTCGAATGGGACACCATGTGATGTGGGGAAGGAGGAGTGAATCTGGCGAAAAACTGAGATGATCATGTTCACCAGACGCAGGAACAAAGATGGGTTCAAACCACCCACCATGTTTGGTCAAGAGTCGGAATTAGTCCAACAGGTCAAATATCTAGGGGTAGTCCTGGACTCCAAACTTTCATGGAGGCCTCATGTAGACAGAATAGGAAAAACTTGTTACAACCTGAAATCATGTGCAGGCTGTACAGAGCGGGCCAAAATGGTTGCCTTCAAAGGGGAAGTCATTATTCAACTAGATAGAAGAAAACTGATGTCGGTGGCTGGGGGGTCGATACTCATGCAAGACTCAATGGTGAAAACCGCATATCGATATCTGTCTTTGTTTCAGAGTTACAAGGTGTTTATCGAAAAATAGGCATTTTTGAAGAGTGGCTACGAATATTTTTTTGTCAAAAATTGTATGTTCTCATGAAAATAACTGCAGAGCATTGAGTTTGTGATAACAATCATTCCTGAGGCACTGAAATCGGCCTACCTATATTATATAATTTGTTCTTCTTGAAGAAAAAGTTACATTTCCAAACTAAGTATAATAATATGATGACTGATTTTAGTGCCGCAGCACAGGAACGTATGGACCAGCTCCAATCAATACAATCAGTGCAGTCACCGATATCACGAGATATAAAACAATTCTCAAAGGCTTTCCTGAGCTTCTGGGAAATCCATCTAACCGTATGGGAACCAAGCATTCAGTAAAACATTACATTCCAACTATAGGGCCTCCTGTAGCTCAGCGTGCAAGACAACTGTGCCCGGAGCGTCTCAAAATTGCTAAGGACGAGTTCAAGTTGATGGTTGAATTAGGTTATGCAAGACCATCCGATAGTCCTTGGGAGAGAGAATTAAGAAACTGCCACCAACACAATGTTGCCAAGTTAAAAATACCTCATTCCCCGCATAACTTGTACTAAAATTGATAGAAATAGCAATTTAGTATTGATTGATTGATTCAGAAATTGCTTATTTTTCTATGGTAGATAGGAATAGGTAGGTACGCATATATAGGTGATTACCTAAACTTGAATGTACTTTACTGGAAGGGATTTGGAACTGAATGTCATGCCTGTCTGCACTGCTGTGATTCAATACTTAAATTTTGAATAATTCACCAACAGAAATCAACCGTTTAACTAGTTACAATGCAATTATGCAATATCACGAATTTTCATGTATGTCGTTATTATTTAGTTGCGTTATCTAACAGCATCTGTATTCTTTTCTGAAATGTGAAGATCCGGAAATGAATATCCGACTAATCGTAGCTTTCTGTCCAAATTGGCAACATTGTCAAGTCCATTATCTTGGTCGCGCACTGGCGTCACACGTTTCGCGGCCTCGTCTGATCATTTGAATTCGCTCGTTCATTTTGGGGTTTTCAATATTTTTTTATACGATACATTGATGGAAAAAGTTCAAAAAATCATTTTAAGGTTTCCCAGAGCCATTTATTCCGAGAAATACTTTTTCTAGGAATGACTGGCAAAACCAATTCTTGACTTGAACACTCCTGCCATGTTTGAATATCATATACCTTCAGAACTCTGAAAACCATGGGTTGTCCAATGAATATGTTGACATTTGTTATAAGCAGCATTCTTCTACATAGAATAGGATATTCAATTTTAGTCTTTCCCTGAAGTTGCAGCGAATCATAATGAGACTTTTTTTCCAATGACCAAGTGTACGCAAACGCTTCGTTATCGATCCACAGAGCGTTAAAGTATCAAGATTTTTATTTTTTTTAGCTCATTCAGTTTTCGAAATATGCTGATCAAATTTGAAACATAGTTTACATTTTAGGGTGTAACAATCTGAAGGAATATATTTTTTCAGAGGTGAAGCGCCTTCTCGCTATACATAAACTTTTTTGTAGCGCGCCTCCCGCAGATTTCGAAATGCTAAATGACTTTTTTGTTTCGTTCATCAACTTTTTCATTATCAAGCTAAATATTTTTTTGCAAGTCGCTAGGTTCAATTAATATTTTTAACAAAAGGGAGGAACCCATTATTAGAATTGAAACAAAAACGCTACATATTTAATTTGTGATCTTAATAATCTTGATGAAAAATAAGAAACCAACGAGTCTCGACTTTTTATAAAAGGTGTTAGAAAAAAAAAGCAGTGCTGAAACTGTAATGCTCTGTATATCGGTGGACACGTCTTTATAAGGAAATAAGGTTAATGTCGACATGAAGAAAAAGTCCCAAATAATCTCCTGAAATCCTGATACCGAATTTCGAAACACCGTGTATAGAGTAGAATACTGATATATTTAGAAGTTTTGAATATAAAAATAACAATGACTATTCCACTCTAGTTCACGAGAACCAATCAGAATCGACCATTTTCACGGGTTTTCCCGTATTACTTGTTGTTCACTGAAAATTATCGGACTTGCTCTACCCATACAGAAGCCGAAATGAGCCACACCTAACCAACCAACCTCTTTTTTCATCGATAAAATTTTTGACATTCAGAATGTCAATCATGTTAGAAGCCACAATGATGGGTGTAGTGTGCACAACTCTCGCAAGGCGCTCGTTTATTGTCTCAATCATGAAATGATCATAGGAAATCCTACACGTGATACTATTTTTCCTGGAAATGTCCGTCGACTGACATACTCCAGCTAGCTGCTTTTATTTCGCTCATTACATTGTTCCAAAACTGCTCGCCTACGGCTCGAAAGTTTTGATAAACAATGTCATTCGCGAAAATGTTGTGCAAAAAGATGTCGTAAAAATCGCCGAATATTCCCGGCAAAATAGTATCCCTTGTCGTATATGTGGTATATGTGGAATATTATCATTTGATATTTCAGGTATGATCTAATCTTTTGTTAAGTATTCACTTAAATAAGTTGACATTTTTCGGGATGTTATATTGTATTATCACCATCTGTTATCATTTACATTGAACAAACAATCAGACTTTTTAGCCGAAAATCTTACAGATAAAGAAATGTCTGTCTGTAATGATTCCATGATTTCGGACTCATCTTTTTTTATTATTATTATAAGCTTCTATGCACATCAAGGAATAAATGGGTACTATTAATCCTTCATTTGAGGGTCGAAAGTGGCACTTGAATTAAACAGTTATATGTGCATTTACTCTTGAAATCAACACTTTCAGGGCACATCACCATTCAGTCAGCAATGTTGATATTTTGAAACTATTGCAGCTTCTATCAAAAAGTAGCAACAACTTTGTTACTTCAAATAGAATACCCTGTGTTTCATTGCATTTTTAGATTCTCCCTGAAGAGCTGATCGCATCAATATGTCAAACTTTGGGTATATCGGACATGATTACAGAGATATAGGATGTTCAAAATCGAGATTTTTCAACTTCAGGATTTTTTGTGTCGGAACTATTCATTATCGGCAAAAACGGCTCACATGTCCCTGTCTCAACTTTTGATTTACTATTTACTGATATTTAATCGGAACCGATAGAGGGTGATCAGAATTCTGAATCTTGAACCACCCTGTATTTGTTCCGAATAAATATCAGTAAATAGTTGGGGACATGTGAGCCGTTTTGACCGATAATGAATAGTTTCGACACAAACAAATCCTGAATTCAAAAATCTCGATTTTGAACACTCTATATCTCTGTAATCATTCTTTATAGACCCCAAGTGTGATGTATTGATAAAATCAAGTCTTCAGGGAGAATTTGAAAATACGATTAAGTACAGGTCGTTCCATTTGGAATGTCAATGTTGCTACTACTTTCTAGTAGACGCGGCAACACTGCATTGTCGAACATATTTGTAATGAATATATATTTTCATGAATTTCTCCCGACTGATTCTCGGTATAAAGATAATGTATGCTAGTATGCTCGTCGTGACATACCCTGTATTTATATTTAATACCATAAGTAATACTATTTTGCCGTAAATATTCGGCGATGGGCTAGTGGACTGGTAGTGAATAATTATAATCAAGTTATTGAAAAGTTGTTAGAGCTCTCAATAATTATAATCAAGTTATTGAAAGTTGTTAGAGCTCTAGCGTTGAATGAAACTACATCCAAATAAAATATTTCGTTCGCTCTAATAGGATGACGCAATGATATTATAGTTATCAATTTGTGACTATTTTGAGCAACCAGCTTATCAAAATATTTCTTACACTCCATAACAAAACATCATGAAAATATTGGCTATAGAGACTCGGCAATGATGTGCTGAATGCTGAGAGCTGACAAGACAACGCCCACAGTCACGTTTACCGAACCAAATATCCTCTAGTGTGAATCAATATAATTATTAATAACACAATAACATTCATCATAAGCAATGAGTCACAAGATATAAGAGATTATAATTGAGGATTTATGAATATCAAATTGATGATATTTCTGGGCTGTCCCTACTCACGAAATACTTGACGTCAGTTTTCATTTGCAGTAAATGCCTAGCTGTTCGAAAATTAATCGACCGAAAAATATATATAAAAATATGGAATTGACAAAGCAATTGAGCTATGAACTATTTGAAAAATAAAAAAAGTCCGCTAGTCCATTGTTACGACAGCTTGTTGCCTAATAATTTCACGAATGACATTGTGTATCGACACTTTCGAGCGAAATAAAAGCAGCTAGCTGGAATATGTCAATCGAGGGATATTTCCAGGAAAAATAGTATCACGAATGGGGAAGTTTCCTATATTGAGGTTTTTATCTCACTCCTAAAAAAAAAAAGAGGAACTTGGCTCCTCCACCATTCCTATGATGTACTTTCTGAAAATCCACAATCACACAGAGTTTTGGTTCAAATACGAATCCCTGTGCCAGTACGACGTTGCCGATATCATCAATATGTCTAGATTTCCGGAAATTGTTCTTTGAATGCATAATAACTATATCATAACAGCAATGGGATATAATGGGATGTTCAATCCTACTTTGTCCAATATTATGAATAATTCCCAAAAATCCCTCATTGGCTGAATGAAGTTGATTACTTATAAAGATAAATTGTGATATTTTGCGATAGTATCTATAATTTTTCACTATCGTTATATTCATAACTTGACAGTCATTTCTTTGCTAATGAAATCGTTTCTTAATAACACGCATCTATTTTCTAGGAAAGTTGCAGATTATATCTTGCAACAGCGCCTAATACTTAGAGTCCGTCCACACCACTCAAAATACTGACAGGCACAACAAGAGGAAGGAGCCATGGGTGTCGGCTTCATTCTGTTCTGACCGATGACAGTAAATTAGTAAGGATAGGATCATTGAATATAGGCGATAGTGCTTCATTGATTCAATGATATTTTCGTTTAGGATCGAGCTCTATTCGAGATATTTCAATGCATAAATGATATGACCATAACCTGTCTGAATGAAGCCAACTACCTTCTGCATTCCTGCTACCAGTCGTCTTCTATTTTTTTCAATCGTTTTTCACTCGTTAGCTATTCGCTAGCTATATTCTTCACCGTCAGCTGTTTTCAGGCTAGACTCAGAATGTACGTCACAGTTTGCCTCCCAGAAAATTATAAATTGCTTCAATTTGAAAATGAAAACGACTTGGACTTTATCGGTCGCCATTCTGTACAGCGTGGACATGAAACTGGAAAGTTCCTAACTTATTTTATGGAAGTTCATGATTGAGAGAATGAACGAGCGCCTCGCGAGAGTTGCACAAACTGCATCCATCATTCTGGCTTCCAACATAATTGACGATTTAAATGTCTAGAATTTTATCGTTGAAAAAATAAACAAAAAATATCGCGGTAATACAGGAGAAATAGTGAAAATAGTCGATTCTCATTGTTTCTTGAGAACGAGAGTGGAATAGTCTTCTCAATATTGAATCATCGTTTTTCCTGTCACAGATAAAAAATAGTGCATTATACACGGGGAAAATATTAGCTCAAGGTTGTGTCGGCACGCAAATATTCATTTCTAAGAATATTGTTTCGATGTCGGCGAAAAAAATACCTTGACAGATTTGACGTTTCCGATGGGCATTTATACTGACCTTGAGGATAACAACATCGGTGTTTTCAAGAGCGAGCTCTTCCAATTTAGGGCCGATCATCTTGCAAGGACCACACCAAACTGCATTGAAATCCAGGACCACCAATTTGCCACCGGCTTCAGCGATTTTCGAGTCCAAATCGGCCTGCAAAAAATCACATTTGAACAAGTTGTCCAGAAAATTAGGTTAAATAATAATATCGATAATTATTATCGATAATCGTCGATACAAAATCAGATTGAAAATTATCGATTCATTGGAAATATCGGCCTGCAAAAAATCATCTTTATACAGGGTGTCCAGTGAGCACATTTATCGTCGAAACGATAATCAACATCAATAATTTTCGGATTTTTTTAAGTCTCTTGGATCGCACGAAAGGAAATTCATTTAATGTTCGTAGAACATCGTGCGTACCTAGGGAGGATAGGGAGAGGAGGTAGGTGTTGAATTTTTGTTTCGAACTTTTGGAGGTTATAACTTCTTGGCGATACTTCCATTGGCACAGAATCCCAAAGCTTCGCCGTTCTATAGACGAACGAGTTTTGGTAGAATGTTGTTCGACATATTTCAAGGTGAACGACGAGAGGATGTTCTGACTGGGCATGTCGAGTTCGTCTGACTGGTATTGCTAGTGATGGAATAATTATAGCAGAGATTTCTGAGGAATATTTCCCGAGAAGTACCTATAGAAAAGTGAAATGTCACCGACATTTCTATGGTGTTCTAATGGGGTCAAAGAGTTGGTGAGTGTGACATCACCGATCAAACAAATGGCTCTTCTCTGGATGGAATCTAAGAGCATCAGCGTATTTTTGGGGTGTTGAACCCCATACATGAAAACAGTATTCGAAAACTGGCCGTATCTGATGTGCTTTGAAGATCATGAAAAGCTGTTGAGGTCTAGAGTAGATTTTCGCACGAAACAAGAATCCGAGTTTGTGTGAAGCAGCTTTGCGATAGATCTGACATGGTTTTCAAAATTTTCGTTGTTTCAACCGATAGCACTTGCGTAATTATAGCCAATCATTCGGTATTATTCTGATAACACTGCATTGTCTTCGATAATTCACATTGAACTTCCAAAAAGAAAACTACTAAGACTCACCTGCATTTATAATCTTCTTATATCATCTTCTCAAGTTATAGTTCAGTGACGATTACATATGAAACACAAGCGCAGGATAGACAACAAACAGAAGTATGCAACACACATTACACCAAGCATTGTTGAAACACTCAAAACTATCTATTGAATCAATTTATTTCACCAAGATAAACAAAAACCCGACAATAGTAGTTTCTTTAACAAGTGCGGAATGTGATACTTTTCCTAACCCTAACGCGTCGTTTGCCCATTTGCAATCGCGTGCAGAAAAGTCACTTTACGTATTAGGTGTGTACACTATTTTTTTAACTAGCGTGCGGAAAAAAACATAAATTCCCCATTCCTACACTCATTTTATTGTTGAAAGTTTTCTCCGCACTAGTGTGGAATTATGTGTTACAGCCGTAGAAGAAGTATAATGTATAACTAGCACAGAATGCCAATATCACACTCGTATGATGTGCAGCATTCGCCTTCGGCTTCATTTTCGTGGGAAATGATTATCATTTCATACTAGTTGAATAATATACTATTTTAATATGCAAATAGGTATATCAAAAAAGAAAACTCGAAGTCGACTCCTCAAGTTTAATGGTCCAAAGATGCTTCAATAAGGTTTGAGACATGTTTTGGCCATTCAAATGACCATCTTCAGTCAAATTGGTACATCAAAGTGTATGTGGAATTTTTTTTTAAAACATCTTGAAGGGAAAAAGGAGAACACTATGTGGAAATTTTTTTAAAACATCGTGAAGGAAAAAAGGAGGAGAACACTTCATCTAAATACATAATTATTCAATTTGAAATTGAAAAATGGTATTTAAAAAAGCTAATTTTGAAAGGGAGGCAAAAAGCCAATCCCTCATTGAGAACATGAACTTCGTCAGAGGTAGCCGAAGAAAGGGATCTTCTGAGGGATTCTCCCTTTCGAAATTACATTTTTTAAATACCATTTTTCAATTTCAAATTAATTAATTATGTATTAAGATAAAGTTTTCTCCTTTTTTTCGCCTTCACGATGTTTTAAAAAAATGTCCACATACACTTTGATGCACCAATTTGACTGAAGATGGCCATTTGAATGGCCGAAACATGTCTCAAACCTTATTGAAGCAGGATTGACTGCATCTTTTCAACATTAAACTTGTGGAGACGACCTCGAGTTTTCTTTCTTGACTATTTCACTCCACTTCCAGTATGGACTACTACAGAAGATTTATATCAAAGTGCCTATAAATTCATTGAGAATCAACACGAACCTGTCAGTGCAATTAGCTAAGAGAATATTGAAAATTTAATACCAAATTGTACTCCACCAAACACAATCAAGTCAAAAAAATGGATGTGGAACCAGTTTGAACAGTTTTGCAATATATTAAGTAAAAAACTTGTCAGGGTGGGAATAAGAAATGCAGATACAAAATGGTTGACACCATAATTGGCAAATCCTGAACGATGTTCCATAAGAATGTTTAATAAAATTAAAATTATAATAAAAACGTACCAGTGGGTCGGAATGAAATTGGCAAATAATGTTTGAAGAAATAAGCTGAGAAAAAATGAACAATAACTAACCATTCGAGCCAACTTACTTTGGTTTCTCATCTTGTGAAAAAAAAAAATTACAGTAACAAGAACTCGAACGAAAAGCTATCAGAATAACAGCATCTTCGCTGTAGCCATATTCACATACAGTTTGTTGTGTATCAGCCAAATGGAATAGATTCGATACCTAATGAATAAACGCTCGCACACGTCGATTGATATTTTTAGAAGCGCATTTTTTCAACGAAAACTTTCTCATCACAAATGCATCACTCTCTATTGAATTCAATTTTTGAATTCTTCATGAAATTATAGACGTATTTCATCTTCAATGTCATATGCCCATCTCAACTGTTTCGGAAATATGGAGTGTTTTCAGATTTGTTACAAATTGTTGTCTGACTGCATGCCAGTAGTTGTCAGTGCTATTATAGTCGCTCGAATATCATTAATTGCATATCTGAAAAATGATCCATTCAACAGAAATACACAAAATACCAAATCTACAGATGATTGGTTAAGGAGATAACACACGGACACAATTTAGAAGTTACTGCCTCCTGCCTCATTGCAGGCATATATTTCCGAAACAGTTGAAGATTGGTATTGGACATTTTAGTTAAACATAAAATATGTCTAGAATCGAAAAATATTGAATAAAATACATCAGGTCGTTGATTCGATATAAGAAAGTTGGTATTGGTCGTTGATAGATGACACACCCTGTAGAGAAAGTTTCCATCGAAAATAATATGCTTCTAAAAATATCGATCGACGTGTCTGAGCGTTTTTTAGAACACGCCCCCGTTTATTCATAATCCAATTAATTCCATTCTGCTGAAAACACTCAATATTTCCGATACGATTGAAAATGGCTATAGGACACTGTGAATGATATACGTCTGGAATTTTGTGATGAATTAAATGAAATGAGTGAAATACAGGGTGATGCATTCGAAATAATAAGGTTGGTATTGGCCGCAGTGACATGACACACCCTGTATAGGAAGTTTGTGCTCAAAAGAATGCGCTTCAAAAAATATCAATCGACGTGTCCGAGCGTTCTTTAGAACACGCCCCTGTTTATCCATAATCTAATTTATTCCATTCCGCTGAAAACACTCAATATTTCCGATACGGTTCAAAAAATATCAATCGACGTGTCCGAGCGTTTTTTAGAACACGCCCCTATTTAATTCATAATCCAATTTATTCCATTCCGCTGAAAGCACTCAATATTTCCGATACGGTTGAAAATTGCTACCTATTGGAAATTGTCAATGATATACGTCTGGAATTTTGTGACAAATTAAAAAACTTAGTAAAATACAGGGTGCTTCATTCGAAATAAGAAAGTTGGTATTGGCCGCTGTGACATGACTCACCCTGTATAGAAAATATTTGATCGAAAGAATACGCTTCTAAAAATATCGATCGAAGTGTCCGAGCGTTTTTTTAATACACGCCCCTGTTTATTCATAATCCAATTAATTCCATTCTGCTAAACACACTCAATATTTCCGAAACGATTGAAAATGACTATAGGACATTGTGAATGATATACGTCTGGAATTTTGTAGAGAATTCGATAATTGAGTGAAATACAGGGTGTTCCATTCGAAATAAGAAAATCGGTATTGGCCGCTGTGACATGACACACCCTGTATAGAAAATTTTTGTTCAAAAGAATGGGCTTCTGAAAATAAAGATCGAAGTGTCCGAGCGTTCATTCATTATCGAATTTATTCCATTTGGCTGATACACACATGATGTAAAAAATCATAGAAACATCATGGGAGGAATCAGAAGAAATACAAAATACGTATATTTTTTTTTCTCCATATTTTTCAGCACAAAGAAGAAATACAAAATACGAATAATTTTTTTTCTCCATATTTTTCAGCACAGTAGTATAATTACTTTGTCACTGTTTCCGCGATACACATGCTGTGAAACCTTATCTTGGTCACACTGTACAGGGTGGATGGAATTTGAGCCTCATCATAGGGATCTCGTAAACCGTAAGAGATACAGGGTCGGTTTACAAAATGCCGTTTTGAAATTAGAAGTATTCCGAAAACATCCAGAGATTTTTGGAAAAAATCGAATATTCCGATTAATTACTAAACTCGTTCGTCATATTGGATCCGCCATTTTGAATTTCCAGATTTTGACAAACGAACCAGAATCTCCGACCCCAAAAACCCCCAAATACCAATTTTGAATGAAATTGGATAACAATACTCGTCCGCCATATTGGATCCGCCATCTTGAATTGTCGATTTAAAAAATAGATTACGACCGATTCTCATACCTACCGAATACGCACAAAAAATTTCATACGACTCGGTCGACTAACCACTAACACCGTGACCGGGACAGGAGAATTTTATATATTAGATTACCAATAATGATAGGTACAAATATTGTCAAATGATTAACTTCATAAAATTTACAATACAAAAAATTAATTTACGAATATTGAACAGATCATTATTTTTCTTCGATATATAATACAGCTCTTCACTTTTAAATTTCATGCTCAAATAATACAATACATTTTTTTATCGAAAAAACTGGGTAATATTGATTATTTTAATACTAGTCCTCGAGCAATCAGAACAATTTTTATTACTGAATCTTAAATGTGATTCGAAGATGTACCTAGATAGTATTTGTGTAGTGTAGTTTAGTTCCTTATGTTTGTTAGGATGTAGGTCTGTTATTCCATTTTGTTTCATTAGATAAATTGAATAACCATTTTTTTTTAGTCAATAAGCTGCCTTACATGTAATTAGAATTACCCAGTGGGTTTGTAAGAAGTGAATAATTCAACCGACCCTGTATATCTTACAGTTTACGAGATTCCAATGATGAGGCTCGAATTCCAGCCATCCTGTACATTTGGAAACACATTTTTGACACCCAAACGGCGCCTCATAATATGTAGTTACTAACTGAATTATTAATTCAGTCTTGCATTTTCGTGACTAAATCTAGGTACCATACGTATCATGATCATATATTGATTATAATGTGACCGCTACACTTGAATAAATTGGTATGGTCACTTATCGATTTTTATTTCTCCGCAACTGTACAACTATATTTTCACTCAGAGCAGAACACTGGACATTTTACCGATTAATATTTGTATTGATTGAGACGTATTTAAATCACATTGTACTCAAACCACCGCTAATGAGCAGACTTAATAGTTGTTCAATAAAAATCCAAATGACTAAAGGACCAGATGAATCGCGTAACAACTAATAAACAAGATTCCAACACCAATCTTTGATAGGAAGGGTGTTCAAATTTGAATTGAGAAAAGAACAAGCATTCCCAGGCTGGTGTTCTCATTCTGTCTTCCTGTTTATAATTTCTGTATTTTCTGTTCCACTACACCAGCCTCGTTTCACCCAACTTGATATTCCTCGAAGTATATTTTCTAACCTATAGACTCAACATGGTAAATCATAAGTGACCTCCAACACGAGTAACACGACCATGACATAAACAGTTTATGTCAACTCAAAATAGTAAAATAGCAGAATATAGTTTCTTTCCAATTATTATAATTTAATAATATATTTAGTTCATACTATCGCTCTTCGGATATACTGATTTATAGTCTAGAAAAAACTAGTTTATTCTAAAATCGGGTTTGTCCTGTAACATACCGGGTGTCAACGAATCTATTAGACAAGTCATAACTTCTAGACCATTAGGTGTATCAGAATGAGATTTGGTATAGATTAATGGTATGTGAAGATGAGAGTTTTCACATATTTTTCACTTTCCGGTCACTTCCGGTTTCACCGGAAATGGTTCCGGTTCTAAATATTCAAATGGATCAAGCGACATTTTTCATCAAAATTAGACAAAATAATGTACGTAACACGTTAGGAAACGCATTTTGTGTAACTCTGTGTTTTGCTCGTTCCGCAAAATCCCATCGTTACACAGAATGACGCGTTTCCTAACTGATTTCGTAATCATCTATTTCACGAATTCCGCAGTAAAAATAGAAATCTAAAAATCGAAAACTTCTCCATTCGTATTTTCACAGTCAGTGACGTAATTGATATAATCGAAATGAATGATTTCTATGAATGACACTCCCCTCTATGACGAGCATTCTTTTCAATCGCGTGATCACGGCATACAGGGTGATTTGCTTACGCCACACATCAAGAGTTTTTCAAATGTGCAGTTGGATTGAAAATTTGAAAATTGGTATGCTCATGAAATCGATCATTTCCAATCTATGATAAACATTTTCAGGCCTCCAACTAGACAAGATGTGAAAAAAGTCGGCACCAAATTTTTCATGTTAAATATAGAAACTAGAAACTGAGATAGAAATCTACATTTATTGATTGGCCTTCTGATATTGAGTCAACTCATCTATCACAGCTTCCGAAAAATGTAGATTTTTCTGAAAATAACTACCGCGGTAGCAGTTTAAAAAAAAGGCTAATCGTTCAGCTCACTGTTCCACAAATTTAGTGCTCTGAGTCTGACAAGTAAGCGATGTACAAAAGGTTTCGTAAACTACTACGGCGATAGTCATTTCCATAAAAATCAACATACAGGGTGGTCCAACGAAAACTTCACACTCTGATTTTATGGCTTCAAAATGAAATTTATTTATTTATTTATTTTATTTATTTATTCATTTATCTCAGCAATTGACATGTAAAAAATACAGGAAAATTGTGAAAATTGTCAACAGGTGAAAATATACAGGCAATATAACATATCCTATCAATACTCTTTAGATTTAAACATTCTGATGTACAGGACATAATCACATAAATATACACTTATTTACAAATATAAATACACATTAATATAACACGTTAATAAGCACATAACTGAGAAGCATGTTGACTATACCTATCACATTCATTATCATAAAGTTCCCTAGTTAAAAAATTCTTCTATGGTGTAGCAGTTTTTGAGGAGTAAGTGTTTTTTCAGGCGATTCTTGAAAATTGTTAATGACGCTGCATTCTGTATGTGAACCGCAAGAGAATTAAAGCATTTGCATCCAATATATTTAAAACTTTTCTGATATCGAACGGTGCTATGTCGGTGGGGTAAAATAAGGTTTTTTCGTCTGGTTCATGCTGTGTTCTGATAGCATTATAAGTAGCCTTATTTTTGAAAATGAAACAACACGCTTCGAGGATGTACGTGCTCACAACAGTAAGAATGTTAAATTTTTTGAAAATATCTCTGCATGTCTCTTCTACTTAGTTTAGCAATAATTATCCTAAGCGTATTTTTGTAATAATAAATTACGTAAAAACGTTGGGACCCGTCGATTTTTGATTCAAGGGGAAACGCTTTGTCTTCTTTCTTCATCCCCGTAACTCCAAGGGGAAGCACAACCCCCGGATATAGAATGAGGAGAGGGAGTGTTGCGATACCTCATTTTGAAGATTTCATTGAGTGCTATCTGACCCTCTAAGTTGCGTCAAAAATGTCATCGATAAGGAAATAAGAGATAGAATAGTGGAAGAGGCAATGTCGAAATTCTTATTCGGGTAGGATTCAAAAAGTTCGTGTTTGATTTACCTACGTTTATCGTGAATATTCAACAACGTCTCGACCGTGTCAAATCGATTTTTGGCACATCACTCTGTATAGCTGGAGGTCTTAAATTATTTCAGGTATAGACTGGAAATAATCGATTATAATAGAATATCAAATTTCCAATCTTACTGCAAGATGGAAAACTTACAATGTGTGGCCTACAAAAATCACCCTGTATTGCGACATTTTTCTACTTGCGTAATACATCGTTTCACACTAATCGCAGAAATAAACAACCGTCCTTGAGTTGTCAGCATCGCACAACAAATAGATATATACTCGGATAAATACCTATACATATAAAATATACAGGGTGTTTCATAATTGAATGTCAATATTCGAGGAGGCGATTCTTGGGCCCATTCTAAGAAGAAAGTTTCATATGAACATATGACCTAAACATCCCAACTTTTGAGATACAGGGTGGTAAAATTCTCGAAAATTAATATAGCCTACTACAATGAGAAGTGATAATTCCAAAATACCAAATATGAATACGAAGTTCATAAACTATGAATTGTATTTCTGAAATTTGATCTAAGAAATAAAATCTAGTTCTCTGCATTGTGATATTGTCATATTAACGATATTGCTATAATCATGTAGTAAAAAGCTTGTTATATTTTTAAGCGAAAACCGTGCATCAGATTGAAAAAATTGTAGTGATCAAATTTGCTTAGAAATGTTTGGGAATTTCAGGAATGATTTCAATTTGGAGATTAATCAGTGGCGTACCATTAATGTCTGCCAAAATAGGTATGTGAAATTCCATACGAACGCCACTGGTGGCAACAACAAAAAATGTGGTACGCTTACTGATGCATCTTGATACATAGTACATGTATGCCAAATTTCATCAGAATATCTGAAGTGGTATTACAGATATTAATAAAAAACTATTAATTTTTGAGAACTTTACCACCCTGTATCTCAAAAGTTAGGATGTTTAGGTCATACGTTCATATGAAACTTTCTTCTTAGAATGGGCCCAAAAATCGCCTCCCCAAATATTGACATTCAATTATGAAACACCCTGTATAGGTATCGTACATCTCATATTCATAAAATGAGAACAACAAACAAAGCCGAAAGGCCGAGTTTAATAACCCATCAATTAGGGATAGGTGTTAATGAAATATTATATATATGTATACAAGGTGTTTTTGAAATAAGTACATACAGCGTGTCTCATTTCAAACGGCCCTCCTCTATATCTCAGCTATCAGTCGTGCGATCATTACCAAATTTGTATCAGATTGAATAATCATCAATATGACCAGTTATTCAATGACAAACATCATTTTAGACAGTGCCGTGCATTTTTATTGAAATGAACAGGGATCAGTTTTTTATTAAATCATATTAGGCATTTTTTCACAGGAAAACAGACCTCATAATATTGATCTTCATGGTTTCAAACCCACATAATATGTAGATTTTCATAAGATGCCTATGAAGGGTTTCAGAAAACCAGGCACATCTAAACAGCACTTTTACGAACGTAATAATTATTTACTCGGACGCGGTAAGTCCAACATAACAAATTATAATTCGTGTTTCCCTCTAAATCATGATTTTCCACCGAGTTTTCCACCTACCGGAGAACTAGTCACTATTTGTTCGAGAATGAAAATGAAAACAATGAAGCCAATCCTGTTAATTCGGAATTACGTGTTTTTTGCATATGGGGGTTCGAAAGCATGAGGAACAATAATATGAGGTTAGATTTCCCGTAAAAAATGCCTATATAATTTTATGAAAAATCGACCCTTTTTTAGTTCAATAAAACGCACGGCACTGTCCAGAATAATGTGCATCTCTGTGAAACTGATCATCTTGATGGTTATTCATATCACACCAAATTTGGTTGGAATCGTATGACTAATAACTGAGATATAGAAGGGGGGGGACGTTTAAAGTGAGACACGCTGTATAATCAGCACATTGATATGATACAGTCTAACGAATATTCCCATGATATCAGAAGTTTCCTAATTCTTCTGATCAACAAGAAAATTCATCCCGAAAATTGAACGAATAACAAGAAAAAAATTGAGTACATTCCGCACGAAAATTTGAACAGATGTGACGTCAGAATGGCTACTTTGGGTGGAAAAAGGGTCTAACCTCAAATTTTATTTTGATCCCTATATTTTTTTACTGGTACCACTCGATAATATTCGTCGAGCTTACTCTAGGCATGAAATTTTTGCACAATATGCCACCCGTATAATATACAGGGTGTTTCAAAAAAACCTGACCCCCTCGCTAGGGTAGGTAGAACACTGCAAAATAAGTTGGGTTTGCTCAGTGAAAAAATGTCGTAACGGCATCTGTTTTCAAGATACAAGGTGTTGAAAAAATTATTTTTGTACACATTTTTCACGATTATGTCGAAACTACTGGCAACATTGTGATGAAATTTTGTATGAGTGTTCCTTGAAATCTGACACATCGCATGAATTTGTTTTTGTATCTGACTTTCATAGAGGGCGCGAGTTACACGTTTCGTACCGAGTAGATTAGATCATAACTTTTTTGAGGTTAGATTTTTCAATCCAAATATGATATGAACTTGAACATCATTCAATTTTACATCAAAAAGGTACACTTGGTGAAACTCGATACAATGTTCCGTTTTCGGAATATTTCGATTTGAAAATAATGGAGCAATAGCTGATGCTGGTATAAAATGAATATTATTGAGTTCAATTACCTATTTATTCAGATTCAAAAACAATAAAATCATTCTTGCACTGGAGTTATTGATGGAACAAAGAGTCATAAGTTGTAAATTAAGAGATATTTGACTAGAAACATGAAATATTGAATCAGTTAGTGTAAGTGTTCAAAATGTCCTACGTTTCGACGAATACACGATTCTAATTTCTTTTCTTGAGAATGTATTATTCTTTTAAACAGTTGAGAATCAGCTGTTAGGTCATTTGAGTGATGTACAATTATTATGTCTTACAACTCTTGACGTGAATTTACCTATGTAGCATAAACTTTCTGCTCAAGATACAACAAAACAGTGTAATCCATGTTCTTAGTCAAATCTGTTTCCATGTTATTCTTGTGATTCATTGTTAAATCAATAAGTTTAGCATCAAAAATGTATTCTTGTTTTTGGTTTTCAATAAATAGGTGATAATTTTTCATAATACTCACTATAATACATAGCTTTATACCAGCAACAGTTATCACTTCATCATTTTCAAATCGAAATATTCTGAAAACGGTACACAGTATCAAGTTTTACCAAGAGTACCTTTTTGGTTTTAAATTGAATGATGTCTAAGTTCACATCAAATTTGGATCGAAAAATCTAACCTCAAAAGAGTTATGTTCAAAACTACTTGGTATGAACCGTGTAACTAGTGCCCTCTATGAGAGTCAGATATAAAAACGAATGCATGCGATGTATCAGATTCCAAGAAACATCCATACAAAATTTCATCACAATGTTGCCAGTAGTTTCGTCAAAATCTTGAAAAATGTGTAAAAAAAATATTTTTTCAACACCTTGTATCTTGATAACGGATGCCGTTACGAAATTTTCTTACTAAGTAAACCCAACTTATTTTGCAGTGTTCTACCTACCCTAGTTAGGGGGTCAGGTTTTTTTGAAACACCCTGTATATATAATGTCAGAACCACTATTGGATTATATGATATTGGATTTCTAATATCAAATCGATATTAGAATTGTTTTTTTTTAGTATTTGGGCGACGTTATAACAGCTGGCGCCACTAGCACGTCTTCAAGACATGCCTGCTCAGGAGCATCAAATACCGCAGCATTCGTTCAACTTGGTATTCTGGGATACAGAAAACGAAAATGGATCTGATACATTATGCTAATGTAATATTGTACTGTACCAACATCGCAATTTTTTTTGTAGTGATGCTAATATCATAATATGGCTTCAAAGTTTCAATTTCGATTTTGTAGCAAAAACGAAAAAACAATATTGATTGGATATTATTATAATTCAACATGAAGATAACATTGTAAAATGATCACATCATTATTTAGGGCAATATAGAAGGCAAATATAAATTTAATATCGAATTTACAAATGAGTATTATAAGAAACCGGTTTCCATAAGCTGGCATCCTGGCATCATAATTATCTAATCTAATCTAATCTTCTATGCGAATATATACTCGATATTGAAAAGAGTTCAAAATTCAACCGATATTAGTGCATGTTCTACCTGGGACAGCCGACCATGAATTCAGAAAAGATGTATCATCCGCCGCCATTTTGAAAATGAAGGTTCACTCGTGATTCGTGATAAATCATTGAAAAGAAAATGTTTGCTCTATCGAACGGCGTGGAAATATCTACAGGATTCCATACAAAATTCAGGTTTATTTCCGGTAGAACCTAAAGCTCGACCTAAAGTGATATTCGATTGTTTTTTTTTCATGGAAAATATGGGTTTTAAGGAACTGTATCGTCCGATCCGAATGTCAAAGTCAAAAGTATAACAAAAAACATGATGAATGGCGCCCTGGCCAATCATTTCCATTTTTTTGTGTTTATCGCGAAAGTTATTGAAATTATGTAGTCATCCACAGTGTCATTCATAAAGTCGGCATCATATGGGAAAAACTTTTATTGATGACTCATTTTGGAATTCGAGTTGGACGTTAAGTTTTGCTTCAAAAAAGATGAAAAATGGCCTACTCAATCAGGGTCACGTGACTTTCGTTAAAAGTGACATTTTTTCGAATTAATCGCTGAAAGTAGGCTTATTTGTTCGAATATTGAAAAAGTTTACTTGAAAAAGTTGTTTCTATTTCAATTTTACACATGCTTCTCGAATTTGATCTTTCTATTGCAACTTTTAGATTTTGATTTTTTTTTTAATTTTTCGAAATTTCTGTAATATTTGGAGAATTGTTAATTCCACGAAACTACTTCATACCAGTTGCTTTTTCATGCTACTTACTTTCAATTACTTATCATCACTGATTATGGAGAGAAATATGATTTTCTTCAGAAAATGATAACACCCGCTTCCAAATTCTGTTATGTTTGATGCAAAGTTGATATATCGTCAAGCATTTAGAAACAAAATTCATTTAAACTGATCTTTTCAGTACTGGAAAAATAAATTCAAATGAATTTCGTTTCTAAATGCTGGATTCAAACATAACAGAATTTTGATGTTATGTTTGCATCAAACATAATAGAATTTTGAAATTTCGAAAATTTTAAAAAAATATCGAAATCTAAAAAATGTAATAGAACGATAAAATCCGAGTCACATATGTAAAATTCAAATAGAAATAACTTTTTCAAGTGAACTTTTTCGATACTCGAACAAATAAGCCTACTTTCAGCGATTAATTTGAAAAAATGTCACTTTTGACATGTAGCGAAAGTCACGTGACCCCGTTTGAGTAGGCCATTTTTCATCTTTTTTGAAGCAAAACTTAACGTCCAACTAGAATTTCAAATTAAGTCATTAATAAAAGTTTTTCCCATATGATGCCGACTTTATGAATGACACTGTATATCAATCAATCAGTTCTTGTTTTTTTAGGATTATAAAACTAAAGTTCGAAATTGAAAAAAAAATCACTTTACTGCACTTGTGCAAAAAAATGTCTTATGTATAGTAGCAGTCGTAAAGTTAACCAACAATAGATACCAGAAACCAAAATCGACCAACCCATATCTTGGGTTTCACGTATAATGAAGTGGATATTTTCCCCCTTTCAGGCTTGACCAAAAACTCATTAAGTAATGAAAACAATTTTCTTCGCGATATAACAAAGAAGATGGTCTAACGTATTATACATGGTGTACAGTGTGTAAATGTACAGCCAGCCATTACAGGTCAAGTGGGGGTGGTACCCTATTTTTTTTTCAAATGGGAACGGTGGCCATTTGCGGCAACATTATTTTCAATAACTTCGATGATATCCAGGGGAAAAAAAAACCAAAATGTGTACACTATCTAATATAAAGGGTGGCATTGAAATAAGTGCAAATATTTTAAACCCTGAGGAAGGTCGACGTATACTATCGAATACCTCGTATACGTATAAAATTCTCGTGTCACGCTGTTTGTTGCCAAACACCTCCGAAACAGTTTGACCGATTCTCATGAGAATTTTTGTGCATATTTGGTAGGTCAGAGAATCGATCGTAAAACAATTTTTTTTGAATTGGAAATTCAAGATGGCGGATCCAATATGGAGGCCAAGTTAGGTAATTATGATCCGATTTGATTCAATATTGGTATCTAGGGATTTTTGGGGACGGAAATTATGATTCAATTCTATTTAAAATTGTTGTCTGGGGGTTTTCGGATTCAGAGATAATGATTCTTTCGAGGATTCTTTCTTGAAAATTTAGAAATTTTAGATGATGGAATCGATATGGCGGACGAGTTTTGTAATTATGATCCGATTTTATTCAAAATTGGTATCTGGGGGTTTTAGGAGTCTGAGATTATGATTCTTTTGTCAAAATTGGGGAATTCAAGATGGCAGATTCAAGATGGAGACTAATTGTGATCCGATTCAATTCAAAATTTGGTATCTGGGGGTGTTCTGGGTCGGAGAATATGATTTTTTCTTCAAAATTGGAAAATTCCAGATGGCGGATCCAATATGGCGATCGAGCTTTGTAATAAATAGTAGTTTGAAAAACTAATGAAACATGCTTTTATAAAGAGCCAAACTAAGAAGAAGTAACAAATAAATAATAATAGTTGAAAAAACGGAAGAAATAGATTATTGCCGAACTAAAAAGTAATAGAAAATTAATATGGTAGTTTGAAAAACTGATGAAACACGCTGTTATGGATAGCCAAACTCAAACTAAAAAAAGTAAAAAATAAAATAATAAAAGTGTGTTGATGAATATTTGATTCAATATTTAGGTAACTGAAAAAATATTCTCTAGAAATAATGTATATAGCAAAACAACGTTTGCCGGGTCAGCTAGTCATATTTAATTTTCTGATGATTGAATGCAGTAAAAAAAGTACTTAATTCACCAAGTAACAAAATTTTAGTACTCAAAGGCGTATATATTATTTAATGTATTGAAAATAATACTCCAATACCTATTTACTTTCGGTAGATAAAGGTAGAAGAGGTGTCCAAAAAGAATAAATGTTCAAAATCGCCCTGTATCTCGGAACGGAACTCGGGAAATAGGTACCTAGTTATGCAAAATCTGAGTTCCACAAAAAAGTAGGACAGGAACGTGAAATCTGCAAGTCTCTATCTTTAATAACAACCCAGGAAACTGACAGTCTCAACCAAAATAGGATGCACTGTACATTTTATCATGGCACCCTGTATGAGTCATTGAGTCATCTAACTGTTTTTATTAGATCATGAATATCATTCGGGAACTCCTTTGCTGCGTCATGATCAAGGTCATGTTCATTTCTAATTATAGGCATGTATATTTTGTATTTCAGAAACAAAATTTTTGATTTACCAGGCAATCCAAGTTATGTTTTACAGTAAGAGAAAATAGTTTCCTCAGTGTTTGTTTGCTTATTATGGCTATCAGAAAACTGGCGTGACTAATAAATAATGTATGTTGTTTCATTCCTAATGATATAATATCTAAGTAAATAATTACTTGTTTTGTCAACAAGTTATTGAGATATTTATTGTGTGTGGCAAGTACAAAATCAATCAAGTCATCTTACAAAAGCACAAAAATCAAGTGTTTCCTCTACCTAATCTTAGTTTTTTGTCATGTCATTCCAACCTCGTGTCCCAGATAATATCAATATAATCTTCGATGAGATATCAGTTTTTATAAAACGATTTTTTTCAAAAGTGCCATTCCTTACCTACTCAACATATTTTACTTGATTTACTTTTTCTTTGGGAATGACTCAATTTTTTTCAAACCACTATGATAACCTTGAAGGCATCTCTTAGGTATGTATAGGTGCCTACCTAGTTTTTGGGGTTGAGGAATATTAGCGTCTGCGGACAGACGCAAGTAATAGCTCCGTGGTGGGAGAACGTTATAGTGGGCAGTAGATGCGACTGGCGTTATGCAGCGCCGAGTGAATGACTTCATCATACTTCGTCTCGTAAGCAACTGGTTGGCTCAGTAAGCAGAGCATCGGCATACCAAGCCAGCGGGCCGGGGTTCGAATCCGTGCGAGGCTCACCTTTTTTTTATTTTTTTCTTGTTCTCAAGTGATTTCTAAAAAATATTCTCTATGGGAAATAGGTTCATTTAGGGGTTTTCTATGTTTAGGCCAGAGGTGAGGTTCGGTTAGGTTAGGTTAGAATAGAATAGAATATTTTATTTGGTGTTAATAAACAAAGTTTTACACAGGTCAACGAAACAAGTACAGATATACTCATAAAATAGATAGGTTAGGTTTTCTCATTTTTTATGCAGAAACAATATTTTCCTTCCTCAAGAAAAATTCTCCTTCTTCAAGAAAAAAGGTTCATCTAGGTCGATTGATTGTTAAAAAAAAATTCCTTCCTTATATTAGACTCGACACAAGTTAACTAAAGTTCCCCTACCACGGAGTTATTACTTGCATCTGTCCGCAGACGCTAGTTTGAGGAATTACTTCCACGATAGTTGAAGACGGCTGTGCTTCCACTTGAAAATTGGAATTTGGTAGGTGTGATTAGAAAAGATATAAGTGAGATATACAAGAGATACAAGGGTTCTCGATTTGTACATGAAGTTACCTATCTGCGAACTACGTTTTTGCACAAGAAATTGCAAAAACATTCATCATAAAAAGCTCCAACACCCAATGGTACCTCTTCTCAATTCTCAAGGTTCACATAATTCTAATCAACCTCTCCATCAACCTTGAGAGGAAATGGCAAATAAAAATAGCATGATGTCAAGTTTCATGACTAGGCAAGAATAGTTACAGCTAAAAGATATTGATTTCTCAAATTCATTAAAAACAGTAGTCTACCGCCTAAACTATGTACGATAATATTACAATATTATGCAGTTCCTCATTTATAAACAGTTGGAGTGTTTGCTGTTTGAACTATTCCATTTTTACCTATGTACAATAATGGGAATAAATACTAACCTTGTCTTTAATATGTGGAATCATATTTTCTAATATGTAGTCGGTTCACCGTTTGAATTTGGAGATGAGAGGATTGATCCACAACTAGAACTTTACTCAACCACAACACACCGAAATAACGACGAGCAGATGAATGAAGAATGAATAGATGAAAAATAGTGCGCGGCTTTATAACTAGGTCACAAATGACATTCATGACATTGATTGTTGAAATGTTGACGAAATGACGTGTGTCATATTGATGACAGTGATAGTTGACGAAATGACGTGTGTCATCGTGATGACAATGACATGATCATTGCTGCCTGAATTATGAATATAAATTTTGACTGAATTTCAACTTTTGTTAGCCAACAGTCCTGGCTGCTGCTCCGAGCATATACGTATTAATGGCTCCGAGACCTTCCTTAACAGTCCTGCTTCAAGACCTTCGTCAGCAGGCAACATCGCGTCACGAAAGCCTAAAGTTTTCGAACCATTCCCAAACCACATTGTCAGATTGTGAGATTGGTCACAGTATCCTTGTCACAGTGAATCACATGATGCATCATGGCTTGTAAGAGAAGAATTATTAGGGATCAATGTAAGGATACCCTCTGAGAGAAACATCCTTGAAAGCCTGAATCACTACACACTACACTAATGATGACAGTTAGCTGACGCAATGTTATTAGTGGACCAAAATCAGCCTCTACAATTTCATTGCAAAAAATAATCATCAGAAAACATCCAGAAAAACATGCACCCTAACTTTTAAACATCTCAATTTTCGGTACTGTTGGCAGTGTTGGCACCATTGGCACAGTCTATTGTGTTGGTAGCAGATATTTTTCCCGCTAAATTCATATCATAATAAAAATAAATGTTTGTTGGTTATGTTCAGTTATGTGCTAAGTGAAATGCTGTGCTAAGTTTGCTAAAAGTAGCCAAAAGAATATAATATAAAGTCATGGATGTTGCCGACGTTAATTTAGGCCAGAGACAACACAGAGATGAAATAGGAATCCGGTGTCAAAAACTTTTCCAAGACTTCCTTGAAGAGTCAGTACCTACCTACCTACTCATATCATAGATTTTCATTTGTATTTCATTATGCTACACCTTTTCAAGTTGTATTTCAAAAAGCATCAGTGCATCATTTGTATTACAGAATAGTCAATTCTCAAAATCCTTACAATTGACCTCGCAATTGACACTTTCTACAATTTGATTGACTTTTTTGAAATACAATTGATGATTTCTGAAATTGAATTGCCTTATCTGAAATTCAATTGACGTTTCCTGAAATACAAGTGACTATTCAGAAATTCAATTGACTATTCTGAAATAGAATTGATGCTTTCTGAAATACAAGGGACTATTCTGATTTACAATTGAAGCTTTCTGACTCACTTTCTAAATTACAACTAGAAAAGGCTTGGGAATAGGTGTAGTTTTGAAAAGGAATATTCTCAGATATATTATGAACATGAAAAAATGTATACATATAAAAGATCGGTACTTACATTAAGAATTTCCATTCTCTATCTGATGAATATATAATTACTTTTTCAGTATACTCAACAGAAAACATCTACTATCCTGGCTATATATGCCATGAGGAACATCTATTGAAGACACTGAAACTCCCAATAAGAATTTGCATTCTCTTTGAGATATAAATTCAGGGTGTAATTTAATTGATGACAGGAAATGGAAATGGTTCCTTTTAACTCATTTTTAGAAGAAAAGTTCATATGAACATATGCCCTACCTCTTAACAATCCAACTATAGGATGTTGAAATTAAATTTCATGAAGAATAGTTATTTATAATACAATGTAGTAGATTTTAGCTCCAGGTTGTGTTGTCTCCTGATACATAGCTGAGGGGGACAAAAAACCATGTGCTAAAATGCTAATAACTAATATTTTTCCCTTTATACCTAATACTTTATTTTGTGACAGGAAAAAGAAACAATCAATATGAGAAGATGAATGAGAATGAGAAGATATTACATTATAATAAAATCAGAAGATTATTAATTTGAAATTTTAACTTTTTAACAGAAATGGCACCTGCATTGCAGGCTTCTTCATCATGATTTTGAAGTAATCAAATATTTGAATTTAGTGTTTGTTTAGTAATTTACATAACCATGAATTCTAACGGAAGATGAAAGGAATTGCAGTTCTTTCTTGGTGATGGTGTTATTGGCCTATTTTTCAGAACTATAGCACAACAAAAGCCATCAACAGTGTATATGTGATATATACCAGGGAAAAAAAGTACTCACTTTTTTCCCCTGGGAAAAAAGTAATTTATGAAAAGTCACATTTTATAACCTGTCAACAAAGATGAAATTTCAAACTTATTAACCATGACAGAAAAAATATATATTCCAGGCCATGATTAATTTTTCTGAGAATGAAAATTATTTTTCTAATCCTCATTTATTTTCCAACCTCCTCAATTATTTTCCATTGGAAAAACCGTTTTTGAGTAGAAAAATAGAAACCATTTTCATGCATTTCTGACATGATGAAATTATATTGAACTATAGGTAGTGGGCTACTGCATTCCATTTTGTATTCAAAATAATGACATTTGATTCATTAGGTGGTGGTTTTATTTTGACTAGTATTCATAAATGTGATGATGTGATTTTTTCACATTGTGAAAATTTATTTAATCCTCAAAGAAAAAATAAAATGCTAATACCCTACATCTTCAAAAGTTAAGAGGAATAGGGCATAATATCTTCATATAAATTGTTCTCCTCAAAATGAGCTAAGGAACCATATCCTATATTTTCAGTCATCAATTGAAATTATAGACCTATTTACACCCTGTATACAGGGTGAGTCATTTCTCATGTAGCAGGACTTCAACACCTTAAAGATGAAATTATTTCACAATAAAAATCTCATGTAAAAATATATGCATAGGAGCCTCTTTTCTGATATACAGGTGGTGTCAGTGGCGTAATTAAGGGGGGGTCCATGGGGTCTGGACCCCCCCCCCCCAGAGCTGTCTGAAAAACTGAAACAATCTGGTAAACAATCCTAATAATGGAAAAAAAGACATGAGTTTTGAAAATATCATGGGAATTTAATTTGTAATTCTTTAGAACCTCTGAACGAATATCAGAGGTTAGTTGGAAATTGGAAATGAGATTTTGTCTTCATATAAATAAACATGTTCCTTAAAATGCACTCCCTCCTAGCTACAGCCACTGTAATGTTAGGTAAAAAAAAGATATTCTGAAATTGTGACTAAAATAATGGATCACATCTTCTGAAAATTCCCTTTTATTGGCCCAAATTGTAAGTTCCAATAGAGAATCTGCCTTTGAAAAGCATGATCCTGTGGGCCATAATAGTTATTTATGTATTAAGGCCGTAAAGTAGGCGTTTATGGCCTGTGGCGCGCTGAAGGCCATAAACGCATTTCACGCACGTGATACATAAAAAATTTTATGCACTAGTTGTTTATTTTCTGACTCAAAAGTAATGACTATAGATTTCGATAAACTAATATTACCCTGAATTTAATTTGTCATGTATAAATTCAGTGATCAAGAGAAGCGTAATGTTCATGGATGATTTACATATAAAAATCATCGTACGAATATTGCAATTATCGTAATAGTAAAACTCTTTGATCTCTAGAAGAGATTCATTCTCCAGAATTTTAAAATATGCATACCCAGTATATTATATACCTACCTAATTTTGACGTTGTCAAGCAAGCTGATGGTTGTTGTCTATAGCAATACATACATCCAATCAACAATCTGAATTGTCATTCTTTTACTGAAAAGTAAAAATTAGTGATAATAATAATAGAGACACTATGGAATCGGATAAAGAAGAAGTCTATGATATACCGCTGGATATATTAAAATCCAGGAAAATGATCATAGGTTCTTCATGAATTGATATGACGATATAAGAAAACTAAGAACAGCGGGCGGTAAAGTGCACATTACGGCCCGTGGGCCATAATGAGCCCGCGGGCGGTAAAGTGCGACTTAATGCCCGCAAAGCCGGGCGGTAAAGTGCACTTCACGGCCCGCTAGTGCATTAAAAAAATTTAGAATTCACTATTTTGAATTTTTTTCATATGACTAACCGTTTTACAAAAAAAAACTTAATGAAAGGGTTCACGACATTGTTTTCAAAGGCAATGGGTTAAACGCTTGCATGTGGAGGTGATCGCATGTCGGAACGCATTTGAGACTGCTATTTCAAAGGCGTGCGGTACTGCAATACTTGCACTTGATCCGTTATTATGATCCCAATTTCAAATAATCTTTCATTTTTTACCCAACTCACAGTGACTGTAGCTCAAAGGGGTTGCATTATATGATGAAGAAGTTTTATCTTGAACCCAATAATATTATATTTACATCGAATTCCGAATCACCCTGTATATTGAATAGGTGGTTTCTTTCTTATTTTCTCTATCTTCCCAAGACTAGTGCTTGATTCCAACAAAATAAAAATGCAACAGTTTGAATTTTTCTTCTTTTCAGTAAATTAATTAGTGGCATTTTTTATTTTCATCATTTTGTTTTTTTTGTTCTTCTGATTATTTTTCTATACTACATTCAGCTCAAAAAAAAGTGACGCCAGACATTTTATGTAATTTTAGTCAATAAAACAAGACACTTAATTAATGACAAAACAACAAATGGTCAAATATGGAGGCATACAACAAATTAGTTGTTATGGCAACGGCATTTGCTTTTTTAAAGACAATGTGATCCTACCAGAGTACAACCCAATCAATTTTGAGTACTCTGATCCTTCAATAAATTTAATTTGTGGGATAAGCGTAAGGTATCAGCCGAGATATCAGCTGTAATTCGGAAAATTTTAGAGATAAATCAATGAATAAAAAAACAAAATGCTCGCAAAAGAAGCCTCTTTCGTATAGGGTGTAAGCACTTTCTATGCCATTACTCAATTAACACACAGGGTGAGTCAAAAATTAAGAATAAATCATGGTTCGAGTTATTCCACCACCATCAAGGTGGCTTTGAAAAAATTTTCACCTCTCTATTCTTCCAAATGCATTACCTACCAACAAATAAAAAAAAATCGATCTCCTATTTTTTTTAAGAAGATAGGTAAAATATCAAGTGCGGCACTTTTTTTGGAACTGAGTGTATTTCTTCATTTTGTTATTGGTACCAAATGATGCACACATTTATTGAAACCAATGTAATATACCTACATATTGCTTTTTTCTGTAAATATTGAATATTGGACCTAGACCCCCCATGGATGAATCTGAATTACGCCACTGGGTGGTGTGATAACTTCATATATATTTTTTTGTGTGTTTTCATGTTTGGTTCCTAAGTTTCATGCACACAGCTCATGAAAGCTGTTGGATCTTTTGATCATTCCAAGTCTTCTAGTGAATTATTTAGAAATGTCAAATAGAGTGTGTTCAAAAAATGAAGTTTTATCACAAGTAAATTATTTTTGGCATCTATCTCAAAATCTATACCAATTCTGAAAAATAGATGAAGAAGCAAAAAGGTTACAAAGAGAACAGAGAATCAAAATTAATATTTTATTGAAAGCAGAGGCAATAAACCTTTTGTTTTTGGCATTACTCACTCACCTTTTAACGAAATTTTGTAATATTGTCAAAAAGGGTGATTTTGTTCTGAAGAATGAAGAAAGAACACCCAATTCCAGCAAACTTTATTGGATTTCCTTATGAAACTTTTTCAAAGTCCTAAATTTTAGGTTAGGAACAAGATATCAAGAAGCAGTTTTTGAGAGCTTGTTTAGGCATCATTAAGCAACCTTTCCATGAAAAAAAATGCATTCGATTTTTTGGGAACATCAACTATTTCTGTCGCAAAAATCCCTCTAGCAGCGACATGTGCAACTAACAAAACTGCAAATATTATAACATTTGTAGCACAAGAATAGCTCTTTTCAACTAGCTCAAGTTTGTTGAGAGCGGCTAAGCCGTTTCGAAGATACAGGGTGTTTTTTACAGGAACTCTTGTACCCCCCACCACTTTATTTTCAGAGATACAACAGAAATTGTCCAACAAAAAAGGTTCAGATTTTTGATCGACATTGAAAATTAGGTATTTTTTGTTAGGTTAATAAAGCGGAATACACCAAAAAATCACTTTTCAGATTCAAGATTGTAGTTACGCACCCTAGCGGTCATTTGAAAAACTTGAAAATATTTTCTAGGTTCTTCTCTTGGGCGTTTTAGTAATACAATTTTTTGCCGCAAGTCCCTAGGATGGATAGTTTCCCAGATACAGTACCTCGCATTCTCAGTTTGCCACCCTGTACATCATCTTAGCTAAGATTCCTGAGGTCAAAATAAGTCGATTTGAAGCAACTTACCTCAGTCCGAAATTGCTCCGTTTCCGAGATACAGGGTGGTAAGGTTAAAAAATAAAAATCTACAAGTACACTCCGTCAAAAAATATAGTTATAAACTGAAAATATGCTTAGCTTGATATAAAAAATTGTGTTGAACTGGCTTAAAAGGCCTCCCCCTATCCTCCGTAGGTACGCTCGATGTTCCACGAACATAATAGGAATTTCCTTTCGTGCGCTCCAAGAGATAAAACAAAGTTATTGTTGAACATTCAAAATTAAATAATTTCGTGGATGTTCGGAAAATTACATTTTTGCACTGTTAATTCACAAATCAAATAACATCCAGGGATATAACAGCAAACATTCTTTATTCAAAATAATTTGAATATTCTGGTGCAGCTACGAACACTAAACATGAAATGTCTCGAAATCGGCTTGATATAACAAATTTTCAGAAGAGTACCTTTTTTGCTTGAAAACATCAATTCCTCAACAAGAAACGTAGAAAACTACACTGAGAAAATAGTTTCTACCATTCTAAACCATAATAAGTGCATTGCTAAGCGCCCTCTTATGATCACAATGAAAAAAAACCGTATCCGGGTTTCGCATCCTAAAAAACGCCCAGATACCAATTTTTGAAATGATAAATTCTGAATTTTTCTCAAATTCTGTAAAATTCTATTTTTATTATTTTACTTTACCACCCTATATCTCGGAATCGGAACAATTTCGGTCTGTTGCAGGTTATTTTGAATCAGATTATTCTGACCTCAGGAATACATACCGAGATGTTGTAGAGGGTGTCCCAAATTGCTTGATTTTGACAGGTTTTTCTATTTTCAGAACAGCTAGAGAAAAACTCACCAACGAGCCTAGAGCTCGATTTTTGTGTAACGTTGATTGGTGTAAACCTCATTTCGATATCTCAACCGTTTCCGAGATATAAGCGAAAATTGACATTTTACCGATTTAGAAAATATTTCTATTTTTGGATATTTTTGTCTGATATCAAAGCCAACGTTGTCATTTCAAATAGAAACCATAGTTGGCTTCGACTCCAGAAAATCGGAAAAAACTAGGCTTTCCAAAAACATAAATATATGTCAGGATATGAATATAGACTGTTGGCCCGCGACACAGGGTTTATCGATGTTCTAAGTCGGTATGCCATTTAAGGGACCCACTCACTTAGTCCAAGTTAACAGGAAGGAGTGCCTCGGAGAGTCGCAACCCAGTCCTTGCCCCGGCCCTGACCTCACCTCTCGGTTGGAAAAAAGTTCTAAAATTTTGTTTAAGAAGAAGCTCGGCAATGAAGTGCAATGACCTTATCTCACGAGAATTGGGACGCTTGCCGGTTTGCATACGCCTAGGTCACTCCCCAAGGGCGGCATACGAACCGGAAGTGGCAATTTTTCAGTGTTATAGTCGATGATCTAAGAATGTTTGCCCTTTGGCGAAACAATTAATTCGGACCCATTAATCAGTTTCCCGACATATGCATACGATTCCGGAAAGGGGAGCTCGACTTATTCGAACATCAATTGACTAGATATCTTTCAAATAATCGATGATTTAAGTTCATATGCACATCTCTGGACCGATAAACTAGGATATTCTGTATAACTAGATGCTATTTGCATACGAATTCAATGTGATCATACGTTGTAATAATACCCGCGCGTGCCTCGGTCCGGCGCGGCGCCCCGCACTGCAGGCCAGAGGTGCACCGAAAGCGAACTAGATAATCTGGAAGTCTCATAATCTCACTTCACATGAAACCGGGTCAAAGATTAACTTCCTGGGAGTAATGGGGGTATTCGAAGACGCAAATTGCAGATATATTTGTATTTATTCATCAGAAATTTACAGCTCAACAAAATCAAATGTATCAGAGGTTTAGTACCAAGAAATTTTTTGTTTACAGCTCAAAAAAATCAAATGTATGAGAGGTTTAGTACCAAGAAATTTTTTGTGTGACTTTAATTTGAGAAACAGGGCTTTGAAAAAAATTTACGACAAAATACTCGCAGGATGATCAAGAGGGATCGTACAGGGAGAAGAGGGGTGGATTACTCACAATAAATCGAAATGAAATTCTTCTGCCTATCATAATACTGGCGTCTAAAAAATATATAAAGAATGTACATTCAATTTGTTGAAAGGTGAGGTTAGGGCCGGGGCAAGGACTGGGTTGCGACTCTCCGAGGCACTTTTTCCTGTTAACTTGGACTAAGTGAGTGGGTCCCTTAAATGGCATACCGACTTAGAACATCGATAAACCCTGTGTCGCGGGCCAACAGTCTAATAGTCATTCTTGCTGTTGATACAACATATTTCTCTTTGAAAATGAAGTTCTGGTGATATTTCAATTTAGTTAACCATGGAAAGCAAGATTTTTTGCAAATCAATAATCATTTGAGATTCAAGTGATGAAAAATAAGAAATTGAATGAGGAAGTAGCAAAGTGAGAATAATATTGAATTTTTTCACGAAATATTTAATTCAGTGAAGTAACAATACATCTTCAACGGTTTAATTTTAAGTAGATCACAAATAGTGTTCGAATTGTCCACTATTTTGGTCCAGACGAAGATGGCATTTCTTCTTCACTGATGTCTCGGCGTTTAAGAGTTGTAAAGGTATTATTTGAGCTATGGCATTTCTCACTCTTTGCTGTAATTCTAATGTTATAGAATATTTACGAAATCGGTCAAATGTCAATTTTCGCCTATATCTCGGAAACGGTTAAAGATATCAAAATGCGGTTTCCACCAATCGACGTTTTACAAAAATCGAGCTCAATACCTCATGGTCAGTTTTCCTGGAGCTGTTCTGGAAAAGGGAAAAAATGCCATAATCAAACAATTTCAATCAATCAAGCAATTTGGGACACCCTGTACAGATCTTTCAGGGACACCCTGTATAATGTCATGGGGAATCTTCAACAGAAAACAAATGATCTCTGGTAGAAGCCCATGTTTGCTCAAAGTGGAGTGGAATTTTTCAAAAGGATGAAGGAAAGCTCAAAGTCATCTCCACAACTTCAATAATGATGTAGTCAATCAAAGAGACATGTTTCGGACTTACTAAAGTCCATCTTCAGACTTTTCATGAGTCCGAAACATGTCCCTTTGATTGACTACATCATTATTAAAGTTGTGGAGATGACTTTGAGCTTTCCTTCTTCCTTTTGAGAAAACAACTACTTTCCTGGCTATTTGAATTATTCTAATTCACCCGGTGATTTCAATAGGTATAAAGAAGAGGGAGAGCTGAAATATCTAGAGCCTGCTTTAGAACTTCAAAATGAGGAGAGGAGTACAATAGAAATCAGTTTTGAAGACATAGAAAAATATAATCAAAACCTGGCCACCACAATAATTGAAGAATATTACAGAATTTATCCTTACCTGTGTCAGGCCGTATCCAATTTTGTTAAGGACAGGGCAGGACTCAAGAAGGAAAAAGAGTGCTACATTAGCTTCACTGATGTCCCAACGAGGCATGTGGTTAGGGAACTCAAAACAGACAAAATTGGGACTTTGGTTCGCATATCTGGTCAAGTAATTCGGACTCACCCTGTGCACCCAGAGTTAGTGTCTGGAACGTTCACTTGCTTGGATTGCCAGACTGTAATCAAGAATGTGGAGCAACAGTTTAAGGTATTTTGAGTATTATTATTTATATAGGGTGGGTCATAACTATTGGGACAGGCTAGGGGTGGATTGTTTGGAATAAAATATGGAGATTGGACTAAATACGCCTCAATAAAATCTTGCTGTGGAAAAAGTTATAGGGCGTTCAAATCGAAAAACTATTGACTATAAATGAGGGGTATACCGCGGTCAAAATTGTGTACACCAAACTTCAATTCCACAAGGAATTCCAGTCGTGTGTACACCAGAATTATACCGCACTTCACACAAGAAATTCCAAGAAACTTCTGGGAAATCCAGGAAATTCAAACGAAATCTAAGGAATTCCAAGATAATCCAAGGAATTCCAAGGAAATTCAAGGAATTCCAAGGAAATTCAAGGAATTCCAAGAAAATTCAAGGAATTCCAAGGAAATTCAAGGAATTCCAAGGGATTTCAAAGAAATCCAAGCAATTTCAAGGAGATCCAAGGAATTCCAAGGAAATCCAATAAAATCCAAAGAAATCCAAAGAATTCCAGTTGTTTATACACCAGAATTATACCACACTTCAAATTCAAATTCGTTTATTTGAACTTGCAACAGCAGTAATCTGTAAGATGGATATACACGTCATGTCACATAATTCCACAGAATTCCAAGGAAATCCAAACAATTCCAAGGAATTCCAAGGAATTCTAAGGGAATCCAAGGAATTTCAAGGAATTCCAGTTGTTTGTAGACCAGGAATATACCGCACTTCACTCAAGGAATTCGAGGAAATTGCAATGAAATCCAAGGAATTCCAGTTGTTTATACCCTAGAATTATACTGCACTTCAAATTCAAATTCGTTTATTTGTACTTGCAACAGCAGCCATCTGTAAGAAGGATATACACGTCATATTTAAACACAGAATTCTAAGGAAATCCAAACAATTCCAAGGAAATCCAAACAATTCCAAGGAAATCCAAGAAATTTCAAGGAATTCCAGTTGTTCGTTGACCAGGAATATACCGCACTTCACTCAAGGAATTCAAGGGAATTCCAAGGAAATCCAAGAAATTCCAAGGGAATCCAAGTTATTCCAAGGAAATCCAGGGAATTAGAAGGAAATCCAGGAAATTCCAAGGAATTCCAGTTGTTTGTATATCAGAATTCCATCGCGGTTTACCCCTTGACTATAAACTTGCACCAAAATTCATTCACTGACAAGAAGTGTAATTTACCAGCTACAATTATCTGACGTTCCAGAGCACACTATTCATGAATAAAATGATATTTGAAATTCCCTTCAGAGACTCTTAACTGTTCATTTGCGATTTTCTGGAAATGAGATAAAAATATTTTGTTCAAGCAAGAGTACCAATATTACATAGAAATGATAGTTGTAATATTTTCTGATCAAAATCACTAAGATGTTTTGTTAAGAATAGTTACCAGTCGAATTCATCATCAGGAATCATTCACTTTTGTCCCCTGCAACAAACTGTACACAAGATAATATTCCCTGTATAAAAATATTCTTCTATTGATTTTGATAACTATTGATGAATAACAACTGTGAAATTATTACCAAGAAACGAAAAAATGATTCAACTTTAACGCCTTTATCTTTTTCCACAGCAATATTTTATGAAGGCATATTTTGTCTTATAGTGTTATCGCCATATTTTGGTCCATACAATTCGCCTTTAGCCCGCAAAAGTTATGTCTCACCCTGTATATGAGTTGAATACAAACAATCAACCTGTACAAATTGTTTTTTTTTTCAAGAAAAATAACGTGAACTGATGTAAAAGTATGAATCATCTGACTCACTTTTGACCTTATTTTAATTGTTCCCAGTTTATTCAACCAATGATATGCAGGAATCTTGGTTGCAATAATAGGATGCGCTTCATGATGGACAAATCTAATCAAATCAAATCAAGTTTATTACCAGATTGAAGTGTAAATGGTGTACAAAAAACATATTCTCCAGCTTGTAACAAATAAAACCTATAGAAACATTACTGATACATAGGAGATATGTTTAGAAAAATTAATACTCTTAATAATTAATGACTACTACACATGAAAACATTTACTTATCACATGTGGAATTACACAGCTCAATACTGTAGAATGCCTTGCCTTTTAAGAATTGTTTCAATACATATTTTAAACTGATTCATTGTATTACAAAGCTTTATTGATTCATCCAATTTGTTGTATAATTAGAAGCCTATATAATTTGGATCGTTTTGGCCGATTTGGAGTCTTTCAAATGGTAAGTTTAACAGAGATAAGTTACACTAGTACTATAATCATGTAGGCAATTATTTGTTTTGAAAGAGGTGGAGTTCTTTCTGATTAACACTAGAACCTCGTAGATGTATAAACATGGCATTGTCAGAATGCCCAAACTGATGAAGTGTTTTTTACAGTATTAGTTACTGGCAACCCCAGCATCAACTAGATTGTTTTTTTTTAAGAAAATAAAATTCTTATGTGAACCTGCGCTATGGCCCCAATAAATTATTCCATAAGGAATAACTGATTCAATAACACTATTATATAGCAGTAATGAAATTTCATTAGAAACTGTGTTTTTTAAAAACAATTTCTCACGCAATTTGATCCTTGATTTTCAATGTGTGAATTCTACGTCCACTTACGAATAATTGTTGTACCAAAAAAAAACATGTCAGGGGGTGAGGGTAGTTTCAATCCTACAATTTCTTTTGAGTTTCTTTGATTACTGAAAGGAGAGTGATCCTCTAAAATGGCAATTTATGAATGAAAACATACAAAATCCTCGTAGCGCTGAAAATCGTCTGAGAATCAAAAATAATTATAGTAGGATTTTGTATGTTGTTATCCATAAATCGCCATTTTTCCCTAAAACTGTTCACTCCCGAGCATTGAAGCAAGAGGACCTTTTTTGTGTGAAAGATATTGGCGCTTCAGAATGTGCTTTGAAAACTACAATTTCTACAGTGGCATGAAAGTTTGGGGGGTTGAACCCTTACGAGGCGTTAAACTCTTCGCCACTGACATGTCCAAGAAAATTGATCAAGAGCCTTGAAAGTAGTCATTATTAACGATGGAATGTGTACAAAGGCTCAGCTCCGTAGCTCAAACGGTTCCTGTGATAAGAGCAAAAAACTGATTTTTTATCATTTTTTGACGCCCTGTATATTGAAAACGGAAGCCTGGAGAAAAATTTCGTGAAGGAAAATTATTTCCCTATTTTTATGATGAATCTACAGTTTTCCGTTGTGACACTTATTGCCTGTAGCTAAAATCTGCTACTTTTTCCCTTCTATATTAAATATTATTTCATTTCTGAAAAGCGAAGAAATATGTAGTTTTTCAACCCTTAACTTTGTTTTTTTTAATTTTCGCCTTCATGTATACAGGATGTCCAGAAATTACATAAAAAGATTTCAATCACACATTCTAGGAACAAAAATAGTGAAAAAAATATATTACTTTTAAAGCCCAATATGGAAATCTTTGGAATTTTCCGAAGTTTTGATCAGGGGAGTGGGAAATTGGTGGGGCTAGGGGCAATACTTTCCTCAACTATTGTTTTTATGCAATTTTCGGCAGTTTGACCAGGAAATATGAAAATATCATGATTTTTACCTGAAAATTTTATTCTTGTTCAGTGCTGCATAACAAAAAAAGTGCTTTTTCCTTTTACAGTATGAATTAATTGAAAGAGGTACGATTTATTGTTTCCAGTTTACTCAACCGACGATATGCAGGAATCCGGTTTGCAATAACAGGATGCGGTTCATGTTGAACGTGGACAAATCTCTGTTCGTGGACTTCCAGAAGGTCAGGATACAAGAGACTCAAGCCGAATTGCCTCGAGGATGCATTCCCAGGAGCGTGGAGGTCATTCTGCGTGCCGAAAATGTCGAAACTGTGCAGGTAAGAGGTTTGTTCGCGTTTAAAATTGTTCAAACGATCCTCGGACTGCGCAGATTCTGGTGCTGAATCTTGAACCACCCTTTTGAACACCCTTTATCCCTCTAATCATCCTTGATAGACCCCAAGTGTGATATATTGATGAAATTAGAGTCCCTAGATGTATTTGACACTGCTGTTTTGACGTTTTCTGTATATTAGAGTATGGACACTATCACAAGCACTGACAATCAGACATAACCACAAATAAATTGATGGAAAAAGCGGGAACTGACAGTACACGGACCTACATGACATGAATTTCAAGATTTCAGATTTCAGATTTGACAAATTGAGAGAATTAGAAGAAAGATTGGTGCAAGTTTGTGCAGTTTCCAACTGTGAGAACACGGGAAATCAATTCACTCTATTCGAATTTCCATCGGATAATGTAATTCTACAAAAATGGAAACAGAATATGATGCGGCCAGCACATACTGGGACTCTAGTGGAAAATGCGTTTGTCTGGGGTTCCTCTAGTTAGAATCTAACACAACATTCATTTTTTTGCAGGCGGGCGACCGTTATGACTTTACGGGCACTTTGATAGTGGTGCCGGATGTGGGAGCCCTAGCCCTGCCGGGGGGCCGTACGCAGATCCGCTCCAAGCACCAGCGCCCCGACGAGGCCGAAGGCGTGAGAGGACTGAAGGCGCTCGGCGTTCGCGATTTGCACTATCGAACGGCCTTTTTGGCGTGCGGCACGCAGCCGACCAATCCGAGATTCGGTGGCATCGAGATGCCTATGGGCGAGATGACGGCCGAGATCATGAAGCAACAGGTGAGCGGCCGCCTCACGGTCCGCAACATGCAACAAGTGCAATTAACACTTGTTTTGCACAAAATATTGTTTCTACGTTCGTGCAAAAGCCGAAACTGTCGGACGATTCGTTTGTTGCATCCTGGGATTTGGACGGATTCTGCCGCATGGTGTGTGATGAGAACTCGACCTTCCTGCCGATCGATCGACGGATTACCCGTTAGCTCAATTGGCAGAGCGTTGGGCATGTAACCCGAAGGTTGTTAGTTTGTGAGTTCGACTCTCACGCGGGGCGGTGGAATTTTTTCATTTTCCGTTGTCACTCGAAATTAGGGCTTCCTATCAACTTCATTATCACATGTATCTTTTCGGTCCAGTAACCGACAAAAAAATTATCGCTAACTTCTATCTAGAGACTAGTGACAAAACATATAGCTAATTCAGCTTGCATCTCACTTGCGAGAACTCGCCGCACTGACAAGTTTGCTCTATGCGCCGTGTTGACGGTTCGAAGCGGACCTGTCTTGATTATGACTGGGTAATCTCAAGACGACATTGTGAATATGAAATATATAATTGTTTAAAAGCTAATGCAATCTCTCAGAAAACGATGGCATGAAGTGGAACGTTTATGTTTACCATGTCAAAATACGCTGTAGTCATATGATAGATGAGTGCAATAAAAATTTTAGGGCTCTAGTGCAATGAAGAAACACTTTTTCTACTGAAAATAGTGCAAAAAAATGTTTGTTTTTTGCATGAACGTAGAAACATATATTCATCGGATAAATTGATGTCATGTCCTCGATTTGCTGCTCATGATTTATGTACACTAAATGCTATTTAATTTATAAATCCGTGTGATTTGTCGGACAATTGTCATTCTAAATGGAAACCTATAGTCCATTCCAACTTGGAAGACAGCATTGGGAACCATAGGGAAACATTGTCCTTCTCTTTAATTGGTTAATATTGGAGGCAATATCACACCTGTTTAATATTAGGACGTATGACGCGACGTAGAGATTGAAGTCCTCTTTATTGATGACCACATCGTCACATATCATTAATTTCTCGTACTTTTTATATTATGTTACAATTAATTCAATTAAATCAACATGAACTCAGAGTGGGATTCAATCCGTAGAATGGCTCATGATTTTGAATTAGGGCCATATATTTATGTCTTCAATGTGAATATTCCTTCAGAGACAGCGTCACCTACTGTCTTCTTATTTGGAATGTAGATATAATATCGCCTTTTTGGCATGCGGTACGCAGCCGACCAATCCGAGATTGGGGGGCATCAAGATGCCCATGGGGGAGATGACGGCCGAGATCATGAAGCAACAGGTGAGCGACCGCCTCACGGTCTGCAACATGCAACAAGTGCGATTTGTCTTTTTTGCACGAGTTGCAGTAAGAAAATAAAAGAAAACACACGCCAACAAAGGCCTTGCAAACCCGTGTTCATGGGAATTTTTTTTTTTACATCCCACAGTTTTCGTTTATTCCGCCAGTGTAGGTATGTCATGATCGCGTAATCGCCGTCAACAGCGGATGACATAACTGTCAAGAATTATAATTCAGACACATATTACGTAATATACTATTAGTCTCCTCTATTCTGTGGCACTATGCAATGTACTTTTTTCTATGTCACCCTGTATATATGATTTTGTCCACGAACGCATATATTTGGGAGCTTCGTTTTTAAAATTGTGCTTTAAGTGGTCTATCTCCCGAGTCTCCATCCAAATCAATGTGTTACATGATCTAAGGTTGCAGACAGTATTTGAATCTCAAATCAATTCGACACATCAGTCACATTGTATTTGTTTATTGTGTGATTGCATTATATTCAGAGTTTTGAATATGAGGAAGTGTAGGAGATCATTGGAATTCAATAATGAAATTGTTATTTGTTTAATAGTAGTGATGAAGACACTGATTTGATACTTGGATAGCACAGATCTCAGACGTATATCTCTACCAAGGAAGCAAGTTAAAGCCAATTTATTTTACTTCCCACGGAAGGTATTTTTTTTGTCCCGTGGAACTAAATTGACAGGTTTGTGTCCTTAAATGAGTGAGCAAACGCCTACTTTCGATGCAGTGCAAAAAAATATTAAATTTTAGGTTTCGGTTGTTTGTTTCCCTCCGCTATGCGTCGGGAGACAACAAAGACAACCTGGAGCCAAAATATAATTATTTTTCCCCCGTTAAATAACTCATTATATCGGGATAGAGTTTTTCAATCATTTGCCAATGTATTATCAATGAAAACTTCAACTCGTTCAAGAATAACCTCAAAAAATGTATTATTCAAGGTTTGTCTTTATAATATCTCAGTTTTTTCAATGTGAATTATTTTGTTCCTACCAGTTCTGTGTGGGATATATTAAATTGTTTGGAATTATTTTTATTTTACAAGGTGTAAATTAATTAAGTGACGATAATACAAGGTGTGACTTTGAAGATAAATTTTTAAATCAACATATGTCCTAAACCTCTTAAATTTTAAGAGAAAAATGACTTTTTGATCATGATTTATTATCACTCATAGATATTTTCATGAAATTTCGTACACACCTTTTCATCATAAAAAGAATTTTTGACGTGAAAGATATTTCAAAATTTTCACCATTGACGTTCGTACGGGGTTTTAACTGACAATTTTTGAAGAAAAAAATGGTACACCACTGATTTTTCTAAAAACCAAAATTATTTTTGGAATCCCCATAAATGTTTTTCTCCAGATCTTTGATATTGTTTTTGGTATTTTGTTAAAATTTAGTATGCCCCCACTATGAGTGAAAACAAATTTTGTTCTGGGACAAAAATCGATTTTTTACTTTCACCAGTCATGTTCACGTTGGCCTGATTGTAGCTCAAATACTAGGAAGTTTAGGAAATATGTTGATATAAACTTTTCTCCTTAAAATCACCCGTGTGAATCCACACCTTGTATTATCGGCACACAATTAACTAACACCCTGAAGATCTGAACATTGATTTATTCAACCTGTATTAACACAATGACAATAATAATCACTTCCTTAGATGACCGACGGCGAGTGGAAGCACATGTACGAAATGTCGCACGACAAGAACCTCTACCACAACATGATCAACAGCCTCTTCCCCAGCATCCATGGCAACGACGAAGTGAAAAAGGGCATTTTGCTGATGCTGTTCGGTGGCGTGTCCAAAACGACCATCGAGGGCACTTCGCTCAGAGGTGACATCAACTGTTGCGTGGTGGGGGATCCCAGTACGGCGAAGAGCCAGTTCTTGAAGCAGGTGAGAAGGAGGCTGAATCGAATCTCAATATATTTTTGAAATCAGAAAAGGAAAATCTTCAATTCTTTCGAAAAATATTTGGGGAGTTTCATTGAAAATAACGATGTGTTATTAGGCGTATTCGTCTTACATTTTACGCGCGCGCCCGCTGAAAGGTGAATTTAGCAATTTCATGTCAAGATCCGCACAGAATTTTTTTTTATTTTCTGGTTCCCACGAAACGGGATATCCTGTAATGTTCGTTGAACATCGTGAGAACCAAGGGAAATAAGGTAGGAATTGGTGTTCTTCTTAAATTTATGGAGGTTATATGCGTCGGGGAACACCTCCCTTGGCAGTGTGTTCCAGAGCCTCGCTGTTCGTTGGATGAACGAGTCTTTGGATAGAGATGTTCTGCAGGTCTCCAAAGTGACCACGAAGTGGTGCGGAGCCTCAACTCGACGCGTTAATCTCGGTCGGATCTGTGCCTTATAGATCATAAGCAGCTGACTGGAAGTGAAATAGCTCCTGGCCCGAAACAGAAAACCAAGTTTTTGGGATACACTTTTAGCAATTGATCTTACGTATTTTTCCCAAGAAAGTTTATTGCTGATTGTAATACCAAGCATCAAAATGGATGTCTTCAAAGGTATGGTTATAGTATAAATTGTTGATCAGTCGATGTCCAGATCGTTCCTTGAATTCGATGTATTTGGCAGTTAAAATAGCAAAATAAAAAATCCGGAGTGAAGTTAGAAATAGAGGTGAGAGTGCAGTGTTTCAAATGGTGTGAAAATGTGATATAATTCTATTCGAAGAATAGTAGATATTGGTGATAATTCGAAATCTGAAACAAACGTTCCATCAAAATTATAAACTAAGAAGCCTAAAAACTAGTCAAATTCAAATGTTTATCTGTGAATAGAAGGAAAAAAACTCAACAGATAAACGCTATTGAAAGTGAGCGATAGTCGAGGAACTAACTGAATTTGTTTAGGAAGCCATCAACCCTAACGTGGAGGATTCCTGTACAGTCTGTCATCAAGTTATGGGAGATGAATTGGCCATCTGTGATAGCTGTCATAGTGTGCAGCATCCCACAGAAGCTTGTACATTCATCAGAACTTAGAGCAGTAATATTATTGAAAAGAACGCTAGTTTATTTTTGTCAAGATTGTCGTGTGTTCTTCAAGAATGTTCCAACATTATTAAGAGAGATAAAACCGTTTCAAAACTGAATTTATCTCTTTGAAAAGAGAAATTGACTCTCTCAAAGCGGAAGTAGAAAAATTGGAAGCTGAAAAAAATGGAATGAAAACAGAAATAACTTCGCTCAAAGATGAATTGAAACAAGTAAAGGAAAATAATGCAAACATTTCTAACGAAAACGTCATTATGGAAGTTCTAGAACGTCAAAAACGGGAAACTAATATAATGATTGCGAATGTAAGAGAGTCTCAGGCAACTACCCTTGCACAACAAAAAGGAAGAGGATGGAAAGACAGTGAAGGAGCTACTTAGAAACTTCGGCGTTAATCTTGTGAATGTTACAGTTTTTAGAGTCGGCAAGGTGCTACCAGATAAAAATCGGTTAATTAAAGTCATTATGCAGAACAAGAATGATGCAATTGGTGTGCTCAAACAGGCAAGAATCAATAAAAAGGATGTTCCTGGCGGTATTAGGATATTTGGGGACCAAACAAAACAACAGAAAGATTATTATCTGAGCATCAAAAAGCAACTAGATGAATTAATTTCAAAGGGTGATAATTCAAAAACAATCAGATTCATCAATAATATTCCCACTGTTGTGAGAAACAAAAACAATTCTGTAAAAACTAATCAAGTATCCTAATATTCCTCTAGGGACTAATATTATTTATGGTAACATAGCAAGTTTCACCGCTCATAAAGATGAAATTGTTGATTCAATCTTACCCTTTTATGCAGTGAAAGTCGTACCACTATAGACATCGAAGATTCTGAAATAACGCTCCCTAACTATAGAACAATCAGATTTGATTCGACTTCAAGGCATATAGGTGGTGTCCTTATATTTGTAAAATCAAATTTTCAATTTTCTATTTACAAAGAATATGTTTTGGAGAAAAATTTCTGGTGTTTATTAATAAAAATTAATTTTAATCAATTCAAATTATTAGTTGGTGCACTGTATCACTCGCCTAATGCAAGCCACGCGGTACTTCTTGATAATCACGAAAACATTTGTGAATATCTTGTACAATCCAATTTGAAATTTATAATGGTTGGTGACTTCAATATTGATTATGAAAAAAACGAATTTTATTCAAACCATCTCAAGAATTTATTGAATGTGTATGGAATTAACCAAAGTGTACAGGAATCTACAAGAATTACTAATACTAGCGCTACTTTGGTTGATTTTGTTCTCAGTAATTTTGATATAAAATAGTTCATCATCTACCTAAGATAACGGATCATTCCTTAGTTTCTATTAACACACAAAATGAAACATCTTCAAGTTCAAAAGGAAATATTAAAAATTACCGGAATTTGAAGAAGTCAAATTTGGACAAAATATGTGTAGAATTAATTGGTATAGATTATCTATTGGACTGTGTTGATGTTGGAAGATTCTATAATGATGTCAGGAATAAAACGGAACAAGTTGTTAATTTCATTGCGCCAATTGAGGCATACTATTGCGAGCACAATAGTCTACCTTGGTATGATTATGAAGTTAAAAACTTAACAAAATCGAGAGATAAAGCTTATCAAGTATTTATTAACAATAGAGATGAAAACAACTATCAAAGCATTAACTGATACTAAAATGAAAGATTGCAGTTGGAGTAATATTCAATTTGAATTAGATAATCAAAAGCTAATGAGTATCAACAAAAATAATATTGCTGAAAATTTCAATAAATATTTTGAATTCAGTATAGAAAAGATTGTTAATTCGATTGATATGACTGCAGCTTGGCAAAGTGATTACACTGTTGAGTCGGACTTTTTTCATTTCAAGCAACTGCACTTGAAAGATGTAGCGCAAATTATAAATAAATTAGAAAAGAAGTCAGGTGCTGAAATTGTAGATGTGAAATTTCTAAGGTACTTTTGGAGTATTAGGGCATGTTCTGTTGCATTTCATCAATATTTCCCTTGAATATGGTCAGTTTCCTAATCAGCTGAAAACTAGTATAGTTGTACCGGTACGTAAGATCAAGAACACTCAAAAAGCTAGTGAATTTCGTCCAGTCAACACCTTACCTGGTATGGAGAAATTATTAGAAATGGCTCTATATAATCAACTCTTGAACTATGTTGAAACCAATAAGCTGATAATAGATAATCAATCTGGATTTCGACAAAACCACTCGTGTGAAACGACTATACAATTAACTGTCACTAAATGGATACAATCTATTGACAAGGGAGAATATGTTGTTACAGTATTCCTAGATTTAAGAAGAGCATTTGAAACTATTGATCGTGACATTTTGATTAGAAAGTTAGAAGCCATTGGTATTAAAGGAACAGTATTGCGTTGGTTTAGAGATTATTTAACTGGAAGGAAACAAACAACGAGAATCGAGAATGCCTTCTCTTATCCTATAGACACTAAATTTGGGGTACCTCAGGGTAGTGTATTGGGACCCTTACTCTTTTTAATATATATTAACGACATTGGCGTAGCGCTCGATTGTGATCTGATCAACTTATTCGCTGATGATAACTTGTTATCAATAGCACATGAATGTTGCTATAAGTAAAATGAACACATGCTTGGAACATTTACATGAGTACTTCCAATATGAATAAATTGAAATTAAATATTTCAAAGACTAAAGCTATGGTCCTGACAACAGGCTATAAATATAGGCAATTAAATATCAATTCTTTTTCACTGAACATTAACAACGGAAAATAAGATTTTATAACAGAGTTCAAATACCTTGGTTTCATGTTAGATAACAACCTAACCTTCGGTGCACATTTCAATTATATGTCGAAAAAAATAGCAAAAAAAAACCTTACTTTTTCACACGAATATCTACTCATCTGTCTACCGTTGCTAAGATCACCATTTATAATACCATAATACAACCACATTTTGGTTATTGTAGCACTCTGCTTTATGGTTGTGACCAGAATAAAATTATGGCATTACAAAAACTGCTGAACCGAGGCATGAGGGTGATTCTTAGATGTGATCGTTCTAGTAGTATATCTTCCATGCTTGATACACTGAGTTGGTTATCGATAAAAGATAGACTTTACCGAACATCAATGATATTCATTTTCAGGATTATTAATAATATGCTACCAACCTACTTTAAGGAATGGGCTTATATCACAAAAATTTTTCATTTCATAATTCGATAGAACTCACTCAAACTAACTCACCACCGCAAACCGTTTCTTGATGTGAGCCCCCTACGTTTCATAAAAAATTATTGAAATCCCCAATTTTTCGGACCTCTGAAAACGAGGCGATGATGTGACGTCAACACCCTAATACTGAAACAAGACTATTCCAGACAGAGATGAATGATACATGATTTCCGACAGAGTGAATTAGCGCGAGATCACAGTTGAAAGAATTAATTTATCAGTTGCCTCAGTCTCCGTCGGGCGTTTGGTATTTTCTTTTAACTATGGCGAGATGAGGTTTCTACGTCATAAGAGGGTCCGTTTTCAGAAGGTCTATTATTTATGTCCAAAAATAAAACATTCCAGTTAATTTTTCGATCGAATTATGTCGTCAATCATTATTTATGTACAAAAGGACCATTATAAACATGGTTTGAGTTGAAAGTTCTACTAAGGTGTACACGCCCATTTATAATTTATCGAAATAGTACACATGTATATGAAACAAGTCATAATGAAAACTTCCACTTGCCAAGATGTAACTTATCGAACTCAATGAGAATATTATTGTATAAAGGTTTAAATAAAGTTACCACAAGAAGTTGAAAATGTCACAAATCTCCATCAGTTCAAATCAAAACTAACTGCCTTTATCAAATCAAATGTCATAAGATAGAATAGTTATGTAGATTGATATTATCATTATATTAGTACCTAAATCATTGTCTCTGCAATTTTTATATTGTGAATATTAGAATGTATACCTATATTGAAATAAATTCATTCATTCATTCATTCATTCGCTCCTGACAAGCTTATGTTGGGCACAGTGAGATCGGTGTTTTGTTTGCATTGAAATCTACCAAGTTATTGGATCCCCATTCGAGAATTGTTGCCAAGTCCATATTAATTTTGTCAACATTTCTCTCGTTCGTTTCTGATTTGCCTGGCTGGTATTGGAGCCCTGGAAGAGAAGGCGGTATGGAGGGTACTATCATCCGCGAAGCTGTGTACTGGACATGAAGTTGCTTCCAACAAATCGTTGATATGGAGTAGAAATAGTGTTGGGGCTAGAATTAGTCCTTGCGGCACAACAGCATTTATGATAAGAGAGTCAGATGAAATTCCGTCGACCACTACATGGAGAGACCTGTTTGAGAGAAAACTAGTTATAAGATGGAAGCTTGGCGAGGAGTCCATGGTGCCAGACTCGATCGAATGCCTTGGAGATATCAACTGCCACGGCTAGGGTTTCACCATATTTTTCAATAGATTGCTGCCATATATGTGGGACGTAAGCGAGCAGGTCACCCAGAGCCGGACCGTGGGCGTGGCGAAGGAGGCATTTGCCACGAGCGCAAACGACCTAGGGGCGCAAAATGTGGAATATAATATATTTCATTTTAAATAAAGATTGACGACAAGCTCTATATTTCAGAGTGGCTTACCACTTACCAGTTTACAAAATTGAGTGACACGTAGCTAACGAACTCTACCAAAACGGAACAAAATCCTAGAAAATGATACATGGCGCGAAATACGACAAAATCAATCTGGCACTACAGAACCAAAGATTGAATGTTGAGGATGGTGCAAAAATGATAAAAGGACTATCTGGTTAAATTCATAATAATTATAGATCTGATTTCTTCGAGTCTCTATTAGAATCCTCCAAATCATTCGCTGAAACAATCAATATTGGAGCGAATTTTGGAGAGGAGAAGAAACGTAAAATTAAAAAAATGCCAGGAGGAGAAGCTAATGATGAGGCTTCCATTACGGATAGGAAAAGTTTTTTGAAAAAGGAACTCCTCTAAGTATTGGACTCCATATCGATGCAACTTGGAGAAAGGTTTACTGCGCTGTCAGAAGTTTCTGAAGACTTCAATTTTTTTAAAGGAATATCTATAGAAGAGTCTTCACTTGGTGAATTGAAGAAGAAAGCTGCAGATTCGGCATTGAAATATAGTTTCGATTTGGATCCGTATGCGAATTAGAGAGCTTCAAATTTGAAGCATGTGCAATGTTTACGGACTTGGACAAAATGAATTCTCTTGATATTCTTCGGAAAATGCGTGAATTGTCGCTTCAAACAATATATCCTAATCTGGACACAGCTCTCAGAATATTCTTAACATAACCAGTGACCACAGCAACATGTGAAGGGTCGTTTAGTAAATTGAAATTAATGAAAACTTACTTAAGGTCCTCGATTGAGTTTTTGTTCATTACCTTTTAAGAAATATGGGAGATTATAAAGATGAGCTGGTGAAAATGTTTCAACATATTGTGTCCCAAAATGAAGATATTAAATCCCAGAATGATCAGGTAGTCGGCAAATTAGAAGCATTGAATACTGAATTTAAAGCCTATAAGAAGTCGGTAGATGATAAAATAGGCAAACTGAAAATCGAAACAGACAGCTTGAGGAAGGAAGTAGAAAATTTGAAAGAAAGGGTGACAGCGAGTGAAAAGAAGAACAAGAAATATAACCTCTTCATATATAATCTACAAGGTGACGATCCACACCAGGCAGTTCTCAATCTATTCAAACAAAACTTGAAGATAAACTGTGAAGGAAGGGATTTGAGGGACGTTTATAGACTCAACTCTGCAACCAAGAACAATCAGCCGAGCCCCATTCTGGTTGAGTGTTCAACCAACAAGCTTAAAGTGAATATTCTCAGTCAAGCAAAAAATTTAAAGGGCAGCGGTATTTATATTGCGCTCGATTACACCACAGAAGAATATCAGAAGAAGAAGTTGCTTCACACATATCAAAAAACTTTGAGGGAAAAGGGAAAGGAAGTCAGGATTAAAGGCTTGTCACTAATTGTAAATGGAATTACCACAAGTCTGGAAGAGCTAAAAGAAAACGTGTTTACAGAAGAAGAATATTCTTCTAGCTATAAAGAAAGGAAAGTTAGTGTATCTAGCGAGGGGTCATTGACGCAGAAGGAAAGAAATCAAAGACAGACACGATCAGCAAAACAAAAATAAATTATTTTTCTTTTCAATTTATCAGTTCATGAATTGCGCCAACGTATAATATTGAAGTCAATTGGGAAAAGTGCGCATGGACTATAGATTTTTCATTCTTACTATTCGTTTATAGATAGCAATTGTAAACTCATTTATTACATTTATATTGGTTATTATAAGTCAATTATGCCATCATGAAGCTGCGAATTTTTTACCAAAACTGTAGGGGGTTGCGTACCAAGTTAACTGGATTTAATCAGAATGTATTACTAGATAATTATGATGTACTCATCCTAACTGAAACGTGGCTAAATGATGAAATTTTTGACGCTGAACTTTTCAATGAAAACTATATTGCCTTTCGCTGTGACAGGTGTCCGCTAAAAAGCGGGAAAACGAGAGGCGGTGGAGTTCTTATAGCGGTACTGAAAAAATACAATGCAACCTTGATTGTCTCAGAAAACTCCCAATCAGAGGCAATCTTTGTTAAAACTAACATGCTGGGCAATGATTTTATTCTCAGTGCTGTATATATACCACCAAATTCAAATTCGCAACTTTATAAGGATTATGTAGATTTGTGTGATTCCGTCACCGATAATTATCGTCATAATACGCACTACTTTTTCTTTGGTGATTTTAATATACCTTGTATCAATGGCACCCATTTCGATTTCAGTAAGGGTAACAATAATATCATCAACCATATATCTTATCTTATGAATATGAATGATCTAAAATCATTCAACAATTGTTTGAACGAGGATAATAGAACCCTAGACTTAATTTTTAGTGATATGGATGTAAATGTGACAAGGGTTTGTCCACTAGTGCCTATGGATCCAAAACACCCATCCCTACTATGTGAATTGGAGTTGCAAAAAACACAAAATTACAGAAAATCTGAAAATTCATTAGAAAACAAATATAATTACAAAAAGGCAAATTTTTTGGAGTTGTGTAATCATCTGAGTTATGTTGATTGGACGCCAATAGGGTATTTGGAAGATGTCAATGAACAAGTTAAATATCTTTATGAGATCCTTCAGCAAGCTATTGATCTTTGTGTTCCAAGAATCAAAATAAATAATCGGAGAAAAAATTTCCCTCCTTGGTTTTCCATAGAAATTAAAAATAAACTAAGGGAAAAAGAATACTGTAGGAAACATAAAAATCAATCGGTATATTTTATAAATGAATATAAAAGGCTCAGGGCAGAATTGAAACGAGACATAAAAAGTGCATATAATGATTACATTAAAAAAAACGGAAATTAACCTCATAGAGAATCCAGAAAAATTTTGGAATTTTGTTAACTCTAAAAAGCAAAGAAGGGATACAAATTCTCAATTCTCTCTTGAAAACGGAAGAACAAGTGATCCTGATCAAATTGCTTCAGCTTTTGCAGACTATTTCGCCTCGGTTAACGAAGATGCTTCAGTAAGTAATAATTATGATGAAAACGAAGTGAGAATCGGAGAAATTTTGAGAATATCACACATTACAATTTCCGATATGGAATATGCTTTTCGAAAACTTAAGCCAAAAAAATCTTCTGGGTCCGATGGCATACCGTCCTATATCATTAAAGCGTGCAAGGATTACTTAATGTACCCGCTAATGATAATTTTTCAGAACTCACTACGAACGGGAATATTTCCGCACATATTCAAGGAGGTCAAACTGACACCCATTCACAAAAAAGATGAGAAAACCTCAATCACAAACTACAGACCTATTGCCGTACTTAATGGTATTGCCAAACTCTTTGAATTTATTTTATATCAAAAAATTTTCTGGCATGTACAAAACAGTATCTCAGTGTCCCAACATGGTTTCTATGCAAAAAGATCAATTGAAACGAATTTATCATCTTTCCTAACAACTGTCACCAACGTAATAGAAGAGAGAGGGGCACAAGTGGATACTATTTACACGGACTTTGCAAAAGCATTCGACAAAGTCGATCATTCTATCCTAATTAGTAAACTTCGTATGTATTCCTTCAGTGAGTCACTTATAGGACTGTTGACAGGCTATCTTTCCAATAGAATTCAATTCGTCTCTTATAGAGGAAAGGAATCTGATAAATTCCTTGCAAAGTCCGGTGTACCTCAAGGTTCCAACTTGGGCCCCCTTTTATTTCTATTGTTCATCAATGATCTTTCTGATCACATATCAAGTCATTGTCTATTGTACGCAGATGACTGTAAAATTTTTAGGAAAATCACTGATCAGTCTGATTATGAACTATTACAAAACGATCTTCTTCATCTTCATGATTGGTGTGAAAAAAATAGACTGCATCTGAATCTGAATAAATGTTGCGTGGTAAGTTTTTCTAAGTCGAAAAATGTTCAACAGTTCAGTTATTTTATTAATAATCAAAAGCTGGAAAGATGCAACGAAATTGTGGATTTGGGAATCACCTTTGAACCGTCCTTAACATTCGAAAAACATATAGTGAAAACTGTACGAAAAGCACAAAAAATGTTAGGATTTGTTAAGCGATCTACTTACGAATTTAAGAATATTCGTACGATAAAAACGCTTTATTTCACCTTTGTTCGAAGTCGACTGGAATTTGCAGCAATAATCTGGGACCCAGGTAAAAACAAGTTGAAAAAATGTCTGGAAACTGTACAGAACAAATTCATCTCGTTTTTATATTACAAAAAATATGGTAGATCCCCAAATCACTCATCTTATGACTCGTCTTATGACCCTCTTAGAAATGAATTCAGTTTATTGAAGCTTGAACATAGACGATACGCGCAGAAAATAAGCTTTATTCATAAGCTGTTGACATATAAAATTAACTGTGAATACCTGTTATCCTGTCTTAAGCTATACATTCCAAGACTACGACCAAAAAATATAATATTTCATATTCCCAGAATACCCCTGCCAATGGATAAAATGTGTGTCCTTGTCAACAAATATCTACAAACACTTAATCATGTAGATATATTTACTGTTTCCGTGTCAACTCTCAGGAAGGAACTACATAAATTATTCCTACCTCCATTCAATTAATCTTCACCTCCCTTGCTTATCTCCCAAATCAACTCTGAATGTTACGTTCAGAATCTACAGATTGATTTATTTATTTAATTTAATCAATTTCATTATAATAAGATATAACATAATAATGCATATGTATCGAGTATATATATATATATTCTCATCATTATAGTAATATAACAATATGATATATTTTTTTAATTCATTCCAATAACATAATAACTGTGTATTAAAATACCTAGAAATTACCAAAATTCACGATTTTGTTCTTAGTTTTAGTTTTATTTTTAGGAAATGAAAACATGTAATTAGGTTCAGCACCTGTATGTTTTTCTGTCAATAAATAAATAAATAAATAAATAAATAAATTATTGTGAATAAAAAAGTTCTTCAAAATATGTTCAATAAATGTCAATTATAAATAACATGTATTTATTGAAAACTGAATTTCTTCAAGGGCGCATTTTGAAAGTTTGCCACAGGCGCTAGAATCCTAGTTCCGGCTCTGAGGTCACCAGTTGATCTCTGATGACGGAAGCCATATTGCCTATCGTTGATAATACCTGAATGTTCCAGGTATTTCATGAGCTCGATGTTGATAGCTTTCTCCATGATCTTTGAAATAATAGATAGCAGTAAGATCGGTCTGTAGTTGCTAGGTAGGGTCTTTTTGCCTTTTTTTGGAACTGGTTGTACTCTTGCAATTCGACTCCATTGAAGATTAAAGTGATTGATCGATTTCAGGTGTCGGAATTCTCTCCTAGAGCCGTGTACACGTCTGGAAAGGCGTCGACTGCCGCCGGTTTGACAGCCGCCGTGGTTAAAGACGAAGAGTCCTCGGATTTCGTGATCGAGGCGGGGGCGCTGATGTTGGCCGATAACGGTGTTTGTTGCATTGACGAGTTCGACAAGATGGACCCCAGGGACCAAGTGGCCATTCACGAGGCGATGGAACAGCAGACAATCTCCATTGCGAAAGCAGGTATGCATACATTAGTAGAATAGAATAGGATTTATTGAATTCACAATATCAAATAATACATACATAAAAATCTACAAAATGTTTGACATTTTCTAGCAGGCCTATTGAAGCTTCGTTCTTTTGTTCTCAATAAATAGTAACACCGATTATTATTATCTATACTAATACATTTATTTATTCATTTATTGACGGACGAACTCAGTGTAAGAAAAAACATAATTATTTAGCCTATACAACAGATTCCTAAACATATCACAGAACATTAATGAAGATACATTTATACATACAGGCTAAATCTAAAATAAGTGCATATATTTTAAACACTAAGAAAGCTTGAGGTATACTACCGAATAGCACCATTAAAAATATTAGGATCAAAATAGATTTGGGGCAAAATACCCTTTTTCCGCCCAGATTTCTACTTCTGTCACAACTATCGTTTGCGATCCGCAGTCGACCGTGATGAACGAAGCGACGTTGCCACTCTACATGACAATTAGGAGATATTAAATAAAATGTATAATCGAGAAAATGTACATGGGCGTTGATTGATATATTACGCTTACGCTGGGAAGATGCCCAACCTGTGTTATATTTTCGAGTCGATGCCCCGCTCATCCCCTCGTCTATCGTTTAGCCACTGTGAGGTAGCAACTCCACTAGGCACACAGAACATGTCTGAACTAATTGTACAGATTACTACAATTTTGTACAGAATTACAGATCCCATCTTACCGCGTGCTATCGCTCCAGAAATTTTTGTTTATCCTTGTCTTCTACGATGAGACCCGACGCGCCCGACCGGTTCCGATAAAAAATGTTTGCTACGGTCGGTGAATCCCATGGACGTATATGGGGAATCCGCGCAATCCGCAACAATAACAACGGAACTGTGACAACGGGTTGCGAGTATTGATTTTTCCCTCGGTTCCTTGCGGAAGAGAGAAGAACATATGATCTCCCACTCAGTTGGGTTCCTACTCCGTGGCGTTTTTTTCAATTCCCTTGTGAATAACTAGACCAATATTATATGTATATCTGGAAAAACATCTCACGCCTTCTTGTTGAAAATTTTTTTCACTCAATTTGTATCCATATTAAAGTTTTGTATTAATAAGACATTACAAAATATTGATAATATAATTAATCTGAATGTGATAATAATTTCTTAGAGTCTCATCAGTAGATAGAAAATAAATAGTCAGATATCTTTGAATCTTTGATTGTTAATGATTCACTATAAAAATGAAATAAAATACGTCATCATCTATATAGGCATAATATACAGAGTGAGTCATAACTATTGGAACATAATATATAGAATTCATTTATTTATTGGATTACAAGAGTTGAAGCTGCAAAATATGAGTTCTTTTTTGGTATATTTGAAGAGATAAAAACAAATTCAACAGAAAACAGCTACATTTCCAGTCCACATATGCCACGATATATAATAATCATGAAATCGGCGTTGATATTTTGTGATACCAGTAACTTTTTCTGAGTAGAATCGATTTTGCCGCTCCAGAACAACGGAGTACAGACTACGGAACGCTCAGAATCTCCGCCCTAACAACACAGGGATGTTCTAGGTACGTACCCTTTTTGTCACACGGTACAAGGACATAATTGGGGAATCCAGGGGATGTCCCGCAGTGGTTGTCCAGTGGACATCCGGCCCGGTGCATCCATAGGTTATCCTTTCCGTGTCCCTGGAATATCTGCGATATCTATTCACATCAGAGTCATTGACTTTCATCAAAATATTGAGTTGAATTTTCATGAAAATGTTTGGTTTTTTTCCGGTAAATAATTGTAATGAAAATAAAGAAAATTGTCTCAGAACTTCTCAAGAAATGACCATTTTTCGCAAACAGAAATCGTAAATGCATAATGCCCCTCATTTTTAAATATCCACGAATGATAATAATAATTAGCTGGTATACTCAAATCCTAACAAAGTTGTATTTATTCAGGTTTCTGCAGTTCAGTCCTATTTAAAAATCTGTTTGGCACATAAATCTTCAGAAGGCATATATATCATTCAATGGAGTAAGGTGCGTGCCTGATAAGCTAAAGGTCCCGGGTTCAAACCCTAGTCGATCGACCTACATTTTTTTTGTCGAAGGGATGTCCCTGGAATATCCTTGCGACCTCCTAGGGATATCCTTTCTTCGTTCTTGGTTGATATCCCAGGGACGTACCAGACGGAAATCCCTTGGATGCTTTTTGTCAGCCAGCTGATGTCCCTGGGACGTTCCTAGTATGTACTCTGTCCCGGCAAAGGATATCTCTGGGATGTCCTTGTATAAAATTAGGGACGTCTCTGGGAAGTCCCTAGGATGTACATAGGGCGACAAACGACGGCTTGGCAGCCCTATCGCCGACAAACGCACCGAGTCAGCCGCCCCACAAAAGTCAAAGGAAATTATTGGCACTCCAAGTTTCGGCCATACATAGGTCTGATCATATACAGTGTGTCCCACTTACCATGCTCACCATGGGTATCTTTTTTACGGTGAGAGATACGAGGTCGGTTAAATGACACCAAATGTGGAGTTTGTCAAGGCCAACTAGGTATAATGTGAAAAAATATTTTGATAAAATCTATTCGTTTTTGTTTTATACGCAAAAAACAGATTTTGATCATTTTCATGTCTCCTCCGTAACTTCTTTATTTATGAAAATATCCAAATAGGAATTTCACATTCTCATGGCAGTTTTTCAAAGTGATTTCGAAAAAAATATGAAATTTCTTCTAGAATATGAGATATCAGCACCAACTTAAGTTTTTCGAATGTAGGTCATAGCTCACTATGACCTAGTTACAAATAACTTTTTTTTCTCTTACAGATGATATGTCGCAATAATAGTTTTGTGTTGATAACAACGGAGTTATCGTCATTTATACAAAATCGAAAAATTATTCGGAGGCCGTCATCTTGAATTTATGAATTTTAACAGAAAAATCATGATCTCCGACCTCAGAAACCCCCACTCACCAATTTTGAATGGAATCGGACCAAATCTTGTCCGCCATCTTGGAGCAGCCATTTTTCTTATTTCAACAAAAATTCCATAATGTATTTTCACCGAAATTATCAACACCTGCCAAATTTCAAGTTAATCGGAGTTACGGAATTTTTGTTGAAATAAAAAAAAATGGCTGCTTCAATAAGATGGCGGACAAGATTTTGTGCGATTCCATTCAAAATTGGTAAGTGGGGGTTTTTGAGGTCGGAGATCATGATTTTTTTGTTAAAATTCATGAATTCAAGATGGCGGCTTCTGAATACTTTTCTGTTTTTGTATAAATGACGATAACTCCGTTGTTATCAACACAAAACTATTTCTGCGACATATCATCTGTGAGACAAAAAAAAGTGATTTGTAACTAAGTCATATATGACCTACATTTGAAAAACTAAAGTTGGTGCTGATACTGCTGATATCTCAAATTCTAGAAGACTTGGTATAAATTTCATATTCTTTTCGAAATCACTTTGAAAAACTGCCATGAGAATGTGAAATTCCTATTTGAATATTTTCATAAATAAAGAAGCTACAGAGGAGACAAGAAAATGATCAAAATCTGTTTTTTGCGAATGAAACAAAAACGCATAGATTTCATCGAAATATTTTCTCACATTATAGTTGGCCTTGACAAACTCCACATTTGGTGTCATTTAACCGACCTCGTATCTCTCACCGTTAAAAAGATACCCATGGTGAGCATGGTAATAAGTGGGACACACTGTATACCAGTATAAAATACTTCGGATTGATAGCGGAATAGAATTGTCACGTAATGTTCCACGTTTTTCATGTGATAAATATCAGTAATTTCAATAATAAAAATGTCAAAAATTGTACATAGCTCTGACAAGAAAATGATTTGCGACAGTGAATTATAGTAATAATTCGACATAATGAAATATGAAATTCCACTCAAACAGACCCATTATTTAGATTCAGTTCTAGGGTAAAATACACACACAAGGTGACAACACTGGTCCGGGTTCGTGAATTTCAATCAAATTTATGAGCAGCTTATATATTGATATCCGCTGACCAGTTTATTCCACAGTCGCCAAAAATGGAAGCATTTATTGTTGAGACATTAAATTTTGTGATTCACTCCAATTCGATTTCTATAAACTTTTTTCATGATCTCACGTCCGTGATGCGCTCGTTAGAAGCACATCCAGTACAACTATCACTAACAAATTCGAATTTACCGCCATATCAGTTAGAATCGTACTGATTAAGCGTTCTGGATTATGGTTTGTTTAATTGTTCCAAGGTTGGTAGAACTACCAACCTTGAATTGTTCCAAGTCGCACGCCATCTGCATTCCAATAGATTCTCTTCGTAAGTGGCGCACCTGCCAGTCAAATTACGAAGTATTGCTCCGACATCGTTCGACACTATCGCCGCCACTATGTGAGATTTCGAACTATGGTACGCCATCTAGGTGTGAGATTTTTTTGGACCTCGTTTTGCCCCATAAGGTTGGGCATCTTCCCAGCGTAAGCGTAATATATCAATCAACGACATGGGGAAGAAGTTAACCCTGGTCTTGAATTTCAGAAAGATAATACAAAAACTTTAAAATGGACTCACCCAAGATTTGTACACATAGGCTCGAATAGCGTATAGCTTAACACCTCCCCTTGGAAGTTCTTTTACTGAAAAATCCTTTAGACCCTTCCTTCCACCTCCTTGCATCGCTACAATTTCGTGTCTTTCGAGGAGTCTCATGGGCCCCGCACAATAACGACCCGACATAAGAACCATATCATTCATCTCAATGTTTGAGAAATGCATCGTCACATTCCAAGCAAATTGTCAGAAACAAAACTTTACATTTACTAGTCAGTGTTGTTCCTGGGTCTGATTTTTTCGTAATAGATTTCCTTGGAAAAAGGTATCAGATTTGTATCAAAAGGTAATAGACTCGAAAAATCTGACATTTGACATTCGGAATGTCATTCTTGTCAAACCCTATGGCACTAATCACAGTTTTGACATAAATATAGAACATAGAACGGAACATAATTATCCGCTGAGCACAGAAATAGATTTTTTAGTATTGGAACATATTTTGGTGCTAATAGCAAATAGTAATAGATTCATGACAAATCGTAATATCGTAGCAATCTTCGTGAAATAGTAATAGAACGCGAACAATCCTAGTTAGTACTGTCAAAGGTCACAGCAAAGAGGAAATCTATGGTCACAGATACTGCTGTTCTGAGAAATGATGTTGACAGATCATATGATAATAGTTTTGTTTGTGTGGTTGCTGGTTTGTAAAATAATTGTAAACGTAAAATAAAAAATAAAATAATTGGATGTTGTGTCTTGTGTCGTGATAATCGTGATATGGTCGTGTTCGTGCTTTTCAATGTGAGATTGCCAGGAAGGATATGTCGTCGTCGAGTCGTTTTCGATGGTTTAAGTGCGAATATGAACTGTCTTGTTTTGACGTTAGTGAATGACGAATTGGAGATTCCCTGGGATTCCGCAGATTTCACTTGCTTCCCAGTGGCGTACTCGAATTTCGAAGCATTTTATGTTCAATTTTCAAAATGAAATTTCTCGTTAATGTGAAGACTTAGGAAAAATCAAATATTTTAGTAATTTTTGTTAGACTCTCTCATATATATGTCTTGAATACATGCACTCATTTTAAAATCAGCCTGTATATAAACATTGAATACAATGTACATTAAATATAAAGACATTACATTAGTGCACGAATGCGTTTGGCTCTTTCAGTGCCAGTGTTGAATATGTCCCAGTTCACTCCGTTACTCAGCGTCATCATCCTGTTTATCGGGTTATTGTTTGAATATATAGTTATATGAGTTTCTAAATTGAATGTGCTGCTATAACGTAATCGTTTTTGAGGAACATGAAATTTGAGGAAGGCCAATAATTCAGGACTATCAATCTGATCATTACATATTTTCTGAATAGTGATGATATCAGTGTTGCTTCTACGTTCTTCCAGGATTTTTATGTTCAGGCAATTTGAAATATTGTCATAATCAAATTCCTCCCTAGGAATACCGAGCTTGGAACCAATATAACGCAAAAAACGTTCCTGAACTCTTTCTATTTTCATGATATGAGCTTGGAAGTCAGGACACCACACAGAGCCGCTATTTTCAAGTTGGGAGCGTTCAAATGAAAAGTAAAGGGATTTCAACGCAACAAATTATAACAGTTCTTTGTTGATGGTATTTAGACTCTGAAAGTATACCTAGATCTTTCATAATGTCTACATTTTAAATGACCACATCATTCAATGAGTACTCATCATTGTTAATCATGCTGTGATTCTTGCTGAAACGAATATATTAACATTTGAGAATATTCAGAACTAGTTTTTTTTGTAGCACCAAACACAGAACCTGTCCAAATCCTCTCGAAGATGAGTTGAGGAGGAGGGTCCCTCCAATTTGAGATATATCGTCAGCATATAATAATATTGAACTGATTTTAAAGTAAGAAGATACGTCATTAAATCTGCAACTAAAGGTATCAAAAAAATATCCGAGAAAGAATTGATATTTTGATCACAGAGAATGCGAATTCTTAATGAATTTCTTTACATATACATAAATAATGGATCAAAATAAGTGGGGTGGTAGATGGGGTCATTTGTAATAAAACTGGCGGTATATGTGGTTATCAAATTGTTAATGGTTCAAAAGTTATTCAATTTTTCTATAAATGCGACCCATTTGAAAAAAATTAATAACAAAAAGGCTGCTTTGAATAACGCCATATTATGTTATATCATTTCGGAATCTGTATCAAATGGGCAACTTTTTCTTATGATTGATTATCTTTGTAGGGTAGTTTTTAAATCTGCCAGCGGCATTTAAAAATCAACTCGAATATTTCATTCGAAGACAAAACTAAGGAAAACAACATTTTTCTCAGGTAATTGGTAAGAAGTAATACATGTCATAAAAATATTTCTTGGGAATGGTGCATCCACAATCACAAATGTGACATAGTTTTATTTTAATTGTTTTAATAGAAATGAAAAAACAATAATAACTCTTGAACCATCAACAATTAGATAACCCCATATACGGTTACTTTGATTGGAAATAAACCCCCCCCCTACCACCCCACTACTTTTGGTCCATGACTTATGGGACACCCTGTATATCGGACACCTTGTATATCGAATACCCTGTATATCGGAAACCCTGTATATCCATTTTTCCATGTTCATAATTCATCTGAGGATATTTATTTTGAATGTTTTTTTTTTCCTTTCCCGTAGGCGTGCGAGCGACCTTGAACGCGAGAACGTCCATCTTAGCGGCAGCCAATCCGATTGGTGGCCGCTACGACCGCGCCAAATCCCTCCAACAGAACGTACAGCTGTCTGCCCCGATCATGTCCCGTTTCGATCTCTTCTTCATCCTCGTCGACGAGTGCAACGAGATGGTCGACTACGCCATAGCTAAGAAGATCCTTGACTTGCACTGCAACGTCGAAGAAAGCGTCGAACGGGTGTACTCAAAACAAGAGGTAATGGGCGAGTGGACTGATAATGAATTATTGGCATTCAATTACTCCACTGTGTCCTTAGGGACCTAAATTAATTCTTGTAACATTTGTCATGGTATTTTTATGTAAATAATGAGTCCGAGGGGCAAACAACTCCCATAAAAGTGTACACCATATTCAAAATATTTGGTATTCGTGAGTAATGGAAATATTTAAAAGCTATTTGAGAGTACCCTTTCAAGCCCAGTGATGCCATTTGGCATCATATACTTTACCCACGTATATGCGCGCTCAGATCATTCGGCATCACAGAGTTCTGCAACTCAAGTTATACCTAGATACTCTAAATGTCGGAATTCATGCAAAAATGTGGTTTCATACTTCACAGGATGCATCATTGCGGAGTTTTTGTGTATTGCAAATGGCGAATAGTGGTGATTGCAAAACACGTACCTACGTACGTTTGTATTCGAAAGTGACAGTTTTGCTGATTTTCATTGAAATAACCCATTACACAGTAAGTAAAACTCATGTTTATCATGTTATCATGATGCCATATGGCATCATCTGGCGCTCGGAGTGTATTGAAGATAAATACAACATAGAATTTTGTTTATGGTTCAGTTGATCTGAATTGCTTATGTGGTGCTATTTATCGTTCAATATCCATAAACAAATATGAAAACAATAATTTCAAACTCTACATATCCAATGTCTCTGGTGGGCATATCTTGGACAATATTGGAATGACTTTTGAACTTGCAAAACCTAATGAAGATTATGCCTTACTAAGGACAGACATAGTTTCACAACATTTCATTCTAAATTATGATTTATATTGACCAAACTGCATTTATATACATCATGCAATTGTTCAGGATTATCCCAATGATATGGCATCATAGAATTTGAGTTATAAAAAATACATGTATCTCATTTTTTTTCTTCAACTACCTTCAGAATCTTATCAATGATAGAATTATCGAATAATTAATGGGCATTGGAAAATATTCAATATTTAAAAAAAATTAAATATCTCCTTGCAACAGGTGTTTCCATCAATAAGGACGCCAAGCAGTCGTAGAATAAAAATAGAGTTATTAAATCACCTCCAAATTCGAAGAGCAAATCGGAAATCTGTCATTTTCATAGGGAAAAATTTTCTTCCTATGATTTTATTTCTCAAAGCAGACAGATTTAAATCATGCTGTCCCCTGATTTCGTCGCATCATCTTTACCCCATTTTCACCCCAGAAATCGAAGAGAAATTGGAAATCTGTCAGTTTCATGAGAAAAAATATTACTGTGGATTTTTTGGTCAAAAATACATAAGGCATATCATTGATTGAATCCATGCTCGTTGTCCCCTGATTTTTGTGCATTATCTGTGATGAAATAATAAAAATAAATTATTGAAACAAATTTTTATGATTTTTTCATAGTTTTATACTTATCTATTTCATGCTTAATTGCCCCTGTTAGGATGAATGGATGTTCAAAAATGAAAAATATAAGTATTTTCGACCACCTCATTATCCTCTCGTGGGGCCAGATATATCGATCAAGGTCAAGCTTGAGAAATTTCGGGGTCCGAGGTTATGATTCATCGTCAAAATTCGCATTCCTTCACTCTCGATCACAAGCCGTCGATAAGTCAACGACCTGACCAATCGCAAAAGATTTCAACGTGCATTCTTGATATAATTGAAACAATTATGAAGGATTTAAATTAATTTAAAAGGAGTTGAAAAGTATTTAGAGTATTTGAAGTATTCAAACGGTAATTAAGATAATGGAAATGTACTGAAGAGAATGAAAAATCAATAAATAGATATTTAAAATAATTCAAAGTATTTAAATATTGAAAGTTGAGGGTGTACACCATATTTAAAGAGTTGTTTGCCCATTGAATGAGTCTAGCAAGGTTCAAAATTGTTAAATTTCATAGCTCTCTTCATACGTACCGTCATGGCGGCCATTTGGCGATACGTCGAATAAATGGTGAGATAATCTTCCATTTCCACTCATGAAGCAAGGTTGTCAAGTTACCAATTATAATCAATTTATCAAAAAAAACTGGAGTCCTGTCATTGAATAAAACACGAGATAAAACACAATATGTGGAAGCCATGATATTATAGTTCGTTATTGACTTTTTTGAGCAAGCAGCATGTCCAAATATCTCTTATACTCCATAGCAAAATATCATGTTGATGTTAAAGACTTGGCAACAATGTGCTGAATGCTGAGAACTGACAACCACAATTCGTGCGTCGTCGAGTGCGCCGTGTTCTCACGTTTACCCTCCAATGTCCTCTAGTTTGAATTAAAATAATGATTTTATTATAAACACAAATGTATGATGAGCAATAAGCCACAACAGATGAGGGAATATTTGGAGACAATTGATTTTTTTAGGACTAATTAGGAATAACCAATACAAAATTGAGAATTTATGAATTATAGAATAACTGATATTTCTGAAGTTCCAATTGTATTTCAATTTATGGCAACTGTGCTATGGTCTGTCCCTACTTACCAAATTGTGACGTCAGTGTTTACTCGCGGTAAATTTCTAGTCGTTTGAAAATCATCGTGGCATTATTGTTGATTTTAGCACCTTAAAATCGAACGAAAAATTCTGAAAAAATATTAAATTAAAAGGTATTTGAGTGACGATTATATTTAAGAAATAAAAAAAAAACACTCGCCTACTGAAATACGTATTTTCAGCTCGCCTATTGAAATACGTAGTTTCAGGCGGTTTGGAAGTGTTCTAATGTGTTATTAAATGTTTCAAAAGATTCGAGAATGTTCCAAAATATTTCAATCTTCCAGAATGTTCGAGAATGCTTTGGAACGTTCAAGTAATAAGAATGTATATTCCAAACGATTCGACAATGTTCGCGGATGTTTTAAAATGTTCTTGAACCTTCTAGAATATTCAATAGTGGTCTGGAATGTCCAAGTAATCAAAAAATATCCTCCAGACGGTTCGAGAATTTTTGCGGGTGTTTTAGGAGATTGTAGGACCTTCCTGAATGTTAAAAAATGCACTAGAATGTTTCCAAATCCTCTCAATGTATTCAGGAGAGTTTGAGAACACTCTAGCTGTCAATTTCTTGGAGTTCGTATTGATCCTGAACTAAGGTGGACTTCCTACACTGATTGGTTGATAGGTCCATTAGCAAAAAATGTCTATGTCACAATCTGTATTTGAGGTTTTGTGGAATGTATATTTTTCCCTAATTGACTCACAACTATGATGTGCAATGTTAGCATGAAGCCATTCCACTTGAATAAACAGAATATTTAGTCTTCAAAAAAAAACAGTCAGAATAATAGGGAATAAAGGTACAGAGACAATACAAAGAATACTTTCATTACCTAAAGAATACTCACACTTCTGTGTGTCTGTGCACTGCAATGTATCATCATCATCGTCCACAAACATATAAATAACTTTAAACTCATGCTGAGTTACATAATCATGAAACTAGATTCAGAAATAATATCTCTCCAGATTACTATGCGCGGTAGCCAAGGTCATCATCTGACGTTGCGATGACATAAAAATTACGGGAACCCAAACTAAGCCAGGACTTTGGAATGTTTTTCCGTAGTTTTTATGTCATCGCAACCTAACCTAACCTGGCCTTGACTACCGAGAATAGGTCGCGTGCAAGAACTGTCAGATGACCGACCCTGGAGGCAAAACATATTTGTTTACAAGTGATTGAAATAGTTTTCCACAATTATTTTGGCATATGAATCGCATTTTTCCGCTATTCATCAATTCGCTAATGCCATCACATTGTGCTGTTGTAAAATGCACAAAAACTGCGGCGGAAGATGAAGAAATCCGGATGGTACATTATGATTCAAAAGTAAGTACCTACTATAGTCACTCACATAGTTTTCATTTTTGAAATTTGGTTATTTCTCTGATTTCTCATCGGAATTCCTTCTGCAATAGGATCAGCTAATAGAAATATATCTGAAATTTCTAGAATAATGCAAGAAGATTGGATTCATGCAATCAATCGGTAGGACTTGCCTGACATGCTGACGATCGTGTGTGTTGTAGACATTTTCAATCTATTAGCAGCATTAGCTTGTATTGCAGAAGTGGCAGAAGGCAGAAGGAATTTTGATAAGGAATGACAACATTTCATAATGCTAACTATGTGAGATGACTATTTACCTGAAAAATCATATTCCCTAGTCTCTTGCTGCATTTTTTGTGCATTGTACAACAGCACAATGCGAAGGCATGCTTGAATTGATGAATAACGCAAGAAACACGATTCGTATGCCAAAATATTGTGAAAAACTATTTCAACCTTTTGATTCCTCTGTAACCAAATAAAAAAGTGAGGTTGTGTTTCAATAATTCACAGAAGAATGAGGTTGTGTTTCAATATTTTGCCTCCAGGGTCGGTCTTCGTGCACGCGACCTATAGACTAGCTAAGGGACAAAGAGGAATTAACCACTATGGCATTCAGCTATTCAATCTTTCACCAACCATTATAAGGGCCTTAACAGTGACACTTTTCAAAAATAGAATCAAGGAATTCCTAATGAATAATGCATTTTTATCTCTAGATGAGGTAGAGTCTGGTATAATAAGCATCACCTAGACAAGAGTTTGTTTCTCAATGTATTTCATGTTTTTTATTCCATTTCATGTTTTTTTTTTTTCTATCTATGATTTATATGTGTTTTATTGATAGAACATACACTCTTTTCGGAAGAACCCTTTTATAGTGTACAAGAGTCTTTCAATGATACATTTTAACCATTAGATCATTTTTAAAAGGAATATTTAAATATTTAGTAATGTGTCTTATGAACTAGCTTATAAGAGTGTTTAAATTCCAAATAGATTCTAAAATGTTTTGGTGTTATAATAGCGATTTCCTCTAGTACAAGTTTTAATTGTTTTTAGGTTTATTATTTTGACTTACTTTGTCAATAATATTTTACATCTTCTGACAATACAGCTTATTCTCTCTCTCTCTCTCTCTCTTAACACGTTGAGCGCCAAGCCAAATTTTAAAAAAAGTCGTTTTGTGCCGAAATGATTTTTTGATAGATATTGAGCATATATAAGTGGTGTGTGAACCATTTTGTGATATTCTTCAAAACAAAAATATTATGTAAGCACATGAGGTGTAGGTCCCATAGGACCTACGCGGTCCACCATACTATGAAATGCTGTTACTGGACCGTTGGTCCCGCTGTTCAATGAAGTAAACGAACTCTTTCGCCGTAAAAACCACTGCAACGCAACAATAGACACCGAGTCGACTGCCAACGTGTTGTTCGTCCTAGTTTCACTGTGTGGACATAGTATTGTGATGATTGCGAGGGAGAACCAGCACTTTGCCTAGATTGTTTCAATCTATTACACTAAAAACTGTTTTTTGACGCATAAATGTGAAGTTATCTTTATACTTTCATTCCATTTCATAGTTCAATTCTCTTCTTTTCATTACCGGAAATTCAATAAAGAAAATTTTTATTTATATTTCGACAGTGTTTTTCAAACCTAGGGACCACATTCACATGTAAACAAAAATTTCGTTGTTCGTGTAGAAATTATTATCCTAAGAGATCGTGACGGTCCACCCATACCATCCAAACACTTCATCGAAGAGTCCCAACGACCCAAAATTAATATAACAAATGGTAACATAGTGTAGGTCCGTGTGGCCCTACGCGGTCTAAGTGAACCATGAGCTGACGGTCCCTTGGGATGCTCATGGCGCTCAACGTGTTAAATGAACTTGTTTCATCTTCCATTTTTGATTTATATTTAAAAATATTATTTGTTATCTGGGCTAGCATAATCGACCATGACCTTTGTAAATACACCATGTATATTAACAGTAATAAATCTATGTCTAAAATTGTCTAGGATGTGTTAGAATCATCCAGAATATTCGAGTGTTTTAGAATATTTCAGAATGTTATGGAAAATTCGAGATTTTTCTAGAAAGTTTCTAGAATCAATTTGACAGGAGATAGAGATAGATAATAATATTGATGATAGTGATATTGTCTCGGATTACGTCATCCTCGACCTGCATAACAACGTCGAGTAGGGCGTAGAAACACGATGTATTTGAAGCAGGAGGTTCTAGAATCTTACAAAAAGTTCAAAAATACTCCAAAATATTACAAAGTGTTCTAGAATCTTCCAGGGTATTTGAGAACGCTTTAGAATGATTCGGAATATTTTGGGATTTTCCAGGTGATATAGATTCTTTCAAAAGGTTCCAGAATGTTTTAGAATATAACAATGTCCAGAAGGTTCGATAATAAAGTGAGAAAGTTCAATACTATTCCATAATGTTCTAAAATGAGTATTAATTTTGAGTTGAGGTAATTTCGAGTTTCAACATGAAATGAGGATCTGAGTTGAGTAGTAACTTGAAATGAGTTCTAGTTTTGATTGAACTTGGTGCTGATTTCGACACGAAATTAGTGTCTTTATAATACCATTGTAATGCCGCATGTCATTTCTACGCCTTCGTATTATTCAGGTTTTAATATGAGTATATTGGTACAGTGGTCGTTTTTTTTCGCGAGGCAATTTATAATACGGCGATTTTTCTAGGTGCTGCAGTACATCAGCTTCGCAAAGAAGTTCAAGCCGATCATCAGCAAAGAAGCAGGAGATTTGTTGGTGCAATATTACAACAGGCTGAGGTAAATATCTTCTTTTTCTTCATCAATGAGTATTGGTGTTAATAATAATAATAATAATATACAGGATGTCCGGAAAGGTCATGTCGTAAATGATTGAGTGAGCCAAAATAATGTCAGTACTTCATACAAAAAAATGTATATCGTACTTCGATACGGATTAATACACGCCTATTCTAAGAACCAATGAGATTTATTCAATTTCCTAAAACTGACCAATCACCAGGGATTTAATACATGGGTTTCCCAATTACCAATGAATCGACAATTTTACGCAGAATGTAGCCCAAGTTGAAACTAATTCGGGATATCAAATTAAATATTCTTTCATTGCCAACACTGACAAAATATCATGCACAAAATTTGAAAATGAAATGTCATTCTCACAGTACGGTACGGAAGATCATTCGTGAACGTTCGAGAAGCAAAGCCTACCAAGGGATCTCATATATAAACGGCCGGACAACTGCTGTCAGTCAGTCAAGCAGCGAGTGTCAGAGAGTCAGTCATATACCGCGTGATATAAATCATTTTACATAAATAGTAAGTTCGATATAAATTAGTGTTCCTTTTGTTGAAATGAATCAGTCCGAAAATAATTAGTGTCGTGTTCGATTCTGCACCCAAATAGCGTAACAGTATTTTTACTAGAAATTAGTATTCTTGCCTATTCCTCGCCGTTTCCAGGTTACGTGACAGCACCAGCACCGGCAAATCCACGTGGCGCATCACGGTCCGACAACTCGAAAGTATGGTACGCCTGTCCGAAGCGATGGCACGCATGGACATCTCCGACGACGTGCAAACGAAGCACGTGCGCGAAGCCTACCGGCTGCTCAACAAGTCTATCATCAGGTATAGTCCGACTTTTAAAAAAAGTGTCATGGTGTTTATGTTGAAAATATGGAAATCGTCCATTCCGAAGTGGCCCAATGCATTTCCACTCATTATACCACTAGAGCTTGAATTGATAATAATAATAATCTCTTTATTGCGAAAACGATCAACATGGACACAGCAAACGTCATGGGTTACAGAACAATCTTAGCTACCTGTTGCGTTAACATCATCTGTTTAAAATTACATTTTAATTATTCATAATTTCCTACATGTTATAGAATTTCATCTCCACATTTTCTGAGTACATTTAAATTCAAAATATATCATTAGTACACGTTAAAATCAACCTTCACATAAATCACACAAATAAAATAACAACAGTTGAATGAGTAAAAACATTTATTTTCTGATGTATAATTATTACACTCCCGTACGCGATTTTACTAAATATACTGTACGCTAGCACATACCACGCCCACCGTTATATCTCATCTTCAAAGTACTTTACTTAGGCAAAACTCAGAGGCTATTTATCCTCAACGAACTAACCTATCCCTGATTGCAATATTTTTGAGGAAGGAAAACCGAATGGAGTGTAGAAACACATTGATTAATAATATATTTCAAAAGTTGAGTTCTTCAACAAAATTGAATAAAATGAGACTTTTTTTTTTATCGATTGGAGCGCATGAAAGGGAATCCCTATAGACTGTTTATCTTAAACGCACTAACCTATTTGACTTCAAATATTTTATGAAAAAGGAAAACCAGAATGAAGTAAAAAAACATTGGTGAAAAAAAAAAGTTGCAAAAAAAAGTTCAAGTTCACAGCGATTCGAACCATGGACCTTCAGACTGAAAGTCGACAGCGCTAACCAGTAGACCATTTGGGTGTATGAATTTACTGCGTACAAGAGATTGACAACGAGAGAGCTTCAGTCGAATTCGTGTCAAAATCATAAAAAGTGTATTCTTGCGTTGGAGCACAGTATATTTAGTGCGATGTGCTGACTCCGAGTATATCGGTAATGTTTGGAGATATGACGTATTATGGTGGGCGTGGTTTGTGCTAGCGTGCAGTATATTTAGTAAAATCGCCTCCCGTACAGAACAAAATTTATGAAATTGAGATTCACAAACGAAAGGAAATATTCGATTATATATCACCACAATGATATTACTTACATTAATCCATCTTAACAATGACTTTGACACCTTTCCTTCCACTTGTTTCACTTGTTTGTTTCCCTGGAGTTCATAGTGTAACTTTATGAATGTAGATGTTGCTCACTCCGTGGATATCGCGAATCGTTTGATACCTATATTATCGTTTTTTTTTTCACTATTTGCTTTCAGTACAAGGTTACATTTATTTCTTGTGTTATTATAGTGGTGCACATCTGTGTGTGTGAAATATTTTTCAAATCGTAGACAATAACTCATATAATGTCATTGCTTTGAGAGTTTTTAAGTGTGGTCTGCGAGTTTCATCAAGCTTAGCTGATGCTATTCTTCTTATGTCAAATTTTTGTAGCACAAATACTCTTTCTAAATGAATTCTTGATGCACAACCCCAGGATATTATTCCATACCTATTTTGTGTACTTGAAAATAATTTTATTATTCCCAAGAAACATATATGTTTACAGCAGGGAAAATTATGAAAGAGCAACTAAAAAAAAATAAAATAATTAGATAATCAGATAATCATTCTTAAATCATACATATAGTACATATAATGTTGTTTCTTATAGAGACTGTTGAATATAAGTTCTTGAATTGATTCAGGATGATATAAGAGAATCGAAGACAAGTATTTTTTCAGTTCTTCTTTGAATTTCTCAACACTTAATGTTTTCTTCAGTCTGGCAGGTAATTCATTATAGAGAATTGTTCGATTGTATAAAATAGGTCTTTTACCCATATTTGATTGAATTGAGGTCTTTTCTAGCTCGAACGAGAGAGAGAGAGAGAGAGAGGAAAGTTCTCTCCTCTTCCATCTCTCTCTGCAATGCTACCAACGTGGCCGCATTGAAATACAGAGAGGTCCGATAAATCTTTCCTTGTGTAACATCTATTTTGTGCCACTGAACTATTTTTCTATTCAGCAGAGTGTCAAATTTAACGATATTAACAAATTATTACAAAACAAGTATGTTATAAATCAAAATTTCATTTCGAAAATTCTAAATGTCATCAGTCAATGACATTCATGACATAGACATATAACGTCATTATAATATCGAAAATAATGTTAACAATTGAGTTCATATACAGTTCTCAACACACTAAATGGACCACTCTTCTCAACACACTAAATGGACCACGCATAATCTGACTCTATTTCGAAGACCTGTATTTTTTGAAAAAATTGACCGATCTTCATGCGGTTTTCGATATCAGATGTGATGTTTCATCGGCTTCAAAGAGAGCTAGAACACTCTGAAAAAGTCCGCAGAACAAAACTTACACAGGGTGTAAAGTGGAACCATTACACTAAGGTCTACATTTCCAATGCTGCCAGAACTCGAGAAACTTTTTTCTGATCAAAAGTCAGTCATATTATGATACACTGGGACGTTTTCGTGATTTATCCTTAATTTGCCATCGGAACAAAAATTCGATTTTTTTTCAAAGTCTTGCATTTCTTGAATTTTTTCTCTAGAACTCCACTTGAGCTGACTATTGGGAAGAACTATTCCCATGTTTTGTGGAGGACAATGAAAGACGAAAAAAGCACTTATGTGGAATATACAGGAGGATAAGAAAATAGAACAAAATCTCATTTCAGTAAAAAAATCAAAAATGGTGACTAGAACCATGACCCATTCGATTCAGTATAGTCAGAACCTTCTCGATATCCATTATTTATATTAGACTATCAACTCGAGACGTTTTCGAAAATTCGCCTATAATATAAATACAGGATGAAAATTTTCAATTCAAACTTGTTTCCTCTGATATCGATGATTCTTATCATTTTATCAACTGATTTCCAATAATTATTGCCCAAGTATGAGACACAGAGTATTGTTGTTCAATATACTGAGTGTTTCACAACTTATCTGACAAATTACAAACTCTAGAAAACAATAATGTTAGAAGGATGTGGTGACCAGCATTATCGAGAAGGCGAGAGGCACCCCAAAATAATGACTTTATCCAAGCTGTATCAGAAGAATGGGTGGCAATATCAATAGACTTCATCAAAAACCTCATAGAATCTATTTCAAACCGATTTCATGAGGTTATGTTAAATCGGGGAGCGATTTTACTAAATATACTGCACGCTAGCACCATAATACGTCATATCTCCAAACATCACCGATATACTCGGAGTCAGCACATCGCACTAAATATACTGGGCTCCAACGCAAGAATACACTTTTTATGATTTTGACACGAATTCGACTGAAGCTCTCTCGTTGTCAATCTCTTGTACGCAGTAAATTCATATACCCAAATGGTCTACTGGTTAGCGCTGTCGACTTTCATTCTGAAGGTCCATGGTTCGAATCGCTGTGAACTTGAACTTTTTTTTGCAACTTTTTTTTTTCACCAATGTTTTTTTACTTCATTCTGGTTTTCCTTTTTCATAAAATATTTGAAGTCAAATAGGTTAGTGCGTTTAGGATAAACAGTCTCATTTTATTCAATTTTGTTGAAGAACTCAACTTTTGAAATATATTATTAATCAATGTGTTTCTACACTCCATTCGGTTTTACTTCCTCACAAATATTGCAATCAGTGATAGGTTAGTTCGTTAAGAATAAATAGTGTCTGAGTTTTGCCTAAGTACTTCGAAGATGAGATATTACGGTGGGCGTGGTTTGTGCTAGTAAAATCGCAATCGGGGAGGCCTACCAAGTACTGAAATTTAGGATATAGTACTTTCTAGATGTGATTTCGAGAGTGACTCCGAAAATGCTGAGTGGGCATGGGAACTTTCGAAAATGTCACATTCTGATCTGGAATTTTCTCAGAGATCAAAAAATGTTACAATATACAGGGTGTTCCATTTGAAAATTCAGAACCGGAGCCATTTCTGGTGAAACCGGAAGTGACCGGAAAGTAAAAAATATGTGAAAACTCTCCTCTTCAAATACCATTTACCTATACCACATCTCATGTTGATACACCTAATGGTCTAGGAGTTATGACTTGTCTAATAGATTAGTTGACACCCGATATGTTACTTCCTGTATATTGTATACCTTTAATTTAATAATGATAACTTCATGCTTTATACTCATCACTGGAGTACAGTTTCTCATACAATAAGGAATTATAGCTAGAAGTTCCTCCATATGCGTATATATTCTAATATTCTAGTTGGATCTTCATAATGCTGAAGAAGTCACTTATATTTCGCCAATAGAGCCCTTTTCGAATAGTTTTAGTGGATATAAAGTGTTACAAATTTTATTTTCCATCTCGTTTTACTTCTATAATTTTTTTTGTGATAGACTTCTTATGTAATATCGCAGTTTTGGTTGAAATTTGTCAGATAAGTTGTAAAACACTCAGTGTATCGAACAACAATACTCTATATATCATACTTAGGCAATAAATATTGGAAATCATCGATATCAGGAAACAAGTTTGAATTGAAAATTTTCATCCTGTATTTCAATTAGAGGCGAATTTTCAAAAACGTCTCGAGTTGATAGTCTAATATAAATAATGAATATCGAGATGGCCGTTTCTGAATATACTGGATACAGTATATTATACTGAATCGAATGAGCCACGGTTTCAGTCACCAGTTTTTATTTTTTTACTGAAATGAGATGTTGTCCTATTTTCATATCATTCTGTATATTCCATAATATTGCTTTTTTCGTCTATCATTGCCCTCCATAAAACATGAGAAATGTTTTTCCCAATAGTCAGCTCAAGTGGAGTTCTAGAGAAAAAATTCAAGAAACGCAAGACTTTCGAAAAAAAATCGAATTTTTGTTCCAATAGCTAATTAAGGAGAGAACACGAAAACGTCCCGAGATGAGGTCCCAGTGTATCATAATATGACTTACTTTTGATCAGAAAAAAATTTCTCGAGTTCTGGCAGCATTGGAAATGTAGACCATAGTGTAATGGTTCCACTTGGGGCCAAGCCAAAGACAAGAATCTCACTGAGCTTAGGCAAATACGCGACGGTGTTTCAGGCAGAAATTATTGCAATTCATCATTGCGTGAGAGAATTGATAAGGCAAGAGTTGAAAGGCAAAACCATTGCAATCTATTCAGATAGCCAGGCGGCAATCAAAGCAGTCAACTCTATGCAAGTTAACTCAAAACTAGTATGGGACTGCTTAGAAACCCTAAATGGGCAGTCAGAACAGATTGACTCTAGCATGGGTACCAGCACATACAGGGTACGAGGGCAATGAAGAGGCAGACTCACTTGCCCGAGCAGGAGCAAACAAAGCTCTTAATGGCCCAGAACCCTTCTGTGGTATTGCGAAAGCTATACAAAAGACTAGTATCAAATCATGGATGCAAACTAAATCTCAAGAATGGTGGAACAACTCGCCAGGAATGAGACAGGCAAAAGAGTTTATTAAAAAACCATCGCCAACATTCACAGAATATCTACTAAGCCAGAAACGAAGTTCAACTAGAATACTAGTGGGACTTCTCACAGGGCATTGTAGGCGCAACAAACACATGAGTACGATAGGTCTGACTGAAGAACTGCTGTGCAGGTTCTGTCAAGAAGAGGAAGAAACAGCAGTACACATACTTTGCCACTGTGAGGGCTTGTCAAGACTAAGGTTCCTTACGCTGGGTGAGGAAAAACCAGGAGCCCAGAGATACACAGGAGATCTGAAAGCTAGCCTATGGAGTCTCATAGAGAAGGCGGGACTAGCCGAAGAACTCTAATCCATTTTGAGGGCAGGCACAATAGATCTGAAAAGGTCGCAGTGTGGAGGCAGATAGCCCGAAGGCCCCATTCCAATCTAATCTAATCTAATGGTTCCACTTTACACCCTGTGTAAGTTTTGTCCTGCGGACTTTTTCAGAGTGGTCTAGCTCTCTTTGAAGCCGATGAAATATCACATCTGATATCGAAAACCGCATGGAGATCGGTCAATTTTTTCAAAAAATACAGGTCTTCGAAATAGAGTCAAATTATGAGTGGTCCATTTAGTGTGTATATCAAATATATTGTTATAACAATAAAGCATAATATTGGGAATATGAATTTGATCAGATCTCTATTATCAGGGTGGAGCAGCCCGACATCCAGCTGGGGGCCGATCAGGAGGAGGAGGGGATGCCAGAGGATGTGGATGAAGGGGTGATGGAGGAGAGGCCTACCGAAGCAGCGCCGGGGGCGGCGAAGAAGAAGATGCTGCTGAGCTTCGAGGAGTACAAGACCATCAGCAATATGATTGTGGTGCATATGAGGAGGGAGGAGACCAGATTGGAAGCAGGTAATCTTATGCAGGGTTTCATTATTGTTTTATAATTGAAGATAATTATCGAAATGTGATGGTTCAATTTACATTTTTCTACAAACGTCGAAAAATTACAGGTTTCATGCATTGATAACAACTTGAGAAGTGACACATTTTCTCAGATGGCCAGACATGTTTTAAGTCACTTCATTCTGATATTTGTTCTGAAATCCTGGCGGAAATTCAGTCTTTGGTTAGGTAGCAAGATAGTGACAGTGCAGTAAACAGCTTTGGGGTCTGAGAAGCCTCACCAGTATAACAAAGATATACATACTGTCTGTAGGTTAATCAAGGAGGTGGTACATTAATTTTACTGATTTTTTGGGATTTTCTCCTCGTTTCTATAAAATAAAAATATGCGTATTATTTCAATATATATGCCAACATCAGTATGACACTGAGAAGTGTCAAACTATAAGCAGAGCACAACTTCTAAAGAACAATATTTTGCATTTCCGAAACGTCCAAAGCTAAGTAAAAATTTTATTTTTTTTCTATACAGGGTGTTCCTTAATGATACGCTAATATTCAAGGGGCTGATTCTTTGACCCATTTCAAGAAGAAAACTTCATATGAACGTATGTCGTAAACGTCCTTACTTTTGAGATACAGGGGTCAATGTTGAAAATATGCATAGATTTTTTTTTGTCCACCCTGTATTGCTCTTTGTGCTGGCAAAATTCAGTCTGCTATGTGACTGAATCGGTATACAAATTTCAAAATGTTACATACTGTGGTTATCCAGTAATGGATGTCCTGAAAGTACTCAGACATCCAAATTTGAAGTCTGGTCTCGTTTTTCCGTTTTTTCTCGAAAACGAATCGTTCTATTTTTTTGTATGTACATAATTGAATAGCCTTTTATGACATTGTATATATCTTGAATTTTTTGTCGTTGCTCACTTAAGTGGAATATAAATAATAATATTCCCGTAACGGTGCCACTGGTAGAGAAAATAAAAATTTTTGTACATCAGAAAATGCACCTTGATGCATAAAAGACGTGTACCACTTTTCATGAAGATGTATACAATATTGTTTCAGTTAGTATCAAAAAACTGAATATTTTTCAAAACATCATCACCCTGTATCTCAAAAGTTGAGAATTTAGGACATACGTTCATGTGAAGTTCTCTTCCTAAAACAAATCAAAGAATCACCTCAAATATTAGCATGTCTTTAAGGAACACCCTGTATACCATTATTTCTCTTCTCCAAACTTTTTTCAATACAAATGGTCACTGACAAGCTAGTGAATTTTTCTTTTAGGCTCTCTGATAAGAACATTTTTTAAAGGCAGTGACATTTTGGGGCAAATCAAATGATTTGTCCTTACTACACGTATAATGAAATAATATTCATATTTTTATTTCATAGACACGAAAAAAAAATTTAAAACCAAATTCCACGAACATTATAGGAATTTCTTTTCGTGCGCTCCAAGAGAAAAAAAAGATCCAAGATATCAAAACTACGGAAAATGTATGAAATATTTATAAATCAGATAGGAGATGACAAAAGATTATAAAACATTCTGCGTTCGTTTTTTTCTGTTGAAACCGAGAAAAATCGGTCCGGTTAGTGGTGAAACAGTATAGTGTATTTGATTATAACCCATACTTTCCTGTTTGCAGAAGAGAAGGAGGGAATCCATAGAAGTGATGTGGTTGAATGGTACCTGAACCACGTGGCAGATCAAATAGAGACTGAAGAGGAACTGATAGAGAAGAAGGATATGTTCGAGAAAGTGCTGGACCGCCTCATATACCACGTGAGTGTACTTAGAGTGATATCGATAATATAGTCTAAGGGCCTATTTATGCATCATTGTCTTAGTCATTGTCTTAATCATAGTCTTAGCAAGGTGAATAGAATATTAACTCATCATATTTGTACCTTTATGCATCACAGTCTTTAGGCTTAAGAATTATGATATGATAATTGACAATGTCAAGAGATAGGTACAAAAACAAATTCTACACACCAGGAATTCTCTATTGCAATTTTATCTTTTTATTTTGAGTCTTTCTTGTCCCAAAGATGGGTAAATTTCTCCACCAAATCTATTAGGGTTTCTTCTTCCAGGCTCATGACTTTTTGATATTTGTTAACAAATGTAATCAAATTATCAGAATGATTGATCAATTATTGACACAGTACAAAATGACAATGATTTTTGGATGACAAACACAAAATTAAATGTCATTTGTGATTGTCATATAGGTCTACATATGCGCATTTCTTATGTGGTCTCAATCATAAGCATAAAAATTGAAAGTTTGTAACTTTCAGGGTCACGATTTAATGATTATGATTAGGACTAGTACTAAAAATGTTGCATGAATTTCCCTATTGAAATGTATGCTCATAACTTGATTTTATGATTAAAACAAAGACTGTGACTAAGAGTGAGACAATGATGCATAAATTGGCCCTAAGAGCTGGCTACATGAGTTTCAACGTGACTCGAGACAAGCACAATTTTCTTCTGGAATGGTTCCATGTATGATGTGGAACACTAGTAAAATTTATTAAAAAATTACCACAACTTGTGTAATTACTGTCATAAATTTTGTCATTTCTCTTTAGAATTCCTTCTGCCACTTCTGCAATAGAAGCTAATAGATTGATCACAAATATAATAATATACAGTCTGTCCAAGATAAGTTTGCACAGCATGGGGATCTCGGAAACGGTAGGAGATACGAAGTCGGTTAAATGGGGAAAAAGTCGCGCATTCGGAGGCTCATACCAACAGCCCTCAAAAATTTTCAAATTTTTCTTTAGTTTTTCAGTTATATCGAAAAAAGTGAATTTTTGGAATCTCTATTTTATTTTATTTTCTCCGTTATTATTAGAGATACAGGAAAACTGAAAATACTTTTTCATAGCAACTTTTGATGACGTTTAACGTGGTGAAACCGATTTTTTATGCGACGTTTCGTATTCGTAGAACCATCATCAACTTTTGTTTTTTAAATACGGCCCTGATAATTATTTCACAGATTCTGAAAGCTTTTTTTATTCTGAATTCAACCATGTATTATACAAGGTGTTTCGAACTATTTCTAGCCATCATCAATGTTTTTTTCGAAATTCCAAAGGAAAAATGCCATCAGTTTCACTTATTTCTGATTATTCAGTGTCAAACATTGATGGACTAGTTATTCAATACTGAAAAGTGAAAAAAAATCCACTAAATTATTCAATGCAGCGCTACGAATTGTTTATGAATTGTATTCATATTTTAATCCGAAGGAGCTTGTCATAATTAAATTTTTCGAACTAATTATTCCTATAAGTCTATCAATCGGACCTAGTTGATGAGGTATTAGTTTGTTGGCTAATTTTCCTTCCAAATAAGTGGAACTGATGGCATTTTTCCTTTGGAATTTCGAAAAAAACATTGATGATGGCTAAAAATAGTTCGAAACACATTCAAACCACCTTGTATAATACATGGTTGAATTCAGAATAAAAAAAGCTTTCAGAACCTGTGAAAGAATTATCAGGACCGTATTTAAAAAACGAAAGTTGATGATGGTTCCACGAATACGAAACGTCGCATAAAAAAATCGGTATCACCACGTTAAACGTCATCAAAAGTTGCTATGAAAAAGTATTTTCAGTTTTTCTGTATCTCTAATAATAACGGAGAAAAAAAAATTCCAAAAATTCACTTTTTTCGATATAATTGAAAAACTAAAAAAAAAATTGAAAATTTTCGAAGGCTGTTGGTATGAGCCTCCGAATGCGCAACTTTTTCCCCATTTAACCGACTTCGTATCTCCTACCGTTTCCGAGATCCCCATGCTGTGCAACCTTATCTTGGACAGACTGTATATACAGGCTATTTTCCCTTCTTTATCACCACTCTTTTGAGCCTAGAAGGTATTACTCTGTAAAACTTTTGATAAGGGCTGTGGAGCAGCCTCATCGCGGCATTGAACTTCCGCATATTGTTTTCTTTTCTTGATAAAAAAATAAGGTAAATATAAGGGTGGGCCTTCTCGACGGATAAACCAGTACAAGCCCATTGAAGGGTATTCAAATGGTTTTATTCAAAGTATAAGAGCATATCATTAATTTGACTTTTGAAATTACATTTTGTTTTATTTTATAGGATCAAATTATTATTCCCTTGACAAGAGTGGGATTAAAAGGTTCAGACCAAGAAACCGAAGAGGATCCAATGCTCGTTGTCCACCCGAATTACATTATTGATTAGTAACAATTACTGTAGTCATAGAATGTGTGAATCTTGTAATCGTTTATTGTTTTTCAATCTTACATACCTCTCTTTTTATACATTAAATTACTTCAAGTATTTTCAAAGGAGTTTTTCATTGAAATGTAGAGCAAATCCTTAAATTACTTATTCTAACTATATAAGGGGTACTTCCGAGACTTGATCATGATATAAAAATGATCCCAAACATGTCATCGACACGTTGGAAGGTGATATTGACATGTCGTTGAAGTTATCCAGGAATGTGGCACGCCCTAAAAGTAAATATCCTCATCACCAAACGGTAATTCAGATATGACATTGAATATTGCAACAGTGAGTGACAAACTCGAAGCCATCCACACAGGTGTTCAATTAAATCGAGGGAGAAAACAACTAAGTATACAGCGTGTCTCACTTTCAACGGCTCCCCTCCATATCGGCTATTAATCGTGTGATTCCTACCAAATTTGGAACAGTATAAACCTCATAATATTGTTATGCATGGTCTCAAACCACCATATGCAAACTTTCAAATGATTTATATAAAGGATTTCGAAAAAACAGGCACATTTAAACATCATTTTTGCCAAGGTAAATAATTATTTACTTGCAAACGGTGAGTTCAACAAAAAAAGTATATCTTGTATGTTTTTCAAAACATAATTTTCTACCTACCATAGCTATTAAACGTTCCGAATTGAATATTGTATTGAGGCAGAGAATGAAAAAAATGAAGCCAATCCTGTTGATTCGGAATAAGGTGAGTTCTTGCCTATGGAGGTTTAAGAGCAAGACGAACAATTATGTTAATTTAGTTTTTCTGAAAAAAAATATCCTAATATGATTTTTTTAAAAATCGACCCTTTTCTATTTCAATCAAAAAGTACGGCACTGTCCAAAATGTTGCCCTGAAAAACTGTAGTTGGTTGGTTGGTTCGAATCGCACAACTAATAGCTGAGATATAGAGGAGGGGTCGTTCAAAGTGAGACAAGCTGTATAAACAATAATTGATGACAGCAAATATGATTCTTTCCTGAGAGCCGAATTGTTTTTGAATTGTAGCCAGGTAACGCTGAACCACCTACAGACCGGTTCGGAGCCAAGCTGTCGATGCTGACGGAACGTGTTTTCCAGCAAAAATCACCTTTTTCTGTGACGGGAAAAAAGTTTGAAATTTCATCTCTCTTGACAGGTTATAAAATTTCACTCTTCATAACACACTTTTTTCCCACGTGGACTTTTGTCCCGGATTTATACAGGGTAGGGTGTCATGGATCGAAAGAAGTGAGGTGGTAGGGGAAGTAATTTGCAATAAAAATAACGGTATATGTGGTTATCACATTGTTGATGGTTCAAAAGTAATTGAATTTTTCGAAAAAACATGACCCGTTTGAAAAAAAATTATAACAAAAAGGCTGTTTTGAATAATCCCATATGTTATACCATTGTTCAAGAAACTTGAATATTTCAATGCACTGTATATCTGATAGTGACAGTGAGTCAGTTGTTAATCATAAATAAAGATAGAATTGTCAGAATATTGAATAAAATATACAGGGTGTTGCGAAATTCGACCGACAACGCTTGACAGGTGATAGCCCTCGTGATTTCATAATCACTGAGATAGGGACATACGGTCTCCAAGTGTTCAGTTCTCGAGATACAGGGCGTTGAAGTTGAGAAATAAAAATAGTTATTTCGCAATATCTCAAGAATAATTGAATATAATGCATTCAAATTCGGGATATGGTTTCATCTTTGTATAGGTAATTTTTTTACCAGAAAGCCATTCTGGACATTTTATCCAGTGGTGCCCTACAGGGGGTTGTGGTAACTTTCCCTCCCATATTTTCTACGCCACTGAGTAGATTTCGATTATTTCCAATTCCTCGAATTTATTGTTCAATTTTGTTCAAAAAATGTATCACCTTTAACTGAGCTGAAATGAATAGTTTTCGAGATATTCGACCCAAAATAGAAGATTGCATAGTAATATTTCATTACTTTCAGTAGTAGAAAATTGCAAAAATATATTTCTGGTGTTGAGTAGATCAGATACTATTCAGATCTCATCCTGTAGCTGAACAGAAATAGTTATTCCACGCATAAAGAGAAAACAAACATTTTTGTTATTTTCTACTACCGAGGAAGATGAAAAATTACTATGCAAACTTCTATTTTGGGTCGAATATCTCGATAACTGTTCATTTAAGCTCAGTTGAAGGTGATGCATTTGTTCAACATAATTGAACAATCAATTCGAAAAATTGGAAATAATCGAAATTTTGTCAGTGGCGTAGATAATATGGGAGGAAAAGTTATCACAACCCTCTGTAGCGCACCTATGGATAAAATTCTTGGGATGTCTTTCTGGTCAAAAAATGAACCAATGAAAGATGAAACCATATACCGAATTTGAATGCATTATATTCAATTTTTCTTGAGATATTGCGAAAAACCTATTTCAATTTCTAAACTTCAACGCCCTGTATCTCGAGAACTGAACACTTGGAGACCGTATGTCCCTATCTCAGTGATTATGAAATCACGAGGGCTATCACCTGTCAGGCGTTGTCGGTCGAATTTCGCAACACCCTGTATAAAAGGTTTCCCAAAAAGGTATAATTAATTCACAAGTGGTCCTTCGCGCCTTGAGAAACAGCACTTGGCAAGCACAGTCCTCAGAATGGCTTCACAAAAGGTTCTGCAAAATTTACCAAACATGGAGTCAAAACTGAAGAACACTCAGAATAAAATGCTAGAAGATCTTGAGTTTGCTCTGTACGGAAGACATTCGGCAAGTAAATCAATACGAAAGCACATTTTCGCCTTCCCTGGGTATGATTTCGTCGAAAACTCAAAGGATTATAAAGACCACATCGTCACATCGAGTTGGTTGGAGATTCATTGAGCAAGAAAAGTCTTCAACAGCTATGCACTCTATTTGATATTCAGTATGAAAAAACCGCAAATGCCAATGATTTGACAATATTTTTCATAAGAACAGTTATGGAAATGTTCGAAATGGTTAACGAAACTGAAAATATGTCTCAAACACATCCGAAAAGTTGCAGTAGGAGTTCAAAAATGAGTTCTTTCAAAGGATTTGAAAAGAAATCAAAATTGATAGAGATTCAAGATGAAATAATGAAACTTCAAGATTGTGTTTTCATAAAACAGGAAGAAATAGTGTGTTTAGAAGCTGAACTGAACAAAATGAAAATTGAAGAAGCAGCTCCCGAACACAACCGCTAAACAACGTGACTTAGAACAGATAAGGAAAGTCTTCGAAATCTATGAAACGCGCCTTAATTGCAAAGAAAAGTCATTACAGAAATACGAAGAGATTTTCCAGATGGATTCTGATTCAGGTTCTGAGGTAACAACTTCCTATCAAAATGACATCACTGATATCAGAAGTGACATTTCACAAAATCATAATACACGGGATGTTCAAGAGTGGACTAATAATATAGATGATCAATATTATCCACCATGTACCTTAGATCATCCATCACAAAATCAAATAGGTGATCTAGCACGATCCATCAACAGCATGCTAGCAAGACAAACTGTCGGGAATGAGCTAATACCATTCGACGGAAGTTCCTGCTTGAAATGGCCAATATTTTATTCACAATATAAGCTCTCTAATGAAACTTGCATGTTTTCACCAAAGGAAAATGTTCTCAGGCTGAACAAAAACCTGACAGGTGAAGCTAAAAAGACTGTAGAGATGCTATTAGTAACTGCCCAATCCCCTGATGAGATTATCGACATGCTAGAAAATAAATATGGGCGTCAAGAACTAATAATTGATGAACTTTTAGTGAAAATACGTCACTTACCTGATGTCCAGAGCCTTGAGTCCTTCATGGATTTCAGCAGTTCAGTTAGAAATATTGCAGCGGTCTTCGAGGGTGACATGACAAGAATGATCAACCAGAAAAGTCTGTTAGCTAATTTGGTAACCAAATTACCACCACATTTACTAACCCAATGGGGTAGCTAGTAGTAAGACAAAGAGAGCCACAGCTCACATAGGGCTTTACCTATTGGGACTTCTAGATCATGAAGGAGGGTTATAATCAAAGGGTTGAATGATTTATGGGAAGCTGATCTGGTTGAAATGATTCCTTATGCAAAATTCAACAAAGGATTAAAATACATTCTGGTTGTTATAAATACTTTTTCGAAATTTGTGTGGTGTGAGCCAGTAAAAAGTAAATCAGCCAAGGATGTTACACTTGCGATGAAAAAAATTCTGACACACGCAAAATCCCCTCCACAAAATCTGCATACTGACAGAGGGCGAGAATTCTACAATAAATTGTTTGGTGAACTCATGCAGATATACGGGGTCAACCATTATAGCACTTTCTCGAGTACGAAAGCCAGCATAGTGGAACGTGTAAATAGAACATTAAAAAATATCATGTGGAAACAATTTAGTCTCCAAGGAAATTATAAATGGATCGACCTATTGGAAAATATCGTTTCTACATATAATCATACTAAGCACAGGACAATAGGGATGAAACCGATTCAAGTTGATGAAAAAAATGAGAAGTTACTTCTCAACACAGTTTACAGTCATTTGAAAACAAGTGATCCTAAATTCCCCAAATTCAAAGAAGACGATTATGTGCGAATAAGTAAATATCGTGAGGCATTTTCAAAATCGTACACTCCAAACTGGTCGAATGAGTTATTCAGAATAAATAAGATTCGTGCAACCAATCCGACAACTTATCTTCTAGAAGACGTTTCAGGAAATTCTATTCAAGGGGCATTTTACGAACAAGAATTGCAAAAAGCAAAATATCCCGACATTTATCTAGTTGAGAAAGTGTTGAGAACCAAAGGAAATAAAATATATGTCAAATGGCTTGGCTTAGACAAATCTCACAACTCATGGATCACCAAAGATAGTTTTGTATGACACTGGTATACAACTTTCATGAAGGCCATTTGATAAGTAGCAAAACACATTTACGCTTAATGATGAGCGATAAGTAGCAAAACACATTTACGCTTAATGATGAGCGATAAGCTGCGGCTAATTATCATAAACAGGTTCAGACTTGTTTTTTCTATGATATATAAATATCAACAAATTCCGAGCTTGATCAGTTCTGTACTCATCTCTGCCTATAACAGTTCACGTGATAATATGAATCCAAATATTGAAGAATCGACAAGTTCAACCACAAGTAGTGGCTACAGTAGTGATTATTGGGCTGAAATAGAGAAAGTGAAGCACCACTATATGGAAAAAATCCTGAAAGAAGGGACGTACATCATCAATTCCGATTTTCATATCAATGATAGCCCATTTACAATTTGTTGCGGATTAAGTGTAGCCAGATGCTTCGAACCTGCAGTGAAATTGATGAATACAAGTAACGGATCTAGTATCTCCTTCAATGTGAGTGAATGGTCAACTCTAACTTATACACTTCGACAACTGCTGATAGAATATTTTGATGCAAATGGTGAAGAAGAGATTAATGTGCCGCAGCTGACTTATGACGAACAAGTGAAAATAACTCCAACAAAGTTCATGGGAATCAAGATATTGAAAATGGAAAGTGCCCGCTGTACATTGTATTTCAAAGAAGAAATTATTAGAGAAATCATCAGATTAGATTTTGACATAATTGCATATAAGATCAATACGTTGAGAAATATATCTTTTTTTTATTTTTATCACAATATTCTTGATCTTACTAAAAATCTTTTAGTACGTACAAATCATGAAGTTGATGGTGAGTCTGTCATTAAGACATTTTGTGATATTTTGAATGATAGCATTGAGAGCTACTGTTTAAGAGAATGTTTATTGTACTACAAAAATGAAATTATGAATGATCTGAAAATAAAATAAAATGAGATGAAAAATTACTTGTTTTGTTGTAAACATGGACGTACCTACCTTTTTGTTTTGATTGGGTGTTAATGAAACAAAATAATAATTAATATAGTTAATTTATTGACATTCAAAATGATAATTCAATACATTACATATGACATCAAATTGAAAGGATTCCATTGTGAAAATCTCTCTTAAATTAAAACATTCTTAAGACGAATTTGACCCAAATGAATCAATCGAGAATACTGTAATGACCATAAGGTAAAGTGTCAGTGGTGTTTTTCAATAAATATCGCTTATCATCATGAGGACTTAGTGCCACTTTGGTTTGTTCAATGGAATAAACTCTATGATTATGTGATTGAATAGACCTTTGACTTTCATGTTTTTCTTTATTTTCTTGTAAACATTCTAAATAGTCCTCAAAAGTTATTTTTTGTTTAACTACATAATACTTCACGCCTTTTGCTTTCTTTATGCATTTTTTTCCCTCATTTTCACCCCTTCTACTATTCTTGTTGACACTACCTTCAACCAGAAATGTGTATTGTTTCGATCGCAGCCCTACAAAATCTGTCATTATATCACCAGAAGTCTCATCTTTAAATAATCCAGGAACTTTTTTATTAACCAAGGGGATATTATACTTATTGTCAGGAGGATAATCACTGGTATCAAATTTATCTATATCATTTTTGATAACTTCTTCGTAGACATCATCACAATGCAATTCATAAATTAAGCTATCTGTATCGGTGTAAAGCAATTTGCAATTATTTTGGTCAAACTTTTTCAACATATATCCATAATGAAAGTCATAAACACATATTTTTGAGATATCTAATATAGCCATACCAATATAAAGGGGTTTATTGAATATGACATCAGTTTTTTTCATCTCAACAGCCATGAGGTTCTCATCAAAAATTGATCTATCATGAAAATTTGGAGAAGAAATCAAATGTCTTGCCCCATATCGACCTTCCCAACTATTCACCAGTTTCACGATTCTATGTTTACGAACATTTTCCATAGTCTTGCCGTAAACAGCATTGCTGAGCGTTTTGAAAGTTTGTTTGCCAAACTCATCTGTGGATTGGGTTCGTAATTTAGTGTTCAATTCAATGTACGGTTTCAAGAAAGGGGCTTGGTTAAATCTAAGAATTCGGTGGATTTTTTGGAGAATAAGCCCGTTAGTTATGCATTGCTTCAAACTTCTATAGTGCAAAATATATTTTTCCTTATCATACAGAGTGGTCATCAATTTTGGTAATTTTGATTTAGGAGGTACAAGGTGTTCGGCAGCGAGAGGTAAATCTTTATGGAGATCATGAAGAGATTCCGGATATTTCATATCAACTTCAAGTATATATCCTACAGGGGACTTATCGGAAATTGCAAATACATCAAAATTATCGATGTTCTGCTCCCATTCAAATCCTGAATATGGAAGATATTGGCACATTGCCCATCCATAGAGGTTATTAACATCAAGATAAAGTAAATATTTTGAAGGTTCGTTGATTTTGAAATTAGTCATATATTTATTGTTCGCCATTGAATGCCTATTGGAACATTGGCTTATACCTCCTCTAATGCCCTTTTCTATAAACATTAAAATGTCTACATCCTGAATTGTTTCCAACCGACATTTCGTATATTTCAACATACAATCCCAGGTGAATCCTGGAAGCGTGTAATAGTATGCAGGATCTAAATTATAATTCGCATGACACATGCTTCGAAAATTCTCGAAAACATCGGCCAGTAATAAAATGTCAGTTTTGAGATATAAATCTGAGTAATCACCTAAAGTTTCAATTTGAAATTCATTCCAAACATTCTGGGCATGATTATAATCTTCATCTTTGATATGTTGATCTGTTAATTTACTATAAAAATATTTCTTTGCTGGCAATTTGTTTTCATTGAGTTTTTCCAAATTATCCAAATAGTCATAACAGAATACACCTTTTCTACACAGTAAATTTAGTTTATCTTCATGAATCCCCAGAAATTCATTTCGTAGATTTACCAATGCTGTTTTATCGAGGAAACTCACTAAATCATCTAATTTGAATGCCATGAATCGGTATGAATCCACAAATCTTAATTTTAATTTTGTTTTTGGATTATACTTTGTGAAACTGATATACCTCTCTTTGTTGATAGGTAGCAAGGTGATGTGCGAATGTTTCGCTAAATCTCTGATAATGAAGTGGCTATCGTAGCCAGATAAGTTGTGGAAAAAAACTGGTACAACGCGTGATTTTCTGTAGTTAAGATTACAATTAGAATGACAAAATCCACGAAATCTCCCTGTATAATGCTCGTGGTCACGTACGATAGTATCAGACGTCGTGAAAGGTTCTTCACAAATGTGGCATGTAGTTTTGTCTTGAACATCTTGATTATCTATCTTCATCGGTATATTGACTTGCAATTTCGAGTCTATGAGATCTGTTACGGCATTCATTTCATTAACGAACCATTCGATACAATCAGTACCTCTATAACTCTTGTAAAAAGTCAAATTCTGGTCATAATTACATTTCAAGTAATAGCCTACACTGAACGCTTCATGTTTCTGATAGCGAGCTGTTTTTATGAGTCTTTTCCTCTGTTTCTCTTCGAATGGTATGAGCAAAGACTCAAAATCGGCATAAATTACGAATGGCAATTTTTCTTTATGGTGAAAATTCTTGAAAGATATGTATTTCTCTTCTGAAAATGATATTTTAGTTGTGTTCACTTTTTGACAATGAATACTGTGTGAATCCAATGTATCTTGTTTTGTAAAATAGTTTAAACATCTATCACATACATACTTTTTACCGTTGTGTTTTCCTATCTGACTAGAAATTAATCGTGATAAATTTTTTATCCAACAAAAATGAAATTTTTTATCGACAACATTGTCATCGAAAAATGATGGTTCTTCAACATCTCCATCGAGTGTCATCAAGTTTTCCCTGACAACATATTCATCTTGAATCATCAATAAATTGACATGTCTTTCGGGAATCTTATTCTTAGTAATCCTTATTGGAACCGTAGTCATCTGTTTATTCCGATCCATTTCCAGAATGAACACATTAACAGATAAATTGTTCAAAACTTCGAATTTTGAAATCTGGTTCAACCTCATAGGAAATTGAATACCTGTCACATTCAAAACCTCACTGTAATGCGGATACGAAGAAGTTCTGAAAGAGTTACGTTGTGCAGGAAATAAACATGAAGTGATAGCCCATGCAAAACAAGCTTCATCTGAATTTTTTACATTGACACAAGCTCGCTTACGTTCGATTTGGCTAGGAAGTTTAATGTAGGATGCACCTCCATTCCCCATTTCCACCTTGTTTATATTGACTTCTAAACTAACTATTTTGTGTAAGGCCCAACCACTATCACGTTCTTGGAACTCATCTAATTTATTCAAGAGAACGTCAATCACATTGTTTTCATACCATTTTTTCAAATCAACACCAATGTCAATGATGAAATTTTTCGTATTGAGATATTTGTATTCAATTATTACTTCATCATTTTTATTATTCTTCATGAATTCACCACAAAAGCAAGTATTAACTTTCATAACATGAAATGTTTTCAACATTCTGTTTATTCTGTTTTGAAAAAGGGAAAATGAATCTTCCAAGAACTGTTTAACATCAAGGTGTTTCAAATTAATTATTATTCCTGATCGAATGCGTCCTGAAAAAGCCGACTGTATATCTTCCCACCTAATCCTTTCTTTCCTCGTTTTTCCAGAGTATGCACTAAGTCCTCTACCAACATGCGATATGCAAAGATCATTAATCAATTTTCTGAATCGTTTCAAGTGTCCGATATTAGTTTGAAGTTTTTTCAACGATGAAACATTCATATGCGTTTCTCTGATAGCTTTATTGAATAACCTTTGATGATGATCATTCAATTTGATCCAGTGTTTTTTGGTTGCTGAATTAGTGGAATCTGAGAGAAGCTTGAATGCTTTATTGAATAAACTCACGATGTAATCACTCGTTTTGGCAATATCAGATTCCTCCATTTCACTTCTTCTTATGACACCACAAATCTCGATTTCAACGTACAATAATAATATACAGATAACACTTTGAAAATTATTTTATATTTTGGGAATTCAATCAATAAATTTCTTTTTTCTTGGTGGTTCTGACAAGTCTAATTCTTCACAATTACCTGAGTTTGAATGTTTCTTTTTTGGTGGTTCTGACAATTTAAATACCACAGATCTATTTGAGTCAGAACTACAACCTTGTTGCATACAATCGAAATGATTTGTAGAATTATTTCCACATGGACTATCTTGTAACGTTTCTGTGCAGTACAAATTTGTATTATCGACTCCTGATATATTTTTTTCATCAGACGGTTTCGAATTGTATGCTGCTTGCAGATTTGACAGAGTAGAGAGAAAATTATGCAAACCTATAGAATTTTTACAAAAACAATAATATTTTTCACAACGGCAACAATATTGCGTGTCCATATCTAAATATTATCAAAATTTCATTATAGAACGCACTCACTCGCAATGCTATTTCTTCGCAGTTTCAACCAACTCAAATTGGTAAGCCTCCTTCGGTTTCCCTACGTCTTTAAGTCCTTTGTATACCAGGGAATACTTGCCTGGAACAAATTTTGCTTCTTGTCCCTTCAGTAAATGTGTTACTCTGTTGGGTAGAAACACAACGTTGTTGTCCAGCTCGACGAGAATGCTATTACCAAATCGGGTCTTGACGACACGTAGTGAACTTATAGGATACGGTGTATCAGCATGCAGATCAGACAACTTGATGCTTTCTTTTCTAGCCAAAGATCCTTCCTTATTGATTGCTTCGAGATCCATCTGCAATGAAGATGGAAATAGTGTAGAAATATTCAAATCATCATCAAAAGTTGAACCGAATCATACACACTGATGAGACAATATTATGTAACATAACATTACTTACCCACCTTGAGAATGTTTTATGTTGGTTTTCACAAGTTTAAGAAGAACTTTCACAATGCAATGCTTTCCACATTACCTTCTATTTCTTTTATACCTTTTTGGGCCCTCATTAAAATAAATTATGATTATTCAGCAATATTACTGACGCAAATCATTATATCCCTAATTTGTTTTTCCAGAAATTTCTTATCAGTCTTATTAGGTCTATTTCTCTGTTTGTGCAATAAGTGCACATTTTTATAGATTGCAGTAATATCGGAGTTAATGGCGCATAATGCTAATTTGCGCGACCAGAATCGCCGTGTACAGGGCGATCCGGAATCACAGGGTGATCCTTCGACACCGTTAAGACCTTCTCGCAATTCATTGAAAAACAGACAATATTCACATTACGAAATCACATAGAACTTCACCTATTGAAAAAGTAGAATTCCAACTCACATAGGGTTTTACCTATTGGGAACTCTAGATCATGAGTTGAAGTAACGCCCTATGTGATCTGTCCCTCTCTTCAGGTTACCAACTCACATACGGGTGTTTACATGTTAGCGTTTTGGGAAAAAGTAGAATTCCAACTCACATAGGGTTTTCAGTACTTCGATTTCTAAATCAAGTACAAGTACTGAAAGGCCTATGTGATTTAGTTCTCTCTTTAGGTTACGAACTCACATAGGGGTTTACATGTTAGCATTTTGTGAAAAAGTAGAATTCCAACTCACATAGGGTTTTCAGTACTTCGATTTCTAAATCAAGTACAAGTACTGAAAGGCCTATGTGATTTAGTTCTCTCTTTAGGTTACGAACTCACATAGGGGTTTACATGTTAGCATTTTGTGAAAAAGTAGAATTCCAACTCACATAGGGTTTTACCTATTGGGAACTCTAGATCATGATCTAGAAGTCCCAATAGGTAAAGCCCTATGTGAGCTGTGGCTCTCTTTGTCTTACTACTGTAGCTACTTGCTACAGAAGAAAATCCGAAGTCATCATGAGTCTTTGAAACATTTTTCTAATTGGATACAAGAAATGTCTCAGATTGTATCTAGGATTACTTTCGTATCAAAGAATAGTGACACAAGTTTCCAATCCAACACTCACACTCCAAGAGAGAAGAATAATATGGAAGAGAAACATAGTTGTAGCCCATTCAACATCCAAAGTAAAACATGCAAGATCTGCAAAGATCAAGAACATTCAGTAGAAAATTGCAATCAGTTCAAATCTGTAGATGTGCAACAACGCTGGAAGATAGTCAAGAAAAACAATCTATGTTATTGCTGTTTGAAATCACATAGTGGAAAATGCAGAAAAAAGAAAACCTGTGGAGTGAATAATTGTGACAGATTTCATCATAACTTGTTGCACAAACATATTGAAAATATAGTCGCAAATATCTCAAGACGACCTGAAATAACTGTGCATGTTTCTGAATCCAATAATAGTACATTACTGAAAATTATTCCTATTCAATCAAAGGTCCAAACGGATTATTTCAAATATCAGCTTTGTTGGCTGAAGGAAGCACAACAACTCTACTAGATTCAACAGTAGCTAAGAAACTAGCCCAAGTAACATTTATGCTCTTATTCCGGTCTTCAAGAATGCTTTAAAACTACACAATAAAATTTCGAATAAAACCAATTGATCTTCAAGACAGCCCTGAGACCTTGATAAAGCAGCTTCTAGCCAAAAAAGGCCCATCCTGAAAAGGCCTTCATGACTAAATGTTAAAACTGTAATAAAACCATCAAGTTTTATATTTATATTCCTGAAGAGTTCTTCAAGGCATCATTAAATACATAAATTAAAACTCATATTATGACGTTTTGCTCTTGAAATGTATTTTCGGCAGACTAAATTAACTTAAAATTGTTTTATTAATTCTGAAAGAGTTTTATTTCCGTTTACTAACACTCGACAACTCTAAGGTCTGAATATATAATGACCGCCAGAGTGGTGATATTTTGAACGGCATACGGCATACGTATTACGTATAGAAGCATATAATTGAATTAAATTCGAAAGCAAACTATTCTGGTAAAAAATTCACCAACGAATGGCACTTTTCTGATAATATGTAATAAAATACTTCCACAGAACTTGAGCGCTACTAATTCAATGTATTTTTCTCTAATTTGAAAAATATTTAAAAAATAGCATCAAATTTTATTTTGTATCTAAGCATCTGAATTCATTTTTTAATCAAATGGCATATTTGCACAAACCGTTCTGCAGTTTTCTGAGAAGATCCAAGGCGCAATTATTTGAATAATAATATGCTTTTCGTTTACTACCGAAAATGTCCAAAATGGCGGAATAATTATAACAGTGAAACATGGCGTGATCTAGATTAAAACTGATTGTTCTTTTATTGAATGTTTTAAATCCCAGAAGATTTGAAACAGCGTTTTATTTACCACTTTAAATCCAATGACTCTCGTAGGAGTCTGTTTACGTTTCCTCTTAAAACCAATATGCTTTAATATGTTCAAACTCGTGACCTAATTGATTTAAAGTGGTCTTGCGCCCGAATAGAATCATAACCTCACACATTTTGCCGTGTAGTGAGTTCATTTTGAATTTCATGTTTATCTAACGACTTTCATTGAAAAAAAAACAAGGTGAGTTTTCCATGTTACTGATTGTTTTTCCGTTACATTGTGATATTGATTATATTTCAATTCAATATTACAAATAAGCACACCTCAGCACCCTTCCCAATTATTAACAGGTGTTATTACCCACTATAGATATTTCATTTCTATACCCATAGGCGTATCCACAGGGATATAGTTCTTAAATGGAAATGCAGAAATTAAAAACTCTCTGAATCTTCTGATTGAGACATTGAAGTGAACTTAAAAGGACGGGACACGTATATACTTTGTTCAACTATACGGTAGACTGTTGAGGTTATGTGGAAGACCATCAAACTTCACATTCATAGGGAGAGTCAGGGGTTCCTTTATAATATTTTCTAGAACATTTTCGACACAAACCTTGAGACCCTGATGCCAATATTGACCAATTTCTTCAACTGGAATTAACTGAACATTTTTGGGAGTTCTCAAAAATGTTCGCGGATCTTGCTCGAGAATAGTCTTCGGAAATCGTTTATTAATGAGTTTAATCAGTAGTTTAACAGTTCTCTGGCTCATGTTTGAAAGGATTGCCAATTCTCTGAGCTCTTCGCAGAATAAGTTCATTGTCGTTTTCGAATTTATCATCTTGAATCTCATGGTCGTTTTCGTAGTTTCCTTTCTGTAATTCCCTGGCATTGCTTCCATAATCGAACGGATTGAGAGATGAAGTGGAAGAACAGCCTTCAAATGTAACGCTGGTTTCAATTGCACTATGGTATTCTTGCACTGGTTTAACAGAGCTTCTCTCAGTTGTATCACTTTTACTCAAATTTTTGAACTTACTTATTTCTGCCCTCAGCTTTTCTTTAAAGTAACCACTTCTTTTTAATTTGAAGTACTTGTCGCTAACGCTCTTCATTTCACCGATTGGTTAAATATTTTATTTCAAATGTGAACATGGGAACTGCACTGGTTGACTAAAAAAGCTTGTTGACAAGATGGCGTTCAATCTGAATTTGGAATGGATATAATTAGTTTTAATAAAGTCGTCCAAAGACCAAGAGGTATTTCTTTCAACCAAATTGACTAAATTAATACCTTTGAACTTTATAATACTCTTAATGTACCCACTAAAAGGGGAAAATTATGTTTTTGGATTTAATGTGGTATTAGGTATATTGAATGTAAAGGATAAAATAGTTTTACTAATGGGTTTTGAAGAATACATCAAGGGTTCTCCATAAAACTACATTAAAACTATTTTTCCCAGAACGGATTTTTTTAAAACCAACTTGCTATTTAGTTCTTAATAATAGCAAATAAGTTTTAAAATAGCCAATGTTGAGACTAACATAAAACCAATATAAGATCAATAGGTTATTGAGAGCAAATAGCATTTTTATTTTGATTTGAAGAGTGCATTAAATCATTTCCTTAAGATTAAGTGGTCTTTAAGAACTTTTAGTTTATCTTAAGGTTACTTTAAATCCCATGTCGATTTATTGAACATATTAAAGCATTTTCAAAACCTGAATAAATCTAAACTATCTTAAAATTGTTACTTGGGAGGTTTATCCGGACCAGTTCATCCATTGTGCTGTAAATGGACTGGAGGTATATATCGTTTCGATCACAGCTCCCAAGTCGTCGAAACAGAAATATCAGGAATATCATCAACTATCTTCTATCAGCTCAAAAATATAAGAACAATCGAAAATCTCAATCTACCAGAACAGAATTACAATTTACAGGAACTGATAAACAAATTTCCTTTTCTGAAACAAATTGCTGCTAATTTGGAATATATCGAAAAACCATGCCTACTCATTGGACAAAATAACGCTAGTTTGATTGTATCAAGACAAGTTATCCAGCCAGATCCGTTTTCACCAATTTTATCGAAAACTCATATTGGTTGGACTATTCATGGAAATATCAATTCTTCGGAAGAAAAACCATTAAATCTTCCAGAAATATCATTCATTTGTTGTGAAGAATCAGATGAAAAACTACATGAGTTAGTCAAGGATTTCATGAAAATTGAAAATGTTGGTGTAACAATTTCAAAGCTTGACAGGAAGAGAACAAGAGAAGAAGAAAGAGCCCTTTCGATCGCAGAAAACTCAATCCATCTTGTGAATGGTCAATACGAGATAAAATTGCCATGGAAAGAGGACAACAAACTATTTCCTGATTCAAAGCCTATGACTATGCAGAGACTGATTTGCCTGGAGAGAAAGCTATCTAAACCCGGAAAGGTGAGGGTAGTATTTGATGCAGCAGCAAAAACTAACGGATTTTCACTAAACGATTTCTTACTAGTTGGGCCAGATTATTTGAAATCTCTTTTCGGAATTCTACTGAGATTTCGAATCAATAAAATAGCTTTTGCAGGAGATATTCGAGAAATGTTCAACAGAGTGAGGATTTCATATGAAGATACCTTCGCCCAATGTTTTTTGTGGAGAAATCTGCAACAAAATACTTCACCGAAGTTGTACAGGATGACTGCAATGTTATTTGGTGCATCACCTTCTCCATTCTTGGCACAATTTGTCAAAAATCATAATGCTCGGTTATATTCTGAAACACACGGTAGAGCAGCAGATGCTATCATTGAAAACCATTATGTAGATGATTACCTGGACAGTACCGAGACAGTACATGAAGCAATCCAACTTATCAAGGACGTCATAAATGTCCATGGAAGAGGAGGCTTTGAAATCAGGAATTTCATCTGCAACTCAGCCGAAGTCCTAAAGAACATACCAGCACATCTAGTGACTCAAAATGGAATGTCTGAATTGGACCAAAAATACTCAGAAGAAAGAATTCTCGGAATTACATGGAATTCTCGAAGAGATTGTTTCAGTTTCAAATTGGGATTTCATAAAGTTCATCTGGAAATTATGAATGGCTCAAAAATTCCAACTAAACGAGAAGTTTTGAAGACAGCTATGTCGGTTTACGACCCCATCGGTTTGTTGACACCAATAACAATAAAATCTAGAATATTGCTTCAGCATATTTGGCGTTCAGGAATCGGATGGGATGACTCGATCACCGAGAGCATGTTCAAGAAATGGCTCATATGGTTGAAGGAATTGAAAGAGTCCATGCATCTGGAAATTCCTCGTTGTTATTCAGCCGATTTGAAACAAGCGAAACATATTCAGCTCCATGTATTCGTAGATGCAAGCGAATATGCTTATTCATCGGCAGTATATATTCGCATGAAATTCGAAGAATGCATACAGGTCGTTCTAGTAGCATCGAAAGCACGAGTTACACCACTGAAAACATTAACAATTCCGAAACTAGAATTACTTGCTGCTGTGATGGGAGTTCGATTGTGTACAGAAGTGAAGAAACATTTTAAGATCAATATAGATTCAAAACTTTTTTGGTCTGATTCTCGAACAGTTCTTCATTGGCTCAAGAGTGAAAAACAGCTTCCAACTTACGTTGCTTCTAGAGTTGGAGAGATTTTAGAAATAACTGAGGTCAATGAATGGAGATGGGTCCCAACTGCAGAAACCGTAGCTGATGATTGTACAAGAGATACGCCGAAGAGTTTAACAAATGATGAGTGCAGATGGTTCAAGGGTCCACAATTTCTTCATAGAGATGAGAGTGAATGGCCTGTTATTTCAAAACATTCAAATGAACAAAAGTGTTCAGACGAGTTGAATGAACCAGAATATGTAAATGTCATGGTGCTGACGGAATGTCTTACTGAATATTTGCCAACAATAAAATCTTATTACTCATGGATCAAATTACTCAGAATAACTGCGAGAGTAGGAAGATTCTTGAATAATTTGAAATTGGGGCAGAAAAACAAACAAATTGGCGCTATTACAAGTGACGAATTGGATTGAAGTCTTAAGCAATGGCTGAAGGAAATTCAAAGAAGTTGTTTTTCTAGAGATCTCGAAAACGTAAAGAGTGGAGTAGGCAATAAATCAGGAAGGCTACACAAAATGTCGCTTGTTTTGGACTCTGAAGGTTTGATGAGAATTTCCAGCAGAATACTCAAAATTGGAAATCTCGCTGAAATCGAAAGAGAACCCATAGTTTTAGATGGAGAACATTCATTCGCAAAAAAAATGATTCTTCATATCCATGAACAGTATGGACACCAAGGCACTCAAACCGTGATCAATGAACTGCGGCGTAAATATTGGATCCCGCATATTTCTACGATAGTCAAGAAGACCATTAGACAATGCATGAAATGTAGAAGAAAGATGGCACCTCAAGTTCAACCAAGAATGGGATTGTTACAACAAGATAGGTTGTTATTATATGAGAAGCCATTCTCATCTACTGGCATTGACTACTTTGGCCCATTTTACGTGAAAATTGGTAGAAGAGTAGAGAAGAGGTATGGAGTTCTATTCACTTGCTTGACAGTAAGAGCAATTCATGTAGAAATCGCCCATTCTCTCAGCACCGACTCATGTATAATGGCAATTCGAAGGTTTTTAGCAAGACGTGGAACAGTTAAAGTGATTTGGTCAGATAATGGTTCGAATTTCCACGGAGCAAGCAGGGAACTCGTTGAAGCTCTAGATGAACTCGATATCAACTTAGTCATCGAAAATATGACGAACAAGAGTATCCAATGGAAGTTCATACCACCTGCTGCTCCATTCATGGGAGGTAGTTGGGAACGCTTGATAGGCTGCTTCAAAAGAGCTCTAACAGGAATCATGAAAGACAGACATCAAACGGAAGAAGTACTACAGACCGTATTTGCCGAAGCTGAACATGTGGTTAATAGTAGACCATTAACCCATGTATCTGATAACCCCAATGACTTGGTCAGTATATGTCCAAATGATATTTTGATTGGTAGATCTACTACTCTCATTTCACCTGGTCACTTCACGGAAAAGGATTTACTTCTGCGAAAACAATGGCGAACATCCCAGTGTTTAGCTGATATGTTTTGGAAGCGTTGGCTTCGAGAATATATTCCAACATTGATTAATCGCAAAAAATGGCAGAAAGATGAATCAAATATCCAGATTGGTGATATGGTATTGATAAATGAAACCTCGTTGCCAAGAGGATTTTGGCCACTTGGACAAATCGATAAAATCTACACTGGTCCAGACGGAATTGTAAGGGTAGCTGATGTAAGAACCGCTTATGGAACTTTCAAGAGGGCTGCCCGAAAACTCCACCGACTCAATGTTAATTGTACTAACACTGAAGTTAGTACCAAGGGGGAGAATGTTCAAGAAACTTGAATATTTCAATGCACTGTATATCTGATAGTGACAGTGAGTCAGTTGTTAATTATAAATAAAGATAGAATTGTCAGAATATTGAATAAAATATATAAAAGGTTTCCCAAAAAGGTATAATTAATTCACAACCATTACGGTATCTGTATCAAATGGACAACTTTTTCTTTTAATTAGTTATCTTTGTGGGGTACTTTTTAAATCTGCCAGCGCATTTTATAATCAACTAAAATTTTTCATTCAATGACAAATCTTAAGGAAAACAACATTCATAATAGGTAATTGATAGGAAGGAACACAGATCATTAAGATTATTTCTGGGGAAAGGTGCATCCATGCGCATATGATTCGTAGAAAAAAATGTGACAGTCTCATTGTAGTTGAATTTTTTATAGAAATTGAAAAAATATATAACTTTTGAACCATCAACATATGGATAACAACATATACGGTTAGTTTGATCCGAAATGACCCTCCTACCACCCCACGTCCTTTGATTCATGACTTATGGGACACCCTGTATATACACTGTTGATGGCTTTTGTTGTGCTAGTTCCGAAAAATGAGCCAATAATACACGTCTCCGAAAAAGAACCGCAAGTCCTTTCAGCTTGCAGTTTTTCAATATCAAATCACAGAATTAGACTGACAGATATTTGACAACTTCAAAAGAATGATAAAGATGCCTGCAACGTAGGTTTAATTTCTGTTGACGATTTTCTGATTTCAATATAATCTAATATCTTCTCATTATTGATTCGTCCTTTTTCCTGCCACAGAAAAAATAGTGTATTATACAGGGGAAAAATATTGGATTTTAGCTCACACAACCTGGAGCTAAAATTAACTACTTTTTCCTCTCGTAATGAATAACTATGTTCACATGATTTCTTCTGGCGATTTTGAGATTTATACAAAAAAGTATGTACATATTATGCTCAGTTTTTCCATGGTGTTTTCACATTTCACCGTTTTCTGTTCTCGTGGCATCATAATTATTTTTAAACAAGGCGTCAAATCGAAAAAAAAAACCATATGAGCAGGAAAAGTTTGTATTAATATGTTGAATGAATGAAGTTAAAAAGGTACGTTTTGTTTTCTCGGAATTGATAATTCATTTGATTGTTACACATAAGATAAAGGTCAAGAATGAGTCAAGAGAATCAAAATGTCAAACATAGGTGAATCTAATTAGTAATTGCGCGAATGGCATTATTTAACCTATCTAGATATGTAGGCAAATAGTTTTGAAACGATGTTTTCAGCAAAAGTAATGCAGCAAGCTGTTGTATGTTATTCGACGAATATTTTCAGGAAAAAAGTATCACCAGATATTCGTATACTATTTCATCGTCCGTGCTTAACTGTCAAAAATATCATCACTGAAAAACGAGGTGAGTGTTCGGTCACGTGTGTTTCTGCTTTGGTAGTGTAAAATTACCGCGAAAATGAACGATTCTGATTGGTATTCGGAAATGAGAAAAGAATAGTCAGTTTAATACCGAATGAATCACTGAAATTTCAAATTTTGACATGTAAAAAAACAATGACAATAATTTCAACAAGATTGTTTGTGCCCCAATGATTGCTGAAATTTTCGGAAATTATGATGAACTTCCGAATTAAATTAATGGGAAGAAAAATTTGTCAAAATATTCAATGTCAAATATGAACCATCGTATATTCAGTTGTAAAAACTTACGCTGTGTAGTTGGCTGCCATTTTGAGGATAAATATTCTGTTTTGTGATCGAAACACATAATTTCCAAGCTCCCAAGCTCTTGCAGAATCTGAAAATATACATTTTGGAATTGCTCGGCAACATTTATAAAAAGACAACTTGCTCTGAACTTATGGCAAGAACATTCGATATTTTGCAATTTTCAGTATATCCATCGTGAAACTTTAGATACTTTTTTTTGAGTTCGTTACTCGAAAAACACATGCAACAAGTGGGTAACTTCATTTCTGAACTGTAAATACTTTAAGTTTATCTGGAAAAATTTCAAAGTATAGTAAATTTTTGACCTGAAGATATAGTCACCCACTTATTGAATGTTGAAAATTAGTGTTTTTTAATGGCTCATGAGACCGCATGTTGAGGCCAAAAATTCTCTCAAATTTGCCATGAAAACATGAATTTTATACACGAAATACAAACAACATTTTTTGTGCAACTGTGAATATGAATCTTCTTCCAAACAAATTAAAATATCTGATAATATTGTGGAATCTTCAAGAAATATCCAACGTTTCTGATCAGCAGCAACATGGAACATCTACGGGAATTTATCTTTGAAATAATCGTTCAAACTTTACTATCAATAATTATTCCAATAATTGAAATTGTTTTATGATGAATAATCAATTGATAAATGACTGTTAAAAATAAATACCTACTTCATAAAGTAATGATTTCATGATGCAGAAATGTCAACAAGTACAAAAAAGTTTATTGAGATTCTGATGTATATTAAAAAAAGAAAATTATGAATCTTACCACGAGGAGATAATATACGTCAACTGGTTTCAAATAAAAGAATTTTTCGCACAATCTGAGTAAGGTTATTCCCGGACTATCCAGACAATATGACAGTATACAGCATATCCACGTCTTGAAACACTCTTTGTTGAGTTTACCATTTATTTTGTACCAAGGGGATATTTGTAGCCTCATTATTTGCTTCTGCCTAAAATGAAAACATTTAAAATGGTCAGGAAACTAGGGCCAATACAAAGTATTTACGAAATTGGGGCAATAAATGAAATGGTTGATAGAAAAAGATATGAAAGAATACAATTTTGTCGAAAAAAATTCATTTTGGAATATACTGAAATTTCAAGTTTTGTTGCAACTTTTGAGAATCACTACTCAGAGGTTAACGGGCGAATACGAATGTGGTCCAGTACAGGGTGATTGTTTATATTTCACTCAATACCTCTGCCTTAGTTTTGTTGCAACTTTTGAGAATCACTACTCAGAGGTTAACGGGCGAATACGAATGTGGTCCAGTACAGGGTGATTGTTTATATTTCACTCAATACCTACCTCAGGTAATATTGGTCTTACAGAAACGTTCAAATGGGAAAAAGTTAGGAATTTTTTGGGCATCCAGAATCTAGTACTAGAAAATTCAAAAGATCATCGCAAACCTGAAAATGTTACATGAACTGGTATTTTTCAAATAGAACAGTCTGTATTTTATTTTCCTAATTGGTGAAGCTCTTTCTTCTAATTTCTAATATTCGGGTGACATTGAAATAAGTGCAAATATTTCAAACGCTGAGAAAGCTCGACGTGTACTATCGAATGGCACTAATAAAAAGAATTTAGGGATCAAAATAAAATTTGAGGTTAGACCCCTTTTTCCACCCAAGATTCTACACTGTAGCAAATCTGACGTTACCTCTGTTCAAATTTCCATGCGGTAGGCACGATCACGCGGAGTGCAATCATTTAAATTGTTTTAAAGGGGCGTACTTGATTTCTCTCTCGTATTTTTTTCAATTTTTGGGATGAAATTTCTCGTTAATTAGAAGAATTAGAAAAAAAACAGATATCCTGGGGATATTCCTTAGACTGTATTATATTAATGAGCTGAATATGTGCACTTATTTCAAAAACACCTCGTATATGTAAAAACTTCACAAAACGATGAGATTTTCACAAAATTAATATCAAAACATTTACAAAAGTTAAACAAGCCAAGGTTAATCTCTGGTAGAAGTCCATGTTTGCTCAAATTGGAGTGGAATTTTTAAAAGGAGGAAGGAGAGCTCAAAGTCATCTCCACTATTATGATGAGAGACATCGGCAACTTTGTAAAAACAAATAATGTTCACCTCCATGTAAGTCAATCTTTGGTTATAACATTTTGTATATTTCCACATGCCTTTACTTGTAGTAATTTCTAAAATACGGCTGAAGATGGACTTTTATAAGTTCGAAACATGTCCCGTTGAATAACTACATCAATATTAAAGTTGTGGAGATGACATTGAGCTTTCCTTCCTCCTTTTGGGCCAAGGTTAGTTTAGTTTATTGTACCAGTATATCACCTGACGAAGCTACTGTGTTAGCGAAATATGTCGTGTGTTTGAGAATTTTGTGGAAATCTTATCGTTTGTGAAGTCAATTCAAAAAATCAAATATATATACTTAGTTGGGGTTATCTTTGTCAGTTTTCTAAAAAAATGAATCCTAAGGCAGCTAGCTGTAGAACGCCAAAAATCGAAGCATTGTCGTTATACATCTGCCTTAAATGTATACCAATAAATCTATAGTTTTTGGATGTATGACAAATTGATATTTATCATACAGACGTGGAAAGAAATTCTGAATTGAGAGAACCCACTCACTAATCTGCGAATAGACGTCTATAAAAATAACAAGTTTCCATCATTCATGTTTGAACCCCTTGCTTGGGTATGATAGTATTGAATAGAAAAAGTCTCAGATTATGAACATGAAAAAATGGATATATACATAAAGAAATACATTGAGAATTCGCATTCTATATGTGATGGAAATATTAATTCTTTCTCGGTATAGAAAACAACAACTTTCCTGGCTATATGCCACGACGAACATTGAACCATATCAATTGAACACACGCAATAAGAATTTGAAAATAAAATCTTCTGAAGTTGAGAATTTGCATTCTCCTGCAAATAAAAATTTGTATTAGATTATATCATTCTGGATATTCAACAGAAACAACTACTTTTGGCTATTTGTCATACATCCAAAAACAAAAGCACCCAGATGACAGGAGCTGAATGTCAACAAATAATTCTCAGATGTCAGTTCCGTTATAGTTTTAGTTATATCATAGATATGAAAATTGTGTATTTCATCAAGAATGGCTGAAAGAATAACTAGACTTCAGGTTACTGAGGAGGGATTGATACCATTTTACCATGTCCCAAAGGTATGTAAATGTTATTGTATCGAACGGCACCTGTGCCAATCACTATCCTGAGCAAAATGATTGAAAAATGGCACTATCCTGTGCAGTAATTTGTTCTTAATTTCGCGATTTGATAATGAGATGAGAATTATGCCATCCGATATCAATTGAATGGTAGATGTCAAAAACCTAAAATACAGGAGACCAAAAAGTTGTATTTTAAGTTGCTTAATCTAATAAAAATAAGAATTTACAAAAAAAAAATCAAGTGGCGTAAGTACTTTTTTTTACAATATTGTTGGCTGTGGTGTTCACTGAGACGCCACTGGCCCCAATAAATTCAATCTAAATAAGGCTAAATAGGCGCCTTATTTGTTCAAATGAAAGTACTAAATTTCAACCAAATCGGTTCCAGGATATTCATTATATTTTATAATTACCACTTTTTTTCTTTAATCTCAACGTCCTGTAATTCAGAAACGAAGCAACTTCGGGCATATGTTTATAGAAATTTTTCTTCTCAAAATGACCTAACAAATCACCCGCTACAGTTAGGAACCGTAGTTAGAAAAAAACCCTGTATAAAAATAAAAGAGTGTCAACATATTTTTCAGTAGTTTATGAAATGTTTCTGTAGATCAGTAGATCAATATGCAAATCAGGAGATCTACTGACGAACGAAAAGTACTTGCCTTCTGAAATGGCCGGTTTTTCGTTCGGAAATCAGAAAGTAAAGTGTGATGTTTTTGTAGAGTTCGACGAAAAAATCACTTACTCCAGTTGATTCCCGATGGCATCCGGTTTCTCGGATATTGTCGTATCCAGCGATAGCGTCGGCTCGTCCTCGGTCACCTCGTAGGTCTCGACTAGCCAGACCAGCCGGTAACGGTGATGCACGAACCGTATCGAGCCGATGCCTGCCTGCAGCAAAACGCCGCAGTCCACGAGGACTTTCACGATGTCCGACAGGGGGAGTCTCGTTTTTTCGGCAACATAAAACCGATCCTGAAATAAATAAATAAATAATAAATAAATTGACTTTCATTATACATTCTACATCTCAACAAGGGTCATATTCGATTACAAGAATAATAATAGGTGACACAGCCAGCAGTTATTATCACAAATGTACAAAAGGTAAAGTTCATCCGGAAGGATAATTCTCAACTTTACCTCATCAACAGTCACAAAGAAACACAACTGTAGAAAATAAACTAAACTAGAAGTTAAATAAATACAAAAAGCTCGAAGTCATTTCCACACGATGTTCGTAAAATAAACAACAACGGTAGATTTAGGAAGAAAAACAACTATTTTCCTGGCTATTGCCACGCAGAACATTGAATTACATCCTCCCGAAATCTGCATCGACTCGTATGAACGAATACTGATACAAGTGATTCTATCCTGAATGCCTATTGATTTATATTCAGCCAGGCCACGCTAGATACCTACAGACCAAGCTCTTTGACTCTCATCAGTGCAGGGCAGTCACCAGCCAGCAGGTCCTAAGACCGTCGACTAAGCGTAGCCTAGCCAAACAAAAATCAAGTCGGCATTATATTCCCCCAGAGGCGTCTTTCATAGAAAACATGAGAGCCACGCCATCTGAGTAGAACAGATGAAAGAATCACTCCATATCTGAAATTTCCATACGGGAGTGACTGGTTGCCCGACTGGCGTAATTTCAACTACGAAATAGCCACAATGCTCAAAGTGAAATGAAATGTTATATAAATACAAAAAGCTCAAAGTCCCACACATTTATTTAACATTTCATTCCACTTTGAGCATTGTGGCTATTTCGAAGTTAAACTAGAAGTGGTAAAAAAAGTGGGAAAAGAACAGGAATAGTATATACACCAATAGGTACTGCAATAGTACATATACCTATAAACAATGAAACAATCAGTTATGGCCTAAATTCAAATCACAGTTTAAATTTAACATTTCTTTTGAAAGCTTGCAAACTAGTGATTTCACTTCCTGATTTTTGGTTCATTATGTTTGGAGCAATATATGAAAAGCCACATTTGAAGACGTTTGTGGTATGATGAGGTATATTCAATTGCATTTGATAGCGAGTATATCTCTATCATGTATTTCGTTTTTGAATGTCAGCTTCTTGAATATATAGATACTAGGTGACTTTGTTTTATAAACATTGAATATGAAAAATGAAATATGCAATTGCCTTCTTTCATTTATCCTCATCCACCCAATATTATTAATAATTCCACTAGTACTATCTCTACGTCGCAGATTGATACAGAATCGAATACATGCATGATGTATCATTTGAATCTTAGACTTGGTAGTTCCTGTCAGAAATGGGGCATAGACACAGTTACAGTAATTGAACAGGGATAACACCAAAGAGTCACTGAATATGATTCTGATTTGATAAAGATGCTTCTGTTTCGTGAAGCCACATTGAAAGAGTCTTATGTGTTCATTGAAAGATAACTGTTCATCCATTCGTAATCCCAAATTATTAATACACGTCGAATAGGGCACAATCACAATAGTATAAAGCTAAATATTGGATTCGAAAGCTGTTTAGAATATGAAAATAAAAGAATAGCAATTATTGACACCAACAGAAATTGAATAAATTTCGAGGGGTAGGTACTTTTTTCTTTCATCATGAAGTTCAGGAAATTAGTGCAAACATTCAGGAAACTTGAGTACCAACAAATAATTTCAAATAATAACTCTATCCATACCAATATAATTTAATGCAATGTTTTGTATATGGGTGTGGAGAATTTTCAACGTATCTTATCTACTCCCCAACATAACAGTTATTTGTTCTACTAGACAGAAAAATACAAGATTTATTACCGCGGCTGGCGTTTCATAGCCTAGGCGTAGTACCGCCAACTAATGTCAGTAAAAATGTTAGCCCTCATTAGGTCCACATATTCCATAGTTAATAAATAGTGATGAATATTGATAAATGTTGAAGTTGGTAAAATTAAAACTAGCGTGTGATGAAATACTGTATCAGCAACAAGGTAAATATGAAAATTTGAGACATGGACAATGTTGCCACATATTTTCAAGGCCCATCGATGAAATATCTACTTTAAAACAAAAAATTATCTAAATTGATGGCTATCAATTGAATTTTCTAAGAAGTTATATAAACTGGTTAACATTGATAACGTCGTGATTCAAAATATAGCCTGAATTCAAAGTAGAATAACTCACGAATTTCCTCACCATATTGAAATCGGTTTTCACCGATGATCAGCCAAATCTCTTGACAGTTTGTTGTGACAATATGAAACTTCTGTAATCTCAGATACCATTGCTACAGGGTGCTAATTGAATGGTTGTATCCTACCTCCTTACCTCGTATAAGCCTCATGAGGACTGTATTCATCTTCATCAGTATGAAAAACATTATATCGAAAATATGGCAATTCTGCAGTCTCATTCATATTTCCTCGTAAAAACCTCATGAAAAGTTACTGTATTTATACATTTCACAAATTTCGACAATGACCGACATTAAATTTCTTTTTCGGAACATAGCGATTTTCATCACGTTCAAACATATCCTTCTTCATCCCGGGACAATCTGGATCTAGTTTTTATCGCACCTTGTATATCCATCGCAAAGAATAAATATGAATTCCATACTTCTGGAACTACAATCGTAATTTTTTGAAATTAATAATTTATCTTAACGAAAATGCATCATTTCGATTAAAAATGCGTACTTTCATTATATGACCTTCGATCCAAGAAATTACAAAACCATTCCGAGGTCATACACCAGACACTCTCATGACGAAGTAACACTCCATTATTTGACTAGTAACACAGAGAAAATTATGTTTCATCTACTGAAGACTACGTTATTCTCCATTCCATCATTCAGTATTTCTTGTATCACTTTGTATAGACTTTCTCAGAATTTTCTGTGTTCGAACATGATCACATATACGACGACTATACATACAACGTTGATTCTCCGGAGAAGAATTCCAACTTTCAATTCCATTCAATCGATCGTCGAAAAAATGTTTCATTCTGAATGATTCATAACACGATTATCAAAGCTCAGAATTTGAAAATTCCGAAAATGTTTCGAGAGAAAGCATCAATCAAGAGGATACAGGTGAGAAAAAAAAATATATCTGTTTAAACGGTAAGGTGACGACCACGATGCAATTTTACACCCATTCAATTAGCACCCTGTAGCAATATTATCTGAAATTACGGAAGTTTCATATTGCCACAACAAACTGTCAAAAGATTAGGCTAACCATCGGTGAAAACCGATTTCAAATTGGCGAGGAAATTCGTGAGTTATTCTACTTTGAATTCAGGCTTTATTTTGGATCACGACGTTATCAATGTTGACCAGTTTATATTTTTTAAAAACGCAGAGCATCATCTTTCTGAAGAACATAACTTTGACTTCCTGTATATCGGAAAACAAAGCTTCCTCGAATATATCTTCACATGAAATTTTCGTCTTGGAAACAGGCGTTCCTCATGCTGATAAAGTCCTGCTCCAAAAAACTTACTCACCCTACTATAATCGTGCTGTCATATTCGATCACACCAGTGATATGTATTTAGGAAAGGTTTGCATATTAAATCATCGAATTTAATGAAGAGACGATATTTTTGTTCACACAAACAATTCAATGATATTTGTCATAACATGTCGAGTCTGGTAGGAAAGGTATTTCAAATTCCAACCCGTTATTGTCGTCAGTTATCACGCAACTCAACATACAGAAGCTTGTTCTGAATACATGCGCAGTGAGTGAATTCAACTTCAATTCAACTTTGATATCAACTTGACAACACAAAAATTCGGTAGGCAACAAAATTCTCATTTTAATGTCGAGTTTACTTCGACAGAAGAAGCTCTCGCGTAATTATAAGTGAACAAATGTTTGTTCTATTCAAGAAAAAATGTATAAGAGATAGTTTCTACTTTTCCTATAAGGGGGGGTGGCTATGATAATGTTGTTTGCGGTATCGTGAATTTGATACACATAATACGTAGTACAATGCTCATAATTCAAGTCTATACTCACATACTGGGTATCAAGCAATTATTCAAGAATATTGAAAATTATTTTTGTTTCGAATATTTTGCGTTCTCGCTACAATCATTTAATTCTCTTGTCCTGGATAGGTTGGCAGTATTTGTTTATCAAATGGACACTCGATATTTTCAGTAAACTAGCGCCATTGACAGGCAGACAAATTTTTGATCAATGAACAGACCATATTTTATCTCTCTCCTATTAATTAGGTTCTCATTTAGAAGGTATACTCAACATTTTATTGAATACGGGATGATCTTCAGACTTTATTTTTTGAAGTGTTTTATTAACATGTTTGATATGAAAAAATGATAGTAAATTACAAGTGATACAAAAAAATAGCTATGCTAGTAAAACGAACATCCCCAATCAGCTAATGCTGGTCTTGGGATCAGTAGATCATACTCTAGCGAACTAATAAGTACTATTTACAGTTAAAGTAACAACATCTAGTATGTATAATCTATCTATGATTCATTCAATGTACAGTTTGTTATTAATATATATAGTATAATATATACTTTATTCATATCTCTTTGATGCTTTTCTTAAACTTGCTATAACTATGACCTAGTTTAATTTCATCAGTAAGCCTGTTATACTCTTGAACAGCACGACTAATAGGATTATTTAGTGCAATGTTTGTTCTTACATTTGGCAGTGCTATATTATTCTGGTTTCTTGTATAATGGTTATGTATGTTATGGCGGTGCAGAATTATTCCATTGCATTTTTGCAATGAATTAACGATTTTGTAGGCACACTTGACTTGTTCAATTCGGAATATACACTCCAGTTTAATTAAATTCTCGTTTCTTTATAGGATAAAACCTTATTCTGTAGAATTTGCATTGTTTTGAATTGTGTTTGTGAACAGGTTCCCCAGAGAGTTATTAGATATCTAAATACACTGACAAAATATGGATTATAAATGTTGTATTTCATTTGTTGATTTGTGACATTTTTGAGTTTATATAATGCACCTATCATTGGTATTATTTTGGTACGAATTTTTTCTATGTGCTCAACCCAATTCAGCTTACTACTGATAAGTAATCCCAGATATTTGGTGAATGTAACCCTAGTCAAAACATAATCTCCCAGTTGTATATGGATGTTTATCATTTCCGTATTTTTTTGCTGGAAACACATATAAACAGTTTTTGCTTCATTAATTTTCAAGTTATTTGTCAGGATCCATTTTCTATAGAGTTAGTTCTAAGTCTTTACTGATCAAGGTCTCTAGCATATTTAGTGGTGCACCAGTATAGATCAGTGCAGTATCGTCTGCAAAGGTAAAGTATATTGCTTGAAGATTGCATTTTTTCAGGCTCAGCACATGTAAGGAATAGCGAAGGAGACCAAGTACCGAACCTTGCGGCATTTCACAGTTGATATATGAAGTAACACTATATGTTTCTAATTTTGAATTGACTCGGCCGTTACTTGATGGAAATCCATGATAAATGTAAAAACTTCACAAACGATAAGATTTCCACAAAATTTATTATTAAAATTTTGTGGAAATCTTATCGTTTGTGAAGTTTTTACATTTACTATATGTTTCGTTCATATATACAACTTGTCTTCTTTTTTGTAGGAATGATTTTAATATGCTATAGCATAACCCCCTTATTTCCATTAAATATAGTTTCCTCAATAAGGTCTGGTGGTCATTGAATTGAGTTTGCAAACTTCTAGATCGTCAATTTATTACACCATGCGGCCATTCAAATGCAAGATATAGAGAATAGAGAATGAAGAAATCTCAGCAAATCATCAGAATCATTCACAACCAACCTTCAACTGCTGCCCAGTGGCTCCAAGAAATCCTTTCTCGGCAACGAAATCAACGATGGCCATCATCAAATCGACATCTTCTTTTTGACCGCCCTGCTCTTTCAAAAGATCCGTCACTTCTGTTAAAGGTACCACCATATCGACCAAAGGATCACTGGAAAAAAGGAAAACAATATGTACAGGGCAAATAATTTTTTATTCAGATTTCGATGATCTTTTTTTCTGAATTGTAGTTTCAGGAACGTAACATGCGCTTTTCAAAGTTGTTGAAAATTACGGAATAATTCGAACAGTCAATGCGATATTCCGACAACCGATATCGATCTTGATGGCAAAATTATTTTTGAGTGGTTTGGAAACTATGACCCTTTAAAATCGTGATAATTACACCATTTATAACTCAAGAACGGCCGGACCAATGTTATTGATATTTAATTTTTCGAATTTCTCCTAGCCCGAATAAGCATTAAAATTAGTGAAAATTAGGAAATTTAAGATGGCGGATCCAATATGGCGGACGAGTTTTGTAATCAATTCAAAATTGGTTGCTGTAGTTTTCGGGGTCAGAGATTATGATTTTCTCGTGAAAATTTAGAAATTCAAGATGGCAGAACCAATATGGCGAAAGAGTTTTATAATTATAATTCGATGCCATTCAAAATTTGTATCTGGAGTTTTCGGGGTCGAAGATTGAAAATTGGGGAATTCCAGATTGCAGATCCAATATGGCAAACGAGTTATGAAATTATAATCCGATTTTATACAAAATTGTTATCTGGGGTTTTTGAGGTAGGAGATTATGAATCATTCGTCAAAATTGGGAGATTCCAGCGAACTAATAATGAGTAGAAAAATAATAATCTAATAGCTCGACGATACAATTCACAAGTTACTTAGTTTTCACCTCTATCGGCAATCCCCAAAAACTGCCCCCTCACTTTTCATTTCCATATTTTCTCGAATATTTCAAAATCGTTAAGAGGTAGATACATTTTTTAGTTCGGCCATCTAAAAAATCGTAAGAAGGATTGCAATTTGAATTGTGATTATCATATCGATCATCATACCCATACAAATACAGTCCACTTTCTATCAAGCATCGAACATGTTGGTCCTTCGAGCCGGATCTATTCAAACCAAATAAGCAAACCTTACCTCTGAATTTTCTCCCACATTTTTTTCGCTGATATAGCATTCTCCAAATAATGCACCATGTGATGCTCGACTAAAAGGTCCAAATCCTCCATATCCACCTTCGCCAATTGCACGTACTGGGCGACAAAGTGCTTTCTGAGCCGCTTCAAGGTCTTCTCGTCGGAGGCCAGGTCAGCGCTGAGCTCCTTGTTGCTGAGCAGGTCGCTCAGCTCGGTAATGTACGGCACGAGGCGGTCTTCGTTGGGGACGGGCACTTTCAGCATTTCTGAGGAGCGAAACAAAGGGGAATGTTCGTTGATATTCATAGCTCCGTAAGACTGTATCGATGAAAATCCTCTCGTGGAAAAAACCAGATTGTCGGTTTCCTGGAGCAATCCGAGATGTTCGCAAAAATCTGTATTTTTAGTTTTTTTCAGGATATGGTTCCTTAGCTCATTTAAGATGAAAAGTTTACATGAACATATGCCCTAAACCTCTTGACTTTCTCGCTATAGGGTGTTGGAATGTTTAAGAAAAAATTCGTTTTATTATAACTTCAATACTATTCTCGATATGTTCATGAAATTTTACATGCTCCTCCTAACCATATGATAGTTTGTAGATAAGATGTGTTTTTGTCTAATTTTCAATCAACTAAAGTCAATTGATTGAATTAGCCAAAATGGTTTTAATTTTTTTACGCGAAAAACTGAGGTCGCGAAACTGTTGCAAAATTAATGAGGATCAAAGAAGATTTTTATTTTTGGAAAAAGCAAAAGCGTACCATTTTTTTGAAAAATCTTCGGTAAACATCCCATCAAAAATGCCTATTGGTATTTTGTGAGTGCATGTCAAATTTCATCGAAATATCTAGAACAGTATTGAAGTTATGATAAGAAACCAATTTTTTTCTTGAAATTTCAATACCTGAAGGCTTTAGGGCATATTAATGTTCATGAACTTTTCTTCTTGAAATGAGCTGAGGAACGATATCCTATAATTTTAGTCATCAGTTAAATTACACCCTGTACTTCTCAGACCAAAACAATTCGATACAAGCAAATGCACCTCAGTACAAAATTGTTCATCAGAGGAGACCCTGTCCCAGCTGACAGAGATTTTACTATTGATGATGTAATTATTGATTGTGCTAAAGTTCAGTATCATTCTTTTTCGAAATCTATTGAATGTATATTCTTTGAATGAACTGAAAAATTGTTCTTTCATTCATTTTGTGAGGAAACAAATATATCTAACTTAAACTTTACATACATTGCATACTCATGAAAGGAGGCAGTTGAATTCATTAATAGCAAATGTACATGACTCCAACATCACGATGCAATCAGTATTCTACAACGGATTCATTTTATATAATTCATTACCTTATGAATTGAAACATATGGATGATGAAACAAGATTCAAAATTAATATTAAAAAATATATACTTATAAACGGAGCAATTCATTCTCATTTGAATACTTGGATTGATATTGTTTTAATTATGTTATATTGACATAACTTGTTAATCAGTTGTTTGTTTTTTTATTGTTTCAGAGGGTGGTCTAGTGAGCATAAAAAAAAGCATCATGAGAATTGATCAAATTATGATGTCTAAACATCCCAAGCCATTTTCCGAATTTCGATTTACAACCCAAATTCCGATTATCAACCCCAAAAATATTTGAGGCTGACTCAAAAGTGATCATTTGTAGCCAATGCACTTTGTTAATTTTTTCATACTCAAATACACTACGATCTGCTTTATGACGTCATTGATCTGATTTGATCGGCTTGCTCTAAGCATTGCCAAGGACACAAAAGACCACATGGAAAATTAATATCCAAATTAAATAACGAAAAAACGAAACAGAATGTGAAGTCACAAGTTAAACGAAAGGGTCAGTAGCGAGTATTTCCGCCGCGGGCACGAAAAACTTCTTGGCAAACACGGCCTATACCCATGATAAGAGACCTAATGTCATGTTGGTCCAGATCTTCCCAAATTTGAATCATCAGTCTCTGCCGTGCGTTTTCCATAGTATTCAAGTTACGTTCCTCTTGTAATCTTGTCCCAAGAATGTTGATAGATTCTCAATGGGGTTTCAATCAGGGCTCCGAGCTGGCCCTGCCATGATGGTAGCGATACAGACTTCCTTTAATTAATTTCTCACAACGCGGGCGCCATGAGGCCTGGCATTATCTGGCATCAACAAAAATCCTTACACTATATGTGGTTCTAAAATCACCTATATGTACCTTTGAGCTGCGAGGCTTCCATTATTATGGTCACAAGTTCCATGCGACCAGTCAAAGAAACGCCTTCTCAGACTATAGCCTGCTACTTTCGTGCTTATGATGCCAATTGAATTCAATAAAATCATGTTATGGTATAAAATTGTGTTTATGGTGAAGTAGGAAAGATAAATGGAGTGAATCCAAAAAAGGAATGTTGAAAGGCTAAAGTGTACTTTCAATTTCAACTTGATAACGTAACTGTTACACTCCACAGGGTATTACAAATTTCATGAAGAAAACGAGCTTTAATTGCTACACCCGGTAGTCATATAAAAGAGGTTCCAATACAGAAACAGTTTGCACAGCAACGTCCAGAAGGAAATAACCTGTCATTCAAAACAAAATCGCCCGAATCGGACAAGTATTATTGACGAAAATGGTTCCTAAACGTTGGCTACTTTTTAGTGCTGCGTTTAGTTTATTGGACAAGTGTATCTGAGAATATTCCTTTTCAAGAGTGTAAAACTAATTCTATGAGAATCCATCAAAAGAAAACCTCATGATCTTGCTCACCTTCCCTTATCTCTTCCACCGTGAGCACCCGCTCCTTCTCAGCTTTCCTAGCCGTCTGATTCTCCCCCACCTCCAAATTCTCCAACTCTCTTTCCCTCCCCTTCTTCCTCAGAGAATCCGATTTTGCGAAATCCGGACTGGGACTCCTCCTGCCCCTTTCCTCCGCTATGCTATCGGATACCCTCTCACCTAAAATAATATTATTATTATGCCTGCTTTATAAGCTACTAATGTTCTGATAAATGGGCCTTTCCAGTCATTTCTAATACCTTAGAATACTTTTTGGCAACCGTCCGGGAAGTTTTCACTTCCTGGACGATTTTTCTTCAAGAAAGTAGTATTTTTCCGGCCTAGTCCGGGAAGTAAGTACTTCCCGGACAAGGCCGGGAAGTATCACATCGTTGTTGTCACTGTAAATATGAAAATCTTGGTAGATAAGGTTTTGATAAATGCAGATGATAATTACCATATCAGCGAAATATCGGATGACATTGGATTGACATTTGGATTTTTGAAAGTTTGGTTGCAATTATCGCAATAAATATCGAAAGCAGCAACGATAGTGAGATTCAAAATGTCCATACAAAATTTCCAATGTAGCAGTTAGTAGGTATATGTATTCTGTTCAAATTTCAGTATTTTATACAAATAATAATAATAATTATTATTATTTATTTCATTCTTTGCTATAAACATCACATTGCATCTCATATAAATATAAATATATTCGTCCAAACGAATTATTGCATAGATTTCGGGAGGATGTAATCCAATGTTCTGCGTGGCATATAGCAAGCAAAGTATTTGTTTTTCTCTCTTTATCTACCATTTCCGTTCATTTTATGAACTAGTGTGGTAATGACATTGAGTTTCAGTCTCTTTGTGACCATTGCATTCCACTTCGAGTATTTGACTCTTTCCTAGTTGGATATAGTTTATAGTTAACCAACTTGATATTAACGTCCATTGAGGTCCTTCAGCCTTATTATCTTCCAATATTTAGAGAAGAAATAATTTTCTAATCAATTTACCCACTCGAGAAGAATTCTTCTACTATAGTGTTGAATATGTAGTCTTTTCAATGTGTATTTATTCAAATATGTTCACCCTGTATACATATTCTATGTTTTGTTTTAAAAAGAATTGAATTTGTTGATTGTCAATCTTAATCAGTAATTGTCATAATTATTATAAAACTATTACAAATCTATTTTCCCGTTGAACTGCGTTATCCTTACTCAAATCACAACAGGTTATGGGCCCAGATAGCTCAGTATAAAATTAACGAGGAAAAGTTGTAAGAATGGCAGTGTCACTAATGCAGGTAGAAAAATTAGGCAAACAGAACTACGATACCTGGAAATTGCAAATGGAGGCAATTCTGATCAAAAACGATCATTGGTCTCATGTGAATGGTGAAGCAATCAAACCAAACGATGCTGTAGCAGCAGAAGCATGGAATAAAATTGACCAGAAAGCTAGAGCAGACATAATATTGTCAATGCAAGCATCTGAATTGTGTCTCATAAAACAATGCAGAACTAGTAATGCAGTATGGGAGAAACTCAAAAACGTATATGAATCCCAGGGACCAGCCAGAAAAGCTACTCTACTAAAACAAGTTCTTTTCACCAAAATGACAGAAGGAGATGACATAAAAGATCATTTAAATAAATTCTTTGACACCGTCGATAAAATCAGAGAAATGGGAATTGAAATGGCTGACGATTTACTATCGATCCTAATTTTATATAGTTTACCTAAAAGCTATGAAAATTTTCGTTGCGCCATCGAATCAAGGGATGAACTGCCCAAACCAGAACCTCTCAAGATCAAAATCATTGACGAGTTCAACGCAAGAAAAGGAAATGAAAGTAGCGGGCATGGGGCATTATACGCAAAATTCAAACAATTCCCCAGAAAAAGTGTAAACTGGAAATCTGAATACGAACATTCAAAAATAAAGAACGAAAATTCAGATGAATCGCTCTCGAAGCTGAACAAATTCCGATATAAATGTAATTTTTGTCACAAACGAGGACATAAGGGTTCAGAATGTCGTAACAGAGCGGTTGGCAGACAAAGTGCATCAAATGTGGAAGAGGAAGCACTGATGATACAAAATTCTGAAGATCTTGCAGAAAATGAAGAGATCACTAGCATGCCAATGGCTTTTGGTGCAAATACTTACAATGCACAGGATTGGTGTTTGGATAGCGGAGCAACCTCACACATGTGTCACGATTTATCACAATTTTAGGATTTTGTCCACGTCAACAATCAAAAGGTACGTTTGGCGATCAACAAAACTACTGATATAATTGGAAAAGGTACTGTCCACTTAACAGTCTCTGAAGGTACAGAAACCAAAATTCTAAGACTGGAAAATACTCTTTATGTTCCTGAAATAAAGACAAATCTCTTATCGATCTCTAAAGCATCAGACAAAGGCCGAAATATAATATTTTCAAAAAGGGATGCAAGAATCGAAAATGAAAATGGCAGAACTGTAGCCAGTGCAATCAGAAAAGGTGATTTGTACTATATTCAAGTCGAATCAGAAGGATCAGCTATAGCAATCAGTGAAATGAGTGATTTGGAAAAATGGCATCAGCGATATGGCCACTTAAATGAAAGTACCCTGAAGAAAATGGAGAAAGAAAAATTAGTCAATGGAATTTCATTTAGTTTACGTGACCAGTTACCTACCTGTGAAGTCTGCATTGAAAGTAAACAATCGGCTGCGATTTTACCTCAAAGTTCCATGAATAGATCTGAAAATTTACTGGAAATCATTCATTCGGATATTTGTGGACCGATGAGAACTGAATCAATCGGTGGTGCATCGTATTTTGCCACATTCATTGATGATAAAAGCAGATGGGTTGAAGTACACTTTTTGAAACATAAAAATGATGTTAAAGAAGCATTTTGGAAATTCAAAAAATGCATGGAAACACAAACAGAACGAAAAATCAAAATTTTGAGATCAGACAATGGATTGGAATATTGCGGAGCTGAGTTTACAAAATGTTTGGAAGAAAATGGCATAAGAAGACAGTTCTCGACGGCGTACACACCACAACAAAATGGAGTTTCTGAACGAATGAACCGTACGCTGGTTGAAATGGCTCGATGTATGCTAGTTCAGTCGAAGTTATCAAATCATTTTTGGGCAGAAGCTGTAGCTACCGCAGCATATATAAGAAATCGAAGCTGTTCAAGAAGTTTGATCAACAAAACCCCATTCGAAGTAATGAAAAACAGAAAGCCAACAGTTTCACATTTCAAAACTTTCGGATGTAAAGTTTTCGTTTTGATAAAATCTCCGAAGGGAAAATTCCAATCCAGATCACATGAATGCATGTTCGTCGGTTATTCATCTGACTCAAAAGCATATCGTCTGTGGGACCCAAATTCAAGAAAAATTATCAAAAGTATAGATGTGAAATTTCTGGAAGATAAGCAGTCCACTAGTGAGAGATCGTCAGAAAATATCACATTTTATGAATTCCAAGTAGGACTTGATAATAATCTTGAATTTAGCCAAGGAGAAAACCGATTACCCAGTATAGAGAATGATATCGATGACAGAAACCAATTACCCTGTATAGAAAACCATATTGATGACAATGTCACTGTCGATGCAGAAAATTTGACTGAAAGTCAAAGTTCAGATACTGGATTTCGAGTTACTAAAAGAGGACGAGGAAGACCTTCGATAATCAGAAACGGCTCAAGAGGAAGACCAACGAAACGATACAATATGATTGAAATCAACTCAGAAGAAACAGTCCAGATGAGTATCGATGAAATCAGCAATCCAACTTTGGAAGAAGCTCTGAATGGACCGTATTCGAGAGAATGGCACAAAGCTATGAAACAAGAATTTGATCAGTTAGTGAAAAACAATGCATGGATATTAGTTGACCGTCCTGATGGTAGAAAAGTAATCGGAAATCGATGGGTGTTGAGGATTAAGTACAAGAGTACCGGAGAAGTGGAGCGTTTAAAAGCTCGTCTCGTAGCAAAAGGGTACAGTCAACAACCAGGAGTGGATTATCACGAAACTTCTTCTCCAGTAGCAAGACAGAGTTCCATTCGTACAGTGATAGCATTATCAGCTGAATTGAGTCTCACACTTTATCAAATGGATGTAGTGATGGCGTATATCAATGGTGAATTGAATGAAACCATATACATGGAACAAGCTGAAGGTTTTATTGTTCCAGGAGAGGAAGATAAAGTATGTTCCCTACAGAAATCTTTATATGGTCTCAAGCAATCAGGTAGACAATGGTATAGAAAGTTAGACCAGTACCTGGAATCATTCGGAATGACACCATTGAATGCTGATAAATGTATCTATATTTCTCGTCGAGCAGATGCATACATCATCATGTGTGTATATGTAGATGATTTAGTTGTGGCTACAAATTCTGACACATTATATAATAAACTGAAGAACGAACTGAATACAGTATTCCAAATCAAGGATTTGGGTTTATTACATTACTGCTTGGGAATAGAATTTCAACAAGATAAGATAACACCAAGTCCGTTTTCATGTCGCAGCACAAGTATATTCTTGATATACTGAAGAAATTCAATATGCAGGACTGTAAACCCATTCAAACTCCGATGGATAGCAGTATCAAGCTATCTAAAGAAATGGAACTCAGTCAGAAGAAGATATAGAAGAAATGAAAAGCATACCTTTCAGGCAAGCCATTGGATCAATCATGTACCTGGCTGTATCAACACGTCCAGACATTGCATACACAGTCAGTGCATTGAGTCAATTCAACAATAATCCCGGACAAAGACATTGGATAGCTACAAAACGTGTATTACGATATCTCAAGAAGACAAGTGATTTTGGATTACATTTTCGAAAATCTGGATACCCTCTCGAAGGATTCGTAGATTCTGATTGGGGAGGAGACTTGGATAATCGAAAATCCTACAGCGGCTTTACTTTTATTCTTGCTGGAGCAGCGGTGTCATGGGAATCCAGAAAACAAAAATCGATTGCTTTATCAAGCACTGAAGCAGAATATATGGCCCTCTTGGAAGCTGCTAAGGAGGCCATATACATGAGAAATTTTTTGAAAGAAATTGGCTATTCAGAAGAAGATGCGAAAGCTACCAACCTCCATTGTGACAACCAAGGAGCTCAAAAGCTGACCAAAAATCCTATCTATCATTCCCGTACGAAACACATAGATATTCGTCACCACTATATTCGAGATGTTTATGAAAAAGGAGAAATAGATATTAAGTATCTGTCTACAGAAAATATGACAGCAGATATTTTCACGAAGGCGCTTTCAACAGAAAAATTCAAGAAACACTCAAGAGAATTGGGCCTCCGAGAAGTTAACTCACATTGAGAGGGGGTGTTGAATATGTAGTCTTTTCAATGTGTATTTATTCAAATATGTTCACCCTGTATACATATTCTATGTTTTGTTTTAAAAAAGAATTGAATTTGTTGATTGTCAATCTTAATCAGTAATTGTCATAATTATTATAAAACTATTACAAATCTATTTTCCCGTTGAACTGCGTTATCCTTACTCAAATCACAACATATAGTTTATAATTTCAACGTAATTTTTCAATGTTTTTAAGTACCATTTGTATCTTTCGACTTGTCTCATGATGTGTAAATGACCTGAAGAGATTAAACTATCTATCTATCTATCTATCTCTATGCACTCTCATACAAACATCAAAGACAGAGAAAGATATATGGATGTACTCTACCCTGGACTTGTGGAGGAAGGAAAATGCGAGGTTCCTTTATCTAAGCGAAAAACAGATTCTTGTCCTTGTCTGGCAAAACACATGATATGCCTCAAAATCGTTTGTGGTTATGTTTTATCGTCACTGCTTGTCTTGTGAGCGTACCCTAATATACAAAAAACGTCGAAACAGCAGTGTCAAGTACATTTATGAACTCAACTCTAGTGGAACTCCGGCTGTCAAAAAGAAAGCTACTCCATATATCTTATCCACGACAACCTGCTACGCATGTGAGTAATTTTGTTTTTTGATCAAACTATCTATGAAGAAGCAAATTACAAAATCGAGAACACAAAAACAGCATGTTCAAACTAACAATCAAAAGCATGTATTTTGAACTGAGTTTTCTAATGTTCTGGTTCCCACGAAAAGGGATATCCTGTAATATTCAAAGAACATCGTGAGAACCAAGGGAAATAAGGTAGGAATTGGTGTTCTTCTTAAATTTCTGGAGGTTATATGCCTCGGGGAACACCTTCCTTGGCGATGTATTCCAGAGCCTCTCCATTCGTTGAATGAACGAGTCTTTGGAAAGAGATGTTCTGCAGGTCTCCAAAGTGACCACGAAGGGGTGCGAAGCCTCAACTCGACGGGTTAATCTCGCGGGGACTGCCAAGGGAAGTACAATTGTTGATATTTCAGAAGAGCATCGTCCATGAAAATATCTATAAAATAGAGATGAATAGAGCCAGATCGCCAACTTTTCTACGGTGTTCCAGAGAAGTGAGTGAGTTTGTGAGCGAGGCATCACCCACGAGACGAATTGCCTCTTTTTGGACAAAATCCAACAGTTTGAGGGTATGTTTGGGTGCTGCACTCCAAATATGGGAACAGTATTCCAGGATAGGTCGGATCTGTGCCTCATAGATTATAAGCAGCTGACTGGAAGTGAAATAGCTCCTAGCCCGAAACAAAAAACGAAGTTTTTGGGATGCACTTTTAGCAATTGATCTCACATGATTTTCCCAAGAAGGATTATTGCTGATAGTAATACCAAGCATCAAAATGGATATCTTCAAAGGTATGATTACTCCTGACAAGCTTATGTTGGGCATAGTGAGATCGGCTTTTCGAGAGAAAAGGCATGCTTGTGTTTTGTTTGCATTGAAATCTACCAAGTTATTGGACCCCCATTCGAGAATTGTTGCCAAGTCTATATTTATGTTGTAAAATAATCGGTTAAATAGTATCACTTGTGGTATTCCAAATCAAAATTCATTAGGAGAAAACATAGTTTTGCTCACCGTCCCTTATTCCTTCCAGCGTAAGCTCCCGCTCCTTGGCTGTCCGTCTGGCCGGCCTATCTTCCTCCACCCCCAAATTCGCAAACTTTCTTTCCCTCCCCTCCTCGCTCGGCCTATCCTTGGCGAAATCCGGACTGGGACTCCTCCTGCCCCTTTCCACTGCTATGCAATCGGACACCCACGTGCGCAGGCGTTCGATGGTCTCGAGGTCGCTGGGAGCGTCATCTAAGGCGTCGGTTTGCGCATCGTCGGCGTCGGGAGGTCGGACGATCGAAGAGGAGGTATTTCTGTTTTAAATGATAATAATAGTAACGATGATTTTCGCACAGCTAAAAATGCGAACCGTTTTAAGCCAGTATACAGCGTTACAAGATTTATTGATAAATCTAATGATTTCGAAAATGTCGCTTTCACATCATAATATGTGATACCTGAAATGACGTATTCAACAGAATATATGGGTGGAAATTGGATTATTTTTTAATATTATATACCGAACTAGCTGTCCGCCCCATAGGTGCACCCATTTTAAAAAAAGACATATGTTTCAGTCATTCTGACCCATGCGAGTATCTACAGTACATATTTTCTTTAGACGCTATATGTACTTAAACATATTTTTTCTGCAACCGACACAAAAGTCGTCCATTTTGATACCAAAATTAGCTCTTAAATTGACGTTTCTATTACTGACACAAAAATTGGTATACTGCTAGGCAACATATTTAGTTCCTAGGAGCTAAAGTTGAGACGCATACCTGATTTGTTTTCGATTTCGGCAGATTTGGCATTTCATACCCATACTGTACATATAAATACACCTCATTATAGTTAAGTATTGGAATTATAAACATCCCAGTTAAGTATTTTTGTTTTGATCAGGGAAGCCTTCAAGATTCAAATAATTGCTGGATCTGTATTTAATTCGTTATTCTTGGGATGGATAACTTGTTTTTGAATAATCACGGCAAGCAATAGTTTTTTGTCTCAAACAACGATATTGTTTACCTTCATTTGATTATCAAGCGAAAAACATTGTATTATGGAGAGGAGTAAATAATCGCTACTATTATTGTTGATATGCTCACTAACCTAACATTTTCCACATCTTGTTCCTATATCTGGCACTGGCTCGGTATTTGCCATTAGAGCACCTGGTCCATACACAAATATGTCACTCTGTGATTGTATTTATATTGGAACTAAAATTCGAACATCCTTGAAAATTGAAAGAACCTGCTCTTGATGCAGGTAGAATGTTCTCACTACCCCGATTATTTGTCAATATTTGTTGCATTGCATACATATGGCACGGCATTGGTGGTAACTTCACATATTTATTTGAGTTTATTGTTTCGGTTGCAGAAAAAATAGCATGTTTCATTCGGATCAAAAGTGACTTTGTTCAACTTGCAAATTTTGCTTTCGCTCGGCTTCGCTAAACGCTTCGCCTCGCAAATGCAAAATTCGCTTGTCAAACAAAGTGTCACTTTTGATCCTAATAAAACAATCTACTATTCATTATCTCAGTATCTTTTGTATTTTTTTGTTGTTGTAGTATTACGTATTGAAAATGTCAACCCAATCGGTCAAGCCATTTAGTAGTTGACGTACCCACAGCAGCGCCACCTACCGCGTTCAATTGTATTTTCAAATCATCCAGGAAACCTGAGCAATGGAGCATTGTCCCGCAGTAAAAAGTAGCTTATGTTCATCAGGGATAATGTCGGCTCCTAATGGTAATATTTCTCAAATCGGTCTAGTAGTTTCGGAGCCCATTCAATACAAACAAACAATCAAATATTTAGTATAAACTACTCAACACTAATTTCGTCACTCACCAAAATGTCGCCCCTGTTATAATGTGAATAACTTTTTTCAGTTCTCAACAATTAGAATTTGGCTCACACTGTTCGATAGCCCATTCCTTCAGCTATAATCTCGTACTTCATTGAGACATAAGGGTATTCACATAAAATCTCTACATGGTGTTTTCCGACACTGTGCAAAATTTCGGAATATTCAAAAGGCTCTCAAATGGTGAAACATTTTTTTTTCTCAACTTCGACAACAGAGGCATGGAGATGATCTCATTTCCTCGAGATATTTCGCGAATCAACTTCCTATCTCTCTTATTTACAGAGTGGTCTCAAAAAATCAACTTTTTGGTTTTGCAGCCATAACTTTTTTCCACGTCAACCGATTTTGGAAATCTTAGGCTCATTCTGAAGATAAAACTTCAGATGAAGAGATCTGAATATCATAATTGACTCAAGATGGCTATCAAAGATCTAGAGTTTTCTTGAAAGTGACCCAAATCTGGAACGCCCTCCGAATCTCGATTGGGAGGAGAATTGAATGAAAATCAACGTGTTCTCGGAAAAACAATTCATTCTGGATGCGTCCATATTTTCCTCGGTCTCAGTAGTCAAGAATGTGCGTGAGAAAACACAATTGAAACATGTTCTTGCAGAAACATCAGACCATTTCTCCTCTGTAATGCATGGCCCGTAACCAACGTTACAAGAATCAGAGTAAGTGACTGACAAGTCAGGTTAGAGGTCGTTTTCGAATCATAAACAGATTTCGATAGTTTCGATGCCGCATCTAACGCGAATGTGGGTGACAACTTTGTTCTCGTTGATGACAATGCGAGACCGCATAGGGTTGTTGGTACACCATTTATGATGAGCCTTAGCTGGTCGGGTTTGTCAGTCCATTGTGATTCTTGTAACGTTGGTTACGGGCCATGCATTACAGAGGAGAAACGGTCTGATGTTTTTGCAAGAACATGTTTCAATTGTGTTTTCTCACGCACAATTCTTGACTACTGAGAGCGAGGAAAATATGGACGCATCCAGAATGAATTGTTTTTCCGAGAACAAGTTGATTTTCATTCAATTCTCCTCCCAACCGAGATTCGGAGGGCGTTCCAGATTTGGGTCACTTTCAAGAAAACTCTAGATCTTTCATAGCCATCTTGAGTCAATTATGATATTCAGATCTCTTCATCTGAAGTTTTATCTTCAAAATGAGCCTAAGATTTCCAAAATTGGTTGACGTGGAAAAAAGTTATGGCTGCAAAACCAAAAAGTTGATTTTTTGAGATCACTCTGTAAATAAGAGAGATAGGAAGTTGATTCGCGAAATATCTCGAGGTAATGAGATCATCTCCATGCCTCTGTTGTCGAAGTTGAGAAAAAAAAAATGTCACCATTTGAGAGCCTTTTGAATATTCCGAAATTTTGCACAGTGTCGGAAAACACCATGTAGAGATTTTATGTGAATACCCTTATGTTTCAATGAAGTACGAGATTATAGCTGAAGGACTGGGCTATCGAACAGTGTAAACCAAATTCAAATTGTTCTAAACTGAAAAAAGTTATTCACATTATAACATGGGCGACATTTTGGTGTGCGACGAAATTAGTGTTGAGTAGTTTAGATATCTGATGAAATGGGAATTATAGACTAAACAAAAATATTAGAGTAGCATAATGATTGACGATTATAAAATTATGGATATCTAAATAAATATTGACGTCAGCAACATGCTCCTGAATTATCTACACGTACTTAAGAAACAGCCTATAGGTGTTCCGGTTGAAAAATATGTCGCAGATGTCATAACTCAAGCGTGGACCACCCTGTATATTAGATTTTTCATTAAAAATGTTTCAAATCAGATATAAAAATGGTTCCTGCTTCAGAGGAATTCTAAGAAATGGATAGTATGGATGAAAATGAATTGATACACTACTAAAAAAAAATTGTTCTAAAATTGTTCTATCCGTCATTCGGTTGCCCCCTTACGAGCAACCCTCAGAAGTCTTCGAAAGACTTGTGCGAGCAAGGAATGACGGGGGCCTTACCTTTTAACGTGTGATCCCAAACACTTTCTTAGGCCATCAGAAAAAGTCTGCGTTCGTGGGTCTCGAACCCACGATCGATATCTCGACGTGAATCGATATTGAAGCATCGAAGCACTGAGGTACGCCGGCCTACTTTACAAGAGCATTGAATTTAATGGACGCACTGTATATAAACCATATGTTGAATACATATCTGAATTCAGCCTTCAATGGCGATTCCAAACATTTAGTAATATATAGGGTGTTCTATTTGAAAGAATATCTTGGTCGTCATAACTAAAACGTGGATCACCCTGTATATTTGATTTTTAAAAATTTGGCGAATTGAAAATAAGAATAAGTTTGTTTCAGATTGCTCAGAATTGGATAATTTGAATAGGAATCAATTTATCCAGTACTTCACGAAAGCACAATGGCATTCATTAAGTTGGCATCATATTATGGGAAAAACTTTTAACAATAATCTAATTTGAAATTCGACTTGGGTCTCAAGTTTTGCTTAAAAAAAATGGAAAATGGCCTACACGGTCGAAGTCACGTGATTTCACATGAAACATGTCAAAAGTTACATTTTTTCAAATGGATCGTAGCAAATAGGCTTGTTCCTTCAAACTTTGGGAAAGTTTACAAAGAAAAGTTGTTTATTTTCCAATTTTATAATGTGTCTCGAACACGAATTTGAACGTTCTATTGCAAATTTTGGTTCTTGAAATTTTTTCATTCCTCCTAATTGTAACTTTGACAAAACTGTCCTCAACTTTGGTTAGATACGTGAAGTAGTTTGATTATATTTTGATGACTTTGGCATCTCATTAGGACTGAAAAAATCAATTTAGATCAGTATTGCTTCTGAATGATAAGACGATACATCAACTTTGTATCAATTAAAAAAGAAATTTGAAGCGGGGATTATTATTTTCTGAAGAAAATTATAATTTTACAGACAATTAGTGATTGAATGTTAGTAGCATGATAAAGCTACTAGAATGAAATAATTGTGTCGGTTTTACTTTTTTTAATATTGCAGACATTTGTTATGAATTGAAATAATATCAAGAACTAAAAGTTTTTATATAACGTTCAAATTCGAAACACATGTGTGAAATTGGAATAGAAACAACTGTTTTCTGTAAACTATTTTGAAATTTAAACAAATAGACCTATTTTCAGCGATTGACTTGAAAAAATTCAACTTTTAACATGTATCCAAAGTCACGTGACCTCGACCGAGTAGTCCATTTACCATATTTTTTAAGCAAAAAACTCAACGCTCATGTCGAATTTCGAAATGAATTATTATTAGAAGTTGTTCCCATATGATGCCGACCCAGTGCCGGATAACTAAACGTATGAAAGCATATCATAAAATTACTAGTGTTTTTTGAGTATTTCGACAGTTAAAATCTCTGACAACAAAAAAGATTTTCGAAAAATCCACAATAATGGTCAGTGCTTTCAAAGATTATTTGGAAACCAGCCTAGGCGACGAATTGGTGCAGTTCGCTGAGCTGTTGAAAACGAATGTGGCTACTGTCATTCACAGCAACAAACCTCTAGAGGAGCCTCTGAAACTGCAATCCTATAAACTTTTTTGAAATAATTCCTTAGAATCGTGATTTCCAAACGTAGAAATTGCCTTGTGAATTTGGTTGACATTAAAACGTATTTAAAATGAAATAAGGAACAGGATGGGCCAAAAACGTCTGAATCATCTCACTTTGATGGATATACAGCATGATTTGCTTAAAGAAGTCGATATTGAAAGTGTCATCTGTCAATTTGCTCATATTAAATTCAGAAAAGTTTATTTGTAATAGTGTTGTTTCATTTTATTTCATACCCTAAACTTGAGAACCTAAAGCAAACCAAGGGTTCCTTGACATAATTTGCTACAGGCCCCACGCTGGCTTAATCTAGAGTTCCTAAATGTACTTGACACTGCTGTTTTGACGTTTTTTGTACATAAGATAATCAAACATAACCACAAACGATTTTGAAGCAAATCATATGTTTTGCCAGACAAGGACAAGGATATGTTTTTTGATTAGATAAAGGATCCTCGCATCTTCCTTCCTCCACAAGTCCTGGAAAGAGTACATCCATATATTTTTCTCTGTCTTTGATTTTTGTATTTCTATTTCTTCTCGAAATATTGAATGATAAGGCTGAAGGACCTCAATGGAGGTCGATATCAAGTTGGTATGTACATATATACCAACGAAATACATACACTAACCCTACGAAATAAGTCTCTTATATGTAGGTATATACAGCGTGTCCCATTTCAAACGGCCCCCCCTCTATATCTCAGCTATCAGTCGTGCGATCTCTACCAAATTTGTATCGGAATGAATAATCATCAATATGACCAGTTCTTCAAAGACAAACATCATTTTAGACAGTGCCACACACTTTTTGAAATGAATAGGGGTCAGTTTTTTATTAACTCATATTAGGCATTTTTTCTCAGGAAAACTGACCTCATAATATTGTTCTTCATGGTTTCAAACCCACCTATGTGGATTTTCATAAGATGCCTATGAAGGGTTTCAGAAAAACAGGCACATCTAAACAGCATTTTTGCGAACGTAATAATTATTTACTCGGAAACGGTGAGTTCAACATAAAAAAGTATAACTCGTTTTCCCTTCCAAATCATGATTTTGCACCTAGCGGAGCCATTGAACGTTCCAAAATTCGTAGTTGATTTGAAGTCACTATTTATTCGAGACTGAAATTGAAAAAAATGAAGCCAATCCTGTTAATTCTGAATTAGTTGATTTTTTGCATATGGTGGTTCGAAAGCATGAGGAACAATAATATGAGGTTGGATTTCCTGTAAAAAATGCCTAATATGATTTCATGAAAAATCGACCCCTTTTTAGTTCAATAAGAACGCAGGGCACAGAAATAATTTTTTCTTCTATTTGTTTCCTGAATTCCTCACTCTCTTCCACTCGCAATCCTTGGATTTTTGAATATTCGTGCTCTAAAAATTCGATACTCAAGTCTTTTTCTTTCAAAATATGTTCGAAATGAATTTCATTATCTGCAAGTTTTTCCTTTCTCTTTGGTTCTAAATTGTGATAAGGTTCTTTTCGATACTCGCTCAGTTTATGAATTGTGGATTTGGCTCTTTCTCTCAATATGATCCTATTCTTCAACATCAAATCTTCCCGTTCTGAAGTGTACCTGATAAAAATGCGTTGAAAATTGTACTATATTCTACCAGGAATTTTGAATACCTCGCAAATTTTGTGGCCTGAACCGATATTCCATGCCGGCCGCATCATATTGTGTTTCCATTTTTGTAGAATTACGTTATTCGATGGAAATTCGAATAGAGTGAATTGATTTCTCGTTTTCTCACAGTTTGAAACTGCACAAACTTGAATCTTTCTCCTAATTCTTCCAATTTGTCAAACCTTTGAAATTTATGTCATAGTTGGATACTGCACAAACTTGCATCTTTCTCCTAATTCTCTCAATTTGTCAAACCTCTGAAATTTATGTCATGTACGTCCGTGTAATGTCAGTTTCCGCTTTTTCCATCAATTTTTTTGTGGTTATGTCTGATTGTCAGTGCTTGTAATAGTGTCCGTACTCTAATATACAAAAAACGTCAAAACAGCAATTTCAAGTACATTTTGGAACTCTAGCTCAATCCAGCACTGTGCCGACCTTATAAATGACACTATACAGATAGAAAAATACTCACCTGTCCGCTCCGACATCAGCCTCCCCCTCTTCGCCCTCCACCCCTTCCTGGTGCGCCTTGCGCATCTTCGCCTGGTACCGTCTGGCCAGCTCGGCCACCAGCTCGTCCCGATTCGCCATATCGGGATTCAGGATGATCATGTTCTGCGGCAGGTCGAAATGGAACGAGACATTGTTCCAAAAAGTGAAGAACTCGTTCATGCCCAACAGTTGGCCGTAACGCTTTCGAGATACGCCCTCTTCAGAGAAATCCAGAGAGCTACGCGACTCCGAATTCGGTCTCAGTGCCAAAAAAGTCCTGTAAATAATAATAATCGAATTCATTGGTCCTTCGAGCCGGATCTATTCAAATTCCAACCTCTTTATTTCATGATTATACCATTTAACCAAACAAATACAATCCACTATCTATCAAGCATCGACCATTCTTTGATCTTTCCTGTGCCTTCGATAGTCTACAAATAACATTCATCCTAGAAAAACTTAATAGAAATGGAATGTGGGGAAAAATTCTCGATGTTCTAGAATCCTATTTGACTGAAAGGAAGGCGTATGTGCAAGTATATACTGAAGTTTCAGAACAATACTGTATGGATATTGGTGTTCCACAAGGGTCGGTGCTGGGACCACTACTATTCATACTTTTTGTCAATGATATGCCTGATCATGTATCAAATGGACATGTCACGATGTTTGCAGATGACTCTTCAGTAGTGGTCTCAGCAAATTCATAGTTTCGATGAACAATACTATGAAAAACTTTTGCATTTGAAAAACCGAATGGAAGATTTGAATAACATTTGAAAAAATTAAAATTATTTATAATAAATCTATAATGCGAGGGATTTTTCCAGATAAATGGAAACAGGCGCAGATAATACCAATACACAAAAGTGGCAATAAAAATATTGTGTCAAATTTCAGACCTATATCCATGTTATCAATACCTGGCAAACTTTTAGAAGCTATAATAACAAAAGAAATGTTTTTTGAGTTCAAAAATATTATTAGCGAGGATCAACATGGCTTTTTCCAGGGTAGGTCTGTAGTTACAAATCTAATGCCTTTCATTCAAAATATTGCAGAAAATTTGGACAATAGAAAACAAGTAGATGTCGTGTATACCGACTTTTCTAAAGCATTCGACAAAGTTCACCATCCCACACTGCTGGTAAAGTTGGGGAATATCGGTGTGCACGGCAATCTGCTCAGATGGATAGAATCCTATATTGAAAATAGAAGCCAATGCGTTAAATTGAATAACTATTCATCAAACTACGTACAGGTGACCTCCGGTGTACCACAGGGATCACACTTGGGGCCACTTCTGTTTACTCTCTTTATAAACGATATTGGCAACTGTTTTCAGTACTCAAATTTTTCCCAGTATGCCGATGACATGAAAATCTACAAAACAATCAGTAATATAAACGACTGCATCGACCTCCAATCTGATATTCACAGATTTCAAAACTTCTGCTCTGACCATAAATTACATCTAAACACCAGAAAGTGTCACAAAATATCATTTTCCAGGTTACGAACCAATACAGAATACGTATATACTATTAATAATGACACCCTCGAAAGTGTTGATCATATCCGTGATCTTGGAGTCATCATTGATTCCAAATTGAATTTTGGGCAGCTTATTGAACTAATTGCGAAAAAGTCTCTGAGAAATTTAGGCTTTATATTACGAATAACCAGAGGTTTCAAAACCCCATAATCTATTATCACTCCCTACAACTCACTGGTAAGAAGTCATCTTGAATTTGCGAGTTTGATATGGAACCCTTCGTATCAGAAGTACATTCAACGAATTGAGAGTATCCAAAAAAAATTGATTTTTCACTTAAATTATAGATTTAACAGGCACCTACACTTCCATGGTTACGAAGCTAGTCTTCGACATTATAAAATCCTGAAACTCAGCTCACGTAGGTCTTTAAGTTATTTAATTTTTCTCCACAAGCTGATTAACGCCAAGATAGATTGTAGTTCAATTTTGGGCCAATTATGTTTAAATTCCAAAATCAGAGTCACGAGAAATAATAACCTATTTTATCACAGGATATATCACACAAATGCATGTGGAAATTCACCTATCCGTCAACTAGAAAAAAATTATGATTTATATTTTTCTCATATTGATATATTTTGTTTATCTCTCACTACAGCTAGACGATTAGCGATTGAAGTATTCACTTGAATGAAATTGAATTTATTGTTTCTTTACAAAATTTTGCATTATATAACTATAAATTTATTATAGGATAGATTAGTGACTAGTTAAGAATATAATAGCGTGTAACTAAAATTTATTACTGAGCATTTCTGTAATTGGGATGTTAACTCATCCTGTTGAAGTGCCTTGAACATAAATAAATAAATAAATAAATAAATAAACAAACTGAATAATATTAGTATGTCTTGGATAACCTTTATTATTCATCCTAACTGAAATCAGCTGCAAATACTCTGGAAGAACTCGAAATTACAATGACCAATGTGACCAATCCTTTCGAAATATGGTGCGGTGCCAATAACTTATTACTGAATGTAGAAAAATCAGTTTACCTTCAATTTGAATGTACGAACAATAATCCTAGCTTACCAGAGATATAGGTTACTCATTCAGAGTCTACCGAATTTTTGGGACTATATCTTGACCAGAATATGACATGGGATAATCATATACAACATGATTTGAAAACACTCAATTATGGGTTTTTCGCAATACTAAAATTAAAAAAACTGTGGACAAAAAAGTGCTTGTTGATGTATTATTCACTTGTATACAGCCACATGTCATATAATGTCATCTTATGGGGAGACTGCACCAATTCCGAAAGGATATTTGTCAGTCAGAAACGAATTCTAAGACTCATGTTTCATATGGAATTTGGAGATAGTTGTAAATCCACCTTCATCCAGAAAGAGATATTGACATTTCCTTGTGTGTATATCTATAAAGTACTCATATACGTGAAAGAAAATTTTCATAAATTTAATCAGAACTCTTTTTATCATAATTACCCTACAAGAACTCTATACATGAGAACAGTATTTTAAAACTGGCAGTATCTGTGCTTTTTAGATCATGAAAAGCTGTTGAGGTGTAGAGTTTCGCACAGAACAAGAATCCGAGTTTTTGTGGAGCAGCTTTTGCGATGTATCGGACATGATTTTCCAATGAGTGCTGATGGTAATACCGAGCATAGATATACCTAGTGGTCTTGGTGGGAATGGTGGTACCAGACATTGTTATATCAGGCATACTGTTTCTAGAGAAAGTACAGGCTTGAGTTTTGGAGGCGTTGAATTCAACTAGGTTGTTGGTTCCCCAGGCTGTAATTTCTGCAAGATCTTCATTGACAGCGTTAGCCCGCCCTCGTCTTAAATTCTCAAGTTTCTTGGGAAGAAATGGGAAATCTAGAAGAGATAGCAAGCTATGGAGTACTACCTTCTGCAGAGCTGTGAATAGGGGACAAGTGGTTGCTCCAAATAGATCGTTGTTAAACCCGGTATTTTGTTGAAGGTGGTGGGAGACAGCTACGTCATAATGACGTCAACATTAACAATTTTTGAATTGACCTAACTGATCATGTCTATAAAAATAAGAAATAAAAAATTAGAGAAAATTGTCTGCAAACATGTTGTTGCTAGATGATTTGACCCCTGTTTCATTAGGAGGAAAATACATTACATACTTCATTTGATCAAAGAGAATCATCAAAGTATTGCCACATCACTGCTCTAAGAGGTATCAGGTGTGGCATCATTTCAGGAACCCTCATTTCTTTGGAACCTACTAATATATCATTACCTAGAATATCATATTTCTTCTATTGCATGTTTCGAATGAGGATAGATAGTTGGAGCCATATGTATAGATCCGAAACATATCGTTTAAGGCACTTGTCATCTGGAAACATGAAATTACCTTAATAAATCTTCACTTCCCTAATCTCTACCCTACAATTTTGTAACCTTTGTACATCTGCCTGTGTATCTCGTACTTCGACATCCATTCTATTGATTATTGAAATTTTAGTGTTTCCTTTAATATCCTCCATCTTTCACTTTGTAAACAAATCTTCAAATCAAAGTTTAACATTAACTACCTTCGCCATCGTTCGACTTGGTGGGCAGGTAAGGGAGGTGTATTCAAACGGAAATGACGTCACGGTCAAGCACAAAGATATGAGAATATCAGTTGTAACCATGACGGGTAATGTGAATTAAATATCTATATGAGGTAGGAACAATGTTGATGCCAAGATTGAGCCTTGTGGAACGCCGGAATTGATGGCAATGGTATCAGACGATACTCCGTCTACCATCACAATCACAAATAGAACACATAATCATCAAATACCAATACGAATCCGATAATGAGCGAGTGGACTGATAATGAATTAATGGCATTCAATGACTCCACTGTGTCGTTAGGAACCTGAATCAATTTTTGCAACACAACACTTCTCACGCTTTCTTCATGTAAATAATAAGTCTATGCGTTGTTCAACATCGTTGAATTTTAGAGCTCATTTCAAACGTAACGTCATGGCCGCCATTAGGCGATACGTCGAATAAATGGTGATATCAGTTTTTATACTTTTATACATTCGGTAGTTACAACGACTGACAATGCGCAAATGACAGTGACATGAAATTATATGAATTGATTCGAAATTGATAAATCAATAGAAATTCTGGCCAGAATCCTTTACAAATTTAGATTGATGATTTCAAAATTTATATTCCTGAAGAATTCAATTTACTGACGTCTTGAAATGGACCTGGCTCTCTTTCGGAACTGCGCCTCTCTCTTAATACTGGATATTCAAATTAAAGTGTCTCCTACCTGCTCTCAGATGTACTCAATGTTATTTTCAAATTTGAACCATCCCAACCTTCCATATACGATTAGTATTCCGATGTTAGAGTATACCGGGTGTAACAGGGTCATGGTACACCCCCTTTTTCTCCTTGAGTTCTGAAGACACTTGAATGAAATTTGGAATGATCCATCAACTTGATGAACGTCACTTTTTGACAAAAATAGGTTCCATTTTCCACTTCCGGTTTTACCGGAAACGGTAATAACTTTTGATTTTCAAATGGAACACCCTATATATCATTGCATTTTCGAATTCTGCATCATTTTCTGAATCCAATAATACTATATGAGTTACATTTCAAACTTCAATATTGGTTTTAAATTTATTTTTGATTTTCCATCTGAGTGTGCCGTGATCATTTTGATCGAGTCTGATATACTCATATTGTTAGGTATAATGGTAAAAAAAATTGAATCCTGTCAAAAATGTGAAATGTCTTAATTTATCACCAATTTAAGGTCATCAAAATGGTTTTGTGTACCTGATCCTGTGACACCCAGTATACGTAAAGGATCAGGATCATCTACATTTCCATCTATATTCCCATATATGGCTGGTACAATCAACCCAAGTTGATACAGTGGAAGATCTCGTGTTAATTTTACCAAAATCCCTTTTTCTTTCGTTCTCCCATTTTTTATTTATTAGTTTTCACACCCTTTTTTTGTCTCCCTTGACAACCCCTTCAATCTACCTTTTTGATACCGAGTGTTCATTCACAGAAACTAACGGACCATTGAACACTCAAGGTTGTCAAGTCACCAATTATAATCAAATTATCAAAAAGATGTTTGAGTCCTGTCGTTCAATGAAACATAATAGGAGGACATTATAGATCATTCTTGAATTTTTCGAGCAACCAGCATGTCCAAATATTTTTCATTCTCCATAACAAAATATACATACATAATGCTAGATGCTGAGAACTGACAAGATCACGCCCATAAGTCGTTCGCAGGGGTGTCACGTTCACGGATTTAAATGTCCTCTAGTGTGAATTGATATAATTATTATTTTCACAAATTTATTATGAGCAATAAGCCCCAAATCATAAGAGAACATTTTGAGACAATTGAATTTTTATTACTTAATAGGAATATTACCAATACTCAATTGCGAATTTTTGAATTATTGAATAACTAATATTTCTGAAGTTCATATTTCGACACATGGCAACTGTGCTATGGTCTGCCCCTACTTACGAAATCGTTGCATTAGTTTTTACTGACGGTAAATTTGTAGCCGTTTGAAAATTACCGTGGCATTATTGATGATTTTAGCACCTGAAAATCGAAAAAAAAAATTCTTAAAAAATATGAAATCGGAAGGTATTTGATGGGCGTCGCCCTATCTTCTCAGGTAAGGCTCGATATTTGAAGTTAAGCAGTGTCGAGCGCGGTTAGTACTTGGATGGGTGACCATTCGAGGAAACGCCGCGTAAGCCCGTACATCTGTAGCGGAATAGCATACCATAGCTACAGCTACCATATCAATGAGCACAAGATATGGTATGGATATGCCGTCATTCGGAGGGGACGTTGAGCCGGCGGTCCCGAGGCCATGGAACACCAGAGGATTCGGCAAAATTTCCGGTTGGGGGTATAGTGTGCTCACCAGCGTCGGTGATTAGCCTCAGTAGCAGAAAAAGGCCGACGTTAAAGAAACAAGAAAAAAAAAAGGTATTTGATGAATGATTCTATTTAAGAAACAAAAAAAAAATAGTCCACTCGCCTATTGTCGTAATATCGGTGAATTTGCCTACCTGTAACTCTCTACCCCTGTGGTGATGTTGTACGTAGTGAATTGGTAGAAAATATACAGCTGGGAGAGATGGTAAGGTCCCTGCCAGAGCTTGTCTCGCTTGCTGCTGAACTTGTTGTACGTTATGGTGTTGGATTTTCGCAATTCATCCACGGCCTTTCTGATTAAATGATCGGGGTACCTTTGGTACACTCTCAGTAACTGCAAGGCTTTGGCTAAAATATTGAAAAAAACATAACTAATCAAATTCTGCCAACCTCTCATTAGAACAAAGTGGAAATAAAAAAAATATTGAAAAGAACTTTTTTCTACAAACGTTATACGGAAATTAGGAACAATATCTACATTAAAATATGGTTTCAAGTTAATCCAGTATCCCGTATTTTAATGTAGATATTGTGCCTAATTTCCGAAAATGGAGGTTTATCGTACCTGTCCACAGGTAACTAGTCCTTCAGGTTGGGAAAGTAATAAGATATTGTCAAGAAGTACAAATGTCTATGAAATAACTTTCGTTCATTGCTAGATCTTTATTCATAAATTAATTTTTCCAAATTAAAACATCTTGTACAGCGTTTCGATCAGGTCAAAGCGGAGTTCATAGACTCTGGTTCCGGTAAAATTTGCATGAAACCGCTTAGCTTGCGATGCGGGCTAAGCTATACGCCCAGTATCGAGCATTGCCATTGCGGAAAATTGCAATGTTAGCATCGATTCCAAATATAAATAGATTCCGAATCGATAAGCCATTCATTTTTACTGATTATTCATTATTATTGATTTACTCATTACTGGTTACTGATAACTAATTCATTACTATTTGATTATTACTAATTATAATGCATTTTGATCACATTTTACTTTACTCCGTAAGTGAGTTACTAATTCACGAGTTGCTGCCAAAATGTGTACCGTCCTCCCGACTTTGATCCTGCTGGTCAACCCCATGTTAGATGTCATAATGTAAGTACTGTTTTTCCATGTTCTATCTGAATTGTTGTTTTGTGTTGTGTTCCGGTTGATAAATTACTATGGTTTGTCTCTGCTACTTTGCCATGTGACAAGCATTTATTCACGACTTTCCCATTAAATCAATAAATGTTAATTTTATACGAAAACTATCTTGACTCTTCATTTGGGGATGAATATGGCTGGGTGGTAAAATGATCAAAATCCTCTCATCAAGCCAAGCGAGTAGCCAAGTTGCGATCCATAGGAGGGCAACATCTGAGTTGCGACATGTGGTGGACACGCCGTTTGCCAAATAATCTATCAGAACCATCTGAGTTGCGACAATATATAAAAGTTAAGCAAGCCAACGCTAGTTTAGTTCATTGTACCAGTATATCACCACCAGCTACTGTGTTAGCGAAACATGTCGTGTGTTTGAGAATTTTGTGGAAAACTTATCGTATCGTGAAGTTTTTACAAATATATTTATGTATTCACCATGTTGCCTGCTATAAACAAAAGTTATTTCTTGGGAATAATAAAGTTGATTGATTGATTGATTTAGTCAGTCTGACTGCCAGTGGCATCGTTAAGGGGTGTTGATGTGTGATTCGTCAAATAAAACATGGGTAGCAATGGAACTTTTCGAAATATTAATCGAAAAAATGAAAGATGCAATTTTCTAGAAAAAGCACCGAGTGTTGAAACTCGTAAAGATACAGTATTTTCGATAAAAACCGAATAACCGAATTCAACTCCAAAATTTGATGTAGATGTCCGAGAATGTCGGATAGTCCTTTCAAGACATCTCTTCAGATTACTCTATAACCATGATAGATATCATTCTGTAATTGTGGGACAATGCCAATCACATAACAGACTAAATTTTGCCACCACGATACACCACGATACAGGGCGACATAACTTTTTTTTATTAATATTCTCAACTTCAACACCCTGTGGGATATAGCTTTTTTCGATATTTGTTAATGGGTAGACATCAACAGTGGAAAGTTCAGAACCGTGTTTGGCACCAAAGACTTCTCCACAAACTTCCATCATATGGCTCACCACAACAACAACAAAACAAAAAAATGAAGCCATTGAAAAAATATAGCGGTCGAAATAAGATTTGGGGTAAGACCCCTATTTCCACCCAAAATTGATGCTCATGGATCGTGGAAAACGAAGCGACGTTGCCACAGTACATTTAAATTTATACAAACCAAGAAATTTTCTGAACCTGATTTCATTATGTAAACTTAAAATACATTGCCTTTATTCATTTTGCCAGGAATAAATTGAAAATATCAAATTTAGTTTTCAATGAAGTCAATACAGTCCATAATTATGGGACTAGACAATTGAATTACTTGATAGCAAATACATTCAAGTCAAACATTGGCAAACAATCTGTTTCTCACAATGGAATAATTTTATACAATTCATTACCGAATGAGTTGAAAAATATACATGATGCAAACAGGTTTAAAATCAATCTTAAAAAATACTTGCTCAGGACAATTTGAATGAAAAATATGTGGCATGATTTGATTACTTAGGAATGAAATGTAACTTTTATCTTAAGAAACAATATTGATTCGTTTCCACTGAGTGGAATTCATTAGTTAACCCTTTATTATTATTTTTTTATATGTATTTATGTATCCCTATCATAAACAGAAATGTTTCTTGGGGTAATAAAGACAATCAATCAATCAATCAATCAATTTATCCTTTATTTGAAGACTAAGGAGAAACCACATATTTTGGGACTTTTTGTTAGACTGAATCAGATTGCTGTGTTCATGTTGAATGATTATTCAATAATACTATCATTTCGTAGATTGGAGGAGCGAAATTCCCGAAAAATTTCGAGAAAAATTATAGCAGATCTAAAACGATTAAAATTAAGTTCATTACATCAGCTACAGAAACCAAATGTGGGTCATATTATCAATTTGAATTGAAATTGTATTAACTCATATGAATATGTTACATAACCCCCAATAATTATTTGGATATCTTTTTTCCCTCTTTGAATGTTTTGATTGTTATTCGTCTCCATCATGAACAAACGTGATACATGAAATGTATAATTATTGGAGATCAACTCATATGGATTCAAATTTGATCGAAAATTTTCGATGTCACCTTCCCAATTTTGAGCAGTTTACCTAAGGATACAGTGAAAATCGAAACTTACTTGCATTATTTCCGCACACAACGGAACTGTGTATAACCGATTTCAATACATCCACCTTGATCTCATCTTCACTCGTCGCATCTTTGAACTTGAGAGACGATTTTTCTTGTGGGACCATAACTTGCTCGGTGTATTTCAAATTATTTTCCGACAAATGATCGATATCGATCACATTTCCTGGAAAACAAAAACCAAGTGAAGCACGTAACAAGTCCGAAAAATAATATTCCTCTAGACCAACTGTCGGCAACCTTTTAGCAGGCAAGGGCCATATAGTGGCAAATAGAAGGCCCGCACTTGATCATAATTCTGATCAAAGGTACTTGTGTAATTAAAAAATAAGGAAAAATTTTATTCGAAATTTATTACACATGTTAACAAGAACCTCAAGTTAGAACTGTTAGGTATTCTACAAAAATTAGTGTGACGTTTGAGACTGTATTTGAGTGGCTATTTGTTGTATGTTAGTTTCCTGGTTTTTTTCTTATTAAACCATTTTAGCATACATATTAATAAATACATCTAGCATTTTGTTCCTAATCAGCAACATGCTGGTGACGGAACATTATAATTGACATATGATTCAATAACAATTTCTGTAGTTACCATAATATACATTAGTATACATTCATATACTTATACACAAACAACAACAATTACAATCTTAAGTATATCATAGTACAGTAGTTTGTTGATTTATGTGCTGAATCAAGTTTATTTTAAATGAAGAATAGCTATCTATATTTTTCACAGGATTTGGCAAAGAGTTGAAAGTTTCTAGACATTTGTATATAGGATTATTCAGTACCAAGTTTGTTCTTACATTTGATAGGTAAAAATTATTTTGATTTCTAGTCTCATATGTGTGAGTTTCGTTAACTAAGTTGAATTTAGTATTACATTTTTGTTGATTTTTTTGTATTTTGTAAGTGTATTTGCGTTGTTCTATTTGTAATATTTGTTCCAAGGGCATTATTCCTGTTTCTTTATATATTTTCTCTGTATGTGTTCTGTAGCTATATCCAAATAAAAATTTCACTACCTTATTTTGAAGAGTCTGTATTTTCTTAAATTGTGTTGGTCGACATATACCCCAGGTTGCTATGACATAGCGAAAAACTGACAGAAAGTATGCATTGTAAATCATAAGCCTATTTTGAGTATTCAGATAGCTACCACATCTATAGAAAGCACCAATCATAGGGACTACCTTTTTAGAAATATGATTTGAGTGTTCCTGCTAGTTCAGCTTATTATCTATAACCAGTCCTAGATATTTGGTGTATTCGACTATATTTATTTTTTGGGAACCAATTTTTATTGATAAATCACGGGTTTCCATATTTTTGTTTTTGAACGACATAAAAATAGTTTTATTAATATTTATTTCAAGTTTATTACTTAGAAGCCACTCGGCATACAGGTTTAAATCATTATTCACCAACTGTTCCAATTCAGTTAGGTTATTTCCTTCATAGACAAGAACAGTGTCGTCTGCAAATATATAGTAGCGAGCTTACAATTTGGCTTTTTGAAGGTTTAGAGAATACAACATAGGCCCTAAGACTGACCTTGTGGGACTCCACAGGTAACATTTTTTAGTGCACTGTTGACTTTATCTAGTGACACATACTGTTTTCGGTCTCGTAAATATGTTTCTATAAGATCTGCACATTTACCTCTTATTCCCAGTAAGTTGAGCTTATTTATTAACATTTCGTGGTCAACTACATCAAATGCCTTTTGTAAGTCGACAAATATCGTTATGACATATTTTTTGTTATCTAGATTGGTTATAACGTGGTTCAAAAAGTCCATTGTGTCGCTCTGTGTGTTTGATTGCTTTTGGAAGCCATACTGGAATCTGTCTAGCTCAACATATTTAGTAAGAAAACAATTGAACCTTTTCTGGATGATAATTTCTAAGAGTTTCGAGAATGCACATACTACAGTTATGGGACGATAGTTTTCTACTTTATTTTTTGATCCTGCCTCAAAAATAGGAGTGATTTTACCAATTTTCAAAACATTAGGGAAGATTCCAGTTGTGAACATTTTGTTGACGAGTTTGACTAAGATGGGTATAATAAGTTCTTGAACTAAAAGTAGGTTTTTTACAGTTATATTATCTTGACCAGGAGCAGCATTTATATTCATTTCATTTAGAGCTTCATTTATTTCATTATCGTTCGTAGTTTCAATCCGTAGAATAGCTCTCAAATGTCCATCTGTGAGACGAGAAGCATATTTATTTTTTCTGTAATTAAGAATCGAAAAAGTTTGTCCGCATTCTGGCAGATTAACTCATATTTCCAAATTTCTTTTTTTGATCTGGGCGGGTACTTATTTATGCACTTAGGAAGGTGAAGACTTGTATTTATAAAAGCATACCCATAGAGGTCAGGCTAGGAAATATAATATACGTAAATATAGTCTACAATTATTTTTCTCTTCCTAAGCCAAAGTGCCGAATTAGTGTGCCATGATAGCGGGTTGAGGGCGTTTGTACAACTACCATTTTTCTTCATTAGTTTTTTTCCATGCAACTTTCGTTTTTCTTATAGGCGTCATAGGTATTTGTTTTATACAGCATTGTATACAGTTGAAAATTCCCTTCCTAGCCATGCATAACATACCGACATTATCACCCGAAAAAGCGCCAAAAAAACAGTAAAAACCATTTTTTTGTTGGTTATCGATGCTTACAATTCAACTGCCCTACGGAAGGCATTGCCGAACGTGTAGAGTGGATACGATGCGAAGTGGCGCTGTATATTGTTGTCAACAATTCTCACTTATAATTACACGAGATCTTTATTTTTGTCGAAGTAAACTTGACATGTATCAATAAGAATTTTGTTTCCTGACAATTTGACGAAAAAAACTGCCCCTGAAAAGATAAAGAGTCCGTAGGACGAGTAATTTTTTCTGGCAGTTTTTTAAGTTGAATTACCTAATGGCAACAAAATTCGAATTATAAATGCCAAGTTTACTTCGACTAAAAAGAAAGCTAGAGTATAATTCGGTAAGACAATTTAATTCATAGAACATTTTGTTTATGGTTCGTTGTCATGCTTTCAGAAGTAAGGTTCAGTTATTGTCGCTGGAAATGTTAGGGCAAACTTTTTTCGCTGTCATAATGACAAAATCACGCGACTTTTCATACATGAATTAAATTGTCAATAAAAAATCATCATTTATTAATGTTTGGCATTTTGTTAATTCAACTAATAATTCACAAAAACTGGAGATGATATGATCATCGAACATTTAGTTGGTTCGGGGGTCAACCTTCCCCCCCCCTGCGTACTTTTGTCCTAAGGGTGTATAGTATGCATCTACCATACATTGATTTTCGCCATTGATTTTATTAATTGGAATCCAATTTTTGTTAACAATATTATTTGATGCCGTTCGGCGACAGTTTTTTTATGATTTATAGTATGATAGATGTCATAATGAATCCCTCGAATAAAATTGTTGTACCTGATTCATGTAAATGGCAAAGAAAAAATCAATTCATTGTCATAACAAATTTTCGATAATACGGAAAGAACGGAGAATGGATTTTTCCTTCATCATTTAGCGGAGTAAAGGCTGTAGCACCGGAGCTTGCAGCTGCAAGAAAGCAGGTCTTCGAATTCGCTGCTCAGCAATGCGCAAGCACTGCACAGGCCACTCTTATGAAAATGCTCCCACAACTGATTTGAATGAGGGGGCCTCACTAGACATATTAGATGACGAATAGGACGACGGCAACGTCTTCATTGACAGCCAACGGCTAAGAAATCTCGACAGGAAATATAAGGAGTACAAATGGGTACGTATAATATTGTCGCTATTTCTGAAAAACGTCTTATTTCACCTAGTCTGGCATGATTTGTAGTGGAGGAGGAGGAAGGCTATCGATCTCAAACGTAACTAATATCAATACCAACTTGGTGTTTATATGGTTCATCAGAGAAGAACATTAGGGTGGGTGTTCAAGATTAGTGATTCCAACCAGATACCACAATTACAAAAACCTTTCATCATATTTCGGATATGACAGAAAAAATGAGGTAGAGTTCTGCAATATTTGTCATATTTGAGCGAACTTGGAAAAATTACCTTTTTTTCGAAGCGCCATATCTCGATGATGAATTGACCTACCCAAATGTTCAAAAATCGTTATTGTAGTAAATTCAACGCTCTACAAAAAAGTATGGAAGTATTTTTGACGTAAGCCGGAAGAAAAAAGTTATTGAGGAAAAACCGGAGTTCGAAAATTTTGCAGTTTGCATCCCCCTCCTCTATTCACACAGGGTCCTCGGGGTTCAAAACATGTGAAAACATCAATTAAGCTTTCTTGATAAACATCCCAGAGTTTCATCAACTTCCGACCTTTTTCCACGTAACCCCACTTTTTCCAATAATAATCAAGGATTCAATGAACATTGAATTGATTACCTTGTAAAACTGCAAAAACTTCATCTTGATGCCGGAGTACGTATGACATCAGGATGACGAACACGTTCGTGATTTGTGTTTCATTGAACCGCATCGACTCTTGTCCATCGTTGCCTTTCCAAATTTTATCGACCAATATCGAGTAATACTCGAAAATAGGTCGCACTTGCAGTAGATTCTGGTACAATTCGGAAAACGATATGGAACTCTCTTTATGCAAGGTTTTCAGTCGCCTCTGAACAGCCCTGGAAAAATCGATGGATTCTCCAGATTGAATATCAATATACAGGGTGACATTTCGAAAACTTCCCACCCTCAATATCAAAATCAATATATGAGAAATCGAAAAAATAGCTAGAATTTATTTTCAAGGGGCACTTGAAATGATTAGTTTTATCTAGAGTCCCTGTATGTATAATTCCCTGTATATATTTGTCAGTTTTGTTGTAATAAGAGTACGGACACTATGACAAGCAGTGACGGAAGGCATAACAACAAATTCTCAAAATGACTTTTGAACAAAGAAATGGATATGCTTCTCCATGCACTTTGGATCTTCTATCCTCTACTGCCGCGGTGAAGGGTACATCCATATATCTTTCTCTGTCTTTAATTTCATAAAGAAGTGGCGTCTCATCTCACTGGCGAAAAGGGGTCATAGTTTGTAAATCAATTTGTTGAAAGTATTTCTCGATATACTTCACTAACAAAGGGTATATGTACTTGAATTTATTTGATTTTAGGATGCACTAGTTTTTCAATAGATAGAGTCAGGATTTAGTAGCCAGTTCTGATGGACAGAATGTAAATGAATGGGAAGAACAATTCAACCAATTAACAAACTTATATTTGTTCTCATAACATACTAAGACACTTCATAGGGCATGAACGATCAGAAAATTCGACAAATACAAGTATAATGATTATAATTCAAGAATAGTATATCCTATGACAAGAATACAAAATTTCAAATAATGGTAGAGTAAAGTGGGGTAATATGGTGGGTGGTAAACTGGGCTGGTGGCCGTGAGCGTAGAGTCGCTGGCTGTTGCCCAGGCGGTCCGGGTTCGATCCCCGGCGCGAGCACTGAATTAATTTTCGGTAGTTTCGTTGGGCGGGAGGAGATAGGTGGCCAACCCAACATTCTTGGTACCTAGATATCAATCCTTTGGACTGTCCACGGTTACCAGCCGAGTAGTGCTTCGGATGACACTTAAAAAGCTAAGGTCCCCGTCTTCTTAACTCACACAAGTCTCTGACTTTCGAGGGTTGCTTTGCAACTAAGCTGGCGGTTAAAAAACACTTTTTAAATATGGCAACATAAAATTTAAATGCTCACAATCTGATAACCATCGCGCCTAGCTGAAAGACGATGGCTGCACGTTAGAGCTTACACAATATTTTTTTGTGTCCAGAGTCGCTCGTTGCCATTTTTCCACACAGCAAAAGATTACAAGTAAAAATGCATAGTAATATCATATTGCCATATTACCCCATACCAAGGGTAATATGGCATCACAGGTTGGGTATACGGCAACATGCTATTCTCGTAAGAAATAAACTATTTTATGAAATTGAAAAACAAACAAGCTTTTACAACATAACAGTATAAATTATCAAATTCTATGTCTCAGAGATATAGAGGTACTTGGTACTTGATCTGGAACACAATCTGCACAATGAATCATATTCGATGGTGTACATATCTCGTGAACCCATGGTCACAATTTACAAATTGCGACCAATAACATTTTGGACCTTTTTTATCATCCACGTGGCATTGTGCTCAATATTCCGATTCATCATATTGCAATCTTGTTTCAGAATCTCTTTGCTTCAAGCTATTTTTCAAATGTTCGTCCTTTTCTTTGATTTTTTTCTGTATCTTTCATCATTAACTATTAATAAATTTTGAATTTCGGCATATCTTCTCTCTAAATCTTCGATAATTTCTTGTTTGTGATCCAAAATATATTCAATTTCATCTTGGTATTCTACTTGAATTTTTCCTCGTAAAAATTGTCCTGAATTCGATAAGGAATGTCTTCGATAATCCTTCTGATGATGGAATGAAGGCTCCGCATTTTCTTTCAATTTGATGGTATGTTCCACCTATAATGTTGAAATCGAAATTATAAATGATATTATTCCTTCGAATATGCATCATATTCAATCGAAAAATTCAAATATTGAGTACTTACTTCGCAAATCTTGCTACCTGAATTCAATTTCCATAGTGGCCGCTTCATATTTTCTTTTCACTTCTGTAACTGTTGTTGGTTAGAATGGGGGAAATGGAATAAATGAAAGGACTCGCTTCCATTTTTTCAATTCTCCACTACACAATTAGACATTTTAATTTTTGAAAACCTGAATTTTCAAATAATTTAATGTCATGTACGTTCATGAACTGTCAGTGCCCGCCAAATTGTTCATGTCATTTCAAATTTTTTAGGGTTATGCCTTCTGTCACTGCTTGTCATAGGGTCCGTACTCTTATTACAGCAAAAGTGTCAAATACATACAGGGACTCTAGTTTTATCTAGAGTCCCTGTATATACCTTAGACAAGAGTCCGGACACAGCTATAGATCTGTCCTTTTCTGTTTTCCAAAAATGCATTGATGATTGAATAAAGGAATAAGACATATATATCGAGCTCTGTCTTTTCAATTCCCCTAGTATCAATGATTGTCAGAAACAATTTTAAGGGTTAGATTATTTGTCAAACCGTTCATAGCCGTAGGTAGAAGTGAGAAATAGGGCTATTTTAACTAGAATAACTATTAGATTTTCAAATAATGAACAACAGGGTGTTCAACTTTCGAATCGATAATTTTCATAATAAATTCCTGAGATATGGCTATTGCAAATTTTCGTCATCAGATATTTCTTCACTTCTTTAGATATAAGAAAGATAATTTGAGTGTTCTACGTGGTATCACATATAGCCAAGAAAATATAGTTGTTTTCTGTTGGGATATAAAAAAATTGAAGATATCTAATTGTTTCAATATAATTTTAATTGTGTCGGTTTCCCACCTCTTCCTGCAGTCTACATTCACCTGAATATTTTGAATTTGATCTGAATTAAAAACACCGTGGACTGATGACATAGCACATTGCAATTTCTCTAAATCTTCTAGTTTTGATTTTAAACTTTCAATTTCTTTCCGCATCATCTCATTCTCATTTTCTTTCTCTGCGATCGTATCATTCAGTAATTCCCAATACGATGACGACGGAACTCTTTTTTTGAACGCCTCTATTTTATAAATTGACGGCACAGCAGACTCTTTCAATTTGAAATCCATCAGCTTGAAAGAATCTCTATCAAATGTGCCTAAAATTCATCTTTTTTGTACAGTTTTTACAAGTAAATTCGAACATTCACCATATCGCGGATTTCACGTTTCATTGCATTCTTCCATGACATTATCTTTAAAGGATCATTCGGAAAATTGAATAACTTGAATCCCTTTTCTAATGAATTATCGCAATAATGTTCGCAGCAGGACATTGAAATAATTTAAAATGCTAAATTTTGGCGGTCAAAAAGTTTGAAAGTGACAGTGACAGAAATTCGAAATAATTAAAAAAGCGGGCGGAACGACTATGGTGTTTCGTCACATTGTCAGGTGGACAAACCAAATGAAACAAAACATTAAAAACCCCAACAGCTGTCAGTTTTGTGTCCGGACTCTTGTCTAAGGTATATACAGGGACTCTAGTTTTATCCTCTTGGTTCAACCCCTTAGGAGGGGTAGATGTCACCCCTAGAACCTCATCTGAAGAGGGAGGTCAAGATGCACATTATTTTGAAATACGTTCAAGTCTCTTTTCAACTATACCCTAATTTTTCATTTTTTAATAAGCAGTTCCCGAAAAATGCCGTTTTAAACTTACAGAAGTAATTAGAACATGCCTGCACTGATATCCCGACTAATATGCATGGTTTTCAGGTTGGTATTATTGTATTGACCCTTTCAGTCTAAATGGTAGGAAGATTTTGAATGCATCTCAGTGCAGGCATGTTCTAATTACTTCTGTAAGTTTAGAACGGCATTTTTCGAAAACTGCTCATCAAAAAATCATAAACTAGGGTACTGTTAGAAAGAAAATTGAACGCCCTTTAAAATAATGTGCATCTTGAAGCCTCTTATACAGGGTGTTTCATGAGAAGACTCACATAGCTAAATGCTTAATAGGAGAAATCAAGACGAGTTGATGTATATATATGAAAACATTTTTGACCCCCCCATAACGAAGATTATGTGAAATTGCTATATAACTTTGATGGTCGATATTACAGAAATTATTCGTCGTGATCTGCTGAAATTTGGCAGCGACGTATCTCTACTGAAACAATTCAAGATAACTTATTATGAAAAAAAAAATCCAGGTCCGTACTTGGGAAAATTTTATGTTTCATTGTTATGTCAAAAAAGTTCACTTTGTGACAATCCTAAGCGCCGAACGCGGTTGGATAAATGAAATCACGAAGGGTGGGAATAGTAACAGATATTTGTACATCTGCGGGTGAGTGCTCAGATTAAATTATAATCAGGCACCGCGATTCATTCATAAATAATTAAAACGTATAGGTCAACGTTCCTGAACGCCAAACACGGATAAATGAATGAAACGGCGAATGGTGGGGATAACTCTGCGGAATCATCGTCAGGAAATTGATATATTTAATAGATACGATATAATAGGAAATATCGGGGAGTTCAGTCAATCGGGCTACAAGCAAACTACTTTATTGCTATGCCAAGCTTTCGAAAATTTTTATTTTCTTCTTCAAGGCTGAAACAATATATCGTATATGGAACATTTTGTCACAAGTCAATTCAAGAAAATCGAGAACTTACTCGCAATGCGAGTTAAAAGGTATAAATTGGAATAATAATGAGTTTTAAAAAATATAAATGATGTAGACATAAAAATTGATAGGATAGTGACAAGAGTGATATAATTTATATACCGGAAGAAATGGAATTATAAAATTAGATTGTTGTTGAATATCTTATGAGGTACAGTCATTTTGAATATCATCATGAACAAATGATAATAAATAAGAAAATATCTGACTTTGATAGATACATTCAATATATCTGATAAATCAGGATTTCTATGAATGTGTGTATATGAATTAATAAACTAGCTCTCACGTGTTGTAATGATAATGCTAAATAGTTAACTATTTTTCAAAGTTTAAAAGTAGACGAATAATAATCGATGTAAGAAATGTCATTGGTCGTTTAGTGATTAGTTTTGGGTGTTTCGGTTACTCTTTTGATATTATGAATCTGAAGCAAACTATTTTGTGAATGAATATGGTTTGGCATTGTCAAATCTGTAAAGAAAAGTTACAAATATCCTAACCTGATATTTCACGGGTACGTAGGGTGTTGTTTGGTGGCTTGCTTTGGTTGATGAAACGCGTGTTGATAATATAGAAAATATCAAATGACCTCACTGAAGCATTGCGAAATATAATTGTATTATGCTAGAACACGTGAGAGTTGATTTATTAATGCACATACACACATTTTTATGAATCCCGATACATTTGATGTACAAAATACTAGAAGACCTCGCAAACGTTGTTTTGCTATACAGTGTGTCCCACTTACCATGCTCACCATGGGTATCTTTTTAACGGTGAGAGATGCGAGGTCGGTTGAATGACACCAAATGTGGAGTTTGTCAAGGCCAACTATAATGTGAAAAAATATTTTGATAAAATCTATTCGTTTTTGTTTTATACGTAAAAAACAGATTTTGATCATTTTCATGCCTCCTCCATAACTTCTTTATTTATGAAAATATTCAAATAGAAATTTCACATTCTCTTGGCAGTTTTTCAAAGTGATTTCGAAAAAAATATGAAATTTATACCAATTCTTCTAGAATTTGAGATATCAGCACCAACTTTAGTTTTTCAAATGTAGGTCATAGCTCACTATGACTTAGTTACAAATAACTTTTTTTTCTCTTACAGATGATATGTCGCAGTAATATGTGTTGATAACAACGGAGTTATCGTCATTTATACAAAAACAAAAAATTATTTGGAAGCCACCATCCTGAATTTATAAATTTTAACAAAAAAGTCATGATCTCTGACCTCAAAAACCCCTACTCATCAATATTGAATGGAATCGGACCAAATCTTGTCCGCCATCTTGGAGCAGCCATTTTTTTTAATTTCAACAAAAATTCCATGATGTATTGTCACCGAAATTATGAATACCTGCCAAATTTCAAGTTGATCGGAGTTATGTAATTTTTGTTCAAATAAAAAAAAATTGCTGCTCCAAGATGGCGGACAAGATTTGGTCCGATCCCATTTAAAATTGGTAAGTGGGGGTTTTTGAGGTCGGAGATCACGATTTTTTTGTTAAAATTTATAAATTCAGGATGGCGGCTTCCAAATAATTTTTTGTTTTTGTATAAATGACGATAACTCCGTTGTTATCAACACAAAACTATTACTGCAACATATCATCTGTAAGAGAAAAAAAAGTTATTTGTAACTAAGTCATAGTGAGCTATGACTTACATTCGAAAAACTAAAGTTGGTGCTGATATCTCAAACTCTAGAAGAGTTGGTATAAATTTCATATTTTTTTCGAAATCACTTTGAAAAACTGCCATGAGAATGTGAAATTCCTATTTGAATATTTTCATAAATAAAGAAGTTATGGAGGAGACATGAAAATGACCGAAATCTGTTTTTTGCGTATAAAACAAAAACGAATAGATTTTATCAATATATTTTTCCACATTATAGTTGGCCTTGACAAACTCTACATTTGGTGTCATTCAACCGACCTCGTATCTCTAATTGTTAAAAAGATACCCATGGTGAGCATGGTAAGTGGGACACACTGTATACATTATTTCTATAATATATTTTATCAGTCCAATATTCATCAACATACTATTATTATTATTTTATTTTCAACTTCATTTTGGTTTCGCTATCTATAAAAGCGTGTTTCATCAGTTTTTCGAACTACCATTTATTTCAACTTCTTTTAAGTTCACTTGAATTTCCCAATTTTAATAGAAGAATCATAATATCCGACTCCTAAAACCCCAGATGAAAAATTTTGAATAGAATCGGAACATGAATGCAAAACTCGTCCGCAATATTGGATCTACCATCTTGAATTCTATAATTTTAACGAAATAATCATAACTTTGGATCCCGGGAACGCCCACTTACAAATTTTGAATAGAATCGGTATATAATTAAAAAACTCGTCCGGTATATTGGTTCCACCGTCTTGAATTTCCGAATCCCACCCTTTCCAAATTATGACAAAGAATCATAATCTCCGACCCCCAACACCCAGATAACAATTCTGAAGAGAGTTGGATCATAATTATAATACTCGTCCGCCATATTGGGTCCGCCATCTTGAATTTCCTAATTTTGACGAAAGAATCATAATCTGCGGCCCCGAGAACCAGCAGATACCAAATTTGAATAAAATCTAATCCTAATTACAAAATCCAACATTTTGGATACGCCATCTTGGATTCCTTAATTTTGACGAAGGAATCATAATCCCCGATCACGAAAATCCCCAAATACCAATTTTGAATAGAAACGGACCATAAATATAAAACTCGCCCGATATATTAGATCCGTCATCTTGAATTTTCTGCTGGTACCGGGATAACAAGTATGCTATAACCTTCTCCCGGTTCTAGCCTCCCCACCAATTTTCAGCCAAATCGATCCAGTAGTTCTGGAGCCTAATCAATACATACAAACCATACAAACAAACAAACAAACAAACAAACAAACAAACAAACAAACAAACAAACAAACAAACAAACAAACAAACAAACAAACAAACAAACAAACAAACAAACAAACAAACAAACAAACAAACAAACAAACAAACAAACAAACAAACAAACAAACAAACAAACAAACAAACAAACAAACAAACAAACAAACAAACAAACAAACAAACAAACAAACAAACAAACAAACAAACAAACAAACAAACAAACAAACAAACAAACAAACAAACAAACAAACAAACAAACAAACAAACAAACAAACAAACAAACAAACAAACAAACAAACAAACAAACAAACAAACAAACAAACAAACAAACAAACAAACAAACAAACAAACAAACAAACAAACAAACAAACAAACAAACAAACAAACAAACAAACAAACAAACAAACAAACAAACAAACAAACAAACAAACAAACAAACAAACAAACAAACAAACAAACAAACAAACAAACAAACAAACAAACAAACAAACAAACAAACAAACAAACAAACAAACAAACAAACAAACAAACAAACAAACAAACAAACAAACAAACAAACAAACAAACAAACAAACAAACAAACAAACAAACAAACAAACAAACAAACAAACAAACAAACAAACAAACAAACAAACAAACAAACAAACAAACAAACAAACAAACAAACAAACAAACAAACAAACAAACAAACAAACAAACAAACAAACAAACAAACAAACAAACAAACAAACAAACAAACAAACAAACAAACAAACAAACAAACAAACAAACAAACAAACAAACAAACAAACAAACAAACAAACAAACAAACAAACAAACAAACAAACAAACAAACAAACAAACAAACAAACAAACAAACAAACAAACAAACAAACAAACAAACAAACAAACAAACAAACAAACAAACAAACAAACAAACAAACAAACAAACAAACAAACAAACAAACAAACAAACAAACAAACAAACAAACAAACAAACAAACAAACAAACAAACAAACAAACAAACAAACAAACAAACAAACAAACAAACAAACAAACAAACAAACAAACAAACAAACAAACAAACAAACAAACAAACAAACAAACAAACAAACAAACAAACAAACAAACAAACAAATCTTACCTCTTCATAATATTAGTATAGATATTTATGAAGAATATCAATTTTCTGGCAATAATTCCTTAGTATTATCCCCACTATTCGCGATTTCATTCATTTATCCGTGTTTGGCGTTCAGGATTGACGGCGGATACTTTTTATGATTCATGAATGATTGCAACGATATTATTATATCGACTCATCAAAAAAATCTCAATTTTTCTCACCTAGACGTCTTCCCTTTGCTCACCGGACACACCCTATGTAGAACATCTCGGACTACACAGTAAGGCACGATTTGCTTCTTGTACTTGTCGTTCTGCAAAAACAAATCGGCAATCTTGCACAACACCAACGCCTTGTCTTCCTCAGCAGTCCATCTCACTCTCCGGTTAGTGCCGATTTTCTTCAAAATCATCTTGTCGATGCTATGGAAATACTCAATTAAATGAAGAAATTTCGTATTTCGTAGGAAATTTTATTGTTATATGTAATATACCACAGTTACGACAGCTTGTTGCCTATTAATTTCACGAATGACATTGTTTATCAAAACTTTCGAGCCGTAGGCGAGAAGTTTTGGAACAATGTCATAAGCGAGATCAAAGCAGCAAGCTAAAGTATGTCAATCTACGGATATTTTTAGGAAAAATAGAATGACGAGTTGTATTCGTGTGACTATTTCATGATTGAGACAATAAACGAGCACCTAGCGAGAGTTGCACACACTGCATCCATCATTCTGGTTTCCAATACAATTGACGTTTTGAATGTCAAAAATATTATCGCCGAAAAACGAGGTTGTTGGTCTCGTGTGGGTCAATTAGGCTTCTGTATTGTTAGATTAAGTCCGATAATTTTTAGTAAACAAAAAATAACGCTGTAATACAGAAGGAACCATGAAAAGAGTGGAATAGTCAAGTAAAAAAAAACCTGGTGTGAGCAGGACCACACGTCGGAAGTGATAACTTCTATAGGCGACTAAATTGGAGATCGCAGCGCCAGTGGCCGGTTATGGAACTATATAATAATAATAATAATAAACGCCTTTTATTGTCATGTGAAATACATGAAAAAAAAAAATCTTACATAGACTGTTGGCGAAGTCTAGCTCAAAGCTATTCCACTTAACCAACAGAGGGCTATATATGCCCAAAAAAGCAAAATGACTTTAGCAAATTGACTGAGACAGCAAGGAAGGTAAAACAAAAAAAATGAAATGCAATACACATAATGGGCACTTACTAATTAATTGCTAGCGAATCTATACAAACCTAAAGACTTGCTGAATCTAGTTTCATTATATAAACTCAAAATTTGTTGTTTTATTCATTTTGTCAGGAAGGAATTGAAAATATCGAATTTGAATTTTAATGAAGTTAATACGATTCACGCCCATGAAACAAGGCAATTCAATTTATTGATAGCAAATAATTATAAGTCAAATTTTGGTAAACAATCAATATTCCATAATGGAATAATTTTGTATAACTCCTTACCTAATGAGTTGAAAAATATAGAAGAAGCAGAAAATTTTAAAATGAAATTAAAGAAATATCTGCTCAGTAAACTTTAATAGTACTAATCATTCACAATTTGATTACTTGTGATGGATTATGATATTTTCATTTTATATTTTATTATAATTCTTATTTTTTTTTAGTAAAAACAATAATTGTGCAATTATCATTGTTTCGATATATTATGTTTTATAATATGTATGTTTTGTTGTATATATCCCTATTATAAACAATAATGTTTCTTGGGGTAATAAAGACAATCAATCAAAATAATATAATTTAGAGTGATAAAACAAATCTAAGACATGAAGGATGTACTAAATAATATTATATCAAGACTGCGTATCGAGTAGATGCTTCTTAAATTTATATCTGAACTTATTTATATTATGAGCTTCAAATTAGTCAGTTAAAATATTATATATTTGAATAGCATTGAAGACAAAACATCTTTGAAAAAAATTATTTCTGAGTTGCGGTATGGTCAGGATGGTTCTCTGTCTGATGTTTTTAGAGTGTATTCTGAATCGGGGAATGAATTTGCTTGCCAGAGCTGGAGGATTGGAGTCACTCAATAGTTTATGAGTAAAGGTACCTAAGTGGAGAGCTGTCTTCTATTGTTCATATTAAGCCAGTTGCATTCCCTAAGTTTATGTGAAATAGGATCATATTTTTTGATACCATAGATTAGTCTACAGCAGCTATTCTGGACTTTTTGTATTCTATTTCTATCAATTTTCGTCAAGCAAGGACCGTACAGAAAGTCGCAATAGTTAAAGTGACTCAACACGAGTGACTCGCACAAAGTTCTTTTCATTTTGACACTGAGAACATGTCGATTACTGAAAATAAGTTTTATGATGCGACAGCTTTACCAATAATATTTTTTATGTGCTGAGCAAAACGCATGACAGTGTCTGATACTAAGCCAAGATTTCTTGGAGGTGGAACTTTATAATCTTCTTCAGAGTAAATTGAAAAATAAATCATCCTCGGGATTTGATGAGCTTCCAATGTTCGTTCTGAAAAAATGTCTTTCAGTTGTTATTGCACCTTTGCTCTTCCTGGTAAATTTAACTTTCACTACAGGTACATTTCCGAGCTTGTTGAAAACTGGAAGAATAATACCAATTTACAAGGAGAATAGTCCCCATTCATTAGAAAACTATCGACCAGTCACGATTCCATCCTGCTTTTCAAAAGTATTTGAATATGCTTTCTTAAACAGATTACTTCCATTCTGTCATATTCACAATCTTTTCACAACGAATCAGCACGGATTCCTGGACAATAAATCAACTACCACAGCCATTCACTCCTATTATAGTGAGATAATTAGATTTATTGAGGCGGGAGAATGCCCTGTTGGGATTTTCTGTGATCTCAGCAGGGCATTTGATTGCGTTGACCATAACATTCTCCTTAATAAACTCTTCAGGTATGGTATTCGTGGTACTCCACTGGCCTGGATAGCAGACTACCTTTCTTTGAGGAAACAATTTGTTGAAATCAACAAAACACCATCTGACTTCATTTCAACAGAATTAGGGGTTCTACAAGGATCAATTTTGGGACCTGTATTATTTCTATTCTATGTTAATGACCTCGATAAGTCAATTGATACATCTATGACCATGTATGCAGATGATACGTCCATAATTATCTCTGATAAGAATGATTCAGCCCTCAACGATAAATGCAATCAAGTTTTTCAAGATTTGAATAGATGGTTTTCTGCAAATAACCTTTACTTGAATGTTGATAAAACAGTTTCCATTCGATTCCACAATCGTCAGAAAAGTTGTGACTTTATCACTTTCCAGGCAAAGGAAAATTCTGATCTCGTTATTACAGATAGTGTAAGCACCAAATTTCTGGGACTCTCTATCGACCAATGTTTGGGGTGGCATAACCATTGTGCACTATTAACAAAGAAATTGAACACAATATCATGTCAATTGAGAAACTTGAAACAAGTTTTGAATATTGATCAATTGTTGACCTTGTATTACGCACAGATTGACTCTAGACTTAGGTATGGTTTATGTTTCTGGGGCCTATCTACACACTGGAAAGATGTTTTTATAGCTCAAAAAAGAATAGTACGAATAATGGTAGGTGTTCCTATGAGAGAATCCTGCAGAAATATATTCATCAACTATAAAATTTTAACATTACCTTGTCTTTTAATATTTGAATATTGTGTATTTGTTTTCAAAAATTATGATGACTATTTTGTTCTCAACAAATCCAAACATAATGTGAATACCCGGCAAAAAAATGATGTATATGTCCCATTTGGTAAATGTAAATTAGCATACAATTCTCCTAATCTCATGGCCCCACGAATTTTCAATTTACTGCCAATCAAAATAAAAAACTGTGAAACATTGGTTGTGTTTAAAAGAAGATTGAAAGAGTTTCTGTTACATAACTGTTTTTATAGTGTAGATGAGTATATGTCCCTTTAGTTTGTAAGACCTATTGACGATTCCTATACAATATGAAATGTAATTGTCTAAAAAGGAAAATAAAGTTTATCTATCTATCTATCTATCTTCTTGCTGAATCACAGACTTGTAATGGGGTATTATCAATTGGTAGATTGAGACTATTCTTCAAAAAGTTTGTTATTTTTTCTAAAGAAATAGAGTACCTTGGATTTTATAGAATTGAGTTTCAAGCTGTGTTCATAGGAAGATGTCTTAATTCTAATCAATTCATTGTTCATGATTTCTCCTGCGAAAGCGAAATCTTCAGTACGAAAGTCAAATACAGCTGAGTATCATCAGCAAGATCCTGTACTTTACATTGTTCTATTTCGTTCAAAATATCGGCGGTATATATAATAAACAGCAAAGGACCCAGTATAGACCCTTGCGGGGAACCTGAAAGAATGTCAAGTTCAGATGAGTAAGAACCATCAACAAAAATTCTCTGGGAACGTCTGAGGAAGTAGTTCCATATTAAAAAAAGCATTGTTTTGAAATGGTTCATTGGCATGTGCGTATTATTTCGATTTTTCGGTAGTGATTTAGGCGAAGAAAACTTCACTTTTGATTGTCTAGTTGTTCACTTTTGTGATTCGAGGGAGATTTTCAGCAGATATTCGTTCAAGAGAGTATGTTCCACTACTTCAAATATATGAGATTCGCAAAATGAAACGCCCCAATTCGAGTTTATTATCATTTTGTATTTTTCACAAGAATGAATATGACGTTTAAGGTGTTTTGGTTTGGTGTTTTGGTTCGGACCTATTGCATAAAGCTATCTGTATAGTTTCGTGATATAAGATTAAGGTGAACATGTAAACTCAAACTTGGCGGTTACTGTCTTTCACGGTTGGGAGGACGTATACCTAGTATATAAGTAGCACACTAGAATAGAAAATTTAGTTTTATTCTTCTCCTGAAGATGCTAACATAGTTAGCGAAACACGCGTGGGGGCGTATAAAAAAATCAGTTTGGTTAGTGGTGAAACAAAGTAGTGTACTAGTTTTAAAATAAAACTTCAACAACTTGTATCTTGAAAATAAGGGTTTCCGGGCATATGCTTCTTTGGACAATGGGCCTTTCCAGTATCGTAAAAATTCAACTCTTTTCGCTATAATGTTATGAAGGGAAGTCAAAAACGTTATCCCTTCCACATATTCATCGAAAATACCGTACAACAAATGAATTATTTGATATTGAAAATGCAATTTCAATACCTATGAATTCAAACGCTATTGAGCTGTGATGTCAGTGTCCTCTTGCAATTTGATTGGTTGGAGTTGTGATGGCTGGAAAGCACGTCGCTGTTGTCAGGTCTCTATAAAATCCTGGAATTGAACCTATGTGCAAGATTGTGCAAGGAATGTGTTGATTCGAAACTACTATGTAGTACGTGATTAGTTGATAGGTAATTCAGTGCTGATCACATACAATTTACTCTGAATTCCGAAGAAAATTAGCTAGGATAAAATGTGATGGAGGCATCTTACAGTAAGACGCTTTTTATATTTGTTTGGTTTTTGTTATCAAGTTGATATTTCGTTGACTGATTGTTATAATCGACAAATTAAACAGTGTTAATATATCTCAAGTACTCATTCCCGGAAAAGCAATTGCTAATCTGGCAACTGTGTCTACAAAAGAGAAAGAGATGAAGCAACTGACGCTAACACAATGTTGCCAAGTTGAAAATACCTCATTTCCCGCATAACTTCACTGTTATCATTTTTTAATATTATCGACAAGAAAGCAGTGATGCTTGTACTAGAAATAGAGAAATTTATTATTGATTGATTCAGAATTCGTTTCTTTCCCTATGGTAGGAAGGTATAGAAGTAGGTACATATAGGTGAGTACCTAAACTTGAAATATACTGGAAGGGATTTGAAACTTAATGTCATAAATATCTGCACTGTTTTTTGATACAAAATGAAATTTCATTTACCATTTTGAATAATCCACCAACATAAATCAACCATCTAACTTATTATGCAATGCGATTTTTCAGTACCACGAATTTTCAGGTGAGTAGTATTAGTTGAGTTATCTATCAGCATCTGTATTATTTGCTGAAATGAAAAAATCGAGAAATGAACTACGACTAATTATACCTTTCTGTCCAAATTGGCAACACTGTCAAGTCCATTGTGCATTTTATTGACATCCATGAGGAGGTGAGAGTATTACCAATCCAAATTGCTCGAGCACTGGCGTCACACTTTTCGCGTCCATGTCTGATAGTTTGAATTCGCTCATTCAGTTTGGCGTTTTCAATATTTTTTATGAATTGATATTTTAAGGTATTCCAGAGTCATTTATTCCGAGATCTGTTATCTCTAGACATGACTAGAAAAGCCCATTCATATTAGAATATTGTGATGAATCACCTCCTGACATTTGTGAAAGAACTTTTGAATCACCCTGTATTCACACGAAACACAAAATGTCTTTAGTTAAGTTTAGTCTAGTGTTTATTGATCCATTAAGGTGAGCTCAAAAAAGCAATTGGATGAGTCAGTAAATAAAAAATACAGTATGAAATACAAATATATAACAAACGCTTGAGTATTGATGAAAACAATAAAAAATACAAATCATTTCACTAATTTAGATGAAAAAAGAACTCATCCATCGATTTTATAGGGGCTTATTTCAAAAAGTAATTGTTTTATTTCATGTTCGAAAACTTGTTCATTTGTGATGTTCTTAAAAAACTCCGGGAGTGCATTATACCGGGTGTCCCAGTATACCTGTTCCAATGAATTATCTCAGCCATTTCGAAAAATAAAAATTCAAAAATTTCATGATCTTGGGGATCGTGTAAGGAAGCTTCAACTGAGAAAAACAGAAATTGAAAGTCACTTCCGGTTTGACGGAAGTGAATTTAACTTTTTTATTTCAAATAGTACTCTGTATATTTTTTGCAATTTTTGGTTTCTACTCAAAATTACCGTTCCAACGATGTATCACACTTCATATTTTATATTTGATTTGATGGAGAACACGACAATTTCAAATTGAACGAATTGTAGTAGGCTACGATAATTTTGTAATCTTGATTTTGACTTCAATAATAATTTTAAATTATTAGAATTGTAGTAGATCATTTTTTTCAAATTTTCATCTTTCGAAATGGCTGAGATAATCTATTGGAACAGGTATACTGGGACACCCGGTATAGTCTCAGCCCCAAAAACTCGAACGAGTTTAATCGCAGAGATAAACGTGTCTTGGGTAAGTGAAAATCATTTTTGATACGGGTATTATGTTCGAAATCTTCCTTATTTTTATGAATGTACAACAAAACTTCCAGAATGTAGAGACCTGAAAGGGGCAAAATATTCAATTTTTCAAATAATGTTCTGCACGATGCTGTTTGTGATGCGTTTGCAATTGTTCTAATGATTCTCTTTTGTGTCACAAAAACACTGTGTGTAGGTGGAGAATTACCCCAAACAATTAGCCCACAGTTAATTCTCGATTGAATCGGTCCATGGTAATATAAAAGAAGACCAGAGTTGTCCAAAATTCGTTTAAGGTTTCTTAGCAGGTAACACTGCTTATTAGGTAATTTACAAAGATTTTAGCAGTGCTGGCGGAAGTTGAGGTTGCTATCTAGAAAAAGCACTAGAAATTTCACACTTTCACCTCTTTCTATCTCAACACCGGATATTTCGATATTAATGTCTACCGCGTTAGTATTTTGGGTGGTATGAAAAGCTACTGCTTTCGTTTTATGAGCATTCAAAAATAACGAGTTTTCACTGAACCAATTTTGCTAGCTGACAAGATCGAAATTGATATTTTGTTGCGGTTCATTCTAATCATTTGATTTAAATAGGAGAGAAGAATCATCAGCATACAAACAAGTGAATGACTTTGGTAAAACAGATGGCAGCTCATTGACATAGAGAATAAAGAGGATCGGTCCTAAAACTGATCCTTGGGGTATACTCATGTCATTGATTAACTGTTCAGAGAAAAAAGTTTCGTTATAATGTTCACTCGAGTATTATATTTTGACAGTCTGGGTGCGATTTGATTTATATCTTCATTCAATTGATCATTTACGTGTATGCAGCTAATACAAAAATCTTCACCTGTCGTAATATTGTCTGCGGACAGTCTTATTGAGTAATGAATAAAGATTTACGCAGTGTTGGCGGAAGTTGAGGTTGCTATCTAGAAAAAGCCCTAGAAATTTCACACTTTCACCTCTTTCTATCTCAACACCGGATATTTCGTTATCAATGTTTACCGCGTTAGTATTTTGAGTGGTATGAAAAGCTACTGCTTCCGTTTTATGAGCATTCAAAAATAATGAGTTTTCACTGGACCAATTTTGCAACCTGACAAGATCAGAATTGATATTTTGCTGCAGTTCAATCAAATCTTTTGATTTAAATAGGAGAGAAGAGTCATCAGCATACAAACAAGTGAATGACTTTGGCAAAACAGATGGCAGCTCATTGACATAGAGAATAAAGAGGATCGGTCCTAAAACTGATCCTTGGGGTACACCCATGTCATTGATAAACTGTTCAGAAAAGAAAGTTTAGTTATAATTTTCACTCAAATATTGTATTTTGACAGTATAGTTGCGATTTGATTTATGTTTTCATTCAATTGATCAGTTACGTGTATGCAGGTAATACAAAAAATCTTCACCTGTCGTAATACTGTCTGCGGACGGTGGTTTTTCTCTCTGGTATTTTTCTGGTCAACCGGTTGAATGTTTTGCTTGGTTTTAACGGCTTGGGTTTCATCTTTTTGGGCTTCTTCGGCGGTGGGACATCCTTGGGCGGTTTGTGCAGGAAGATCTTGCTGGGTTTGTTGACCAAGTTCTTGAATGGGACTTCTTTTGGAAGTACCTGGAAGAATGGACAAAAGTACAAATGGGTCAATTCCAAAATTGGGGTGTCTGGAAATTATGCGCAAAAAATCAAGGGGGTGATTCTACATGATAAAATATGGAATGCATATTATATGTACGTGGGTCCGGAAATGCATAGTTTTCAACAACCAGTGTGAAAAACAAAAAAAAATCGGTTTTATTGAATATCTCAAATGCCCTTCCACCGATTTTCTTTATGTTTGACAATTATAATTTTTGTCACGTGGGGGTGATATAGCCATAATTCAATTGCAATTATGAAATCCAGTGTGCGCCACTGATTTTTTTTAAATTCTGTATTTTCATAACCTATTAACCAACTAAGAATACAACGATCTGGTGTCTTGAATTGTTTTGATATTTTGCTTCAGTTCCATGGAAAAATTAAATACCAATTTTTGCATAAATTTGTACCTAAAACTTCCTCCAGAAACTGGGCTGAAGATAAATGAGGGATACATGTCCATAGACATAGAATAAGAATGAAGATTAATTTTCTTCAGATATCTCATGATACATGTTCAACATACTCTACACTTTGTATATTGAGAACTATGTATTTTCGGTCCAGGAAGGAGTAGTCTGTTTTTGAAGGAATGTTTTGCACAAATTTATATACTAAATTAGTATTCATTTTTTTTCACGGAAACGAAGCAAAATATCGAAACAACTCAGGGACCAAAATGTTGTATTTTTAGTTGGTCAATAGGATATTTATTTATTTATTTATTGATACAAAATCTGAAAAAATAATATTCGCTAGGGTGCCCCTGGGACGCCACTGGATTTCTCAATTCCAATTTAATTATAGGTAAATCAGCTTTTCATGACAACGAATATTATTGCCAAATTTCAAGAGAATCGGTTGAAGGATATTTGACATAATCATAAAAAAACGATTATTTTTTTAACGTTCAACACAATGTATCTTGAAAACTATGCATTTCCGGACCCACGGGTATATAAAATAAATGGTATGTTTTCTCATGCAGAATCACCCCCATGATTTTTTGTGCACAATTTCCGGACACCGTGTATACAAAGAATACATTTTTGTAGAAAAACAATATTTTGGAAGATGTTGAGCCCAATCCAAGCGTATTCTTTCGACGAGATCAGAAGCACTGGGAATATCAATGACTTGATTGATATTTTTATCGATATATCGATATTTTTTCCCAGACCTATTTTGTATCTTTTATTCAAAACATTTCAAAATAGCTATTTGTCTATTTAGAGCGCAAAGTGATAGATTGCCGCTCGACAAAGAAAGTTAATCTTTGGAGAGCGGCAATAACACTTTGTGCTCGAAATACACACAAGATTTATTCTAAATACTAACGCAGCTTTTGGAAATAACTGCCCTGAAAGTATGAGCGATTGAAATAGTTGAAAAAGTTCTTATCCATATTATCCCATATGTCCAAAGGAAACAGAAAAGAAAAATTGAAATAAATGACAAGCCAGAAAAAAATGTCGGGCCTACCGAGAATTGAAACTGGACCACCAGCGTGGCAACCTGAGCTTCAGACCTCTGAGCCATAGTACGAAAAACTAAGCAATCAAATTGAACATTACTCATTGATGCAATAAAATAAAGATACACTGTCTTTCTGATGACAACAAAGAGTTTAAATATAAAGTATAATTCATCGTTTTCAACAGATATGCTTCATCGGGAGCTTCTTATAGAAATTTGTTGGTATATATCTTCAGCGGTGAATGTTTTGGATTTTTCTCGCTTTATAACCAATAGATGGTTTCTTGAGAAATGCGATAAGTTTCAGATACTTATTGATTCCGATATTATTTTTAACATTCAAGCATGTATACGTACCATCGAATATATAGACCAATGAGTTGATGACTTCAAAGTCTTTGATTTTTTACCAAAATAAGCCAGTAAAACGTTTTATGAAATACATATTCACCATCTCGGAATGGCACCAATTCATGAATGTATCATATTGTAATTCATATTTCTTTCTTGATTTCTCCGGTAAGAGATTCAAACTCTTGCGCTTTCTGCTATATCAGGAGGTGTGTTTGATGATTCACTGTCACTATTTTTCATCATGAAAGAATTGGGGGTTTTCAAGAATAGAATAGTTTTTTCAATATTTCCGCTCATGAGCGCAAATGCTGTCAAAGAATGACATTTCTGGGAAAACGTCAACTTTGTGTTGGAATTTGAAAGCGTCAAAGGCTACTTTGTTAAGCGGTTGTAGAAAAATAAATTTAATAGGAAACTATGCCATATATGCAGATGACACAGTACTTTTATTTGAAAACAAAAACCCTGTAATTTTAGAAAACAACATAAATGAGGATTTAAAGAAAATGGAAGAATGGCTCAAGACCCAATATATAATTTTCCATCAAAGAAATGAACAAAATATTGATTTGAATATTAGAATGAATAATGGAAGATTGGAACAAACTGCCTATACCAAATACCTTGGTATTTGGATTGATGAAAAGTTAACATGGGACAAGCATATTGGCATGCTTAAAGAAAATGGTTCATGTTCCAAGAATAATTTCAACAAAATATCTGTACTATACAAAAAAGCATTAAAAGTACTGTATCGTCTTCCATATGACACCCCATCATATCAACTTTATGAAGAAACGAATACATTTTCTTTGGAAGTGCACTATCTGATAAATACTCTCAAAATTTCTTTTGATATTATCAACAAACACCTCAAATCTAACTTCATATTGGTGAGGAATTCTCAAATCCATGAACATCATACTAGACAATATGACTTGTTTCATCTTGATGCTGCTAATTCTACACTTGGTCAAAAAAAGTTCACTCACGGAGCTATCTCAAAATTCAATAAATTACCTGATGAAAATGAAAGTCAAGAAACATATCCTCTTGCAGAGAGAAAATCAAACCTGAGTGAATGATTTCTCATTCACTAATTTATTTCATCATGTCATAATGTACTTTTCATGACCTTTTTGTTTTATTATTATTATTATTAATATTATTATTTTATTCTGTTGTTTATTTCAATAACTATAATTTAATTTGATAACGCATGAATAATCTCATACCAGATATGAATCTGTCTGATTATTCATGTTATTCCATTGTGAAAGTTAATGATTATATTTATATTTATATGAGATGCAATGTAATGTTTATAGCAAAGAATGAAATGAAATAAATAAACTTCTGATGTATGTGAATACTTTTTTTATCGCTTGGAGCGCACGAAAGGAAATCTCTATAATGTTCAAAGAACATCGTGCGTTCCTAGGGAGGATAGGGACAGGAGGTAGGTATTGGGATTTTTTTTGAACTTCTGGAGATTATATGTTGTTGGGAATACTTCCTCAGGCAATGCATTCCAGAGCCTAGCCGTTTTATGGATGAAGGAGTTTTGATAAAGTGCTGTTCGACATCTTTCGAAGTTGACTACGAAAAGGTGTTCTGACTGGGCTAGTCTAGTTTGTCTAACTGGTATTGCTAGTGAAGGGATGATAGCAGAGATTTCCGAAGAACATTTCTCGTGGAAGTATCTATAGAAAAGTGAAAGATCGCACCTTTCTACGGTGTTCCAATGATGTCAAGGAATGAGTGAGTGTGGCGTCACCCACCAGGCGAATGGCTTCTCTGGATGGCATCTAAGAGTATCAGCGTATGTTTTGGTGCTGAACCCCATATGTGGGAACAGTATTCTAGAACAGGCCGTATCTGCGCTTTGTAGATCACGATAAGCTGTTGAGGTGTAAAGTAGCTTTTCGCACGGAACAAGAATCCGAGTTTTTGTGAAGCAGCTTTTGCGATGGATCTGACATGATTATCCCATGAAAGAGTGTTGCTGATGGATATACCGAGCATAGATATGGTGGGCTTGGTGGAGATGGTGGTGCCAGACATTACAATGTCGGGCATACTGAGTTCCGCCTTACTAGAGGAAATACAGGCTTGAGTTTTGGTGGCGTTGAATTCAACTAGGTTGTTGGTTCCCCAGGCTGTGATTTCAGCAAGGTCTTCATTGACAGCATTGACCTGCCAGCGCCGTGAGTTCTCTCCTATGATGAAACTACATTAATCTTTTTTGCTCACCTTATTCATTCTTTCCTTCTTCAAGCCCATCGAGGCACTATCGATACTGGGCACTTTGGACGCCCAAAACCAGTTTCGCTTCATGTGCGACCAAAGGGCCGAATCCAAACAGGCTGCGCCTTTTTTGTCGCCCGGTATGTCTCCATTATCGTTCCTGGATTGAAAAATCCAATACAATGACTATTGCCTGTATAGTTTAGTAATTTGGGATTGGGATCGGCATGTTAATTCGACCGTCAAAGACATTGACTGTATTACATAATAGTACATTATATGCGAGTAGAATATTATACTTTGTCCACGACTACTATTGTCTTTGATAAATAAATTTATTTTTAGCGAGTAGCATAATTAACCTGAGTTAATAATATCTCATTATATGCGAGTAGAATACTGTACTATGTCCGCGACTACTATTGTCTTTGATATATCAATCTATTTTCAACAACTGTTTTATCATAACTCATTTGACATTAAGGAAACTAAAAATTGTAGATACCTGTTATAACCATTATTTGTCCACACCAGTGAATAATAGCGGTGAATATCCATTATTCACTGGTTTTTCTCTCGTTATCTACCATTTTCGTTCATTTTATGAACTAGTGTCGTAATGACTTTGAGTTTCTCTCTCTCTTTGTGACCATTGCATTCCATTATTCCAAATTTTTGGGATTTTCTCTCCTCGTTTCATTGCATTCCACTTTGAGTATGTGGCTTTTTTCTAGTTCATTATTCACTGGTCTGAAGTTCTTTTATACGTTATATCTCATACCCTAGGACCTCCAGACCAGTGAATGATGGCTATTCATTGCTATTATTCACTGGTGTGAAAAATGGCTACCGTTTCGCTCGAGGAAGTTAATGTATTATGAATATTTCATACAACAGTCGTGGATACGTCCATGTGGATAAAGTTCCTTATATGTTATATCGCGTAACCTAGGAACTCTTGACCAGTGAATTATGATTATTCACTGGTGTGAAAAATGACTACCGTTTTGCTTGGGGAAGTACATGTATTATGTATATTTCATACATCAGTCGTGAATAAAAATATTTCAACCACAGATTCTAGTCTATATTTCAGATTTTTCGGGATTTTCTCTCCTCGTTTCTATAAAATAAAAATATGAGTATTATTTTAATATACTGAGACGTGTCCAAACTGATAGGTACCTGACGAATTTGCGAGGGAAGTATTTTCCATTTTTATGTTGAAAACGGGAGCAAATTCGTTCCCGGAACGTCCAAAAATAAGTGGAAATTTGATATCTAATATACAGAGTGACCCATTTGAAATGGGGCCAACCTCATAAGTTTTTTATTTATGGAGCAATTTTCACGATTTCTTTTGAAATGTAGGGGAAGAAAAGTTGTATTTTGGAGCTAAGCAGTGTCCATGTTTTTTTTTAAACCAAGGCCTACTAGATCACATTCAGAGGCTGAAAAATTCAGAATCCATATTCAGAAAAAATCCGCGTACACCACTGGAATAGGCGAACTCTGAAATAAATTTGTACCAAGTTTCATAAAAAAATATTCAATATCAACGAATTTACAGCGTGTCTCATTTCAAACGCCCCCCCCCTCTATATCTCAGCTAATAGACGTGCGATCTTTACCAAATTAGGACCGGTATGAAGAGCCATCATTATGATAAGTTTTTCAGAGACGAACATCCTGTTCGACAGTGCCGTGCTTTTTTATTGAAATGGAAAGGGGTCGACTTTTATTATATTATTTGCAAGAAAAATAACTATTATTGTTTCTCATGCATTTCAACTTAACAGATTTTTCTTTCAAGTTTTTGTTCCCACGAAAAGGAATATCCTGTAATGTTCAGAGAACATCGTGAGAGCCAAGGGAAATAAGGTAGGAATTGGTGTTCTTGAATTTCTGGAGGTAATATGCCTTGGGGAACACCTCCCTTGGCGATGTGTTCCAGAGCCTCTCTGTTCGTTGGATAAACGAGTCTTTGGAAAGAGATGTTCTGCCGGTCTTCAAAGTTACCACGAAGGAGTGCGAAGCCTCAACTCGACGGGTTAATCTCGCGGGAACTGCCAAGGGAGGAACAATTGTTGATATTTCAGAAGAGCATCGTCCATAAAAATATCTATAAAATAGAGCCAGAACGCCAACGTTTCTACAGTGTTCCAGAGAAGTGAGTGAGTTTGTGAGCGAGGCATCACCCACCAGACGAATTGGCCTTTTTTGGACAGAATCCAACAGTTTCAGGGTATGTTTGGGTGCTGCACTCCAAATATGGAAACAGTAATCCAGGACAGGTCGGATCTGTGCCTTATAGATCATATGCAGCTGACTGGGAGTGAAATAGCTCCTGGCCCGAAACAGAAAACCAAGTTTTTGGGATGCACTTTAAGCAATTGATCTCACGTGATTTCCCCAAGGAAGGTTATTGCTGATAGTAATACCAAGCATCGAAATGGATGTCTTCAAAGGTATGGTTACTCCTGACAAGCTTATGTTGGGCACAGTGAGATCGACTTTTTTAGCGAAAATACATGCTTGTGCTTTGTTTGCATTGAAATCTACCAAGTTATTGGATCCCCATTCGAGAACTGCTCCATTTTTTCATTTACAGCCTCGGAAACATAATGAATTCAAATTGAATGCAAATCTTGGAAGTTCAATAAAAATCGTGATTTGAAAAAAAACTCACCATTTACGAGTAAATAATTATTACGTTCATAAAAATGCTGTTCAGATGTGCCTGTTTTTTCTTTAAACTCTTCATAGGAATATGAAAATGACTTAGGGGGTTTGAAACCATAAAGAGAAATTCCATGAGGCCAGTTTTTTTGTAAACAAATTCTTCATTTATTATTTCATAAAAATTGACCCAATTTCAATAAAAACGCACAGCACTGTCCAAAAAGATGTATATATCTGAAAAACTGTTCCTATTGATGGTCATTCATACCGGTCCCAATTTGGTGAAGATGGCAGGACTAATAGCTAAGATATAGAGGGGGACCGTTTCAAATGAAACTTGGTACATAATCTGTGGCACAGATCTATTTCTGAAGACACCGATTCCAGTGGTGTACGCGAATATTTTTTAAAAAATAATCGATAATAAGGATTCTGGATTTTTCAGCCTCTGAATGTGATCTAGTAAGCTTTGGTCTTTTTAAAAGAAATGGATGCCGCACGGCTAAAAAAAAAACACTTTTTCCTCTCTACTTTTCGTAAAACAATTCGTGAAAATCGCTTCATAAATAAAAAAACTGTGAGGGTGCCTGCTTTCAAATGGGTCACTCTATAAAATTCTCCTGCCCTTGTCACGGTGGTCACGCCAAACTCCTTCGAAACGGCGCGACCGATTCGTATGCAAACTTTTTTGCGTATTCGGTAGGTGTGAAAATCAATCAGAAGCTAACTTTCAAATTGAAAATTCAAGATGGCGGATCCAATATGGCGGACGAGTTTTGTAATCCGATTTTATTCAAAATTGGTATCTGGGGGTTTTCAGGGTCGGAAATTATGATTCCTTCATCAAAATTAAGAAATTCAAAATGGCGGATCCAATATGACAGACGAATGTTTTAATTATGGTCCGATACCATTCAAAATTGGTATCTGGGGATTTTCGGAGTCGAATATTACGATTCTTTCGTCAAAATTTGGAAATTCAAGACGGCGGATCGATGCAATGTGGCGGACGAGTTTCGTAATTATGATCGGATTCTATTCCGAACTCGTATCTGGGGGTTTTCGGGATCAGAGATCATGTAATTTTGTTAAAATTTGGAAATTGAAGATGGCGGATCCAATATGGCGAACGAGCTTTGTAATAAATAGTAGTTTGAAGAACTTTGGTGAAACACACTTTCATAAATAGCCAAACTGGAGGCCAAACCAAATAGAAATAGAAAATAGATAGTATTGTTCAGAAACTAAAGATTGTCAAACTGAAAAGGAGTAGAAAACTAGATGATAAAATTGTGTTGATATATATTATATAAAATATTTCCTAGGAATAAATGTAAGTTTAAAGCAAAACAACCTTTGCCGGATCGGCTATTGTAATGAATAGTAGTTTGAAAAACTAATGAAACACACTTTAATAGATAGCTAAACTAGAAAGGAATAAAAATAAATAGAATAGTTCGAAATATCAGGCAAGACGCTTTTATGGATTGCCAAACTGAAAAGAAAATAAAATAATAGAAGTGTGCCGAGAAATATGCAACAAAAAAAATATTTTTTTGGAAATAATGTTGACAAATGACAAAACAACGTTTGCCGAGTCAGCTAGTTTTTTAATAAGTATATATTTCTCTTCTCCGAACCTTCTTCAAAACAAAGTGTCATTGACAAGCGAATGAATTTTTCTTTTAGCCTCTCTTATAGAAAAGTTTTTAAACGCAGTGACATTTTCGAGCAAACCTCCTGGTTTGTCCTCACTACACGTATACAGTGCGTCCAAAATTCGATCCTTACCATTGGGATCTTGGTAAAAATGAGAGATAGAGAGTCGGTTAAATTACAAAAGTTTCAGCATATTCAATCTTGATTCAGAATCCGTTAAGAAATCTAGATTAGCTTGAGTCATTTTTGATTTATTCGAGAAAAACTGAAATTTTTTATTTTTGTTCTCGAATATCCCGAAAATTATTGATTGTATGATAAAACGACTTGGACATTCTAGTTGTTTTTAGTAATCTTTCAAATGATTCTGTCAGTTTTTGTTGAAAATATCGAATTTCTGAGATATGACCTCCAACTTTTTTTTTTCTTTTTTTTTTTCAAAAATCGACAGAACCATTCAGAAGATCACTAAAAAGTACCATCATAATGTCGAAGTCGTCTTTTCATACAATCACTAGTTTTCGAGATATCCGAGAAAAAAGAAAACACAAAATTTCAGTTTTTCTTGAATAACTCAGAAATGACTGAAGCTAGTCCAGATTTATCGACGGATTCTGAATCACGATTGAATTTGCTGATACTTTCATAATTTAACCCACTCTCTATCTCTCAAATTTGCCGAGATACCAATAGTGAGGATCGAATATGGGACACAAGGTATTAAATAGGTACTTAAATTTTTATTTTATAGGAATGAGGAGAAAATCCCAAAAAAATCTGGAATAATGAATAAACCATCTCCTTGATTAACCCACTGACAGTATTTCGCAGAATCTAGGAACAAAAATATTAAAAATGGTTGACATAAATATGTGGTCGGAAATGCCCCCCCAGGGGGTTATAGTCATCTGAAGGAGAACCCGAGATGATGGTTTTATGTGAATATTTTGGAAACCCCTCTGTAATAATAAAACAAATTTGTGTACATATGCCTAACCATTTTTATCCGATTTTGGCAATGTTAAGAAATTTCCGAAATCATTTTGTTCAGTGGCCTAGGAAATAGGTGGGGCTAGGAGCACTTTTTCTCCCAATTTTTTTTTACAAACGTCAAAAAATCACAAGGTTCGCGCATTGATGACAAATTGCGAAGTGACACTTTTTTCAGTTCTCTACGTTACCATGATACCTTGCCCAAAACAATACGCGAAGTAAAACAGTGTTATGTAAAATATATGAGATATTAATATTTCAACTTTATGGTCCTCGATCGAGCAAACTACCACGAAATCATTTATTTCTGAACGTTCAACAATAATTTTTTTTCATCACTTGGAGTGCACGAAAAGAAATTCTTATTATGTTCGTGGAACATCGTGCGTACCTAGGGAGGACAAGAGGAGGCCTTTTAAGCCAGTACAATACTATTTTTTTATATCAAGTTAAGCATATTTTTACTTTAGAACTATATTTTTTTACGTTCGTAGAAAAAATGTTGTTTGAAACTCCAGTGCGAAATACTTTTGGTCATCTCGACTATTTTCAGATCTCGATCACCAAAGTAGCATTTCGCGCTCTAGATACAAAAATAACTATTGTTTATGAAATTTACGGCCGTGTGATCAAGAAATATGAAAAGCTCAATATTTTTACTTAAAAATGGTACTCTTGTTCAGTTTCGAAATAATTAACTATGTTCGATTTCAAAATTCTGCTGCATAATGAAAATAGTGCTTTTGTCCTTAATAGGGTACCGAATTTCCCCAAAAATTACCATTCATTTCTGATTAAAAATATGGGGAGTGTAATGAAGAGAATAAAATGAAAAATAATATGTTAGGTACCCAATTTAGAAATAGTTAACTACGAAATAGCCACAATGCTCACAGTGGAATGAAATAGTAGAAATAGTTGTTTATTATACAAGGGAAAAAAGTTGTAGATTTCAGCTCCAGGTTAAAAAACCGTGAGCTACAATTCAATATTTTTCCCGTGTATAATCAGGGCCTACTGTATCTCACCGGGCCGTAGTCTATCCCCTCTCTCTCGACGCTGACGTCACACTAGTAGGTTGAGATTTCACATCAGTCCGTAATGATGCGTAGGTAATTGATAGGCTATAGCTCATTTACTATAAATTTTAGATGCACACTCAATCGAGACGAAATGATCCCCAACAAATTCCTCAACTTTTGGTGAAAAAATGAATCCTATAGGATGAATCAATACCGAGTTATGGCGTTGTAACGGAATTCCATTTTATTGAAAATCAGGACGTTGTACTACAGAATACTATTTTTTGCAAATTTGGAATTGGAATAAGATGAAACTAACTCAATATATCAAACTACGATAATGAATCAATTGAAAAGTGAAAAAATTGTAGAGTTACCTACAATGAGTCCGAAAGAAATTAAATATAAAGAGCGCGTAAAAAATGGGCCGTTATACCTACCTACCCAAATTTCGCTGTATTACGATTTCGCGGTATAATTCCTTGGACTGGTAAAGGGCGATATACTTTTTATTTTATTTCATTTCTAAATGGCGTATGGTTCAGACCAACTAATATTGGTGTCTGAAAAATTCGAAACAATATTTCTACAATGTAAGTCACAACATAAAGTTTTGGAGAATTTAGCAGAAATTAAAATCAATTCCCTTCTCAATTATTCCGAGAATCGATGTTGCAGTTGTGGGTCTTTTGATTTAATCAGCAGAACATTCTCTAAAACCATTTCAAATATTCCGTTGAACAATTATTGCGAAATAACAAAAAATTAAAAAAGAAAAATCACTAAACTTTCAAGATGAGATATAGTTCAGATTTCAATATTTAGTTTGTGATCAAGATGATGTATATATATTTTTTGTTATTAGTGTATTTCATTTTGTGATATCTATAATTTTTTTTTATTTTGTTATGTTGATCATTTATACAGTTTATTTTGGTTGGTTTTTCTGTGTGTATAAGGATTCAACGTTTTTTTTTGCTTATTTATTCATATATTGTTGTTCTGGGTATTTTGTTATTCAATTCGTTATATTCATTTTTATATCTCTCATTGTTGAGATACATATTTTTTCAATTATTTTTGTTAGGTTGTGTTCATATGAACTCCACATATTTTGTTCTTTTTAATTTTGATAGTTTCCAAATATATTCAAATCAAATTTTTTTCATGAATTTAACGTTATCATTCAAATATATACTCTTCAGCAGAAAATAATTGATACCGAATAGGCGTTTTTGTGTAATAACTCAAGTGATAGGATTTCGAACGTCATCAAAGTGCGTCCTGATCTTTAGAGATAAACGCTGCTAAAACCCTTCGAGATAAAGTGGATGTGTATTATACCGATTTGTAGGCAATCAAATTTCCTACAAAAAAGTCAGTGACAGCATATATCCACAGTTGATAGGATTAGCATGGGAGGCGTCCGAACTTTTTGAACTATTCTGTAATGAACACCTGAATCATCGTTCTACTTGAATTGAAATATCGGTTTGTTGTTGGCCCTTGGGAATTTCAAAAAAAAACTCAGTCAATCTAGATACTATGCGAAATCTTTTCATGGTTGAATCATTTCTGTTAATTGAATATTGGAATTTTGGTAGCTGTTTGAAAAAGGACAATTCTGAATGGCGTCAATTAATTTTGATATGCCATATTTCTGAAATTAATGATCGTAAATCAGTGAAATTTGATTCATCTTCTGGAAAATTCTTTTCTGTACATATTTGACCTCTTGATATTTTTCGCTAACTGTGACCGTTTTCCCGAGGTAAATCAATTAAACGGGAGAGACAATTTCCACTGCCTTTGTTGTAATTGGGATGGAAAATAATAAATTCAAAGGAACTTTTGACGTGTTTTAATGACTTCTTTAATATATCTTGTCACTATCCCAAAATCAACAACTCCGTATACATAGTGATGAGAACCAGAACACAATAATGAATGATATTCTCAACATCCTCCCCCTTTTGCAATTGAGGGATCAAAACGTGAAATTGCAAAATAATATCTACACCAAAAATTAAAAATCAACAATGAAAATCGAAACGTTTTGGTGTTTTAACTACGCGTCCGCTTCTCGTGACCACTGTCTTCTGTTCTTCATTCTGTTCTCCTTTCCGTTCGTCATCTTCTCCGGTGTCTTCATCTATCGTTCTCGATTCGCAATGTACATCTTTTTTCAAATCTTTTGTAGATACTAAGATTTTCCCATCTTCTCCTGCTGAAATCTCTAATGGATGCAATCTCTGAAATGGCCTAAGAATAATCCCTTGTTGAATCTTGACTCGAGCAACTCGTGCTATTCCGTCTCTACCAGGAATAACTTCCAAAATCCTTCCTAAGGGCCAGTTCAAACGTTTCGTATTGTCTGAAGAAACATAGACAATATCTCCTACTTTCAACGAATTTGCCATTTTGGGACCCATATTTACAAGTTCCGCTAGGTATTCCTTCCTAAACCGAGATCGCATATTATCTCTAATTCTTTGCAAGTATCTCCGTCTGTTGACTAGATGATGTCTATCAATTTTGTCTAGATCAGGTGTCTCATTGTTCGGCAGATCTTGAATGAATAATGACGGACTAAGTGGTTTGAGTTCATTTTGATCATCCGAAACGTATGTCAATGGTCGGTTGTTTATAATAGCCTCACAATCGCATAATATGGTTAGCATTTCCTCATAATTGATAGTGGCTTTACCCAAATTCCTTCGGAGGAGTTCTTTAACTACTCTGACCAATCTTTCCCACCATCCTCCCCACCAAGCAGCTGTGGGAGGATTGAACATCCATTTGATATTCCTTACCGTAGAATAATTTTGAATCTCATTCCAGTCGAGTTTCTTCAAAAGATTATTTGTTCCAACCATATTCGTACCATTATCTGAATATATGATGGATACTCTTCCTCGTCTGGCAATGAACCTCCTCAAAGCTGAAATGAAACTTTCCGTTGATAGGGTGTTAACAAGTTCTAGATGTATCGCTCGATATACTGCACATGTATACAGCACTATCCAAACCTTCTCACGATTTTTTAGAAATAACGGTCCAGCAAGATCAATACCAGTAACTTGAAAAGCTGCTGCCGTGTTGATTCTCTCTTTTGGAAGTGGTGCATATGGCGTTTCGATTGATTTGCTCGTGAATCTCATGCAAACAATACATTGAGCTATCACTCCTTTCACAGTTCTTCTTCCTCGCAGAATCCAGTACTTTTCCCTTAAAATGCACAGTAATGTTCGAACACCTGCATGACTATTCATATGATGTTGCTGAAAAATGAGTTTTTCAACTATTTTGTGTTTGGAAGGCAAAAGTATTGGAAATTTGAAATCATTGGGATAATCTCCAAAATCCAGTCTTGTTTTTACTCTCAAAATTCCTTGATCATCCTGAAATATCTGTAAATTTCTCATTTTTTCTAGGTCTTGTAAACTTTCTTTCTGAATAATACCGAAAAGTCTGATTTCCGCTCTCTTTATTTCATCATAACTCAGTTCAATAGTTTTTGTCATATCCTTTTTCACTAATCGATCGTGAAATCTCAACATCCAAGCAACCATCCTAATTATTTTTGTGTACTTGGAAAAATAATTGAGATTTATAGAGAAGTGCTCATTTTCACATGCTACGTTACAAACTGATACCTGTCTCCTTTCACTCTCCACTTCAGAAGGTATTTCGAATGTAGAATGTGGCCAATTCTTCTCTTCTCGTTTCAACCATTGTGGACCTTCCCACCATTTGTTTTCCATCAGAGCTTTACCAGTACAACCCCTAGAAGCAATATCAGCTGGGTTCAGATTGCCTGGTACATGATTCCATTGTTGCGTGGTAGTAAATTTGTTGACTTCTTTGACTCGATTCTCAACAAAAGTTTTCCAGGTGCCTTTTGTCTTGATCCACGTTAAGGCCACTGAAGAATCACTCCAAAAGGTAGAACGTAGATCACTGAATTCCTTGACTTTCTTGACACTTTCACATAATCTTACTCCTATAAGACAAGCCAATAATTCTAACCTGGGAATTGTTATATTCTTCGGAGCAATTCTCGATTTTGCCTGAATCAATTGTACCGAAACAATCCCGTTGATTTCTGTTCTCAAAAACACACATGCTGCGAAAGCTAATTTGCTTGAATCGCAGAAAATGTGCAGTGATGAATCCTTCAGATTGAGAATCTTTCCCATACTTATTGATCGGGGAACTGAACAATAATTGAGGAAATGAGTATCTCTCAGCCAACTCTCGAATTTTTTAACTATAAGTTCAGGTAATTCACCATCCCATCCAACTTTTATTGACCACGTATCTTGGAGTAATAATTTCGGAATGAGAGTGAATGGACAAGTGAATCCTATCGGATCAAAGATTTTTTGTGCTGCAGAAAGTAAACCACGTCTTGTACTTGGAGGTTTCTGTAGCTCACTCAGTGCATTCGAATCGCAAAAAATTACATCCTCCTTGAAATTCCAAATCATACCTAACACTGATGAATGAATTTCTTCGGAACAATTATTTGAACTATACACCCATTCTCTCAGATTGAATTTTCCATAAGCCATCAATTCTTTGGATTCTTCAATAAATGTATTCAATTCTTTTTGGGTGTTAACACTGGTGACACAATTGTCTACGTAAAATGAATCCATCAATTTCCCAGCTGTCTTTCGGAATTTTTCTGGGGCATGTGATAAATGATAATTTATAGTGGCAGCTAGCAAAAATGGACTCGGTTTCACTCCGAAAACCACCCGACAATGTCTGTATATTTTTATTTCTTTTCGCATATAATCAGACCACCAAAAAAATCTCAGAAAGTTCCTATCATTTGGTGAAATACTTATTTGTAAGAAAGCCTTTTCAATATCCGCTGTGATACCAAAGATTCCTATTCTGAACCTCATTAATAACAATGGAATCAGTTCGATTAGGTTAGGCCCTGTTTGCAAGCAATTATTCAAGAAATTACCATTATCATCTTTAGCTGACGCATCAAACACGGGTCTAACCTTTGTAGTTTTACTTGATTCTTTGATCACAGCATGATGGGGTAAATAATGTGGAACATTCTCACCAATGTCACCTCCTTCTCCGACTTGTTCTATAATACCAATTCCCTCCCATTCGACCAGTACCTTCTCGTATTCTTCAAATTTATTCATTGCGAGCAGTTTCTTTGTGGTACTTTGAAGCCGTGCTTGAGCCAAATTTTCATTGCTAGAGAGTTTTGAATGTCCTTCTATCCATGGTAGTTGAATTTCGTATCTTCCTTCCTCATTGATTTCGATTGTGTCGTTGAACTGCCTGATGGTATCCTCCTCTACAGAGTCCTTTGATTTCACTTCAGCTGGATCTTTGATTCCTAAAATATCTAAACTCCATAAATCTGCCAAAGTACAATTTGTTACACCAGAAAAAGTTGTTCCATTCGAATTATTGTTCAATTGCCCCATTACAGTCCACCCAAAGTAAGTTTCTACGGCGACTAGTGTATCATCAAAATTTTCGATATTTCCAGTAAGTAGTTTCCCAAAAATATCAGCTCCTAACAATAACTCGATTTCGCTTGGTGCATCTTCTATATAGATTTCATTCAAAATTATATTTTTCTTTTCCAAATCCTTTATATACGCCAAATTCTTTAATCGAGGAAGAGTATGGCAAATTTTGTTTTGTTCTAGGACTTGTAATTCAATTTCGAAATTTTTGTTCATATTTTGAATAACAATATCGTAAACTCCGTGTGCTTGAGGTGCTGTTTGCATACCACCAAAAACACCCTGTACGATAGTTTGATCACTCTTTTTGACAAATCCTAAATCTTTGACACATTGTGACAGTATATATGAGTTTTGTGAAGCAGAATCTAATAATGCTCTGACAATCTTCTCTTTACCATTGTTCACGAGTCTAACGAGAATGGTTTGTGATAGAGTATCATTATGAAGATTGGTTGTCAATACATTATCGATTCTGTTTTCGCTAATAATTTCTCGCGAACTACTCTCTTTCTTTTCATCAGGTAAGTCTGCGCACATGACAGGATAATGTTTCCTTTCGCAAATCAAACACTTCATTATAGCTCTACAATTTCTACTAGTATGATTGATTTTTAAGCAAGAAAAACAAGCCCTTTTACTCGTTACCTTTGCTCTCCTTTCTTCCAAAGTGAGAGCCTGTGCTTTCAAACAATCTTGGCTCAAATGTGATTTATCGCAAAATATACACATTGGAATATTCTTACCCCCACTGACTGTATTAATGTTTACTTCTCTCACTGGCTGAATAAAGTGCAGATGCTGTATACAATTCAGGATCTTCTTGCTTTTGCTGTTTTCCTCTGGAAATGCTTATGTTTCTGTTTTGTATATTTTCTGCCTTGAAACTAGTCTGTGCGAGGTTGATTCTTTCTTCCGATTCTACTTCTCTTCTCATAAAATCTAACAACAATGATAAAAGATTAGTATTTTTTATATTTCCTCCGCTTGCTTCACCCGCTGCTTGTGCTTCACTCTCAGAAGTTCATCTGGCAAAGCAGACTCAACTAGAGGAAAAAGCATTGCTGCGTATTTATCACTGGTCACCCCCAGCGATTCTAAGGCTCTTAGTTGTGTTTCTATTTTATCATATAAACTACTCAAAGTCATACTCATCTTTGTTTTGGTTGCCTGCTTCAGTACCAAATCCAATAGTTCCCGTACATACACCTCGATTAGGAATTCATCCCTAGCGAAACGTAACTTCATTTGGTCCATGGCTTTTAAATAGTTGGATCCGGAGGGTGGAAAGCTCTCAATCAAGTCTCTGGCCACAGTACCTTCTTTAGTTGCTTGTAGTAAATACTGAAACTTGTCCTCCATCTCAATTTCTTCATCTTCGTGGATCTTTTTGAACTGGCCCCAGAATCCTATCCAATTTCTCACGTTGCCATCAAATTTCTTCACTTCAAGTTTCGGTAGTTTGAAATTCCTCTTCTTGTTCTTGTCTCCAGTGGAACTCTGCGAATGGGTCATCTGATCTTCTTTCTTCTCGTTCAGGAATACCTCATATCTTGATTTGAATTTGATAATTTCTTCCCGGTACATTTCCACTTCATCAAATTCTCTTTCTAATTCTTCTTCACATGTATCAGATAAAAATAAACTTTCTCGTATATGTTCATCCAATGAAAACAGTCTCTCGCTTTTGTCCTCCAACTGTCTTATCAAAGCTAGCACTTGTTCTTCGCTCACTGACTTGTCTGTAAGTGCTAGGTTCAATTCTCCACTCGTTTTGTTGAAGAGTCTTCGTAGCTGCTCCCTTTCTTTCTTTAGGTTTTCCATCACCGATTAGTCCTGTCACGGTCGCCACAAATGTTGTAATTGGGATGGAAAATAATAAATTCAAAGGAACTTTTGACGTGTTTTAATGACTTCTTTAATATATCTTGTCACTATCCCAAAATCAACAACTCCGTATACATAGTGATGAGAACCAGAACACAATAATGAATGATATTCTCAACAGCCTTGATTTTGTCCCTACTAGTGTGACGTCACGAAGGCGATGCTCCGGCCCGGTAAGATAGAGTAGGCCCTGGTATAATACACTTTTTTTGTGACAGAAGGAAGGACGAATCAATATTGAGAAGATATTACATTATTTTGAAATCTGAAAATTATCGACGTTCAATTTCAAGTTTTTAACAGTAGGGACACCTGCGTTATAGGCACGTTATGATTCTTTTGAAGTAATCAAATATCTGATGTCACTTCTGTCAGTCTAATTATGTGATTTGATTTCAAAAAATTGCGAAATTAGTGGTTGTTTAGTAATAAACGTAACCGCGAAGTCGAATGGAAGATAAAAGGACTTGCAGTTCTTTCTCAGAGACGGTATTGCTGACTCATTTTTCGGAACTATAGCACAACAAAAGAGATCAAGAGCGTATATATATACAGGGTGTTTCAAAAAAACCTAACCCCCTTGCTAGGGTAGGTAGAACATTGCAAAATATGTTGGGTTTGCTCGGTAAAAAAATGTCGTAACGCCATCCGTTTTCAAGATACAAGGTGTTGAAACAATATTTTTTTTACACATTTTTCACGATTATGTTGAAACTACTGGCAACATTGTGATGAAATTTTTTATGGATGTTTCTTGGAATCTGACACATCACATGCATTTGTTTTTATATCTGATTCTAATAGAGGGCGCTAGTTACACGGTTCGTACCGAGTAGTTTTGAACATAACTTTGTTGAGGTTTGATTTTTCGATCCAAATTTGATGTGAATTTGAACATCTTACAATTTCACACCAAAAGGGTACTCGTGGTAAAACTCGATACTGTGTTCCGTTTTCGGGATATTTAGATTTGAAAATGATGAAGTGGTAACAGTTGCTGGTATAAAAGCTATGTATTAGAGTGAGTATAATGAAAAATTATCACCTATTTATTGAAAACCGAAAACAACAATACATTTCTGATGCAAAACTCATTGATTTAACAATGAATCACAAGAATAATATCGAAACAGATTGGACTAAGAACATGGATTACACAGTTTTGTTGTATCTTGAGCAGGAAGTCTATGCCACATAGGTAAATCCACGTCAAGAGTTGTGAGACATAATTGAACATCACTTAAATGACCTAACAGCTGATCCTCAACTGTTCAGAAGACTAATCCATTCTTAAAAAAAGAATATAGAATCGTGTATTCCTCGAAACGTAGGATATTTTGAACACTTACTCAAACTGATTCAATATTTCATGTTTCTAGTCAAATATCTCTTAATTTTTTAATCATGCTTCTTTGTTCCATCAATAATTTCAGCACAAGAATAATTTCATTGTTTCTGAACCTGAATAAATAGGTAATTGAACTCAATAAAATTCATTTTATACCAGCATCAGCTATTACTCCATTATTTTCAAATCTAAATAATCCGAAAACGGAACATAGTATCGAGTTTCACCAAGAGTACCTTTTTGGTGTAAAATTGAATGATGTTCAAGTTCAAATTATATTTGGATTGACAAATCTAACCTCAAAAAAGTTATGTTCAAAACTACTCGGTACGAACCGTGTAACTAGCGCCCTCTATGAGAGTCAGATATGAAAACAAATTCATGCGATGTGTCAGATTTCAAGAAACATCCATACAAAATTTCATTACAATGGTGCCAGTAGTTTCGGAATAATCGTGAAAAATGTGTAAAAAATAATTTTTTCAACACCTTGTATCATGAAAACGGATGCCGTTACGACATTTTTTCAATGAGCAAACCCAACTTATTTTGCAATGTTCTACCTACCCTAACAAGGAGATCAGGTTTTTTTGAAACACCCTGTATATGTGATATATATCCGGGAAACAAGTACTCACTTTTTCCCACGGGAAAAAAGTAATTTATGAAAAGTGACATTCTATAACCTACCAACAGAGATGAAATGCCAAACATTTTTCCCGTCACAGAAAAAAAGTAGGTACTATTCTTATTACCTTTTTCCCTCGCCCTTGATCAAAATTTCAGAAAACACTCAATATATCCAAATTGGACATAACAAGTTAGGTAGAAGTATAAAAATTGGTTATTTTATGGAATGAAAATGTCATCACCAATTATGGAACATTTTACTTTACGCAACTGGTTACGTGAAGTAACATTTCAAAACTTCTGTCAACAAGTTTCAAATTACATGTCAAAATTAGAAAAAAATACTTACGCTATTGCCTCCTCACAAGTCCTGGATTTCATAGCTCTTTCCAGTTCAGGTTTAGCAGAAATCTCGGTCAATACTACCACCTGTCCTTCTTTCCTGGCGTTCAGTTTTGTATTCATACCTTAATTGAAAAATACCAATTATTTAGAAGTAATGCACACTGGTGTGAGACGATTGCCAGTTAAGCTAAGGACCATTTTATGCAGAATCGGCGGAATATATTCTTATTCTTATATGGTATGTATGAAACTCATTTGAATCCTTTATTATGTATTCAAAAATATGTTTCGAAAATAATATTCCGTAAATCATCTGATTATCCATCAGCATCATTATTTTTAGAGATTAATATATTGAATGTTAGGCAATTATTCTACAGTGTGTCCACCTTAAGGACTTACCACCCCTGTAAAATTGTTATTATCTGACAGATTTCAAAAAACTTCTTTTTGTTGGATAATCGTGGCAAACTGCGACCAACTTTATTGACCCATATTTGAGAAAGCACTATTAGGGATTTTTTTTCACAAAAAACAATGATGGATTCTGAATCACGATCACTTGATGATGATGACACAGGGTGTCCGAAAAAACGAATTATGTTTCTTTTCAATAGGTGATCAGAAAATGAAGTATTGTGGTATTTTTGAGAAGAATTGATGACACATTATTATTGAGGATCACTTTGAACATATCTGTACCGATTTTCATCATTCAAAAATACGATGTGAATGAGAAAACAATTAAAAAGAAAAAGTAGGCAATATTTTTTCATCAACTCAAAAAAATATTAATTTGATTGTTCGAACACCCTGTGTTTAATGATGATGAAAATCGGTACAGGTATGTTCCAAGTGATCCTGATTCATTTTTTTATTTTGAGTGAAGAATTATCAGGATGAAAAATATTGCTTACCTACCTATCCTTTTTAATTTTTTTCTCAGGCACATTCAAATGACGAAGATTGGTACAGGTATATTTGAAATAATCCTCAATGATAATTTGTGATTATTTCTTTCTAGAAAAACCACAGAACTACATTTGCTGATCACCAATTTGAAGAAAATGATTATTCGTTTTTTCGGACACCCTGTGTTTTATGATGATGAAAATCGGTACACGTATATTTCAAGTGGTACTGATTCAGAATCCATCATCAAGTTTCGTGGGAAAAATTCCTAATAGTACTTTCTGGCATATGGGTCATTGAAATTTGTCGCAGTTGGCCACGATAACAGTCCAAGAATTAGATCACTCTCTCGTTGGATGAGCATTTCAAATACCTATGCAACAAAAAAAGGTTTTTTGAAATTGGTCGGATAATAACGATTTTACAGGGGTGGTAAGTCCTTAAGGTGGACACACTGTATAAGGCGTCAATAATCTTTATCAAAAAGAATCCGGCAATAATTGATAAAATCAATCATATTTATGGTGAAAGAAACAAAATCAACAATGTACGACTTGAAAAACATATGCTTAGAATTCAAGAAAATCATTCTAGTTTTATTGGATCCAACATTTATAATAAATTACCATCAAAATTAAAACGTCTAAATATCATAACTTTAAAAAAAGTAGTTAAAAGTTAACTTATAGAAAATGCGAAAAAATCGATGATCTTTCTAAATCAACTCTATTTTTATTCATTTTAATGTATCCTCATTATTGTATGAATTGTTTATTTGTTTTCAGTTCAACTATTTATATTGTGGAAAAACAATTCTATACGCGGAATAATTCATCTCTTTCACACAGCAAGTCACTAACCTATATGAAGGAGAAACAATATGAAATACAGGATGTTGCGAAATTCGACCGACAACGCTTGACAGGTGATAGCCCTCGTGATTTCATAATCACTGAGATAGGGACATACGGTCTTCAAGTGTTCGGTTCTCGAGATACAGGGCGTTGAAGTTAAGAAATTTAAATAGGATTTTCGCAATATCAAGAAAATTTAACATAATGCATTCAGACTCGCTATATGGTTTCATCTTTCAATAGCTAATTTTTTGACCAGAAAGACATTCCGAGAATTTCATCCAGAGGTGCGCTACAGAGGGTTGTGATAACTTTTCCTCCCATATTTTCTACGCCACTGATAAAATTTCGATTATTTCCAATTTCTCCGATTGATTGCTCAATTATGTTGAAAAACTGCATCATCTCCAACTGAGCTAAAATGAACAGTTATCGCGATATTTGACCCAAAATAGAAGTTCGCATAGTAATTATTCGAGTAATTTTTCATCTTCTTCAGTAGTAGAAGATTACAATAGTACATTGTTTACCGGGTAGGAAAAGCTTAACATTCCTGGGCGACTGTGAAGATTGCTAGTCGAGGCGCAAGCCGAGACTTAGCAACACAGAGTCCAGGAATGTGGCTTTTCCTACGAGGTAAACATACTATTTTTCCGCAAATCGTTTAAAATTCGACAGGTATTGATTGATTTAAAAAAAAAACGCGATAATTTTATTCCCAAATAAATGGTGCTTTGAAATTCCTGATAAAATTACTTGGATTACTATGGAAACGTATTGAGGTTGAATTGTCAAACTTGACGCTTATAAATTTAATTGCTGGTGTTCTCGAAAGTAAAATGATAAGTGATGATGAAATTTCCATTCCTGGGACTCCTCCAGAGCTGGTTGAGGCAGTGAATACTGCTTCATTAGAATTATTGCCAAAGAAATCAAGAGAAAAGTACGAAAATGCATACAGACGTTTTATGGATTATCGCATGAGTAAAAATACGAGTTCTTTCTCAGAAAATGTTGTAATGGCATACTTCCTAGACCTTTGTGTAAAGATGAAATCTTCAACATTATGGGCCAATTATTCAATGCTGAAGTCAACCCTTGCAATTGAACACAATGTAGATATATCTACATACTCAAAACATCGTTCTTTATTGAAACGGCAAGCTCAACGTTATAGGGCAAAGAAATCTAAGATTTTAACGAAGGAAGAAATTGAAAAATTTATCCAGGAAGCTCCAGATAAAGAAAATTTAATGATTAAGGTAATTTATAAGGTTTTAATTTCTATTTAGATTATACCTTTATTTATTTTTTAGGTGGCTGTAATATTTGGTATTTCTGGGGCCTGTAGAATGGATGAGTTAGTCCGAATGACTGTACACGATATAGAAGACCTAGAATCTAAGCTTTTAATCAGCATACCTGATTCGAAAACCAACAAACCAAGATCATTTGTAATTAATCAGATCTACTTGAATGTTTATCGAAAGTATGTTTCGTTAAGACCAGAAAATATGAACAGTGACCGATTTTTCTTCAAATATCAAAGCGGAAAGGGTTGTAGACAAGTGGTAGGAACTCATCAATTTAGAAAAATGCCCAAAATAGTTGCTACTTATTTGAACTTGGTAAATCCGACAGAATATACTGGTCACTGCTTTCGTCGGTCTTCTGCAACAATATTGGTTGACTCTGGTGCCGACATAACTAGTTTAAAGAGGCATGGCGGATGGAAGTCATCAAACGTTGCTGAAGGATATATCGAAGAATCGCTTAACAATAAGGTTGAGGTGGCAAATAAAATTTTCACAGTACAAAATATTCAACAAAATAACCCTACCACCCCGCATGTTGTCCAAAATGTTTCTCATAGTTCTGACAGTGTTCCTCCAATGTTCAATAATTATTGTACTAACTGTCAAATTACTGTAAATATAACAAATTGATCTTAAAAATGTATTCAGCAATGACTTGATGTTTTCAAAATATAAATTAATTCCTTATAAGCAATGTGTTTTCAATCATTTATGTAGAACACTAACAACTGTACGGAAATATCATTTCCTTACAGTAAGGAAATGACATTTCCTTACAGTAAGGAAGTCCTGACTTTTTCTTCAAGAAATTTTGACAGGAATGTCAAAATTTCCTAGCGATATGCGGAAAAAATTTTTGTTTTCTCTTTATGCGTGGGATATCTATTTCTGTTCAGCTACAGAATGAGATCTGAACAGTATCTAATCTACTCACCACCAGGAAAATATTTTTGCAATGTTCTACTACTGTAAATGATGAAATATTACTATGCAATCTTCTATTTTGGGTCGAATATCTCGAAAGCTGTTCATTTCAGCTCAGTTGAAGGTGATACAACAATGAATTCGAGGAACAGGAAATAATTGAACTTTTAATCAGTGGCTTAGAATATATGGGAGGAAAAGTTGTCATACCTCCCTGTAGGGCACCACTGGATAGAATGGCCGGAATAGATTCCTGGTCAAAAAATGACCCATCCAAAGATGAAACCATATACGGAAGCTGAATGCATTATATCCAATTTTTCTTGAGATATTGCGAAACAACTATTATTATTTCTTAACTTGAACTCCCTGTATCTCGAGAACTGAACACTTGGAGACCGTATGTCCCTATCTCAGTGATTATAAAATCACGAGGACTATCACCTGTCAAGCGTTGTCGGTCGAATTTCGCAACACCCTGTATATATACAAGTAATTGATATTCAAAATGACAAAATGTAGATTTCACTAGATTCAATAAATGAATAAATAAAAAAAAATTTAAAAATTATAGATTCGAGAAGACAAATTTTTAAAGATCGTTAAGAACTGTAATTTTCACACTCACATATGCCGTACAAATTGTACCAATAGTTCTCCAAATCGGTCTGACTCCTGAAATTGAACGACATCCTGGGATACATCTTGTCTTCAATCAAATTATACGAGGGCCGACTGCTCGTAGTATCAAACAACGAAGCTTTCCTGTTCAAATAGATGAAGAACTGGTCTTTTTCCTTGTATTTTTTTGGGCCGTACTGCACAAGGCCGCAGTAGGCCAGCCTGGTGATGGAATCATGGATGCTGAAGAGATACCTCCTCTTGAACAAAGTGACACTTCGGATGGACTCGGACAGATCTTTCACTAAATAGAACCTGGAATTTCGGAAATTATAATAATAATCTTTATTATTCCCAAGAAACATTTATGTTTATAGCAGGCAAAATTATGAAAGGGCAACTAAAAAAAAAATTAGATAATCAGATAATCATTTTAAAAAAGCGTACATACAAGTATTAAAAAGAGAGGATTTCGGGATCCTAGTTCTAGTTGTGTAAAACTGGCTCAGCCAATGCTTTGTGTTTTCGAGACCCTATGACAACTTTACTGTCAACATTTGGTGAACAATCATTCCCGATAGCCCGTTTTATGCAGAATAGGATGACGTTAATTTCTCTCTGTAATATACTTGTACGCTTTTTTTTTTAATGTGACTGTACTTATAATGTTGTTTCTTCTAGATGCTGTTGAATATAAGTTCTTGAATTGATTTAGGATGATGTAAGAGAATCAAAGAAATAAGTATTTTTTCAGTTCTTCTTTGAATTTCTCAACACTCAATTTTTTCTTCAGTCTGGCAGGTAATTCATTATAGAGAATTGTTCCATAGTATAAAATATATCTTTTACCCATACAATAAATAATAATAATGATAAAATGTTTATTGAAGTACAAAATAACAAAAATACATGTGTTTAAATATCATTGTACTTCAAAAGGCAAATAGTTTGCAAGCCATTCTTCATGTATATCTGATTCAATTTTGATGAGAGTTAACATATCTTTTTGTCTGGTTATGTGTTCGTGTTTATGACTATCGACTTCAAAATTCAAATTTGAATGTTTATAATAATTATATTTGACGGAAAGGATGAAATTTAATATTTTGAATTTGTGAATGGAGTTAATATCTAACAATTGCCTAAGTTTATAAAGATTTCATGTTGGTTCCAAGTAATCTAGTTTGTATATACATTTGATAACTTTGTTTTGAAGGATTTTGATTGGCTTCATAATTGATAACCTAGCTGTACCCCAAACTGAAATCAAGTACTGTAATTTTGAATAAACCAAGGAAAATATATACATAAGTATTTCAAAGGGATTTGGTGTCTGATCCTGTAGAGTACTCCGATTACTGGAGATATTTTCTTTCTGATCGATTCAATACTGCTGTATATACTCTCACTCAGTATATAGTCAGTCAGGTTTGGTTTGGACTGACACATGTCATTGTTAGATGTTGTAATCAACGCAAGTTTCAATAAAGATATATTTTGTGAGTGCAATCCTTAATTGCGTGAACGCAACAATTTGGCGACGAGGATATTAGAACAGCTTAGGGCAGCTTAGGGCTACAAACTAAGACTACAAGTGTGTGAGTTCTAGGGCTACAAACTAGGACTACAAGTGTGTGAGTTCAATCAGAATTTCAAGAGGAAGTTGAATAAGGCGCGACGATGGAAGGTGAGGGAGAAGACATCCAAGATCTTCGAAGCCACCTTCACGTTTATCTTATGATTGATTATTGTTATTCTTATGTAAAAAAAAAAACGGAACGGAGAAATATTGTATATACTCTCTCTCAGTATATAGTCAGTCAGGTTTGGTTTGGACTGACACATGTCATTGTTAGATGTTGTAATCAACGCAAGTTTCAATAAAGATATATTTTGTGAGTGCAATCCTTAATTGCGTGAACGCAACAAATACGTTTGGACCATGTAATTATAATATATATCATTTCTCATTTTTTAATAATTATTATTGAGAGTCATTTATGTACCAAGGATGAAACAATGTCTATTATAGACGAGTTTGCAAATTGATAGTCGAGGCCTTAGCCGAGGTTAGCAATCAGGCGAGACTTCAGACAGTTTTCGACGAGATGCATATTAAATTTTTTCGTCGACCTGAAACATTTATTTCCACATCACTGTACTATTCACACGTGAAATCTATGGAATTTCGTGAATAAATAATTTGACAACAGCAAATGACAGTTGTTGTCAACTCAATCTCCGTGCGGACCAGGGTTGCCAATTCGATTTTTATTCCATCAGTAGACACCTTGTGAAAAATTTAGTAAATTTCAGTAGATCTGTTCAAGATCCATTTTATGCTATACGAATTCCAAAACAGGATAATGAAATAAAACTATGACGTCAAAACATTATGTACTTTTAGTAAACAGAAAAGAAACCTATTTCCAACAAAATAGAAACAAACAAAACAAATATTCTCATATAAAAATAATCATATATACAGGGTGATTCACATAACAACCGACATAGGGCAGGGGCATGTAAGGGGTCCCAAAATATGGCAATTTAACGCAACTTACCTCTATACCAAGTTGCTTCCCTAAGGAGTTATAGACATAGCACTAACAGCATGTCAACTTGCTCGTTAAAAGAAAACTTCCCGTTCATTTTAAAAACACTCAAACAACAATTACTTAATTGAACAACTCACTTGCCTCATTGTCAAGTTTGACGTTTATTTTCATAGCCAACTTTTGAATTTTCGATGATTTTAAATAACACACCTAGAGCGCGCGTTTTCAGTTATTCGAGTTTTTGATGAAAATGATGAGGTTTTTCGAAAAATTACTAGAGTAAGAAAAGTTTCAGAATTGAATTGCCCACATAACAAAGCAAAGATTTTTCAAATCCATCGAGGGTTAACAAAATTATGTTGAATATTGATGGTGCGCCACCTGGTATACCCGCTTTACAAATTTCAATTAAACTCTAGTTACTGTCAAGTAACGCCCTAAATACATCCACAAAGTGTACCAAATTTGGTTGCTTTAAGTTCAAGAATAACGGAGATATTGATTTTTTTCAAAATTTATACTTTCACTTTCAAAGCCTATATCTCCTTAGGGAAGCAGCTTGGTATAGAGGTAAGTGGTAAGTTGCGTTAAATTGCCATATTTTGGGACCCCATACATTCCCCTGCTCTATGTCGGTTCTTATGTGAATCACCCTGTATATAAAGGAATCTCAAATTTAATCGTTACTGGCCCAGCGATGCAACGTCTTTGATATTCAGCAATTCTGCAGGAGAGTAGGCAATGAAGACAAATCAAATGGGTAGGCTATGATAACAACCAAATGAATTTCAAATACCTTCTAAATATTTATAGAGAATTCAAGTGGCAACAGCGTGAACTCCAAAAAGAAAATTATAAACATATTGAGTTAGGAACACAAATTGACGGCAACATTTTTGTGAGCGACATGACAAGAGATAATTCATATTTCTGTATGTCTTCCTTCTCTTTCAATACATAGCATGGTTCTTCTGTGTACATCTCGTACTGCATTTCTAATAAACTGAGGCCTTATATCCTCTACACTTGTCCGAATGGTGTTCTCCAAATGGTCAATATCGTTAAAAGGCCTGTGCTTGTACACTTGCTGCTTCAGATGATCCCACAAGAAAAAATCCAGAGGGGTTAAGTCAGGAGAACGAGGTGGCCAGTGATGTTCCCAATTATTAACAATTATTTTACCTCTGAATGTTTCGCCGAGAAAATATCGAACTTCTCTGGAATTGTGAATAGGTGCACCGTCCAGCTGATACCACATAACTTGAATATCTTGTACGGGCATATTGTCTAAGATATCACCAAGCTCATTCGTCGAAAAATCCAAGAATCGCGCAGCGTTCAAGTTTCCTCTGAAAAAGTATGGTCCGATAACTTGACTGTTCAATACACCACAAAAACATTCGTCTTGAATGAGTACTGGTCACGACATTCACCACCTACAATTTTGTGAGCTAACAGTTCCGTTTGAAGTGAAAGTAGCTTCATCGGTCCACAATATTTTATATGGAAATCTGAAATCTTCTTCGCATTTTCCTTGAAACCACGCTGAAAACCCGTATCGAACATCAAAGTCCCTTTCTTTCAAGGTATTGATGAATTTCGGCTTGTAAGGTCTGAATCTATTTTTTTTTTCAGAATTCTTACTATGCTGCTTCTGCTTACATCCATTCTTCTGCTTATCTGAGTAATGCTAGATTTTCAATTGCACTTCCTCATTGTTCTTCATTGAACTATGTGGTTTTTTGAAATCATTTAAAATGGAACCTCTACTTCTGAATTTGAAGATTCTATTAACAGTCGACTGCTGTATATTTCTTTTCGGATATAGTAAATTAAAATCTTAAGCAACTTGTCGATGGGATGTTTCTTCCCCACACATTAAAATGATCTCAATTTTTTCTTGTATCGATAACATACGGTTCATAGCTGGGCCAGTAGCAATTATATTCAAGATAGATTTGTTTCATAAAAATACTAAATATTACTGGGATACATGAAGTAGTTCGATGATATTTTGATCGATGGCTCCGGCATCTTTTCAGTACTGGAAAAATCAGTTTAAATGAATTTCGTTTGTAAATGCTTGACGATATTCAACTTTGCATCAAACATAACAGAATCTGGAAGCGGGTATTATCATTTTCTGAAGAAAATCATATTTCTGTCCATAATCAGTGATAAGCTACTGGTATCAAGTAGTTTTGTGGAATTAACAATTCTTCAAATATTACAGCAATTTCGAAAAATTTAAAAAACAAATAAAAATCTAAAATTTGCAATAGAAAGATCAAATTTGAGAATCATGTGTAAAATTGAAATAGAAACATCTTTTTCAAGTAAACTTTTTCGATATTCGAACAAATAAGCCTACTTTCAGCGATTAATTTGAAAAAATTTCACTTTCGACATGTAGCGAAAGTCACGTGACCCCGATTGAGTAGGCCATTTTACATGTTTTTTGAAGCAAAACTTGACGTTCAACTCGAATTTCAAAATAAGTCATTAATACAAGTTTTTCCCATATGATGCCGACTTAATGAATGACTCGTAGACACACGCTTATTTTTTTACATTAAATATTGTGGTCGACCCGACTTCCAGTTCGTTTTTTCTCCTGTTGAAAAATACTGGACCACTTTGAGAATGGATGGTTTCCATGACTTAAATTAGTAACCGTTGACCTTCCTTTGAAGTTGCTCATAATGGGGCAACCGAGTGACGGATAAAATAATATTAGAACATTAGAAAACTTTTTGTCTATCCCGATACTCACCTTTTGATGGGATGCCGCAGGGTCTCGGTGAGCTCGGGCAAGTGGAAGCTGCAGCTGTGCACCTTGCAAAGAACTGAAACGGGCAACCGGAGGATGACGTCGCACATCAGCGCCCATCCCTCCGACCAGCTTTTGTGGTGCGGCAAAGGCGGTATGAACATCTTCCAGCTGATTTCTTTGCAGTACACCTGAATCGCAATTTTTGAACTTGTGAAATTAGAGTGCTTCGAATATCTCATTTTACGCTCTTTGGAGAGTGAAGAATTGAAAAAGATTCAACGGAATAAATAAATTTGGTCATAATGTAGATATTTTCACTAGTTTATGGACAATCTCGGTCTTTTGAACTTTGATTGATCACCTGGGTCATAATCAACTGCATTTCGAAGAAGCTGATTCTCATGAACCTCAGCTTTCTCGAAAGTCTCAATGTTTCGTTCTCTAATGACTGACACGATTGAAGGGAGTTTCAGATCCCTGGCGATCTGGTTATTCCGAACATACCAAGGAGATCCTGTCACCATTCTCGATTTTGTTTGTAATGTTTGTAATCTGGTGATATGAGATTTAGCTGTGTGGCCCCAGACTACAGAGGCATAATGGTAAAATTGACCTGATAGCCATGATGTAAATATTCAATTTTTGTCTCGAACCCAATTTACTTCGTCTGTTTAGAAATGGATACAGGGCTCCAATGGCTAGTTTAGCTTTGAAACTTGCTGTTCAATGTGCTGGGCCCAGGTGAGCTTTTTGTCAATGCACACACATAAGTATTTAACTTGTGAAGCTCACTCTAACTCATGACCATCCAGGACTATTCTGTTTCTGGGAGGCCGCCGCTCCCTTCCGAGTGCGACCAATTCTGTTTTTGTAGGATTCAATTTGATCATCCATCTTAGGAAGTACTCCTGAAGAGAATTCAGCGCGCTTTGGAGGTTCATAGCTGCTTGCTCGAAATTTGTCGAATATGCAAGAACTGCCGTATCATCAGCAAAAAGCGACATCTTGCACATCACTGGTCTCGGCAAATCGCTAGTATATAAACTGTACAACAGCGGCAATAAAACTGCACCCTGTGGAACACCGGCTTCAATGGGCTTGATACCAGATCGTTGATCATCAAGTTTCACTTGAAAAGTTCGATTTTTCAGAAATGAACACATCAACTGAATCAAATCGTCAGGAAAGCCCATATCGATCATTTTGTACAAGATATCATCATGCCACACCTTGTCAAAAATGCTTTCGCTATGTCAAGGAGAGCAAGATGGGTCTTTTGTCATCATTTCACAACGATATTGTGTTCTCAATGAGTCTCAATACTTGTAGTTCAGTTGAGTGGCCAGTTCCGAAACCGAACTGCCAACCATTTCTATGAGAGCGAAAAAAGCGCTGCGTTTTGTACGTCAGATGAATGATGAAATGTCAGATGGCTTTATCTCATTATCTGCCAGGAGAATATAATATAAGATCAATATCAGATGATAGATGTATTAGATCAACATTCGATGCCTGATTTGATTGTAACATGAAATATATGTAATAGACAAATATTTGTGTAATTGTGATGGATGGTGTTCATGATAAACTCATTGCATGAAATAGCAGCAAGCAGAATATTGCAACGCAGATGCCTAGTACTCTTATATTATGGGACTTGTTTGAATGATAGACCCAGAAGAAGGCGTCGATTTTGGTTTCATCCTATTAGTACTGTTCATGCAGAACTTCTGCTTGGGGACCATCAAAATTTATTACAAGAGATGCGACTCAATGATGTGAACAAATACTTCAACCATTTGAGGGTGGATGACACCTGATTTATTCGATGTTTTATATATTCCACTTCAATTCATTACATACAATCTTTTAACAAACTTATGGTACATGGTATCAGAGCATCTGTCGAAAATGTCGCCAGGCGACCATTAACAGCAGATAACCTTTTTCCATTAGATTATACCAATTTTAATTCTGTCACAGTTTGAATAACTTTGACAGACACTCCCACAGATAGCATGGCATCAAATTAGACAAATATGTTAATCTATTTGCCGCTGAAAATTAAAAGTTGGTCCAACATCAAGCACCTTGACCTTGAGAATGCGGTAGCTAAATTTGGCGAAACCTGATTGGCTCACTGCGAAATGCTAGCAGCAAAAAGCTGGTGTGGAAGGCCACCTTGAGGATACGGTTGTCAATATCATGTTGTTAAACAGCTGAACAAAAAACATGAGACACAAATATGTTTCATAAAAGATGAAATGTTCGTTTCCTGTACCCCTCATTGAACGATTGAAAACATATTATTAACAGTGGCGTAACACCAAAGGCACATAATGCTCATTCTGTAGTTATATCAATATTGAATGTATTTCCATGAAATGGATATTGGAATGTGAAGCTTTATCAAACATTTGAGATGTCTTCTTGTCTTTGGGCAACTCAAATAAATGTTCGAATTCGTTACCAAACAAGAGATATTCGAAAAAAATTTCACAACTGACTTTTCAAATCTGAGAATGATGACAATGAGCTAGTGGACAATTTTTTTTAATAGAATCATCACTTAGTTACCTTTCAATTCCATATTTTTTTCGGTCGATTTCAAGGTACTAAAATTATCAATATTGTCAAGATAATTTTCAAACGGCTAGACATTTACCGCAAATAAAAACTGACGTCACGATTTCGTAAGTAGGGGTAGCCGTAGCACAGTGTTCATATCGCGAGATATGAATGGGAACATCAGAAATATTATTCATTTAATAATTCTTAAATGCTCAATCAGGTATTAGTTATATCCTAAATTACCTATGGGATATCCATTGTATGAAAAAGTCACCGTTTCATAAGTAGAGGGTGTTCCAACAAGAGCGCACGATTCAAATATGCCGCCATTTTGTTAATACTACGCGATTCGAGAATATTAGTCCGGGAGCCAGAGGCATTCTTCAATGTCTTAATTGATGAAGCTTGGTTCAGTTTTTAATCTGTTTTGATAATATAGCTCATCAACGAAATCCACTCATGCCATCTTTTATCTCAACATCCATATTGGTATTCGTAACCAATTTGGAATTATTGAACCTTGAGAATTTTAGGTTGGCCATTTTCATCGATACATATTCTTATCTGTTATTAAAACATCGGAAATTCAATCAATAATTTAGTAAACTAGTTTTCTAATTGAAAGAATTGATACCAGAATCAAATCAAACGGTAATAGTTCATGATTATGACAACTATTTACAAACTAAATAAGGACAAAATTTTCATTTCTCAATTATCCCAGTTTTGTTTTCAATGTACCATGAAATCATGGGATATTTGACTCGTGGAAATTTTGCTTTTTTTCACTTTGTGAAAAACTAGCATATGAACTTTTTCTGCTGCGTTGATACTGGTATAATTTCTTTCAAACTTCTGATCTTTTAATAACAGATAAGAATGTATATTGATGAAAATGGCCAACCTATTATTTTCAAAGTTCAATAATTCGAAAGTGGTTACAAATATCAATATGGAGGTTGAGATGAAATATGTTCGTGTTTTGATTTTACATCAAATGGCCTAAAAATATATGGGGTGTTCCATTCGAGAACCTCGACAAAAATCACATCGAAAAATTCCGAATTGAATAATCATTATCAGCCACCCTGTCCAATTTGAGGGTATTGAAATTCTTCAGAAACATCAAGCTCCGTTATATCAAATAATATTATGATTATCTTCTCTTAAATTCCATAATTGTGACGACAGTGATTTTTTCGGTATGCATCTGCAGATGACATATTTTCGACAAAAAAATCCATAATTTTGATATGATATAGAATATAGTCAACGATATTATAGGGGTGGATAGAGTTCACAGAGATGCTTAGAAAAAGGTGCTAATATACAGGGCATTCAATTTAAAAATAATGATCTCAACATTCTAGATTGTTTTGGCATATGCGGCAATAATTTCTATTCATGAACTTTGTTGTCACATTCACATTCGTTTTTGAATCAAGTTTCTAGTTATCGTAGAATTCGAGTTTTATTCAACGACACGGAGCTCTAACAACTTTTTGATAACTCGATTATAATTGGTTATTTGACCTTGCTTTTCAAGTGGGAATGGAAGAATATTTGACTAATAATCAATAGTATAAGAACTGACATCACCATATATCCGAGGTATCCCAGAACATAGCCGAATGGCGGCCATGACAGCACGTTTGAAATGAGCTTTGAAATTCAACAACTTTGGACAATGCATTGACACATTATTTACATCAAAAACGCGTTAGAAGTGTTGCAAAAATGTATTCAGGTCCCTAACGATACAGTGAAGTTATTGAATACTAATTATTCACAACCAGTCCACTCGCCCATTCGGGAATGTCAGTGTTGACGAGCATGTACAGGGTGATGCACCATAAATGTCTCCCCCTCTAGATCACTTATTTTTTAACCGATTCAAAAATTTTAAGAATAATCTAAAATGATTTTTCAGAAATCGGAACAAACGATCTACAGAGTACTACTTGATTTTTTCAAATAGAACACCCTGTATTTAATTTTTTTTTAGATTCTTCCTGAAGAGCTGATTTCATCAATACATCACACTTGGGTTCTAGCAAGAATAATTGCAGAGATATAGGGTGTACAAAATCGAGATTTTTCAACTTTGGGTTTTTTTTTGAGTCAAAACTATTCATTATTGGTCAAAACGGCTTCTATGTCCCTGTCTCAACTTTTGATTTACTATCTACTGACATTCAATTGGAACATTTACAGGGTGGTTCAAGATTCAGAATTCTGATCACCTTGTATCTGTTCCAATTATTAAATGTCAGTAGATAGTAAATCAAAAGTTAAGATACGGACATGAAAGCCGTTTATACCAATAATTAATAGTATCGTCACAAAAAAATCCTAAAATTGAAAAATCTCGATTTTGAACACCCTATATCTCTGTAATCATTCCCGCTAGAGCCCAAGAAGTGTGATACATTTTTCAAATCAGCTCTTCAGGGAGAATCTGAAAATACAATGAAAAATTGGGTGTTCCATTCCAAAAAAGTCAAATAGTACCCTGTAGATCGTTTGTTCCGAGCACCCTGTAATATCTGATGTAGCGGAAAAAACTTTATCGAAAATCATTTGAGATGATTGTTCAAATTTTTAAATCGGTTCAGAAATAACTGAGCTAGAGGGAAGGGGACATTTATGGAGAATCACCCTGTACGCACTCCTCAAAGGGCATGAAATGAGATGTTTGAGGCACTCTAGGGTGTCTAATTAGAAAAAAAAACTCATCATCAGCCGAAATTCTGGAATTCGAACACCCTATAGATATGAAAATGATTTAAGGTGACTGGAGGTCTATTGTAACGAAAAACCAAATAAATGTGGATAAGTCTATATTTATCGGAGGATGATAGAGTGTTGTCCTCACGCACCTTTAACGCTGTCTGGCAGCATGATTCCACCACTCAATGTATCTGGCATATTTTTTATTGAAAAGCAAACCGATTCGGCTACCAATCCACAAAAATTCAGTGCTCTATTAATCGTACGTTGCATTTTTTTTTTTTTTAAACTTTCAACGGCGATACCATGACCGCATCCATCACTGAAAACCTGCTAGTCATCCTGATCAGTATCCCACATTTTTTGGGATTTTCTCTCCTCGTTTCTATAAAATAAAAATATGAATATTATTTCAATATACTTACTTGTATTAGGGACAAATCAGATGATTTTCCTCAAACTGTCACTGCGATCAAAGAATTTTCTAATCAGAGAGCCAAAAAGAAAACTTCACTAGCTTGTCAGTGACAATTTGTATTGAAAAAGGTTTGGAGAAGAGAAATAAAGGTATATAGAAAAAATATCAAATTTTCACTTAGCTTTGGGCGTTTCGGGAACGAATCTGCTCCAACATTAACAATTGATATTTGTATAGCAAATTCGTATTCGTCTTGACACTTCTCAGTTCTCAGTGACAATTGATAACGTTGGCAATCAAATGAGTTACAGGATGTTTCAATTAATTAATCTTGAATTTGACATTTTCATTTTCAGATTTCAGTAGTGAATACCATGTTATATCTATATCAACTGAACAGGAAGCAATGCTATTGTCTCCGTTCAGAAGAATGCAAGCAGATTTCTTGATTTTTCTCTTCTGGTTGCTATCTTCTTTTCCCATGATTTCAATATTATTCCACTCTGCAAGGTCCACCACAACAAAATCAACCAATCAATAACGACAAATATATAAGCATACATTCCCGGCACATCTGAAAAAATAAAACGTGTAGGTGATGAATTTCAAGAGAAAACTGTGTTGAAAACTGAAAATACAATGAGATCAATTATTATAACTCAAACAAAGCAGAAAAATGAAGAACAATCGTCGAATAATTATATTTACAGTATACCTTGTGTTTGTGGAAAGTTTTATACAGATGAAATTAAGAGACCTCTTTCAGTGAGGACGAAGGAACATAAGTACAATATAAAGAAAGGACACATCGACAAATCGAATCCAGCTGAACATATCCTTACTGAAAATGGACAAAATATGGCAGAGGGGAATAATATTAAAATCATTGGAAAAGAAGAAAACAACCAAAAGAGAAACTTCAATCTGCTTACATTCTTCTGAACGGAGGCAATAGCATTGCTTCCTGTTCAGATGATATAGATATGTTATTCACTACTAGAATCTGAGAATGTGAAATTCAAGATTAAATAATGAGAACATCCTGTAACTCATTTGATTGCCAACGTCACCAATTGTCACTGGGAACTGAGAAGTGGCAAGACGAATACGAATTTGCTATACAAATATCCATTTTTTATGTTGAAAACGGGAGCAGATTCGATCCCTAAACGTCCAAAGCTAAGTGAACATTTGATATTATTTCTATATTCCTTTATTTCTCTTCTCCAAACCTTTTTCAATACAAATGGGCGTGTACACCTTAGTAGAACTTTCAACTCAAACCATGTTTATCCTTTTATACATAAATAATGATTGACGACATGATTCGATCGAAAAATTAACCGGAATCTTTTATTTTTGGACATAAATAATAGTACCTTCTGAAAACGGACCCTCTTATGACGTAGGAACCTCATCTCGCCATGGTTAAAACTGACACTTATCACTGTTGCCATATCATCTAAACAAAATATCCGAGAGATCAAAATCGATATTAAAATATCTTTTGATATCCACTATCACTACTGCAGAAAGATATATTCAAGTTGTCGATTGTAGGTTGAATCATTGGAATATAAACAATCTCTAGACAACGAAATGTCTCAATCTTAAACCCATTTGCACCATAACAATTTCACAATAATCTAATGTTTTATAAACGCAGCAACCTTGCTTTGTTGACCTGTTTTACATGGAGCTGCAAAAAGCTAATATAGGTTAGAATTGATCTTCTTTTTGTTCTTATTATCTTTGTCCCAAAAATCAACTTGCCGATTCACCAATCTTAGTGCTTTGTCAGAAATCATGTATCATTCATCTCTGTCTGGAATAGGGTTTTGACGTCACATCATCGCCTCGTTTTCAGAGGTCCGAAAAATCAGGGATTTCAATAATTTTTTACAAAACGTAGGGAGCTCACAGCAAGAAACGGTTTGCGGTGGTGAGCTAGTTTGGGTGAGTTCTATCGAATTATGAAATAAAATTTTTTGTGATACAAGCCCATTGTCACTGATAAGCTAGTGAATTTTTCTTTCAGGCTCTCTGATAGGAAAATTATTTAAACGCAGTGACATTTTGGGGCAGATCATCTGATTTGTCCTCAAAACAAGTATATTGAAATAATATACATATTTTTATTTTATGGAAACGAGGAGAAAATCCCAAATAATCTGGAATGACAAATGTACCACCTCCTCGATTAACCTTCAGACAGTATCCATCCTGATCAGTTTTTAATGATGTTACGGCAGTACAATAAGGCAGGAGATATTGATCTATTAATCGGACAATGAAACTTTTTTTCAGCTCTCCGTCTAACATACTTACCTTACTCACTAATTATTATTTATAACCTCTGAATTCAGTGATTTATTATTTTTGCGATTTCTTATTGTATCATATTGGTATGTATCATTGTATATTGTAATATATCCTGTGAACTAATTGGGTTGAGTTTGAGTAGCTATTAGCTAGACTTCCCAAAATTAGTGTTGCACATTATGAATTTGTTTTCATCCTGTTAATAAAGCCGATTTATTATTATTATTATTAGCATTATATGCCTACCGCCGGTAGATTCTCCAGTTCCTCCTGCGTTATCTCGATACCGTAGCCCTTGAACAGTTTTTCCACCTCCCGTTTCGGAACAGGTTCTTCCCCCACCCCCTCCTGCCGCTGCTCGTACACCAGATAGAACAGGAACTCGTGCACAATGCGCATGCGGATGAACTTCGGCTTCACGCCGTGGGTCACGCTTGCATTCTTAGCGTACCTGTCGACCACAAAAAAAAATATGATGAGGAAAGTTCTATTGAAATTTTCGACGTGAATCACCCCTGCATTTTTGCCGTATCTGTTGACCACAAAAAATACACTCCCCGACAATAAATTCCGGACAGTGAAATTTTTAGCAAAATTGTTCGCCCTGTAACTTTGGTAATCCTCTTCCGATTTCGATGAATTTTCGACCAGAGCGTAGAATTATGTTTCGCAAAATCAGCCTGATATTTTGTTCCGAAAAACATCTATTGTCCTAATCATTATACAGGGAAGAACAAAAGTAACTTTTTCACCCTTAACTTCTTAACGCCCTGTGGCAAAAGTGAGCAATTAGAATAAGTTTCATTATGATTTGTATTGAAGTGTGATTCCTTCCCAACAAAATGGTTTATAAATCACGTCGATATCTTTTCTTGAAGAGAACAAGTGCTTCAAGAAAATATGTAATTTTTCATATTCATCAAAAATTATTCAGAACTTACAAAAACATTAACAACTTGAAATGAAAAACAAAAAACTAAAAACCAATATCGCGTATTGCCACCGCGTTTTCTTAGTACTTCCTCTATGCGCCGAGGCATACTCTCAATGCAGTTGTCGATGGCCTCTTGCGGAATATTTTCCCATTCTTCTAGGAGGGCTGTCCGCAAATCCGGTAATGTTTCTGGGTGGCGATTGCGAACACGTCCCAAACGTGCTCACTAGCATTCAGGTCGGGACTACGCGGGGGCCACTCTAATCGCCCAATATTTACCTCGTCCAAGTATTTTGTCACGATTCGCGCATTAAAATGAAGTTTTGCCCAACAAAGCCGGCAAAGGGTACCACATGTTCAGCTAAACATTGTCGGATGTAACGATCAGCAGTTAAAGAACCATTTTCTATGAGCACCAGGTTCGTACGAGCATTTGATGATACTCCTCCTCATACCATGATACTACTGCCTCCAAATGGCGTCCTTGGAGATATGCAACACTGAGCAAATCGTTCACCCGGCCTCCTCCAGACACGTTCACGTCCGTCAGGGGAGCGCAAACAAAAACGCGATTCATCCGTGAATAACACATTCGCCCAGTCTTGGGCTCTCCAGTAGCTATGTTCACGAGCAAAATTAAAACGCCCTGTGCGATGTGCAGGAAGTAACAGAGGATATGCAGCGGGTCTTCTGGACATCAATCCTCTTTCTTTTAATCTACGCTGAATGGTTCGTGCAGAAACTATTGTACCTCGTACATCTTGTATTCTATGACTTATAACTGTCGATGGTGTGCCACGATCTCGTAATGCTGTTAGATTGATGAGATGGTCATCACGTTGATTGGTAACACGTGGTCTACCTGATCCCCTACGTCGTATGTACTCACCAGTCTGACGAAACCGACTAATCGCATCTTGTACAGTACTTTTTACGCAGTTTATTATGGAATGTCAGAATACTGGCACTTTGTTAAACAATACTTTTGATGTTAATACGCAATCAAAGACCAGTGTGATGAATGAGTTCACGTAGGTTGTTGAGAAAGATTAGAAAATGCCATACTTTCTTGAAACCTTTGTATCTTCTCTTGAAAAGAAAATATTGACGTGGATCAAAGAACAGATGTATTGAGAAGGAATCACACTTCAATACTAAACCTAATGAAACTGATTTTAATTGCTCACTTTTGCCACAGGGCGTTAAGAAGTTGAGGGTAAAAAAGTTACGTTTGTTTTTCCCTGTATAATGATTAGGACAATAGATGTTTTTCGGAACAAAATATCAGGCTGATTTTGCGGAACATAATTCTACGCTTTGGTCGAAATTTCATCGAAATCGGAAGAGGATTACGAAAGTTACAGGGCGAACAATTTTGCTAAAAATTTCACTGTCCGGAATTTATTGTCGGGGAGTGTATTATGAGGCAAGTGTCGACAACAAAAAAATATGATGACGAGGAAAGTGTAATTGAGATTTTCGACGTGCATCACGCCTACATTCTTGCCGTATCTGTCCACCACAAAAAATATTATGAGGCAAGTGTAATTCAAATTTTTGCCGTGCATTCCTGGTGTACCAGTCGACCACAAAAAAAATATTAAAATGAGGAAAGTGTAATTGAAATTTTTGACCTGCATGACGCCGGAATCCATGCCGTATCTGTCGACCACAAAAAATATTGAGGCGAGTGTAATTGAAATTTTTGCCGTGCATCACGCTTGCATTCTTGGCGTATTTTTCGACTACAAAAAATATTACGATGAGGAAAATGTAATTGAAATTTTTGCCGTGCATCACGCCGGAATTTTCGCCCTACTTGCCGACCACAGAAAATATGAAGAGGAAAGAAAAATTTAAATTTTTGACGTGCATCAAGCCGGCATTCTTGCCGTACCTGTTGACTACAAAATATATCAGAATGAGGAAAGAGAATGTCAATTCTCAATTTCAGAGGATTGAAGTTGAAGCTTCAAGATTTTTTTCATTGTTGATTGATTGTCTTCATTACCACAAGAAACATTTCTGTTTATAATAGGGATACATGCATAGTGAAAGGAGAAGATGGTGTGCTCAACAGAAAGCTCAAACTCGTCTTGTTCTGCGCATGACGTCAGCTGGGATATAACTGTCATTGTTATTATTTATTTTCGTGATTGATGTCTCGAACTTCAGATATTATATAAGTACTAAAATTGAATGAAATAATTTCGAAATGCCTACTGGTTTCGTTTCTGGTTATGGGAATTCCAACTAACATACGAAAGGCACAGATATTGAATTTTTCTGCTTTTCCAAGAATGGAGACCTAATGAAACGATGGGAGCTTGCTGCCGACAGAATATAAAGTCAATGAATGGTACCTACCTTATATTCCTCATATCCTCATTCCAAAGTATTCACCTATCATATTATCATCACATTCATATTACAGCACGTATTTCTTCGAAACATTTCCATGCAAAATGTTCCCAAACAAGTGCGAAAGTACGGTTCTTGAATCACACACCTCCAAAAAATCACAAATATTTGAAACAAGATGCCATTCCTACAGAACATCTTCCGAATATTAAGTCAGAAATAATTGAAAATGAATTCAAAACTCTTAATTTCTCACAAAATATAAATTGCAGCAAATATTTGAATAACAAAACGGCAAAAATTGATACTCTTGTTTTCGATTTCGGAGCAGAACGTCGTTAACTGTTGAATTTTAATCTGTCAGAATCGACACAGTAGTGGATCATTCGATCAGATGGGATTGGCAATGCATGATATTTCGTATGTATCTAATTTCAATAATCATGATTGAATTCATTGCGCACGCCCATGGCAACGGTATCTGTCTGTGACTAGCAGCTGATATTGGTATCCCAGATGACGTCACATAATATGCGCGTAGGCATCCTTCCACTATGGGATACATGAATACATAAATAGTTATTCATACACCAAGGTAGTAAAGAATATCATTATTACCCAGGGACAAAGATTCAGCCGAGGGGTATAAGGTCTCGTGGTAATGATATTCTTTACTAAACAGACTATAAAAGATGCAGAATCGTGCTATGCGAATAATCTTACAATGTTCAAGGATAACACCGATAGCAAATATGTTGAAAACCCTACAATGGCTACCAGTGAAAAAACTCTTCGAGTATCAAACACTAATTTTCATTTTTAAAATCAAAATTGCATATTCACCTGTATATCTACAGAGTAAATTATCATATGTGGCTGAAATACATGAATATAATACAAGAAACAGAAACAATATAAAAGTTGAAAAATATAAAAAAATAGTACACATAATTCCTTATTTTATAAAGGAGTAGATTGTTTTAATGACCTCCCACAAGAAATTGAAGAGAGTGGTTCGATAAATACATTCAAAAGACGATTGAAGGATTATTTAATGAAAAATTAGTATATAATTATTACTCTTTTTTTGTACCTAGTTTTTATTTACAAGTATGTATTTTTTATTCAGACTGATTGTATTTTTTCATGTTAATCTAAGTTTATTTATATGTGAATGTATTTAATATTGTGAATGAATTAGTTTTTCAACTAAATAAAGATATATATATATATATATATATATACTACCAAGGTTTATATTAAAATTTGTTCACCACTTCAATATATTTCCAATAATTTTAGTTCTGTGAAACCGAAATATTTTCTGTGGTTTTCTCATATTTTTGCAGTGAACGCAGCCAAGGAAATTAAAGTAAAGGAATTAAGAGATTTCTGGTGAATTTGGAGTTGACACATATAGAGAAGATCTTGGATTGTGGTCGCTGGACAAAAGGAAGACATGTTCAGGTGAGTGTTGGGTCTATACTTTATTTGTAGTGTTAACTCTCACTCTCACCTGTGCATCTCCTTCTGGGTAAAGAATCCACGAATTTCAATACACTGAACCATTCTTTTATGATTTTTGTGCATAATTATCACCTTATCTAATGTTCTAGGACCAAGGTCCATTATCTTTTCTGTTTGAGCAGTTGATGTTGGAGTAAGGTGTCTGCCAGCTCGATATCACTCCTAATATTTCAAAACAATATATATATTTGTTTCCTTGTCTTTTCTTTATAGGTACATGATTCATACTTGCATGCAAGCAAAAGGCCAATTTTTTCTAGAAAGTATTTGAAACTGGTTGATAGGCATATTTTGCATTTTACAAATATTGTACTTAATATAAATTTGTTACTGCCGCGGTGGTCGTGTAGAGAGTATCCACATTTTATCCTGGTACTATTAGGAAATTCAAGATGGCGGATTTTGTGATTATGATCCGATTCTATTCAAAATTTTCAGGAGTAGCAGATTATGATTCTGTCGTCAAAAGGAGTGAAAAATAAATGTTAGTTTGAAAAATTAAAGAAACACTGTATAGTGTGTCCACTTAAAAGACGGACCACCCCTGTAAAATCATTTTTATCTGATTGATTCTGAAAAACTTTTTTTGTTGGATTGGTAGGTGTTCATTCTTGGACTGTTATCGTGACCAACTGCATTTTTATGACCCATAGTTCAGGAAGTACGAGGGATTTTTTCCACGAAAAAGGATCACTTGAAATATACCTGTAACGATTTTTATCATCATAAAGAGCACAGGGTGTCCAAAAGAACGTAATATAATTTTTTTTATTAGGTGATCAGAAAAAAAATTCTTCACTCAAAAAATAATTATGAATAACGATCACTTGAAACATAACTGTACCGATTGTCATCTAAACGATGACACAGGGTGTCCGAAAAATCTAATAATTTTTTTCAATTGATAATGAAATATTGCCTACTTATTCTATTTTATTTATTATTTCTCATACACATCGTATATTTGAATGACCAATATCGGTACAGATATATTCGTGGTCCTCAATAATAATTTGTGAATAATTATTCCCAAAACTACAGTACAATACATTTTTCCATCACGTATTGAAAAAAATTATAATTCGTTTTTTTCAGATACCCTGTATTTAATGATGACGAAAATCTGTACTGGTGTGTTTTACGTAATCCTGATTCAGAACTCATAAATTTTTGCCTGTGTGAAAAATCATCATGATAAAAAGTATTGCTTATTCAAACTTTTAAATTTTTTCTCAGACATATTGTATATTCCAATGCTGAAAATTGGTACAGATATATTTGAAGTAATCCTCATTAATATTATGTCATTAGTTCTTCCCAAAAATACAACGGTACTACATTTTCTGATCACATATTCAAAAATAATAATAATTCGTTTTTTCGCACATCCTGTAATGTATGTTGATGAAAATCGGCACGGGTATGTTTCAAGATATCGTACTTCAGAACCCATCATTATTTTTGGGGAAAAAAATCCTTAATAGTATTTTCTGAGATATGGGTCAATAAAGTTGGTCGCAGTTGGCCATGTTAACAGCCCAAGAATAAAATCACTCTGTTGTTGGATGTACATTACCTATACCTATCCAACTAATAAGTTTTTCGAAATCGGTCAGATAATAACGATTTTACAGGGGTGGCAAGTCCTTAAGGTGGACATGTATTCCAATGCCACCCTGTACAGCAAAAGAACGTTTGCGGGATCAGCTAGTTTATGATATTAGTAGGGAAGGGATTGTTGCCTCACCTGTTTCTCAACTCGACCACCTTTAGCTTCTCCAAGCGCTTCATTTCTTCTATGCTGTTCATGACGTCCGATTCGGAAAAAGGCGAGTCTTTCATTTTCTCTTCCACTTTCTTTATCACCACAGGTACGTTCAGCTTCACGGTCTTCTTCACCGAACCTACGGATGGAGATACAGGGTGTTACCGAAAATGTAGGGAAAAAACAGAACAGAACAGAATTTAATAAGGCTTTTCCTGGAATTTTTGTAAATAATTGTTCAGAGATTTGAACATTTATTTCAATAATTGAGAAACAACTAATGAAAAAATGTTCTGGTATAGGGGAATACACTTCCCCAAGAAATATTCGTCAAAACTAATGGTCTGATTCGGGCGTTTTCTGTTTTGAATGACAGGTTATTAGGCCAAGCAATGGGTAGATTTACCTGGAAAAAAATACAGGAGTTTTGAAAATTCGCAGATCGGTTGATCTTCATGACCCTAATAACACCTCAAGTTTGCGACCACGTCATACCGCCGCTGGCGCCGCCATATTGAAAAAATGGTACCCAAAATCAGTTTTTCCATGATATCTCTCTTCCAGTACTTCCTAGGTGAAAAATAGTGCCTATAAAATTTGTAGAGGAGAAAATTCTCTACAACTTCGAATAAATATATTTTTTTGTGCGTCCAATGGTTAAGGAGTCACATAGGCATAAGTTATAGCAAATTATTCAACATCGATGATACAATAATGCTTGCGGTCCAGCAGTGCAGTTTTTTCACATATTCAATATTATTGGTTATATTCGTTGCTGAGAAGAACAGAGTGCAACGAATCTTTCGTTTCTATTTATACAAAGTATATACTATACGTAAAATACTATGGTTCAAATTCAATCATTGTATTTGATGGATATCCAGCTGATGCTGCACAAAAAAGCACTAAAAGTGCAGAACGTCTTCTACGATCAAAAAAGTTAACATCTGCGGATATATTGTTTGATGAATCGATGATAACGACATACCCACAATCCAGGTTCCTAGCCAACAATCACAACAAGAGTCGTCTTATATCCTTACTGAAAGATACATTTGAGAAATCAAACTTTACTGTCCATCAGGCCATAGAAGACGCTGACACCTTAATTGTTAGGACAGCAATATCCACAGCATCATCTTCAAACTCTGTGTTTATCGTTGGAGAAGATATCGACCTACTGATACTTTTAGTTGCACTAGGAAATCATCATCCAAATGTTTATTTCTTGAAACCGGGCAAGGGGAAAACTTCAGAAAAGATTTAATCCGTACAAAGTATATATTGTTTTTACACGCCTTTAGTGGATGTGACACAACATCTGCCATTTTCAACCAAGGCAAGAACAAAAATTTCTCAAGATGATTATGAAATTCCCGGAATTGAATGAAATTATCGAAGTATTCAAGGATGAAACTGCAGACGCCAACGCAATTGCAGTAGCAGGAGAAAATTTCTTGATCAAACTCTATGGAGTATCTCAAAAGGATTCATCTCTGGATTTTCTCCGATATCAGCAGTTTTCGCGATCGGCGACAAAGAGTAAGTTCAACCTTGCTTCACTTCCCCCCACAGCAGCAGCGGCAAAACAAAATTCATTCCGCATCACCTATCATCAAGTTCAAGCTTGGTATGGTGTTGAAAAAAATCCGGAAAAATGGGGATGGAAAAGGAGTAAGGTCGGACTCACTGCTGTTAGAACAACCAAAGATCCTGCTCCAGAAGTACTTCTGAAATTCATTTCATGCAAATGTAAAAAAGGATGTGTCTCAGTATGCAGCTGCAGAAAGGCGGGTTTGAATTGTTCGATAATTTGCATGTACTGCACAGGAAATGCTTGCGAAAATATCGCAAACATGTTGAACGACTCTGATGACGAAGACCCAGATGATATCATTCTACTGCCGACGTTTGATGTTATAGACGAAAATTCCGGGGAAGATGAATCAGATGCAGAAAACACATACAAAATTAGTGTGAATCCAAGCGAACCTGGTCCATCTAGACTCTAGAGTATTGAGATGAAGCCAGCAATAATAATTGTTTGAACATTGAAATGTGGATTAGGCCTACTGGGGGCACCATAATAAAAAAAACGCGCCATTACTCTACCTCAGGTGGTGTGAAAACGAGTAAAGTAATGATTACTGAATAACTAAACAAATTCTAGCGATAATTGACACTGTAAGGGAAGCATTGTATAATTTTACTAAGATCACCCTGATTTATATCGATGCAACTCTGGAAATATTGATCCCAGAAAAAAACATTTTCTACAAAATTTGTAGAGAATTTCCTGTCCTACAATTGTTGTAATACCTATTTTTTGTTTATGAAGTACTGAAAAAGAGATATCATGAAAAAACTGATTTTAGGTGCAATTTTTTCAATATGGCGGGGCTAGCGGCGACTTGACGAGGTCGCAAATCATACGCGTAACTGAGGTCATATATATGTACATGACTGCCAAGTTTCAAAACTCCTGTATTTTTTTCCAGGTAAAGCCCTTTTGAGTCCCCCATTGCTTGGCCTATATCTCCTTCTAAACATTGGTGTGCAAAGTTTATTACCATAAAAATCTCTTCTTCAAGAATACCGGATGTAGCAATTATAGAGTTTTTTCCATGAAATTTGTGATACTCTGTGGAGTGTAACAGTTACATTATCAAGTTAGAATTGTAATTACACTTTAACCTCATCTTTCTTCAACATTTCTTTCTTGAATTCACTCCATTATCTTTCCTATTATTCAAGAAATACCATTTCATGGCGAAACATGATTTTAAGGAAAATTATTATCGAAAAAACGAACAGTCAAGTCAACGAAATGGCACGAATAACTTCTTGGCGAAGACGGCTTATACTTCAAATAAGAAGCCATGTCTTCCCGAATTTGACTCAGTCTCTGCCGTGCGCCTTCCAAAGTATTCAACTTACGTTCCTCTCGTTATCTTGTACCAAGAACGTCCCAGAGATACTCAATGGAAATTAAATCCGGGCTTCGAGCTGGCCATGCCATGATAGCGATACAGACTTCCTCTAGATAGATAATTTCTCACAACTCGACGACGTGAGGTCTGGCATTATCTTGCATCAACAAAAATGCTTGCCCTATGTGTGGTTCCAAAATCTTCTTCTGAAGGCTTCTATTTATGATCACAAGTTCCATGCGAGCAGTCAAAGAAATGCCATCCCAGACCATAGTTTGCTACTTACGTGCTTATAGTGCTAATTGAATTCAATAAAATCATTTTATGCTATGAAATTGTGTTTCTGGAGTAATAGAAAAGATAATGGAGCGAAAAGGAATGTTGAAAAAAGATAAGACTAGGTGTAAAATCAATTCCAGCTTGATAATGTAACTGGTGTCCTCTGCAGGGTATTAAAAATTTCATGAAAAAAACGCTATAATTGCTGCACTTGGTATTCATAAAAAGAGGTTTTTATGCGAATACAGTTTGCACGCCAATATTCAGAAAGAAAACCTGTCATTCAAAGCAAAAAACGTTCAATTAGCACTCGAATCTAGTAGATATTTATCAATAACGACTGTGCTGTCATGGTCATGGCAACTAGATATTAATTAGAATTGAAAATAAGTGCTTTCATAGTGACAATAGGTCCAAATTTCAGTTTCACAGAACTATAATGATTGAAATACAGGATGAGTCATAACTATTGGGACATAGGCTAAGAGCAAATTGTTTGGACGAAAATATAGCGATAGGACCAGATTGCTGAGGAAAAAGATACAGGGCGTTAAAGCTGATTATTTTTTTTTCGTTTTGATAATAATTTCAATGTTTATTCATCAATTGTTATCAAAATCGGCACAGTCATAATATCATACATTATAGGGATTTCATTTCGTGCGCTCCAAGCGATAAAAAAAAGGAATATTATTTTATGAATTATTCTACAGTTTGTTATAAAGGGCGCTACGTGAATGATTCCTGAAGATGTAATCGACTGACGAAACTTTCTAGTGATTTTGGTTAGAAAATATAATATAACCATCATTTTAACCTAATATTGATACTCTCATTATTCCAGATTTTTTGGGATTTTCTCTCCTCTTTTCTATAAAATAAAAATATGTATATTATTTAAATTCATATCTTCATTTAATAGAAACGAGGAGAAAATCCAAAAAAATCTGGAATAATGATTGTACCACCTCCTCGATTAACCTACAGACAGTATTTAATATTGATACTCTTGTATAAAAATGATATTTTCATCGGTTTTCTATAAAAACGCAATTGAACAGCTGAAAGTCTCGGAGGGGGATTTCAAATATTATTTCATTTATGAAATGTGTGCTTTGTACTGTCAAATTATTGCAGGCATATTTGGTCCTATCGCCATATTTTGGTCCAAACAATCCGCCCTTAGCCTATGTCCCAATAGTTTTGACTCATCCTGTATATTGCTAGTGGTGAAGTTTGAAATACACCTTGGTAGTAAAGAATAGTATTACCACGGGACCTTATAACCCTCGGCTGAAGCCTCGGGACATAATCTTGGTTCCTGTGTAATAATGATATTCTTCACTAGCTTGGTGTATAAATAATAGTTATTTAACCAACTAGTGTATTAATGAGGACGATTAATGATCGAGATATTTTAACGTGCGAGCGAAGCGAGTGCGTTAATGTTCGAGATCATTAATCGCCTTTTAATATACAAGTTGGTTACAAAATTTTTCCGTCGGCTATATTTCTCATTTCACCTGCAATGAAGAAAACTTGGTTCGCGAATTCATCATCCATCCGGAAACTGCTAAGAATCATCCAGTATAGCCTTGTTACTGACATTAGTGTCATTTGACATTTGTCAAAATGATCAACATAGGAAATAAATTCCTTGTATTAGAAAACAGGGATTAAAATCGTGTTAGAAACTTGGAAAGGCGAACCCGTTAACGGAAAATCGTCGATGAAATCCATATTTTCGATTTAAATGCAGATTCCGCTAGTTATAGCATAAACAATGAATGCACGCGGTGTATGTTTGGTTGCCTATAAAACAATCGTGCATTGATAGACAAATCGTCCATTAATAGGGGTCATTAATGAACGATTTCATATACATTAAACTTAGTCGTTAATACGAGGTCGACGGAAAATATTATTTTTTCTGTGGAGGGAAAAAAGTTTGGCATTTCATCTCTGTTGGCAGGTTATGAAATGTCACTCTTCATAAATCACTCTTTTCCCGTGGGAAAAAAGTGAGTTTCATTTTCCCGGATATATATAACATATATATACATTGTTGATGGCTTTTGTTGTGCTATAGTTCAGAAAAATGAGTCAACCATACCGTCTCCGAGAAAGAACTGCAAGTCCTTTTATCTTCCATTCGACTTCGCGGTTACGTATATTACTAAACAACCACTAAATTCGCAATTTTTTTGAAATCAAATCACATAATTAGTCTGACAGAAGTGACATCAGATATTTGATTGCTTCAAAAGAATAGGTGCGTTTTATTGGCAAGATTCTTACACCGGAATGACAATTCATGTCGTTTTATTGAACGAAATTCTGAAACTGGTTTCAACTTTTCATTCCGTCTTCTCATACGGAATGACAGGAAGACGATTGTGGAGGGAGTATATAAAATGGCGGAAATGGTGGTATTCTATATAATCTAACCTTAAAATCTGAACTAAAATTGCCGTAAAGTGAACTCGCCTCAGGAAATATTTTGGAATTATTCTCAATTCTACCCAGAAGTATAGAAACCTCTGGATTCATCCTGAAATTACTTCTGAATGTTCAAAAATACAGACTTGATGAACAGCAAAATCCCAAAATTATCCTGAAAAAGATCAGCTGAATGTCACAACTTTCAAATATGAATCACATCGTTTTATTGGTCGTCACTTCTACTGCCACCAGTAGGAAACCAAAAAAACGCACCTAATGATAAAGATGCCTACAACGCGGGTGTCCCTACTGTTAAAAACTTGAAATTTCACGTCAATAATTTTCAGATTTCAAAATATTGTAATATCTTCTCAATATTGATTCGTCCTTTTTTCTGTCACAGAAAAAAATAGTGTATTATACACGGAAAAAATATTAGATTTTAGCTCACGGTTTTTTGACAACACAACCTGGAGCTGAAGTCTACTACTTTTTTCCCTTGTATAATAAATAACTATTGTTTTTTGTTTATCAAAATCGGATGATTACTAGCAGCGCTATCGCTTGGGGCGATAGCTTATAATTAAAATGTACTTACCTATGAAATATTTCCATTTCATTTGCTGGCAGGCAGACTGGATCTGGTCCTCAGTATGACTTATGGATGGATGACATATGAACGAGAGAGATTTCGTTATGTTGCTGTCAAAGATGTTTATTCTGTATATTTTAATGTAACCTTCTTCGACCAGTCTTCTCAGTATTCTGTTCAACGATTTTTTGTCCATCTTTTTTTCGTAACCTAGAATAGAAATAAAGCGTAAGGAAATACATCCCCATTGAACCTTTGATTGGACTTGACAGGAACGTAACGTCATAATTTTTTGGGTGACACCTGAGCTACAAGAGAAGTATAATTAATTTGAAATCAACAGGAGATACGTTATCAATAATTTCTTTGTATCTAACAACATTTTTTAACCTGAAGTAATTACCTAACTATTTTATTGCGAACTATAGTGTTCAGCCCATCTAGTTCGACTGAAATTTCTCTAACCTAAATTGAAACCTAGTAGGCAAGGTATAATATTGTCAGTTCATTGGAAAGAACATGCAAAAACCGTCCTTATCGGCGATGTTTTCAGTAAAACAGTGACCTCTATTTTGAACTAAGTTATGCATTTCATTACTCTAGATATTCATTATTGCCTCATTTTTGTTGCACCTTGTATAGATATCCTCAAGAGTATCTGTTTGTTTAAGTAAAATCTACATTTCTAAGGCGAATTCGAAAAATTACAGAAATGCATCATTGTGCATGAAAAATAATATCTCTATAATGCGGATTCAGATTTGAATAACCATTTCGAAACCAGAAATTGGTTTAAAATTTCATAATTTCATATACATAGAGTTGGAGAAGTCTCTATCTCATCTGGAGAGAGATAAGGTTTTCTTCATCGAGTCTCACAATCATTTTTATATCATCCTGTATGTGCTCCATTTTGAATTTTTGTATCAGGACACTCACATTATCCAGAACTATCACCACAATGAAAACTTTTCAAAAAACAATCATTTTGTAAAAAAGATATATCTCCGACATGAAGGGCTGATTGAAAAAGGAATATTTGTAGTCTCATATTGCTCTGACGAGTAACAAAAAGTTTGTGCTAGCCGAATTGAAATAATTAGTCATGGGATCCATGAGTAATTCGATTTAGAACCTGCTATTTTTTGGACCACGACGTTTATTTTGTTGATCAATTGAGCTAAAGATAGTAATAAATTTATGAATAAGGATAATGGACCTACTCCATACAGCCCTTTGTATATTTTAGCGATTTAAGATTAGGATTTACCATGACACACATTGACCGATTATCATGAAACTATGTATACATATTCTTAGATGTTATGGAAAGCACATGGGATACTTTTCATTAGGAAAATAAAATACAAGTTTACGACGGGTAAAAAAATATTTTGGAAGACATGATTGTTGGACACAAAATATTCAACAATCAGACATGAAACTCTATATGTCGGTACCTTAGATATTAATAATTAGAATACGTCTTTTGGGACTCGTAAGTCTTTGATTATTTAGATGATGAAAAGATAATGACAAATATCCAACCTATCATCAGGTGGGCACTTCGAAGGCGCAAATTTTTAAGTGCATGAGAGATACCCTTCAGATGTTTTGCTATTCAGTGACTTGACCACGAATGACATTGAAGTTTTAGTTTTCTGGGCAACCAGAATACACGATTTTAATACTATCTCTGAATGAGCCATCTATTGATCTAGAGACAGGGCGCAACAAATAATCCAGGCGGAAGCATGTTGTGGTAAAATATTGATTCAGTTCTGTTGGACTGTACCATAGAATATTCTGTGACTGAACCCTGCTAAATAAAACAATCACCACCAATTTCAAGAAAATCGCATAGCAATAATTGACATTTCAGAGTGTATTCAAAAAGAGCCATACAAACTGTATAAAAAGCATTTTAGAATAGGATATTAAGTTTTAATATCCTCTTGAAGATGCCAACATAGTTAGCGAAACGAGTGGTCGAGGCTTTGAAAAATTGGTTTGGTTAGTGATGAAACAGTGATTTGTGAATCAACCCTTGACTGTTTCGACAAAATAAATCATACACCCAGCAGAACACCCAAGATTTATTGATTTAATAACTTAGTGAGTTCATTTCCAAGGCAACCGTATCCACACATCATCATACTAACAACCAAAATTGCCGAGAAGCATACTATTCGCGGTAGTCAAGGTCATCATCTGAACTGCGATGACATAAAACCAGGAGTTAGAAATATTTTCCCGTAGTTTTCATGTCGTCGCAACGTCGGCTCATCAGAGATGAATCTTACCAAAAACCGAGAGAATCAATTTGCTCCACGATGAAATTGACTCAGCTCCAACCAGTCACCAAAGAAAAATCTTCGATGGAACAAAGGCGAGCTAAATGGGTCAATTAAGACACGAAATAATTAAGAATAGTAATAGAGTAGTGAATAAGGAACAATAACCTGAGTAGATGTAAACGTTCGCTGAATCGAATGAAAAAATTTCACTATTTAGATTCTGGAATCGTTCAAACATAAACAGATGAAATAGATGGAATTGACGATTCAAATGACGTTGACACAAATGGATCACATAATATGGGGTGTACCAGTATAATGACACCTCGACTTCAGTGAATCATGACAATAATGTATGCAATGATAGACAAGGACTAAATAATATAATATATATATGACAACCTCAATCGATTAAATAAGTGTAAAACATTTGAGGGGTTGATTCCTCATCGGAAAATAGATGAGATCTTTCATATAAAGAAACTTCATTGGAGCATCCCATGTTAAGACACAGCCCCTTGAAGGGAATACATGAAATTTGTTCAACAATTTTCTTCACAAGCACTAAAAAAGTTACAGTATTGAAATAAACCCGACATTTTCTATCAAAAAGACACTTAGCCAGTGATTTATTTGGTTCACCCCATGGTAAGGGGTGGAAAACGCAACCGCTGAATTTTATTTCCAATGTAACTTTTTGTCTTATTATTTGTTTACCATTTTGAAATTTATTTCCGATAGCCTGTATCATTCTAAACAAGAAATGTCCCTTGAATTTTTTGCCCAAAATAAACCAGTTGGCAGCAAAAAAATATGTTACGATCAACTATAGAGATACATCGTCATAAATTCGAACTAGATTTATGGTCATTTTGTAGTTACTACCTGCGTTAAATGATTAAAGGGAATAAAAAACCATGGGGTGAAGCAAATAAATTACTGGCTAAGTGTCTTTTTGGTAGTAGAAAATGTCAGATCAATTTCAATACTGTAACTTTTTTAGTGCTTGTGAAAAAAATGGTTAAAGAAATTTTATGTATCTTAGCATGGGATGCTTCAATGAAGTTTCTCTAAATGAAAGATGGTATCTTTTTTTGAGGAATCGCCCTCTTGAATGTTTTACACTTATTTAGTTACACCCTGTATATCTATAGGCACTGGGTTACAGCATAATCGCCATCTTGAATTCTTGTGACTACACATGTTTCTATGACAATATCTCTTTACAAGAAGGTTTATTCCACCATAATATTTTACCGTTTTTTTCTGAAGTATTTTCTTTCTTTCCTCTTGGATATTACCTGTAACTAGATGAACAGATCAAATTCTAGATTAGGGATTTCTTTTCAATTCTCTGGCTGCTAGTAAAAACTCATCCACTGATCTCTGATATGCATGATTTCAGAAAATGAGTGAGAACTGATATAAAGCCTATTTGGCACTCATATTATCATCATCTCTTCGGTCTTCGCAACACGTTTAGTTCCATTCATTTTAAAAAAATGTCATTATTGTCTTATCCACAACCCATTGAATCAACAGGGAATCATAAGAATTCATATACTTAACCTCAGTTTTATTTAATTTTTCAAAAATTTCGTTGGTAGCAGTGCGCCCTCTTACGTCACCTCACCCATGTATCCCGCGCAGTCATAAAGCTCGTTTATGCGGTAACCCTGTCCCAATAGATATATTATAATAACCCTGCTGACCGGTAAAAAAACAATGTATAAACCAGTCATTATCATCGCCTGGGTCGATATGAAATGGAATAAACAGATTCATTGTATATAACAATCACTCCAATGGGCTTATATCACAAAAAAAAATTATTTCACTATTCGATAGAACTCACCCAAACTAGCTCACCACCGCAAACCGTTTCTTGCAGTGAGCTCCCTACGTTTTACAAAAAATTATTGAAATCCCCGATTTTTCGGACTTCTGAAAATGAGGCGATGATGTGACGTCAAAACCTCTAATACTGAAACAAGACTATTCGAGACAGAGATGAATGATACATAATTTCTGACAGAGTGAATTAGCGCAAGATCACTTTTGAAAGAATTAATATATCAGTTGCCTCAGTCTCCGTCGGGCGTTTTGTTATTTTCTTTTAACTATGGCGAGATGAGGTTTCTACGTCATAAGAGGGTCTATTTTCAGAAGGTTCTATTATTTATGTCCAAAAATAAAACATTCCAGTTAATTTTTCGATCGAATTATGTCGTCAATCATTATTTATGTATAAAAAAATCATTATAAACATGGTTAGAGTTAAAAGTTCTACTGAGGTGTACACGCCCATTAGGAATCAATAAGTTACAACAATATAAATGATACACCCAGTAGAAAACCCGTGATTTATTGATATAATAACCTGGCAAGTTTGTTTCCAAGGAAACTGTATCGACCCATCACCATATTGACAACCAAAGTTGCCATCGAAAATGGACCACACCAATAAATGTGCCGTACAAGAAGAAATAAGCGATAACGACAGTCTAATCGAAAAATGCTGGGTCGAGAAATACAAAGGAGACAGCAGGAAATGGCTCATCAGAGATGGATCTTACAAAAAACCCAGAGAATCCATTTGCTCTACAATGAAATCGACGTACCTCCAACCAGTCAGCGAAGAAAAACCTTCCATGGGACAAAGGCGAGCTCTGCTATTGAAGCAACTCGAAATTGAAGCAGCAAACGAAGTGATCAGAGAAAGAAACACCCCACCTCCTGTGGAAAAGTACTGCACTGAGTACGATGGGAAATTCAACGCTTCCGGGTTTGAGACCGATCAAGAGTTTTACACTAGACAACCGGAGTTGTACAAGAAATATCCTCTGTATTCCTCTGCTCCGACGTCGTTTTATTCGTTCTATTTGAAGGAGAAACCGGACGAAACGTTGCATGGGCTTACAAAAGTCGCAAATCCTATGTGTCCGTTCAAGAAATGTGCACGTTTCTCCAAACCACTGTCCGATGTATTAGACGTTGAATCATAAAACAATTTGAACATCTGCATCTTTATATCATTAAATGATGTACAGGGTGCGCCTCTTAAAATTGAATCCCCCCATAACTCTTTTGTTTTCAGAGATATGAGAATATGTTGAATGAAAAACCGGCCCCTTTTATTTCGTGAAGTTGTTTCATATACAGGGTCACTCGTTTTTCCAGAAAGGACATCAACTGATTTTTTCAATGGAACACCCTATATTTCATAAATATGAGTTGCATATTTGGATGAACAATAGTTGAGTTATTGATTATCAAAATTTACCAAAATACCGCATTATAAACCTTCAGTTCATATCATTTAATGTAAGTTGAATCTCTGGTAGTAGTCCATGGTCAAATTGGAGGTGATGAGATAATTAAGAGAACAAACTCAAAGTCTCGCTCCAAGTAAATTTTAATAAAATCATATGTGCTACATGTTTCGACTCCTAGGAGTCATCATCAGGCTTGCTAGGTAGGAGGAGAAAGGAAACTATAAAATTGATGACATAGTTCGTAAGGGTTTTAGGCCCCAAATAATTTTGTAATGTTTCTTCAATGTTTTTCTAAAATTATTTAAGCCTGAAACCCTTACGAACTATGTCATCAATTTTATAGTTTCCTTTCTATTTGTTCTTATGTTATGCCATGTAGATGACTTGGAAAATTTAGAATCAATGGGACTCAGAGGCATGATAAGGAACCTTTTAGATTCGTATCTTCAAAATAGGACAATCAGTACCAAATCTACCAACTCAGAGTCTCATAGATTACCGATGACTAAAGGTGTCCCTCAAGGATCTGTTTTAGGACCAATTTTATATTTATTATGTATTCAAAATATCACGAAAATTAATACAGAATGAAATTACACTATTTATGCAGACGATACGGTACTTTTATATAAAAATAAAAATCCTATCATTTTAGAAAATATAATAAACAGAGACTTGATGAAATTTGAAAAATGGCTTCATTCAAACCTCTTATCAATAAATACTGATAAAACTGAATATATGATTTTGCAACAAAAAAATAAACAAAATATAAATTTAAATCTCAGAATTTAAAATGAATCTTTGAAACAAACTAATGAGAAAAAGAATCTTGGGATTTGGTTTGATGATGAATTAAAATGGGACAAACATATAAATGTTTTGACGAAAAAAATATCTCCTATTATTGGAGCCCTGAGAAGATGTCCCAAGCTGAATAAAAAAGTTGCAAATATAATTCTATATTCTCATATACTCAGTCGTATTAACTATTTGATAAATGTTTGGGGATACTGTTCAAAAAAGAATTTCAATAAAATATCTGCATTATATAAAAAGACATTGAAAGTACTGTATCGTTTACCATATGATACACCAACAAATCAATTATATTTATAAAATAAGTGAATCATTCTCATTAGAAGAAATGATCAGAATTGAGAGACTGAAAATTACATAAAATATCATAAATGAAAGATTGAAATCTAATTTTATTTTAACACGAAACAATGAAATTCATAATTACCAAACTAGACAACATGGTTTATTTCATCTTGATATCGCTAATTCTTCTATAGGCCAAAAAAGATTAACCCACGCTGCTCTCTTGGAATATAACAAATTACCAGATAATATAAAAAATTGCAGAGATACAATAAAATTCAAATACCAACTTAAAAACTTCATTATTTCTGGACGAAATAGATGATTTTTTTTCTCAACTTCTGATTCATATTCAAATTGATTTTTGCTCACCAATATGAAATGATTTGTCAAAATTGAATACCTAATGTTTTCAAATATTATATTATTTATTAGTTTATTATAATTGTATAGTTTTAGGTATTATTGTTAACTATACTTCTTTATACCAGAACTTGATTCTGACTGGAGGTAAAATTTTCAATAAATAAATAAATAAATAAATAAATAAATAAATAAATAAATAAATTAATAAATCACCAAATAAGTTATCCTATTTCATTAAAACGTTACAACAAGGAGGACAATACTTTATCTGATTCAGATCAAATCAATTTTCTATATACCTCTGTTATAACAGTTTGTTTCTTACGTTTAATTTTTTTATTTGTTTTGTATTTTTGTTGTTCATTTTTACTATTCGTTCCTGTTTTTTATATACTCAATTTTCATAAGTATCTATGTTAATGTATTTTGTGATATTCGTGTTTTTTTGAATTGAGAATCAGGAATATGGTTATTTTTGCATGAGAATGTTCGTTTTGTTTGTTTATATTTTGTTGGAACTAGGTGACTTTTCTTTTTACTGAAAGTTTTCTTGGGATTCGTATAGCATAAAATAGATCTTCAACAGATCTATTGAAATCTACTGAATTTTTGACAAGGTATTCGCTGATGGAATAAAAATCTAACTGGCAACCATGGTCCGCGCGGAGAGTGAGTTGACAACGACTGTCATTTGTTTATGTCAAATTGGTTATTCACGAAATTTGATAGATTTCACGTGTTAATAGGACCGTTATGTGAATATAAGTGTTCGAGGTCGATAAAAAATGTAATATGCACCTCGGCGAAAAACTGTCTATTGTCTCTCCTGATTGCTAGCCTCGACTATCAATTTGCAGACTCGACTATAATAGACAGTGTTTCGACCTTGGTACATTAATAACTATTATGAAAAATTGTTATGCTTAAAAGAAACACAAACTTTACAAAAACAATCATGGAGCATTCGCCTTTGTTTGCTCTGTCATTGTCTACTTTATTTGAATGCCCAATGATGGGCTTATGAAAGCCCGAAACATGTACCTTTAATAATATTTGATCATTTCAATAGAAGTATATAACAAACAAAAAATGGGCTCAAAGCTTCATATTCATCCGGAAAGTCTGATGATTCTTCTTTTCTTATTATTTGACGGAATACCGCTATATTTTCATGTAATACCAATAGTGGAAGGAGAAGATGGTGTGCTCAACAGAAAGCTTGAACTCGTCTTGTTCTGAGCATTACGTCAGCTGGGATATAACTGTCATTGTTATTATTTGTTTTCGTGATTGATGTCTCGAACTTCAGATATTATATAAGTACTAAAATTGAATGAAATAAATCCCCACTTTTTTCGTTTCTGGCTATGGAAATTCCAACTAACATACAAAAGGCACAGATATTGAATTTTTCTGCTTTTCCAAGAATGGAGACCTAATGAAACGATGGGAGCTTGCTGTCGACAGAATATAAACTCAAATAATGGTACCTACATTTTATTCCTTATATCCTCATTCCAAAATATTCACCTATCATATTATCATCACATTCATATTACAGCACGTATTTCTCCATAACATTTCCATGCAAAATGTTCCCAAACAAGTGCGAAAATACGGTTTTTGAATTACACACTTCCAAAAAATCAGAAATATTTGAGAAACAAGATGCCATTCCTACAGAACATCTTCCGATTATCAAGTCAGAGGTAATTGAAAATGAATTCAAAACTCTTAATTTCTCACAAAATATAAATTGCAGCAAAGTTTTGAATAACAAAACGGCAAAAATTGATACTCCTGTTGTCGATGTCGGAGCAGAAGCAACGTCAACGTCGTTAACTGCTGAATTTTAATCTGTCAGAATCGACACAGTAGTGGATCATTCAGATGGGATTGGCAATGCATGATAATTCGTATGTATTTGCTATTTGCGATTGCGAATTACCTCAAGATCACAATTTCCAGAATCAATGAAATAGTAAAATCGAAGGAATCGGTACCTGTTTATATAAATTGAATTATTTATAAACAGATCGAGAAACTTATAGAAATTTCAATGAACATGATTGAATTCATTGCGCACGCCCACGCAACGGTATCTGTTTGTGACTAGCAGCTGATGTTGGTATCCCAGATGACGTCACAAAATATGCGCGTAGGCACACCATCTTCTACTTCCACTATGGTAATACCTAATTATTCAACACAATATTCAATATAGTTTTCAAAATATCAAAAGACCCACAACTGGAACATGAGTAATAAAACGTGCATTGTCCTTTACCTATAGGGAATTACCACGAAATCGTTAATACAGGGAAATTAGGTAGGTATAATACTAGAAAAATTTTTACGCGCTCTTTATTTCTAATTTATTCCGGACTCATTGTAGGTAGCTCAATAATTTTCTCACTATTTAATTGATGTATTATCCTTGTTTGAATAACCAGTCAGTTTCATTTTAAACCGATTCCAAATTGGCAAAAAATAGTATTCCATAGTACAACGTCCTGATTTTCTTCAAAATTGAATTTCTTTACTACATCATAAATCGGTACTGATTCATCCTATAAATTTATTTTTTCACCGAAAGTTGGGTAGTTCATCAGGGATCAATTCGTCTCGATTGAGTGTGCTTCTAATTTTCAAAGTACCTTTCAATCTCAACCTACTAGTGTGACGTCAGCATCGAAGTAGAGGGCATAGACTACGGCCCGGTGAGATAGAGTAGGCCCTGTATCACATCCTGAAGTCCTGCGCATATATTATGAAACACCCTGTATAGATAACGAACAAGAGAGTTGCTGAGCTTCGGTTCTTGTGGCTTGGTTGAAATCTCTGTTTGTAGTGATGAAATCATCTAACACAGATTTAATTATAACAAATATTTCGGAAAATGAAATGGAATCATGTGAAATCTCAACCTACTAGAGTGACGTCAGCATCGGGGTAGTGAGGATAGACTACGGCCTACGGCCCACTCACCCTCATTCTTCTCCTCCTCCTGGATGATTCTCAACAACTTGTGCGGCTCCTCGAACACCCTCCTCTTGTGGACCTCATCGATCACCAAACGCGTCCTGCTCGCCACTCTATCCGAAATGAAATCCATCTGGGGAGGACCTCCCTCCGACGCCTGCGCTCTCGATGGGGCTGTAGACTCGACGATCTCCGTGGTCACGTCGTTCTCTTGCTTGTGGAACACTCGCACCGGGTGGTCGCCCATAACCTTAATATTAAAAGGAGGAAGGAAAGCTCAAAGTCATCTCCACAACTTTAATAATGATTATTATAATATACAGGGTGTCTCAGAATTAGCCGGCCAAACTTCACCAACGGCTTTAAGGACCAAAAATAGAAAAAAAAAACTGAAGATTATATTTCTAGAGTATTTCCGAAACTCCATGTGATAAAAAGATGCAATTTGGTACAATGGTACAAGAACTAAACTTTCCATCCATAATGCAGTGAAAATAAAATTATTTCAAGATTTCAATCAGGAGTGTATAAAACAGGGTGGGACTACATTAAATATTGCTCAAAATTTTTTGTATTTATACAGGGTGTTTCACAGGTGAAGGGAAATATTTCAATGGTAGATAGGGGTCACCAAGGTGGTTCTGAAAATACCATATTTGATAGGTCTTAGAGTTTTCTTAACGGAGATACAGGGCGATTTATCGATTTCGAATAATTATTCATTCGTCTATAAGTATGGTACTACTCAGTATATTCTTCCAGAATTTGGTATAGAGCTCAAACTTGGGACGTTGAATTCATTCACCTATCGGGCGAAGAGAAAATCCAGGTTCGGCTTCAGAAAAAATTCAAATTTATTCGAAATATTAAAATAACACACTGTATGTAATAATTGACAGAGTTCACCAAAGGAATCGTGAAGAGGAGGAAAAACTGAACTGGATTTGATGCTTTTTGTTTTCCAGCCACCAATTCTCATCGTAACAATCATAAACAGAAAGCTGAAAGTATGTCAATTTGAAGAGTATTGAAATTATGAAACCAGTGTCAATTATGATTATTCGGTATATTTCAGTCAAAAATCGCTCGAAAGAACTCACTAAGTCTCACAGTTTTTATAACGGAGATACAGGGTGAATTATCGTTTTTGAATAATTATTCACTCGTCCATAAGTATAAAACTACCCAGTAATATTTTCTCAAATATGGTATGTAGCTTACTTGGGACGATGGACTCATTAACCTATCAGGCGGAATTCGATAATTCACCCTCTATCTCTGTTATAAAGACTATGAGACTTTTCCTGAAGCTGAACCTGATAGGTCAATGAATCCATCGTCCCAAGTAAGCTCAATACCAAATTTGAGAAAATATTACTGCGATGGGTAGTTTAATACTCATGGACGAGTGATAATCCACCCTGTATCTCTGTTATAAAGACTGTGAGACTAAGTAAGTCCTTTCGAACGATCATTTAACAAGAATAAATCAAATAATCATAATTGAAAGTGGTTTCATAATTTTAATACTCTTGGGATTGACATACTTTTAGCTTCCTGTTTATGATTGTTACGATGAGAATTGGTGGCGGGAAAACAAAAAGCTTCAAATCCAGTTCAGTTTTTCCTCCTCTTCACAATTTCTTTGATGAACTTTGTCAATTATTACATACAGTGTGTTATTTTAATATTTCGAATAAATGTAAATTTTTCCTGAAGCCGAACCTGGATTTTCACTTCGCCCGATAAGTGAATGCATTCAACGTCCCAAGTTTAAGCTCCATTCCAAATTTTAGAAAAATATACTGGGTAGTTCAATACTTATAGACAAATGAATAATTATTCGAAATCGATAAATCGCCCTGTATCTCCGTTATAAAAACTCTAAGACCTATCAAATATGGTATTTTCAGAACCACCTTGGTGACCCCTATCTACCATTGAAATATTTCCCTTCACCTGTGAAACACCCTGTATTTTTCGACAATTTAATCTCGAATTTTGAAATTTCCACCTCTTTACAAAAAAAAGGCACTTATGTTCCGTGACGATCAGATGTATTGTTATCGAGTAAAAGCAGTTTAAAAATATTGTTACATCTCAGATATTATGCATAACATTGCAATGAGACGTAGTGGAAATGAAAAAAAAAGTACAAGAATTGAAGTAATGTTTTCATCATCATTTTTCTATTTTTCGTGTTTTATGAGATTGTTTGATGAAAAAAAAAGTAGTTGATGAACAGAACTTAGTTGATTTTATTTTAACCACTCTGATTTGAAAATTGGCAACGTTATGCATAAAATGTGAGAGCATCATTATTTTTAAATAGATTTAACTCGAAAATGATACATCTGATCGATGCGGAACAGGAGCACCTTTTTTGTGAAACGGTGTGGATTTTCATAATCCGAGATTAAATTGTTGAAAAATATGCATACGAAAAAGTTTGAGCAATATTCAACGTATAATACACTCCTGGATGGAACCCTGAAATGATTTTATGTTCACCGCATTGGACATGAAATGTTTATTTCCTGTACCAGATTACATCATTTTATCACGTGGCGTTTCGGAAATATTCAAGAAACATCATCTTCAGGAGCCCCCTTTCAGGGGGCCATAGCTTCCTTAGGAGACATTTATCGACTCAAGTTCATTGGAACTTGTCTTCCTATTTTTGGTCGATGAAGCCGGCGGTGAATATTGGCAGGCTAATTTCGGAACACCCTGTATAATGAATTTAATGATGTAGTCAATCAAAGGGACATGTTTCGGACTTATAAAAGTCCATCTTCAGCCGCATTTTAGAAGTTAATGGAGGTGAACATTATATGTTTTCAAAAAGGAAGCCGATGTCTGTCATCATAATATCGTGATTGATAACAAATGAGTTTTTATATGAGAATAAACGGGTTTTCATTAAAAGTGAAGGGCCCCGTGCCCTAAGAACACGCATGTTAAGTTGATTTCTATCGGCCAATCTTGGTCCCTAGTTCTAGAATTCATGGTATGTTGTTCTGTGATACCTTGTATATCATGAGATCAAAGGTTCATCACACGCGGCTGGAAATTGATACCTTTGCTCCCTTGATATACAGGGTGTTTCTTAAGTACGTGTAGAAAATTCAGGAGCATGTTGCTGGCGTCAAAATATGAAAAGTTCGGAAAAATATATGTCCGAAAGTTACTCGTTCCTGAGATACAAAGTGTATAAGTTGAATTCTCATTTTTGTTTTTTGTTAATACATTTCAATATAATTGTGATATTCAAAAAAAGTTTGGTATCTTGAGATATTTTTCCTTGACAATATTAAATTTTCTGTTAGTTTGTCTATTTCGTGGGGGTGGCGCCACCTACATGTCTTTTGAGTCTTTTGGAAAGTCATAACTTTTTTGTGCGTACCTGTATCAGGTTATATAGTAGAAACATAGATTTCTAGAATACTTTTGTGTAAAAAATAGATTCCTGGTAGAGGTCGCAGCGAGCAACTGTTTTCGAGTTATTGGGGTTTGAAATAATCAATGCAAGTAAATTGGAATGACAAGAAGTTGGAATTCGAGTATTTTCCTTCAATTTCATTTTGAAATAGGCATCGAGTGTTATTACAATTTAAATTTAATACTAATAATAATAACAGTAATCAAGACCAAATCAATACTAAAACAGTTACTGGAGGGAATTGATTGGAGTAATTGTTCATAGTGGGCAAAAAAGTAGATACAAAGAAATAAGAATCATCTTTGCCTTAATTCTAATGTAGAATTGTTGATTCCATGATATACAAGGTATCCCAGAACAACGTACCATAAGTTCTAGAACTAGAGACCAAAATAGGCCGATAGAAATAAACTTAACACTATACGAAAATGCACCGTTGAGCAATGATAGGGCGATAAAGAACAATTTTATATCCAGAAGTGCCCCAATATTTCTAAATCCTTGAAAGGTACTGCTCAGAAATTCGTAGGGCAGTTTACTATAGTGAATATGCATGGAAAACATATCATACCAATTCCATTGATATACAGGGAGTTACATATTTCGCATTCTCTTTGATAAAAATTAATGTAACTGTTTTTGGAGTACGGCACATCTCACTGTTTTCAAACTGCAGTGTTTTTATAACTTCTTTTGGTATTCGAAATATCTAACAAAATTAATTTTGGTGCTCCTCCATACTTATTTATGATTAGGACGATTATCATCATATCATGTTCTGCAAGTTTTTCCCTCATTTGTGTAGAGTTATTCACCACAATAATCATCTTCATGAACTACTTCATCCTATGATAATGTTGTTGGTCATCCTCAAATTTATTAATTTTTTCTCGAATAAAGTTGTTCTACCAGAAATCTTGAATTGATATTTGGGAATGACCAGCTCCCAAATCATATGATGAAGAGCTTGCGAATTGCTCAACATGAATATTGCGGTCAATAACTCAACACAAATGAGGTAGAAACGAGCAAATCATGATCATTCTAACATCACAAGCGAGTCGTATGGAGATTCAATTGATTTTGACATTCTTTGAAATATCAAAAGGTGGTTAGTGACGTACTCCAAAAAAGGTTGTAACGTAAAATTTTACCTTTTACACTGCACCTGGTAGCTTTTCGTCGGCGGCACAGAATGTTTCGGCAGCGTACATACATATGTACGCTGGTGTCGGCGGAATATGGGTGTGGGTTGATATCTTTGCTAATTCTCAGATGAATCAACACTCAAAACTTTCAACTAGATAACATTTGGAATTTATAAGAATATATTTATATTTCTGTACTTTATTTTTGAACGCCACTGATTCTTTTAGAACATAGTTGGAATATGTCTAGGATACAATCAGAAACCTATAGGTTGAGTTCAGAGAGAGATATCAGTAAAAACATAGAAATTTCAACAATACATACAAATTTAATGATGAAATTGTTTTTCTTGAAATACATTAGCAATAATTATTACATACATTGGTAGAATATTATGGATACTTTTCAATTCTTGATTTCATCAGATATTATAGTTATAATATTTCATTGACATTTTGTTCAATTCCCTATGAGTAAACCCATTTCGAAGAAGATTGTTGTTGGACTATAATAAGCTATATGATATTGATTATACCCTGAAAATTCATGAATTTTGGGGAGTCTTATCGCGCATTTTTCGCTAAATGAAATGTTTCATGTCCACTGCTAATGGTTTCAGAAATTTAAGTAGGGTTTGAACATATCATGTGTTGAAATTTGAAAAGTTATAACTCCATAATAATCAATATGTAAATATGTAAAAATTATGTAAAACTAATAATCAATGGGCTTAATACTGAAAAAACCTGAGTTATCCAACATGCAGGTATCTGCTAGATGTCGACTGTTACTGGACATGGAAGATGATCACAAGATGGCGACATTGAAGGGCACCTTAAAAATTGGTGGCTGGAGGATTCAAGCTTGCATCTCAAGTTCGAGATGACTCAGAAACCTGCGGCTACTGAAGGGGTTCCTTGAGGTTGGAGAAAATAAACCATGGTCTCCACGACGTTCGCAAGATTGATAGGGCCCCCTGCTGCATAAATAACACTTAATTGAGATACGGGACACGTGGATGGGCGGCCTTCATCACTCCAACATAAAACCCTAAAATAAATTATAGGGCGTACCGAGACCGCCTGGATCACTGATGGGGAGACATAATAACTCACCTCTTTTGGATCGAGGGTTCTAACAAAAAAAACTGGTTTAACATTGGGGAACAGAAACGTGGCGATGAGGGTCCCGTCGGTATAAGGGTCACGTGGTCGAAGTCGGGACGTCTGGGTCTCTTAATCTGCATTTGGACAACTCGGTTAGGCCCCATAAGGATGAGCAGAATAAATAGTGCCTTGAAGGGATGAATATTTTCAGCATCGAAATGCTATCAAAAGATTTAAAAAAACCATGCTAGTTCGCGTGCTGCTGCTGCGAGAACAACCACCTTGGGAGAAAAATCATGGCCTACTGAGAAATGTCTTCGCCGGAAAGCGGAACCCGAAATCGATACGACCTTGACATTGACACAGTTTTGTCAGTCATGACCTAATTTTACTCGATAGATCTAACGAACACCAAGAGATGGCGACAGCGAAAATGCCAAAATCCTTACATAGTTGAGTATGCTTTGAAGAACGTCCGAATGCTAAAATCCTTGCATAGTGGAGTCCCTTTCGAGCAAGGTCTGAACGAGTACGAGGTATCGGAATCAAGATATTCATGCGTAGAACGACTAATTCATGGCAGAGGAATTCGCCAAATACGAAGGAAGAATAAGAGTAGAAATTGTCTAACGGTCAGTACGGTCACAAGATCACGACATAACCACTTTTCTATCGATACTTCCACGGGAAATGTGCTTCGGAAATCTCTGCTATCATCCCTTCACTAGCAATACCAGTCAGGCAAACTAGACAAGCCCAGTCAGCACATCCTTTCGTTGTCAACCTCGAAAGATGCCGAACAGCACTTTATCAAAACTCCTTCATCCATAGAACAGCTAGGCTCTGGAACTCATTGCCTGAGAAAGTATTCCCAACAACATATAATCTCCAGAAGTTCAAAAAAAATTCCAATACCTACCTCCTATCCCTATCCTCCCTAGGAACGCACGATGTTCTTTGAACATTATAGGGATTCCCTTTCGTGCGCTCCAAGCGATAACAAAAAAAACAACAAAAAAACAAAAAAACAAAAAAAAAAAAAAAAAAAAAAAAAAAAAAAGCAGTGAAGAAGAACACATTGGATATTAAATAACTCGCTGGGATATTTATGAAAAGCAATGAAAGGATATTTCAACCAATTAAAAACAACTATATCTAACTATACAATATTTACATTTAAACACGGGAGGAGTGTATCGTACGTATCTTTGTTATTCCTTGTCTGATTTTTAGTGTTTGTTTGTTGTGAATTCTTATGATTGTTGTTTTCTTTATTTTCAGGAGAGCTATTGGAGAGACAGAACTATGATAATTATCATTGGATAAAAGACTACCACAAGCAGATTCATAATATTATATGGTCCACGTATCATACAGAAAGATTCAGGTAGGATATTTCATTAGATAATATATTTGTGTTGCTTCTCATTCATTCATTTCATTCAGATTGATTTTATATTCAATTTGTTTCAGGATACCGTCAACTCACGAGACACAAGGTGAAGCAACATGGTATACAGTGTATTCAACTAGACACACCTCTTTGAACAATGTTACAAAATATTCAATAAAAGTGTCTGACTTTTATAGTGTTTCCTTTGAGAGTTTTATCTGGAATTATAGTAGAAGATCACGTAGAAAAGTAACGTTTTGATGTAGGCTAGTTATATTAGAAAATAAGAACGTTACAAGTTACATTAATGTTTATGAAAGAGAATGCACTACCGAACTCTCTGTACATTGATTGAAATGGTAGGACATGTTTTCCATGCACATTCCCTATAGTAAATTGCCCTACGAATTTAAGAGCAGTACCTTTCAAGAATCTCGAAATATTGAAGGAAATCTGTAAATAAAATTGTTTTTCATCGCCCTCTCACGGGTCAACGGTGCATTTTCTTATAGAGGTTTATTTCAATCGGGCTATTTTGGTTACTCGTTCACCCTGTAAAATTGTACGTTGTTTTGGGACACCTTGTATATCATGGGAGCAAAGGTGCATTTCCTCCCATGTGTGTTTAAACTTCACACGCGGCAGAAGTTTGATACCTTTGGTCCCTTGAAATATAAATAGCTATTATCTACCTCTGATGACGTCATGGATCGCTTCGACTTCGGGATGGCGATGCGGCAGGGCAGGTTGCGCGTGCTGCTTTTCAAGGCCGTGGTGCCTTTCACGGTGATTTCCCTAAACATTGCCTTCAGTAGGATTATTTTCGTTATAGGATCGTATTCCATTTTGGAGGAATAGAAATCTTCAAAGTTTGTAAAAGTGGCTGGTTTCAGGTTCGATGGAATTATTTCCTTGAGGATTTTGTTGATGTCGAAGCGTCCAATGGTAGAGAATAATTTGTAGGTTAGGTTGATGTAATCTCTTGGGAAACTGAGATTCAACTGCGTTGCCTCATGTTTTAGATCGAGTTGTCGTGTGAAATTCGGAATTAAAAATGGGCAAGTCATTATTTGCGGTGCTTGTACTTTGATAAGCCTGGGAGTCATTTTAGGTAGTCGTGTTTCCAGTTGATTAAGCGAAGAAATTTGCTTTTCATCTCCAACTTCTGCTTTGATTTGTTTGTTTTTCAATATAGCAGCTCGTTGCCTTTCAATCATTTTTGCTGTTATACTAGAAGTGAAGTGTGAAGAACTTTCAACTGGTTGCGAATCCACTTGTTCACTCTTTTGCAAACTTTTTGCTTTGTAGCTGAAAAAATACTAAATTAATCAATATTGTAAAAAAAACTTACTTCCGAAATTTAAATCAGTTTTCAAATTGATAGAAAATATATGTAGGACATTTCATTGGAAGAGGGACAAAATTTTACTGTGGATAAGAGAAATAAATAACATCAGAGTATTAGAAACGAGTATCTGGGTGAATATGACGTGATCACCTATATAGCGAAATATTGAAACGAAAAATAGTAGGAAGAGGCAACAAAGTGGAATAGGATAAAGAAATTTCGATGAAAGTATTTTGAAAATATCATTGAGTATATAGTTCATAATGCCTTCTCGATGAACATTGCCTTTAGTATAAATAGTTTTTTTCATAGGTCCGTATTCGGTCACGAAGGAATAGAAAATTTCAGGATTTTTTTTCATGTTCTGGTTCCCCGAAAAGGGATATCCTGTAATTTTCAGTGAGAACAAAGGAAAATGAGGTAAGAATTGGTGTTCTTCTTGAAGTACTGGCTGGTTTCAGGTTCAATGGAATTATTTTACTCGGGACTTTGTTGGTATCAAAGCGACCATTATTATCGAAATGTTTGTAGGTTCGCTCGAAATTATTTATTGGGAAGGTTAGACGGAACTGTGTTGCCTCATGTTTTAGATCGAGCTTTCGTGGAAAATTCGGTAATAGTATTTGCGGAGTTTTGGAGATGTCTTCGCAAGTCGTGTTTCCAGTTGATTCAGCAAAGAAGTTTGTTATCTTCAACTTCTGCTTTGATTTGTTCATTTTTTAATATAGCAGTGCGTTGCCTTTTCATCATTTTTGCTGTTACAATAGAAGTGACGTTTAAAGAAGTTTCAACTGGTTGCGAGCACACTCGTTTATTCCTTTGCAAAGATTTTCTTTGTAGCTTAAAAATTAATCCTGAAGATTTTAATTAATAAAGATTGTACTGAATAGAGTTAATTCCAAAATCTTATTTTTCAAATTGATGGAAAGCCAATGTGGGAAATTTCATTGAAAGAGGGACAAACGGTTACTGTGAATGAGAAAAAAAAACTATCAAAGTATTAGAAACGAGTTTCTGGGTGAATGTCACTTGATCATTGGAATAGCGACAAATTGAAAAAAAAGTATGAAGAGGCATCAAAGTGGGGTTAGATAAAGAGATGAAGGTATTTTGAAAAAGTTGTTGAGAATTTAGTCCATAGTGCCTTTCATGGTAATCTTGCTAAACATTGCCTTTAGTAGCGCTAGTTTCGTTTTAGCATGGTGTTCAGTCATGGAGCAATAGAAAGCTCCGAAGTTTGTAGTAGGCTGGCTTCAGATTCGAAAGATATATTTCGATGAGGATTTTGTTGATGTCGAAGCGTGAAATTAATTCGAAGTCTTAGACTTCGTATATGCAAGTCGCTGAACTATCTAGGAATATCCTTCTTGTAAATAATCAAGGATTTTACCTTTGATAACTGATTACTAACATTTATTTGTGAAGTACTTATTAAATATCAATGATATTTCAGCAATATGAAATTCGAGATCCACCATTGGGATTTCGGAAACTATAGGAGATACAGAGATGGCTGAATTAGGGCAAAGTTGAGAATCAATGTGAATGAAAATGTCTGTCGAGAAAAATTTGAAATTACGAGTATTTCCGGAGAAATACGATGAATCAGAAAGTTTGTTAGATCATTTTTATATTTTTTGCGTTATTTGTCGAAGCATATCAAAATAGAAAGCACATTCACATTGCCACTTTTCCCTGCTATACGATGACGTTTTCAGATTCACTATCCGACGTTTCGATTTTACGCTACCATCATCAACTTGAGTTTTTTTTCATGAAGTTATATTCCTTATAATATCATGGTGAATCTGAGAATGTCACAGTATAGCAGAAAAGAAGTGGCAATTTTGAAATTTTCCAACAAATAACAAAACTTTTTTTTTTGTATAATACTACATACTTTTATTATTCTCGATGTTTTGGGATTTTCTCTCCTCGTTTCTATAAAATAAAAACACGAGTATTATTTAAATATACCTGTAGTGAGGACAAATCAGATGCTTTGCCAAAAAAATGCCACTGCGTTTAAAAATTTGCCTATCAAAGATCCTGAAAGAAAACTTCCTTTGCTTGTCAGTGACAGTTTGTTTTGAAAAAGGTTTGGAAAAGAGGAATATATATATAAAAAATATCGACTTTTCACTCAACTTTGGACGTTTTGGGAACTAATCTCCTCCCGTTTTCAAGATAAAAGATGGAAAATATTTTTCTTACGAAATGTCAACAGGTTTTGAAACTTTTCAGTGACAAATGGTGATGTTGGCAAACAAATGAGTTGCAGGATGTTTTCATTGATTAATCCTGAGTTTACCATTTTCATGTTCAGATTTTAGTAGTGGATACAATGTTGTATATCAACAGAACAGGAAACAATGCTATTGTCTCCGTTCAGACTAATACAAGCGGATTCCTTGATTTCTCTCTTTTGGTTATCTCTTTCTCCAATGATTTTGATATCATTCCACTCTGCCATATGTTATCCATCTTCATATTTTTAGTCAAATAAAATTTAATAATCTTTGTATCTCGTATAGTTCTCGAGATCGAATTTGAATTACCCGTTATACTTACACCATGGACCGTTGTCTTCCTATGTCGACTTTCTCAGCACCTATGACACCTTTGGATGTCAATTTTTTAAGGGCCATTCGACACGAGTTCCTATCGACTCCAACCATTTTGTTCAGTTCGAATAGAGAACATCCTGCGGCACCCTTCGAATATATGTGGTAATAAAGTTCCTTCAAAAATTCCATGTTGTTGAACGTGCTTCCGATCATCTTGTCTTCCTCCTCTATAATAGTAATTTATACACCAAGGTACTAAAGAATATCATTATTACCCAGGGACCGAGATTATATACCGAGGCTTCAGCCGAGGGGTATAAGGTCCCGTGGTAATTTTTTCCACCACTAGCAATATATTTCAATCATTTCAGTTCTGTGGAACAGAAATATGCACCAATTATCAATATAAAAGCCCTATTTTCAATAATTAGCAATGACCATGACAGTATATGTGGCAAGTCGTTATTGATATTGATAGATATCTACTAGATTCGACTGCCATTAATAGGAATCTTGCATCGAAAGAGTGAATTCGGGTTAATTATAACAGAGGTGGCTATGTCTTTATCGACTAGTGGTTAATGAAATTACGAAAACTAAAAACACACTTTATGCCTAGAGAAGGAGAAGATAATGGTAGGCTTTATAGCTAGTGGTGGAAAAAATATCATAATTGATCGTACAAAGAGCAAAAGTGAATTCTAGAGTTCCCTAATGGGTTTGAGGTTTTTGTTTCACGTTTTTGTATATTTTTATAAGAACTAATTGACCATAAATATAGCAGGTACTAAAGTTGCTTCATTTGCTTCATTACGTGATCAGAATGGGGTTGTACACGCTAATCTAATTCACGCCAAAAACCTCCATATTGATTATTCCGTGTATAAACAGTATTTGATGCAATCATTCGTAATTTAAATTCATCGATAATATTTTTTTTTCAATAATGAAATTCGGCACCTTCGAAAAACGCTACTTTAAATAACGTCATGAACCGAACTGAAAGTCATAGTTATCTGAATTCTGGCTTTCGCATAAAAAGTAGGTCCACATATTTCGACGCTACCAGATTTTTAACTAGTAAGTGTTCTCTAATAATCACTTATTGATGCTTAATTACCTGCAAGATGCTCCAGTAACAATAACAATATCCTAGTGATCCTAATAATGATCGAGGTTTTATTTGAATTATTTTGTGGCAATGGGACCGTATTGCCTAGAGTTCCCAGAAATACAAGAAGAGGAAAAGAAGGACTAACAAAACAAAATATATCAGCATATTTGATGATCAATATTTTGTCATCAAAACAAATAACTACTAATAAAATCAATTTAAAAAAGTAATCAAGTAGGTTATGATATGACAGCGTCGTTTGTGAAGTTTTTACATTAATAATTATGGTATTAAACATTATAACAAACATGAATGAAATGAGACAAAAATGGTATCACAAACATAGGATAGTGGTTCGCACAGCGTGAAAAACTATGTATGTATAATTCATTGTAGCATGTCATAATACTACTGTAGGTTATAGTATGCCTTCTGCAATAATGCCGTTTCAATTCATATTTGAATATCTTCAGACAATTGATCTTCTGATATACTATTGGCAGATAATTATACGGGTGATTCCGGTTTCAAGGTACAAACTGAAATGGGTGATGAATCTAATCATTTTGATTAAAAATGTGTGCATAAATATGTGTCCGATCTCGATCAGTAGCGGAGTTACAGGGGGTCAAAGTTTAATAATTGGTTTCTATTAATTGAGATATCTCGCTCACTTCTAAATGATATCAATTTGAAATTTGGTGTGGTCAATACTTTCTAGAAGATCATCATATAAAACATTTCAAAGATTTTTTAAATCCACAGGATGATACGTTTTTGAGGTAGAGGCTTCATTATTCCCCACAAAGTCTTTTGTAGTAGGCGTCTGACATCTTCCAGTTACCAAATAGGGTACCATCGTTCAATTTAAAGAATTCATCTGCATCTGAATTTTTTTCGAGACACGCCCCGTTTTTGAGATAAATAAGCATATCCGTGCAATAACTTGTTAATTTTGCCTATTATGATTCGCTTAATGCAAAAAATGAACCAAATTTCAATCTGAATCAGAAGCTGGGATATAGGGAGTAAAAGGTTAGGTTGCTTTTAACCGAGCAAATCCACGACGACGCGGAAAATTCGTGTTGAGCCACTGGTTGAACCCCATCCAGTTGAATCCATATTCCTCATCCAATATCTTTTTTGATATCATTTATTTCGAAAAAATCAAAAAATAAAATAGCATTCAACTTGCCCGGAAGAATCGTCTTGCAGATTATTTTTTTGTGCATTCCATTATTGTTAACTAATTTTGTACAAGAATGAAATTAAAGAGAAAAATACAAATAACATTAACATGTTTTAGAGCGGATATGCTTATCTATCTCGAAAACAGTTCGTTTCTCGGAAAAAATTGAGAAGCTATAAAAGACTCTAAATTGAACGATCCACCCTATTTGGAAAAATTTGAGAGGCGTACTACGAAAAAGTTTGGGGGAATAAAGCAGTCTATACCTTCGAAAACGTAGATTTAAAAAATCTCTAAAACGCTTGAAATGATGAATTCCCATAGAGTATTAACCACACCAAATTTCTACAGAAGTAGGCGAGATATTTTAATTAATGGGAACAATTGATTAAACTTTGACCCCCTATAGATCCGCTACTGATCGATATCGTTAATAGAAACTTTCTTGATTGTAATGATGAGATCTACAGGGTGATTCATAGAAAATGCGCATAGAGTGATAGTAGATGAAGGACACCGAGGTGCTTCTGAATAATCTATATTTCATAGGTCTATCATTCTTTGAGTAAGATACAGGGTGATTTATTAATTTTCCCCATTCTTTCAATTAACCCATTTTTGGTCAATGGTGCACCGGCCTAAAACTCATTTTTTTTCAGTAATTCTCTTCTAAATCGCCTGAACTCCAGATTCTTATTGATAAAAGTGATGTTGGTCGATGACGTTTCTCATATCAATACCTTTTTTTATCGTGAGATATATTTTTGAACTGGTAAAGAAAATATGGTAATTTTCATTCATGCCACACACTTATGGAAAATTGATAATTAAAAATATCAGTATCTCACACATCGCATTTGTCTTAGCATGAAAATATTACCAAAATAGCCCCTTTTCTCTGACAATAGTTGTGATACCTCTGTTATTTTCCAAAAACAAAAAATGAGCAGGTAAAAAGCATTGGTGCGTATACGCACCATTGGCGCGATAGATGAACAATATTATACCTAGAGTCCCTGTATATAACTTAGACAAGAGTCCGGACACAAAACTGACAGCCGTTGGGGTTTTTAATATTTTGTTTCATTTGGTTTGCCCACCTGACAATGTGACGAAACACCATAGTCGTCCCGCCCGCTTCTTTTAATTATTCCGAATGTCTGTCACTGTCACTTTGAAATTTTATGACCTGCTGCGTACATTATTGCGATAATTCATTAGAAAAGGGATTCAAGTTATTCAATTCTCCGAATGATCCTTCAAAGACAATGTCATGGAAGAATGCAATGAAACGTCCAGAATGGAAATTTAATTTCAAGAAATCCGCAATATGTGAGGTAAATATTCAAATTTACTTGTGAAAACAGTACAAAATGAATGAATTTTAGGCCCATTTTGATAGAGATTTTTTCAAGCTGATGGATTTCAAATTGAAAGAGTCTGCTGTGCCGTCAATTTATGGAATAGAGACGTTCAAAAAAAGAGTCTCGTCGTCATCGTATTGGGAATTACTGAATGATACGTTCGCAGAGAAAGAAAGTGAGAATGAGATGATGCGGAAAGAAATTGAAAGTTTGAAATCAAAATTAGAAGATTTAGGGAAACTGCAATGTGCTATATCATCAGTCCACGGTGTTATTAATTCAGATCAAATTCAAAATGTACAGGTGAATGTAGACTGCAGGAAGAGGTGGGAAACACAATTAATAAAGCACTCGCTATTAAATATATTGTTGTTTTGATTTTGTCACTTTTATTTCTGATGAGTGTTATTAAATTGAGAGAATCGGAGAAAATTATATTGAAACAATTATATATATCTTCTATTTTTTTATATCCCAACAGAAAACAACTATATTTTCTTGGCTATATGTGATACCACGTAGAACACTTGAATTATCTTTCTTATATCTAATGAAGTGAAGAAATATCTGATGACAAAAATTTGCAATAGCCATCTCAGCAATTGATTATGAAAATTATCGATTCGAAATTTGAACACCCTGTTGTTCATTATTCGAAAATCTAATAGTTATTCTAGTTAAAATAGCCCTATTTCTCACTTCTACTTACGGCTATGAACGGTTTGACAAATAATCTAACCCTCAAAAGGGTTTCTGACAATCATTGATACTAGGGGAATTGAGAAGACAGAGCTCGATATATATGTCTTATTCCTTTATTCAATCATCAATGCATTTTTTGAAAACAGAAAAGGACAGAAGTATAGCTGTGTCCGGACTCTTGTCTAAGTTATATACAGGGACTCTAATTATACCTATATGAACCGTATGGTCCGTACGTGTAAATCTGCACATAGGCATGTGAAACGGCTGTAAGGTACAAGTGCAATTCGTGTCTCTTCCATCAGTGTTGTTTTGGATTTGTACTGAAGTTCAAGAAAAGAGAAAGGGGTGCTTATGACTTTGCCGTTCACGAAAACATTCAACTCACTCTTGTGAGATGGAATGATAATGCTATTGTCACTGTCGCGAGCAACGACTTTTCTGTGGAGCCTTTGGCAAGTACTAAGAGGTTCAACAGAGAAGAACGCAAAGATGTTCAAATTCCACAGCCTGATATCGTCCCCTATAAGGCAGAGTATCTTAAGCACCATATAGTCAATTTTTCAGGAGGGACCAAAAACTTAATGAAATGTCCCCAGATGAGAGGATCTTGGTAATTTCAGTTGGGTATCCGTATGTTAGCATTCTCGACTTCACTATCCAATGGAAATCAAAATTAGTTTTGTATTTGTCCATGAAATGGCGCTTAAGATATTGAATTCCGTCCATAATCAGTGTCTAGTGGTGCTTACGATATTTCAAATTGGAGTTTACGATAATCTGTCACATCCTTGATAATATTGAGTGATCAAGTAATGATGTCATAAGTATCTTAAGCACCATTTTCTTCAGAATAAAAATGATGTATACATAGTATGAAAAATGGTATTTTTATTAAGGTAAGATAATTATAATAACAGAAGCGTAATTCTTAGTCTTCAATTATTGGAACTTCATCCTCTTCATCTGTATCTTGTAGAGTATCAGAAATGTTCTTGGATTGTTTGAAATTTTTGTACTCGGCATGATACTCCTTGATTATAGCATTTTGGTTACATAGCTTCTGCAAATCCCTATATTTGGCAGTCGAAATTGGTAGTGTAGTCGAATATTTCTTTTTCAAAATACATTTTTTGTAGTCTTCAAATTTGAATTCCTGTTCCTCCGCATCAGCATCCAGGTAACTGTATCTTACAAACATAGATTTGGAATTTGTAGACATTTCCACTGATGTGATTTTGGAAATCTTTAATGGCTTGCCTTTTGGTTCCCTCGTCTTCTTAGTTTTCATACTTCTTTTGGTGCTTCTATTTCTTTTTTGACTTGGTGTCCGCATGGGAGCTGTTCCTTCTTGTATTGATTCAGCTGCAGCTGACGTTGAAGCCATTAGTGTAGGAACTGGAGGTTCTTCTGGATCATAAACAGGCTCTTGAATTTCAGTGAGTTGGGGTATCGAAGAAGTGGCGATGCATTTAGATTCTGTTTCGAATGAGGCCCAATCATCTATGTCAGTGTAACATAAAGAGAATACTTTGTAAGGATTTGGGCCATGCCTAGCAAGAGATATAACTGTAGGCCATTGTGATGGTGCGTAAATTATCTTGTTAGAAATAAATGAATCGATAGTAGAATGAACGGAATCAACAGGCATGTAAGTGTGTCCAGCGATAAGAAAATTGAGGAAAATATGTCTCACATTTTTAGATTGCATCAAAAATGTGTGTAGCATTGCTAGCATCTGTCTATTTTTATTTTGACCGCCGCAGTTGTCACAATAAAATGCAATTTTGTTAATACTTGGTACCCTTTGGTCAACGTCTTTTAAGTACATCATTAGGGCTGAACAGATCTCATTTGACCCCTTTTTCCCTCGTGTTTCGTCCCAAATATAACACGAAGTGTTTTTTGTTCTACTTTCGTAAATTGTAAAATTGTACACAGCAATCTTTCTAGAATAATATAACAACATACTTTTCCCACATGGTGTATTCAACACTTTCTGAAGATCGAATGATGCGCAAAGAAAATTTTCGTCTTGGTTTTCTTGGTCTTCCAGAAATTTCCTTTTACATTCTTGCACATCAGTTTTGTGTTTGTTATGAATAATTTTATCGGCCTCTTCTAAATTTTCGTACCCAGTTTGTTTAATTCTCTCACAATGGCTACATTTATCTTTTTTGGGGACATGAAACCCTAAATTATAATGTTGCCTAAATATGTTCCTAAAAACCCCTTCTCTGACTGGTGTTGTATTTTTTGCCATACAGTTTTCAACATAAAGTCTCCCAAGGTTAGTAAGGTTTCCAATTTCAGAAGGCAAATACAGTCTTTTAGATTTTTTGCGGCAGTAATGTGACGGAACAACAGGTATGCTGTCGATAAATGTTTTTACTTCTTCAACTTTTTCTGGAGGTGTCTTATTCTTGGGATGATGTTTACCCCGAGCGTCAAGTTTTGCCCTCTTGGTGGGTGTAGAATTGTGAAGTGTATGTCTCAAAGTCATCTGGCTAATGTCTAAAGTTTTTAACAGAAACTGCTGACACACTTTTTTCTCAGTGCCATGCATCACAACTTTATACTCTACAGTTTTGCTTCTTCGCGATACTTCTGCCTTTGTTCGCTTTCTTTTAATTTCACTCTCAAACATACAATTAAGGAGCCAATTTTTTTGTTGTTCGTAGGAGTTGAATGTGTAATATTCATCAAACAACAGTTTTCGGTCTTCATCGGAGAAAGATAAGCAATCATTGAGGCATCTCTTACCATTGCAGGGATTTGGCTTCATTTGTTTTCCATGACCTGATTTCACCTTTTCTACCTTTGCCTTTCGCTTGTTCAATCTTTTTTTCTTCAATTTAGACAAACCAGTGCCATTGTCATTTTCTTGATTCTCTCTATCTATTTGTCCTACATCCTCATCTTGTTCCAAATCTTCTGAGGTTCGTGAATTTTCTTCTTCCACTTTCTCATCACTAGTATTTCGCCAAGTTGGATCATCTGCATCATTTTCGTCTAATTCAGTGAACGGAATGCTCCTTGTTTGCACTGAAAATCATTATTAACTGCTATTTCACCTTTCATTTTTTTACGAATATTTACCTTCGTCTGTGGTTGGTGAATTTTCTTCTTCTATTTTCTCATCACTAATATTTTGCCAAGTTGTATCTCCTGCATCATTTTTCTCAAACTCAGTGGACGTAATTTTGCTTGATAGCACTGAAAATGGATATTATTATCCGCTATGTTACCGTGATTATTTTTTAAGAAATAATTACCTTCATCAGTGGCCACGTTGATAATTGCTAGTAATTCTGGATCATTCGGCTCAAAAAACATGATATTACTGTCATTAAAAACATTTTCGTTTTCTTCATTACAGTTCTCAACAATAGGTAAAACAGCAGCATTTTCAATTACATTCAAATGGCATCTTTCGGGATTGCTAATAATATTATGGGATACACTCTCTTTATCGACTTCAGCAACAACCGAATCCAGTTCATCACTGACGATAAACTTGATTCCTGGATCAACATTGAACAGTTTTCTCGGAACCATAACTTCATTATGGACAATGATATTATTTATTCTGCCACCCTCACTACTAGCTGGTATTTCCTTGTTGCAAGTTGACAGACTCTTGTCACTTTTATTTACACTCACAACGCGATCATTTGGTAGCATATCCATAATTTTAGCCGCCCGTGATGACATTTTTTTATTATAATTAGACATGATTAGACGGATGCCTCTAATACACACACTCTGGTCACGACTGGAAGGTAATAAAACAAAAACACACGTGGTGTTGTTATGAGCTATGTCGCTATGTTATTGTTATCCCCACCGAACAACTCAATTTTGAAATATCGTAAACGCCAAACACGGTGGTAACGATATAATAGTCCAGGCGGATACGATGTATTACGAAACATGCGTCGGTGCTTACGATACCATACTAGGGCGGTTACGATACTTATCAACAGCAGCGGAGGTTACGCTAGTCAACTTTCAAAATGAATAAAGGCGTATACGATATTCTATTGAACATACGATGATGCTTACGATATTTTATAGAACGGTTACGATATTCATACGAAACAGTGGTGGTTACGATTGTCAACGTTTGTACCGGAATTTCAGCGGGAAGATTGATTTGGTCGCTTACGACATTTCATCAAGCTATCCGGGTTTCCAAGCGGATGACGTTGCCACCAAAACCCATTTTTACGAAAAATGGCGCTTACGATACTCTGCCTTATAGGGGACGATATGATAAAGCAATACAATTCATATATGGGAGGTGTGGACCTGCATGATAATGCTATTGCTAATTACAAAACGACCATAAGAGGCAAAAAATGGTGGTGGCCTCTTTATATCAACACACTGGACAGCACTGTAGCTAACTGTTGGAAACTTTATCGTAAGGTGAATAATTCGAACATGACACAACTGGACTTCAAATCATATATAGCCGTGCGTCTATTGAAAAGTGATGATGCCAGTATAAAAAAGAGTACCGTAGGAAGACCCTCAAAAGAACTGTTCCTAGTGAAGTCAGGCTCGCCCGAGTTGGGCATGTGATAATGAAACATCCAGATAAGGCAAGAAGAAGATGCAAGCAATGCAAGAGCCACACGATATATTTGTGTGCTAAATGCCAAATACATCTGCACGCCGACTGTTCCGTGAATTATCATACATAAAATTTTTGTGGAAATGTAACTCTCACTTAGAGCCAATGGTGCGTATATGCACCATGTCATATATATGTCATTATCTTCCATAGAATTTTTTTCATGATAAAAACTATATAAATACATCATGTCGAAAATAAAAAAGCGAAAAATAATTATTTCCTTTCTTTTTTTCGTAATTCGGCGGTAAATGGGTTAATCATAACATGAACCACCCTATACATTTTTTTGATATTTGGTTTGCATGTTCTTTGTCCATAGTGGTGACGATTGACATAATGAAAAAGTCTTATTCCAGGGAAGGGTTTGAAAAAATTAATAAAGAGGTTTTGAGTTGAAACAACAACCTGTATACCAAGGTTATACCTATTAATTTCAGTCAAATCTAGAGGTTTCAATGAAGAGGCACAAAATTTGAAAAAAAAATAATTTGTCGTCCACAAATGGAAGTTTTGCATTTTGTTTCCATAAATTCATCAACTATTTCTTATTCTCCTAATTTTTGGGTCCTAACCTAATTGAAAAACTAGAAAAAAATCCGTATTTGGGATGAATTATTATTATCAATGACTAACTTTAAATGCCCTGTATGTGTAAGAACATTATCATAACATTTGTTTATCGCACTACATTTAAAACAACAATTATGAAAATGAATAACAATACCCTTTCCGAAAAAATCATAACTTTGTTTTACACAAAAATAAAGTTGTCACAAATCTACATTTCAAAAGTTAAACAGAAAATAAAAAAACTTGAATTTTCTTTATCCTTGTGATATTATTTTTTCAGCTTGAGCATGATCAGTCTGTACGTACACATTGGGTTTGATATCCCATCAAATCGTTGTAATTGTCAAGTTGGCAGATGTTAGAGTACAATGTTGACGTAGTTGATGAGTTTGCACTTTGTACTTGTGTTTTGTATTGTAACGTTATTCGTTGATAACAGGTATTGCTTACTCAATGACACACAAATTTGATAATAATGAACATGTGGTATGTCTAATAATCTATCCCAAATACGGGCATGTCCTCTCATTTTCAATTAGATTGGGAACCAAACATCAGGAGAATGAGAAATAGTTGATGATTTTATGGATTATAAATGGAAAACAAATAACTTTTTTCTTGTGCCACCTCATTATTGAAACCTCTAGATTTGACTAATGTTAATAGGTAAAAATGTTGAATGCAGAAACACCAAATACATTCAGTCTTACTAATGTTTTCCTGCTCTTTCCTACGTTGCAAATGATATTTCAAAATATTTATATACAGGGGGTTATTTCGACTCGAAATCTATACTTACTAATTTTTCAAGGCCAGCCCTGGAATAACACATACAAACCAAACATCAAAAGAATGTACAGGTTCATAAGCTATAAATTGATTGAAAAAATGGGGGAATCAATAAATCACCCTGTATCTTGGTTATAAAGAATGATAGACCCATGAAATATAGATTACTCAGAAGCACCTCAGTGTCCTCCATCTAAACATACTGTATGCACATCTCCCAATGAATCACCCTGTATCACCCATTTCAGTTTGTACCTCAAATCCTGAATTACTATGTTTTTTTTTGCTCTAATATACAGTATGGTGGAAATGTATGGAATAAATTCATTATCTCTAACGCATATGAATTTGAAGAAAAATCCTGAGACAGGTCGATTTTTATTTTAAAATTGACACCTCTTGATATACATACGGAGTTTGTAACGTCATTTGCGTAGTTGTAGTGACGTCATCGATTATTTTTTTAAATGGAAACATCCCCTTTTCGTCGTGGCATATAGCCAGGAAAGTAGTTGTTTTCTATTGAATAAACTGAAAAAGAGTAAATATTCTCATCACATAGAGAATGCGAATTCTCAATGTATTGCTTTATATAAATATAAATCCATTTTTGTATGTTCATAATTTATCTGAGAATATTCCTTTTCAACAATATCATATATATACATATAGGGGGTTCAAACTTGAACGATGGAAACTTATGATTTTTATAGACCTCTAATCGCAGATTCGTGATAGAGTCTCAATTCAGAATTTCTTTCCACGCCCTGTATGATGAATGTCAATTTATCATACACCCAAAAGCATCCCCTTTTCATTTATTTTTTCGGAAGGTATATTCATCGTCCATCCAACCATATGCTGATATTAGCAGAATAGAGTAATACAGGGTGAGAAAAAAATAATAATTATTTTATATTTACAAGGGAAACAATTAGAATTAATAAAAAATTCGACCATTATACATCAGAAACAATGTGTGTCGTCATTCACATTGTATCATTGCAGAAGGTCACCAAATCGAACATTTCCACCATACTGTATGACAGAGTTTTTTGTCAGATTAGACTTAGGTATTGGTAAAGGAATACAACCTTCATTTCTTGTTTGATAGTTCCGTTTACTCAGAGTCTTACCATATTACACATGAATGAAGCTTGCAGTTTTCAAAATAAATAAGCAAGTCATTGATATACAGTGTGTCCCAGATTCGCTTCTCTATACAGGGATCTCGGCTCCTATTATATACCTACAGCAGAGGTTAAATGGGGAAAGTTTCAGAGGAATCTTAGTGCATTCTATAACCGGCTTCAGATTTACGATCGGATAATTGGTTTTGGAAATATCGGCGACAAACCGAAAATGACGGATTTCGTTTTTCGCCAGTAAATCCGAAACGGTTAATTTGACAGCTGTCAAAATGTGTCATTATCTGGACACTGTTTTAAGACGAATAAGATAGCATGTATGACATGTCACGATCGTATTTTGTTATCCCGCAAGCCGCCTCAACTTTCATTTTTCTTATGGCGGCCATATTGGAATTTTTGATTTTTGGAAAAATCGTAAAATTTCCAGTCTAGTGCATTAAAGTTTTGAGTTTCATAGAAATATCACACTTCGTAAAGTTTGGTCTCGATTTTTTCTAAGGAGGCCATGATTTACTACATATAAGTAACACTTTTTCCATCTAAGGATGCTCTGAGTTTGACATTAAATAGTTAAAAGCGTCAAAGTTGTGTTTTTATAAAGAGTACTTGTAATCTGACACACAAATTGTCTTAATTTGATGAAAATGGCCGGTATTCCCTATTCAAATGAAGAAAAGTTTGACATGTTAGCGCTGTACTTGCAGTCACGCAGAAACTCCAACATTACTTCAGCAAGGTATTTGGAGATGTACCCCGAACGACGGCAGCCTCACAAAACCCAATTCAGAAAATTCGTAGTTAATTTAATTAAACATGGGGCCTTCGAACAACCTAGAAGTAGATACAATATTGAAAATGAAAATCGCGACAAAAACATTCTACAAACTGTCAACAAAAATCCCAGAGCATCGGTACGAACTGTAGAACGGGAAATTGGTGTGTCAAAATCAACGGTACGGAGAGTGTTGAATAAGAATAAGTACCATCCATACAAACCCACAATAGGTCAAGGACTTAAGGAAACTGATTTTCCAAGACGAATGCGTTTCTGTGAGTGGTATACTAGGAAGTGTAATGAAAATTCCGATTTTGTAAATCATGTCTTGTGGTCCGATGAGAGTAGGTTCACGAATTGTGGAGTTTTTAATAAGCACAACATTCATCATTGGGCTGTGGAAAACCCTCACAAAGTGGCAGAGAGACCTCTACAGACTAGATTTGGAAGTAACTTTTGGTGTGGGGTCATGACCATTTGTGTTTGAATACAACCTAAACGGACAGAGGTACCTAGAGCTTTTGCGAAACCAGGTTGTGTCGGCTTTACGAGCTACTATAACCAAAGATGAGTTTAGAATAACCTGGTTTCCACAGGATGGATGTCCGGCTCACAACACCATTCAAGTCAGGAACTGCTTAAAAGAGCAATTTGACGAAAGAATTATTTCTTCAAATGGTCCAATATCTTGGCTTGGATTTTTACCTCTGGGGTCACACAAAGAATGAGGTCTATGAATTTGATCCTCCCGCGACCATGAAAATCTTGAGACAAAGAGTTCTGGACACATTTGGAAATATTAACGGGAATACACTTGCTAGGGTTGTAAGAAAAACAGTCACCAATTGTCAAAAATGTCTCGATGCAAATGGACGTCATTTTGCAAATTTGTAAATTAACACTCATTTAAAAAGAAGTTAGGAACATAATTAGATTTTACTTTACATGACATCACATTACAACTTGTAAAATATTTCTGTTGCGATTTTCATTTTCAATTTGTATCTAATTGTAGGTTGTTCAAAGGTTCAAGTGTTAATTAATGACGATGATTTTTCTGACTTTTTTTTAAACACCAATAGTTGGGAATTTGTCCCAAAATATCTTACTTGTTGAGAAGCCGTTATTTAGGTTCACGTTCTATTGAAATCTCAATTCGTTTATGAGTTTTTTTATGCGTGTTATTTTCTGTCAAGTAAATCATGGCCTCCTTAGAAAAAATCAAGACCTAACTTTACGAAGTGTGATATTTCTATGAAACTCAAAACTTTTATGCACTTGTGAGACATCACTAGACTGGAAATTTACGCTCTTTCCAAAAATCGAAAATTCCAATATGTGTCCAGATGATGTGACATTTTGACAGCTGTCAAATTAACCGTTTCGGATTTACTAGCGAAAAACGTAATCCATCATTTTCGGTTTTTCGCCGATATTTCCAAAACCAATTATCCGATCGTAAATCTGAAGCCGGTTATCGAATGCACTAAGATTCCTCTAAAACTTTCCCCATTTAACCTCTGCTGTAGGTATAATAGGAGCCGAGATCCCTGTATAGAGAAGCGAATCTGGGACACACTGTATAAATAGAGATTTGCAATGTGTAACTCGTCAACCTCACACAAAATGACGCGCTTCCTAACTGGTTATGTAAACCCCATTACCGCTTTTCCCCATATTATTGTGGTATTTTCGGTACATTTTTGTATTTGATCTCGTTGTTCAATATGCAATCTATTATATTCATACCTTCTTCGTCTTCATCGGAATCGTCATTATCATGACTCCACGTGGCTATTATGTTGATATGAGGGTTCTTCAATTCGTAACATCTCAACATTTTTTCGGTCCGGGTGGATTTTCTCAAATATTCCGATTTTTTCGCATAAGGATACACGAATCTGTATGGATAAAACTGAAAAACAGAAAACGGAAGATTGAGAGAATGTGTAATTACAACAACATTCTGAAATTTATATTCAGATTTCAATTGTATAGGGTGGTTGATTATATTTTACTCAATAGTTATCTCAGTCAATGTTGAGGGTCCACAAAAATGTTTAAATGGACAAAAATATATTTCTTAAGAGCATTCAGAATTCAGTACTGGGAAATGCAAAACAGGATTATACATAAACTGGTATTTTTTTATGGTATACCCTGTATTTTATTTTTCTAAACGGTAGAGCTCTTTCTTCTGATTTAAATTATACATACCGGGTGACACATGAGACATGTAGCATGTAGCAGCCTGTAGTTTTTTTATTTGAAGAGATGAAATTTTGAAATTCACAGGGGGTATATAATAAATGGTAGCGCACTTTAGGAACTTAATGACAATTTTTTTCAACCACGTGTTTGACCGGAAGTGACTCTAACTTTTTTGTTTTAAATGTCACCCTGTACATTTCTTCAGTCTATCTTTTTCGCCTTGAAATTCTCTATCCAACCATGTATCACAAAGTGGCATTTCTCTCTCAATTCGCTGTTGAATTGCTTTTTATTCAAAAAGAATAAGCTGGGACATGAATTCGATAGTATATATCGACACTTGGTAGGCTTTGAAATTTAAATATCATTAGTAAACCGATATTATTCAAAATGTTATGATATTCTGATCAATGTCTGCAGGTTGTCAATAGCTTGTTTGGGTGAAGATGAAAACCTTCGAAAATAACTAATGATATTGAGGAATCTAAGGAACATATTTTTTCGAATTCAGCTATACTCGTACAGAAACTATCTGTCTTTTATTTTCGCCATGTACCTATCACATGATCTTCCCATTCGGAATAATAAAACTAAAATTGTTCCTCTTATACGATGATCCACAGGGCTATCAGTCTATTTTTTCATAATTATTTCACTTAGTAGGCGGTGTACCTACACAAAATGTTCAAAATTTATCGACTTTTTCGTTTCTTGAATACATTTTCCGTCTCCATTGATAATATGCAATTTTAATCAACACACAAATGAAGAAAAAAATTATTGATGCAATCGATTAACTGTCAAACACATAAAACATTTTGTGTAGCTACACCGCTTACAAAGTGAAATAATTATGAAAAAATAGACTGATAGCCCTGTGGATCATCGATTAACCTACATACAGTATTTAACAATTTCAGTTATTTTATTATTCCAAATGGGAAGATCATGTGATAGGTACATGGCGAAAATAAAAGACAGATAGTTTCTGTACGAGTAGCTGAAGAGGTTTTTCTCTGATCCCAAATGAGACTAATTCCTTTAATAATAATAATAATAGAATGAAGTTAATTTCATTCTGTAATATACTTGTACCCTTTTTTTCTGAATACATTATGATCTACACTATCTACACTATCGAAAGCATTACACAAATCTAAGTTAACGACTGTTGTATTTTTTTTAATTTAACGAGTCAATTACTTCACTATCTTAACTTTTGATTCAGTATCTACTGAAATTTAATTGAAACAACTCGTTCTGCTCGCACGTTAAAATATCTCGATCATTAATCGCCATCATTAACCCTTTATCGGTTTGAGTGACCATATTACTACACATTTTTTCATACCCCTTATCGGCAAGACATCATGATGGCCTAACAAAATTACTATATATACCGGGTGGTTACGGAAGTATTGCCTACGGAATATCTCAGTTATTGTATGAAATAGGTTTGTGAAATTTGGAGCGTCGATATAATGACATAAGAGCTAGAATTTGAGCATATTGACATGTCGAAGTTAACTGCCGGTCTGACCGGAAGTAACATCAACTTTCTTATTTTAAATGGAAACCCTATTTTTTTTTTCTTTTCGCTTCATTCAGCATTCAATTCCCTTTCTTATGACATATCACAAGTTGGTATCTAACCAGAAACTAGATCAGAAAAAAAATATTATTGAAATTCACCGAGTAGGCCGTGGAAGCAAAATGAAAACCAAAAATTGAAAAGTTGGCTATGGAAACCATACGTCACTTTATAACAGTTGCTACTACTGTGATATTTTATTTTCATTCGTCGGCGTTATAAAAAGCCGCAAAAAAAATATTGGAAAAATTGGGAAAAAAACAATACTCTGTAGGTCCATAACTTGAATAGGAACATACAACTTTTTCTTGCCTGTACTATTCAGCATAACCATTCCTTTCTAATGATATAATAGAAAGTAATTTTTTTGAAATGAAATACCAAAAAATCCAATTATTATTCTACTCGGTAAATTTCAATAATAATTTTTTTCTGATCTAGTTTCTGACTCGATACCAACTTGTGATATGTCATTAGAAAGGAAATTGAATGCTGAATAAAACGAAAAGAAAAAAAAATGGGGTTTCCATTTAAAATAAGAAAGTTGATGTTACTTCCGGTCAGACCGGAAGTTAACTTCGACTTGTCAATATGCTCAAATTCTATCTCTTATGTCATTATATCGACGCTCCAAATTTCACAAACCTACTTCATACAATAACTGAGATATTCCGTAGGCAATACTTCCGTAGCCACCCGGTATATCGAAGACTGGAACCTTTGGCACGATAATACACTACACTGTTTTACCACTAACCAAACCGATTTTTTAAAGCCTCGACACGCCTGAGTTTTAATCTTCTCCTGAAGATGCTAACATAGTTAGCGAAACAAGTGTCGAGGCGTTTTTAAAGACGGTTTGGTTAGTGGTAAAACAGTGTAGTGGAAAATTAATTACTATACTTTCACAGCGTATTCTGAATATGTGTCGTATGACAATTACATTAGTTCTATTATGTTGACAATTGAATTCATCTATGAAAAATCCCACAAGCCGCGTGATTTTGTTCAGAGGCAGTTTCTTTCGTCAAATTGCCAAGCAACAAAATTCTTATTGATACATGTCAAGTTTACTTCGACAAAAAAAGCTCTCGTGTAAATTATAAGTGACAATTTAATTTGTCTGCAACCGACACAAAAGTCGTCCATTTTGATACCAAAATTAGCTCTTAAATTGACGTTTCTATTACTGACACAAAAATAGGTATGTTGCTAGGTAACATATTTATTTCCTAGGAGCTAAAGTTGAATTTTAGTTCCTAGGAGCTAAAGTTGAACTTTAGCTCCTAGGAACTAAAAAGGATCTACTGGACGTCATCAAGAATAAACAACATTGTGACGGTTGGTTATTTGGGTTGAGACGCATACCTGATTTGTTTCCGATTTCAGCAGATTTGGCATTTCATACCCATGCTGGAGATATAAATACACCTTTTTATAGTTTAGTTTGTTTTGATCAGGGAAGTCTTCAAGATTCAAATACTTGCGTGATCTGTATTTCATTCGTTATTCTCGGGATAAATAACTTGTTTTCGAATAATCACGGCAAGCAATAGTTTTTTTTGTCTCAAACAACGATATTGCTTAGCTTCATTTGATTATCAAGTCAAACACAGTGTAGAATGGAGAGGAATAAATAATCACTATTATCATTGTTGATATGCTCACTAACCTAACATTTTCCTCGTCTTGTTCCTATAGCTGGCACTGGCGCGGTATTTGCCATTAGAGCACCTGGTCCCTACACAGATGTGTCACTCTGTGGTTGTATTTATATTGAAACTACAATTCGAACATCCTAGAAAACCTAACCTGCTGTTAATGTAGGTAGAATTTTCTCACCACATGGATTATTTGTCAATATTTGTTGCATTGCATACATATGGCACGGCATTGGTGGTTACTTCACATGTTTATTTGAGTTAATTGTTTCGGTTGCAGAAAAAATAGCATGTTTCATTCGGATCAAAAGTGACTTTGTTCAACTCGCAAATTTTGCTTTCGCTCGGCTTCGCTAAACGCCCTGCCTCGCAAATGCAAAATTCGCTTGTCAAACAAAGTGTCACTTTTGATCCTAATAAAACATCTACTATTGTGTATGAAAAATCCCACAAGCCGCGTGTGTCATTATGACATCGAAAAAAATTTGCCCTAACTTTTCCGACAATAACGGAACCTTTTGAAAGCATGACAACCAGCCATAAACAAATGTTTGATGAATTAAATTGTCTTACCGAATTACACTCTTTTTTTTGTCGAAGTAAACTTGGCATTTATAATTCGAATTTTGTTGTCATTAGGTAATTCAATTCAAAAAACTGACAGAAAAAATTACGAGTTCGTAGGACGAGTAATATTTTCAGAGGCAGTTTTTTTCATCAAATTGCCAGGTAACAAAATTCTTATTGATACATGTCAAGTTTACTTCGACAAAAAAAGCTCTCGTGTAAATTATAAGTGATAATTATATCCGTTACGATTTTACATAATATTACCATATGGTTACTTATTCCAGTAAAATAGCTCAAATCACAAGGTTTTTATAGATTGAAAATATAACATGTTTTCAAATATTTCGAACGGCAGAATTTCCTTTATTTGAATGGAGGGCATTGAAACAATTTCTCGTTTCAGTGAGAAATATACTACTTTCATATTTTCCATTTTTCAGTCGACTTCACATTGAATGATTGGTGATTCTACAGTATAAGAAATTGGATGCTCCTCGGAATGCCCACTTCTGGATTCCTTAACACATCGGGACAAACCTGCGATGATATCTAACCTGAAGTCTGTTCTGCTAAGTAGTTCGATTATTTCGGAATGGGCGAGTGGACTAATATTGAATTATTGCCATTCAATCACTCCACTGTGTTGTTGGCCGCTATTCGGCAATACGTCGAATAAATGATCACGTTAGTTTTTATGCTGTTTCGTTATTGGTAAGGTAATCTTCAATTCCCACTTATGAAGCAAGATAGCCAAGTCACCAATTATAATCAAGTTATCAGAAAGATGTTGGAGTCCTGTCGTTGAATAAAACATAATAGGAGGAACCAATGATATTATAGTTGATTCTTGACTTTTTCGAGCAACCAGCATGTCCAAATATTTCTTGTACTCCATAACAAAATATTATGTAAATGTTGGAGACTTGGCAACATTGTGCTGAATGCTGAGAACTGACAAGACCAAGCCCACAAATCGTGCGCCGTGTTGTCATGTTTACCCGAGCGTTTACCGGTTCAAATGTCCTCTAGTTAGAATAAATATAATTATTATTTACACAAATGTGTATTATAAGCAATACACCACAACACATGATTGAACATTTTGAGACAATCGATTTTTTAATGCTAATAAGGAATATCAACAATTAATACATACATACATGTTGATAGTATTGATAATGTCGATGATTGGAAATTCCATAACTATAATTTATATCCTAATTTTTCCCATTTTCACTCATTAACAATGAATGAATTACGTCTAATTATCAACTCCTTAGATAACAAAAACAGCGTTCATGAGATCTTAAATTCCAAAATGATCAAAGTCATTTTTGAAACCTGTGGACATATAATTTTAAACCTTGTAAATACTGCTCTTCAAACTTCAAAAATTCCCAATTCTCTAAAAATCAGTACTATAGTTCCTATACAAAAAGTAAACAATACTATCAAGGCCAGTGAATACCGTCCTATAAATACATTACCCCCAATAGAAAAAATTCATGAACTAGCTGTTTACAATCAGGTACTTGATCATGTTGATAAGAATGAAATTCTAATAAACAATCAATCTGGATTTCGTAAAAAATATTCATGTGAATCTGCATTACAACTCACTTTATCTAAATTCAAGTCGATAACAATAAATTTGTGGTAGCGGTTTTTCTTGATCTGAAAAGGGCTTTCGAAACGATCGATAGAAATATTCTTCTGATGAAATTAAGAGGATATGGCATTGACGGTGATGTTCATCAATGGTTAGCTGATTATTTGTCTCATAGGAAGCAAAAAGTTAGGGTTCGAGACAATATCTCACAGGTAGCAGATATAAATTTAGGTGTTCCACGGGGTAGCGTTTTAGGACCTCTGCTTTTTATCTTATATTAGAATGACATTAACTTATTTGTGAATGTAGATTTTGTAAACTTATTTGCAGATGATACCCTATTGGCATGCTACGATACTAACTAGATAAAGCTATTGAGAAAATGAATACTGCACTGAAGGAGGTTAACGAATATCTCATGGCAAATAAATTGAAATTGAATACAATAAAAACTAAAGGAATGATTATATCAACCAAATATAAGTTAAACACTCTTGATATGAATGAAATAAATCTGCAAATTGATAATGAAAACATTGAACTTGCATCATGTATAAAATATCTTGGATTTCAGTTAGACAATTTATTACTCTTTGTTAACCACTTCGATTAAATATGTAGAAAAATATCTAAAAAACTATATTTTTTTGCCAGAATTTCTAGAAATTTAACCATTCAGTCTAAAATTACTGTATATAATGCGATTATTCAACCTCATTTTGATTATTGCGCCTCTATTATCTTCCTTTTTAATCTAAATCAAACATCACAATTACAGAAACTTCAAAATCGCGGTATGCGCATTGTTCTGAAAGCAAATAGATTCACGGAAATAGGAGTCATGTTAAAAACTTTGCATTGACTATCAGTATCGCTACGATTGTATTACTTAACCATGATATTTATATATAAAATACTCAATAACTTATCACCTTCATATTTTCGTGAATTTATTAATTTGAATTTAGATGTGCACAAATATGCCACAAGAAACAATACAAATTTGCATGTATGCAGAACAAATAGGAAAAGTGTCATGAATTCATTGTTTTTTAAAGGTTTTGATACATACAATAAATTACCTAACGAAATCAAATCTAGCCCATCATTGAGTATTTTCAAAAAACAATTATTGGAATCCATCCAAAATATTAGATAGAATATATTTTGTTGAGATAATTTTCTAAATAGAGTATTTGTATGTTGTTTTTATTTACTTAAGATTGTATTAGAGCTGTACCTATTTTTCATATGTTTTTGTATTACAATGTAAATCTTTTAATAACTTATATATTATGTGTGTGATGAGTTTTCAAACTTGAAATTTAAATGTCAATACATTTTTTAAATTTTTATAATATCAAAGTATAGTGTTATTAATATGTCTATTTAGTTTTTTGTGTATTAGGGTCACCTATTTCAAATAAATATTCTTCTTCTTCTTCATACATCATTGAGAATTTATGTATTATTGAATAGCTAATATTTCAGAAGTTCCCAATCGTATTTCAACATATGGCAACTGTGCTATGGTCTGTTTCTATTAACGAAATCGTGACGTCAGTTTTTACTCGCGGTAGATTTCTAGCCGTTTGAAAATTACCCTGGCATTATTGATGATTCTGGCACCTCAAAATCCACCGAAAATTTCAGAAAAAATATAAAATTGAAAGGTATTAGAGTGATGATTCTATTTGGGAAATGAAAAAAAAATAGTCCACTCGCCTATAGTGTGATCCATCTGAGACCTGAGGAGAAGGTGAGAGACTATACATTTCTACTAACCATAAAATGAGCAACAAACTCATCCATACTATGAATTTTTGAAAATCCACTAAATCGAAATGCGAAATAATGGACGAAGTAACCATATGGCTACGCCCATTCACAGCCGAAAAATTGTCTCACTGAAATTAATATACAGGTGAACAAGAAACAATATACCATAACACAAATATGAAAGGAGCCAACACGAAAATTCCAATGAGAACAATCGAACTTAACACTTCTAAACATCAGCATTTGCACATGTACGCAACTCAACCTGAAAAATTTACGAACAAAAATCATAAAGAATTGAGCTGCCAGCTGAAGATGACGCGAAATCGATTTGTTTGTTGGTACGCCCTCCTAAGCTTGTTTGTTACCAAATGGTTCCGCTGCCTGTGAACCGGAGAACTACGGGGAATTAAGAATAAACGCTTTTGAATATAATGTGATCATGGTCCATGAAATAGCCCATGGTTCTATCAGAAGCGGACCGATAAAGGGTTAAACACTAGTTGGTTGAATAAGTATCACAGAAAACGACTTACAGAATCTGTTTTCACATATTTACGAAATTCCGCAGTCTTGAACAGTTTACCGACCAGCGAACCAGTGCTCTCGATCATCCTCTTCAATTTCCCCACCTCCATCATACATCCAGGCTGTTTCTTCATAATGTTTATAGCCTTGTCCGCTACCATCATGTATCTCGTCTTCGAAAAGTTGAAGAACCTGCAAGGGTGTTATTAAAAGCCAAAAAATATATTTTGTATACAAGCGAAAAATGATCGCAGTGATGTTTTAGTGTTAGATTCGATGTAAGGTCGACCTTCACCCATCTGTTTATTGGATGAAAATAATGGTACAATTAATTCAGCATGTGGAATTTTCCAAAAAAATTGAATACAAAGAGAGAGAAACCCAGTCATTCATAAAATGAACGAAAAAATGGTAGATAACGAGAGAAAAACAACTGCTTTCCTGGCTATATGCCACGAAGAACATTAAATTACATCCTCTCGATATCTATGCAACAATTCGTAAAGACGAATAAGGTTACAAATGTTTCTTTCCTAAACGTTGAATTGTGCTTAAATTTTCCAGAAACGCATGAACCACCTGCAGACCGGTTTCATGCTTTTGGCTACCATCATGCAGTGCAGGGTTGTCCCAGATAGCATTTTGACCGCTATCTGGTGCGAACCTGACCCAACGTAAACGCATCTCAGCATTTAATACCCATGAGACGTTCAATGTCTGCGAAATGAACGCGAATGCCGAACGCCATCTGGCAAGGTAAGAAATACTCCAAAACAAGATCCCATTTCAGAAGAAAATTTGAGTTGCTGGTTGCCCGAGTGGCTGGTTATCTGAAAAAATCCTGGCCAGGCTATAGTTTATTGAAAATTCAAAAATATTTTTTTTAATTCCTAATGAGTCCAATGAAACAATTTTACACCAACCGTGAGTACAAAGCCTAGAGAAAGATTAGTTAAAAAAAGAATGGTATCGTTCTTAAGCAAACATGGTATCCTCAGTACTGACCAATATGGCTCTCAAACCTCAAAAAATACCAATGATGCTAAATTTGCATTTCTTGAGCGTCTGTATCTTAGGTTGAATTATGGGGAGGTAGCTGCAGCAGTGTTCTGTGACCTTTCAAAGGCCTTTGACTGTGTGAATCACAGAATACTGCTTCAAAAGTTACACACCTATGGCTTCAGAGGTGTAGCATTACTCTGGTTTCAATCTTATCTGGCCGAACGCTTCCAAAGCGTCATCATCGCAAATGTGAACTCGAAGCATCTGGCTCTCAAACACGGAGTACCGCAAGGCTCTTTACTGGGACCCCTGCTATTTTTATTATATGTGAATGACCTAACACTTGTCGACATACATGGACAATTTACAATATTTGCAGACGATACGACCATCCTCTGGCATGGTACTGATAAGGTAATTTTAGAAGACATCATCAATGAGGACCTGAACAAAGTTAAAAAGTGGTGCGACGCCAACTTATTGTCTTTCAACACCTCTAAGACAGGTATAATCAACTTTAAAAGCGCTATCAACAATGTATTTCTCGATAATGACTGTCTTAGCATCAAAGCTACACATAAATTCTTAGGATTGAATATTGACGCCAAACTAAAATTTGAAGGGCACATTTTAAACTTAGCTAAAAAGCTAGCGTCTGGCTGATGCCGTACGAGTTACATCCAATGAATTGGGTCTTACTGCGGCAAAGAACGCTTACTACTCACTCATTGAATCGCTTCTGGGGCTGTGCGCAAACTATTTATTCGTTAGAGTTTTTATTCTCCAAAAAAGAGCACGAAGATATATGTGTAAAGCCGATTCGAGGGATACATGTAGACCTTTATTTTTGGCTCATAGAATACTGCCACTGGCCTGCATTTTCATTTTGGAAAGCGTTTGCCTAGTTTAAAGAATTCAGACATGAGTCGACGACACATAATACCCACAGCTCTTTTCATAACATTAAACTGCCTATTCCCACGTCAACTCTTACCAAGAATTCTATAATTTATGAAGGCAAGAAGTTGTTCAATCATCTGCCCTTGCACATAAAGCAAATAGAAACTGAACAAAAGTTTAGGAAATCGGTTAAAAAGTTTCTATTGGAAAAAGCGTGTTATAATCTCACCGAATTCTATCAAGGTACCTGATTAATAATTCTACTGATTTTCAAACTTGCTTATAAATGTATTACTGTCTTCACAAACAAATTTGTGAATGTTCATACATATTTTTACTTTTATACATTTTTACCTCTATACATTTTTATACAATTTTATACATTTACACACTTTTTTACATGTCTACACTCTATATTTCAATATCTGTTTTTATTTTCTATATAAGACTATGCTTTGTAAGGACGATCAATACTGTCGATAAGAATGTATTCTTCAGGCAATAAAGTACATTTTGATTTGATCTGATTTGAATATGCAAACATTGCGTGAATTCAGCGGTGTCCAATAGGATTTTGAAAAGACATTGAAGATGGCTAAAACTAGTTCAAAACACATTCAAACCACTTTCTAGTATTGTATTGAAACAAAGTTGATGGTTCTACAAATACGAAACGTCGCGTAGGAAATCAATATCACCACGTTGAATCTCAACAAAAGTCGCGAAGGAAAAGTATGTTTAGTTTTTCTGTCTCTTTTAATAAAGAAAAAAAAATTAAATAGATTTTCCAAAAATTCGCTTTTTCAATTTCAAACTGAGAAACTAAAAGCAATTTTGAAATTTCTTGAAGGTCGTTGGAATTATCTTTGGAATGTACAACTTTTCTTCTTATTGAACTGAATTCGTATTATCTCCAGTTTCCGAGAACCCCATGCTATGCATCATATCTTGGCAGCACTGTATAAATAGAGAGTGTGTAGTAGAAAAGGTAGTGGCAGAATAAAGAGCAGCAGAAAGCTAAGACATTATCCACAGAAAAGAGAAGATTGTAGGAGAAGAAAGGAATTAGCAAGACAAGGTATTCAGAATTAAAATAACATTCAATTGTTTGGTTTTTGAGAGCGAGGAACGTTGCTGTGCGACCATAGACATATAAAAAGGGGGGAGACAAAACATTTCATTCATAAACCACTAGTTGATTACAATCATACATTAATCCAAAGTTTCAAATACGATAGAAAATTAAAAAAACATTCAATTGATTGGTTTTTGAGAGCGAGGAACGTTACAAACCTGCGCAGGTGCAGTAATTTGCCCGATTTGTTCTGGTCTGTAAGTGCAGATTTGACGTAGAAAAACTGCTTGGATATGTGCCCGTTCAAGTAAAGCTGTCTCCTATAGTGGAAGACAGACTTCGAGTCCATCTTTAATGCGGAAGTCAAAGACATGTTGCCTTGGGTGATTTCCCCCAATTTTCTAGATCTGCCTATTCTCTCCAGGATACAATATTGGATGTTCGCCATTTCGATTTGTGGATCTGGGAATTCGCCTGCAAGGGCGAGGGTCCTCAATTGTTGCTGAGCTACGATCGCCAGTTTATTGCCGTACCTAAAGACAAAATTGACTGTTATCAAAAGATTGGGAAGATTCCTGCTGATAGAATTAGTTTTACACTGATTGAGCTGGTAAAAATGATGAATAATAGTTATTTATGTAACAAATGTGTAAAGTGGTACTTTTTTATGAGTAGGAAATGGTAAGTCCTATGAGGAAAAAAATTCCTTTGAGTAAAACAATTAGTTTACGCAAGTGTTAGATTCAATATTTTTCCTACAACTGTCAAAAAAGAGGACATCCTCATTCAAGTTATGATGTAAATGATTAAATGATATTTCGAAATTTTCATCTTGTACATTTACTCATTTCATATCACTTTATTGATGACACTTGGTGTCTAAGAACGAGAAAGCCAGAGCCACCTTCGGCTAATTTGAATCGATCTTAATAGTATCTAATACGCCATCTGCCAGTGTCACTGGCACTCTACTCCATACGAAATACGAAGTCAGCCGCCTTGATTTGTTCGCTTGCTGCCTTGCTGATTCCCGTAAAGGACAAAAATGAGTAAGTAAGCGATGAATACATGTATTAAACACCGGAACAAGCCGGAACTAAAAACGAAAGAAACTGCATTAAAAGAACACTTAATATTCTGGGTGCAAGACACAAACATTCAAATGATTTCCATCACTTAGAGAGAAAGAGAGGGAGAGAGAAAATCTTTATTAGGGATATATCCCAAAAGGCCATTGACCAAAGTCTTTCAGCCTTTCATCACCTATATTTATCAAAATCAACAAATTAATTAATTAACCAGAACATCACATAAACAGACTGGTCCTTTAGTAATTGTACATAAAACTATGTCAGATATTTTACTACAAAATATCACGATTTGGGCCAAATTGCCTTAATAAAATATTGGTAATAGGGTGTCATAGTTAAGATTGTAAAATTTATTTTTCGGACATGGATACATGTCAGTTTAGAATAGAAACTAGGTAATATGGCATGAGATATACAGGGTGTCCCTGAAAGGTCTGCACAAAACCACATGTTCCTGAGCTCAAAATAAGCCGATTTGGAGTAACTTACCCCAGTCCAAAATTGCTCCATTTCCGAGATACAGGGTGGTAATGCGAAAAAATTAAAATCGAATTTTTCAAACTGTATCAACATCTTCAAAAGTATCACTTCAAAAATTGGTAACCAAGGGCTTTTTGGGATGCAAAACCCGAATACGGACTTGCAATGGCCATAAGTTTCTCGGTGTAGTTTTTTGCTTTCTTTTTGTTGAGGAAATGTTTTTCTGGATATTTTCAAGCGAAAAAGGTGCTCCTGTGAAAATTCACTAAATTGAGCAGTTTTCGAGATATTTTGGTTTTAAGTGTTCGATGAAGCACCGGAATATTTAAATTATTTTGCTTGCCGATTTTAATTTTTTAAATTTACCACATTGTATCTCGGAAACGGAGAAATTTCGGACTAAGGTCAGCTGCTTCAAATCGACTCATTTTGAACTCAGGATTATGTGCTAAGATTTTGTACAGACCTTTCTGGGACACCCTGCATAATTTATTGCATACTCACGTTTTCTCTATGTCTTTGAGGTGCATCCCTAATACTGTTGCCGATACCTCCATCCTATCATTGAAATTTGCACATGATCCTTGAACGTTTGGAACATTTACCACGCTATGGGGATAGATGTCGGGTAACTCAAATGCCTGAAATCGAATTGATCGAAAAGTCTACCATCAGTACAACGTAGCATAGGGAATAGAATATTTAGTTCATACTATGTGTTTTTTTTTGTGCCTATTTGGTCTTAGAGAACGCCTTTTTTATGTACCGAATACACAACTATTGCAAATTTTCATTTTAAATCCTAGATCCAAAAGATAACGAAGTTGCTTATTTTTTCCGCCAAAATTCTAAAACTGCTGATTTCGCATTGACAACCATCCAAGCGCACGTAAGCAAAAGGGAATGTCACATCAGAGTAGGATTAAAATATTGTTAACATTTAAAAGTCAGAATATCGAAGTTAGTGATTTTCCTACTTCAGGAAGATGGGTATTCTGGAAGATATTCCTATAGATACTTCAGCAACTTGCAGATAGATAGAATAGAACTTATTCAAGATAGGAAACATCATAATATTAACAATTCCAATATCATCACAACATACAGAATAACACTAACAGTTTCTTGATTAAATAATATGGAAAAATAAATATTTAGTTTTTGTCATTTTATCATAGCAAGTCTGTTTGTTTCAGGTACTCCTCAATACATTTTTTTAAAAGTCTCACATTGTTTTATGCTTTGAGGAAGAAAGTTATATTCTTTCAGCCCTTTATTAAATATTGAGTTCATACCCCTACTGGTAAGCATTCTGCTTAGATGAAAATCATAAGGAGATCTCTTTTGGTAATCATGAATTTCTGCACTAAAAATAACAAACTGATCTAGATAATCAGGCAATAAACACTTCAATAGTTTGAATATAAAAATCAATGCAAAAGTTGCCAGTGTTTCATGTACAGATTGTCATTGTAATGTTTCCAACATATTACAAATAGAGGTACGTCTGTTACATTTCAGAATTATACGCATTCCTCTGTTTTGAAGTTTCTGTAGCGATGACGGAGAGTTATTATCTAATAAATACAGTATTGTGATAATAGTGGATGATAAATAGACTCTAGCACGAGCAGTAAGTAGATTCCGAAAGTATACAGGGTATGTCAAGACAAGCTTACACTATCTCTATATCGAGAATCAGTCGGGAGAAATCCATGAAAATATACATGCTTCTATTTTAGAATACGCTCTTTTCATTTAAAATAATTTCAGCAATGCAGTGTTGCCGCTTCCATCAAAAAGTAGCAACAACTTTGTTATTTCAAATAGAATACCCTGGGGTGTTCAAAATCGAGATTTTTCAACTTTGGGATTTGTTTGTGTCAAAACTATTTATTATCGGCCAAAACGGCTCACATGTCCCTATCTCAACTTCTGATTTACTATTTACTGATATTTAATCGGAACAGATACAGGGTGATCAGAATTCTGAGCCTTGAACCACCCTGTGTCTATTCCGATTAAATATCAGTAAATAGTGAATCAAAAGTTGAGATTGGTAGTGATCAGAATTCTGAGCCTTGAACCACCCTGTGTCCATTCCGATTAAATATCAGCAAATAGTGAATCAAAAGTTGAGATTGGGATATGTGAGCCGTTTTGACCGATAATGAATAGTTTCGACACAAAAAAATCCTATATCTCTGTAATCTTTTTCGGTTATATATCGATAAAATCAGCTCTTCAGGGAGAATCTTTAAAATGCGATAAAATTCAGGGTGTTCCATTTGAAATATCAATGTTGCTACTACTTTCTAGTAGAAGCTGCATTGTCGAAAATATTTTAAATGAAGAGAGCGTATTCTAATATACAAGCATGAACATTTTCATGGATTTCTCCCGACTGATTTTCGATATAAACATAGTGTAAACTCGTCGTGACATAACCTGTAGACAAATCGGATGTTGAAGCTGGAAGTATCAATTTTTTTTCATCCCCCTGTATAAGCATTCATGGTGGCTGAATCAAATCCAGTCTGACTGGTGCTTGTTGAGGTTATTGAGTTATCTCAATGGGTGTCTTGAGAGCACATACAATATCATTTTGAGTCAAATCAGATTGTTATTGGTTCCTCAAAAACTATTCGTGATACAAAAGTAACATGAAAGAAAAGAAAGTTGTCTTTTCAATTGTGTCAAATCTGATGAAAATATAGAACTTTGAAAAAACAGAGGCATAACAAAACGAAAAAAACCTGGCAAATAGTTAATGACCTTAGAGGAAATAAGGTTCTCAGTAGACATGAAATCCCCATGTCCCCCAAAACTCTGAATCAATATTTTTGTACAGTTTCTTTGTGAGAAACTGAATTCCTATATTGATCCCCTAGATAATGTTAAACATCATAGAATTAATGAATTAACGAAACCTTTGTACACCATGATACTGATCTTCAAAAACCAAAGCAAGTCATTTCAATGATGAAGAATAAAAAATCATCAGGCATTGAGATATATCTATCCGGACAATTGAAAGCCTACCTGATGATGAACTCATAGTACTTGTTCACCTAATCAATCATTTCATGACGGATTATTTCCTGAACAATTAAAGACTTCAGTTATAATCCCTTTTCATTTAGGAGGTGATTCTGACGAACCTTCCAACCTCCGTCCAATTGCACTTATCCCCACTATTGCAAAAATAATCGAAAAGGTGGTAAAAATAAAAATAATGCGTTTCCTATCCAAACATAATATACGCGATATTCAATTTGGATTTAAAAAAAAAACAATAAAAATACAACTGATGCTATTTTCAATTTATTGTATGAGGTCTACAATGAGATCAATAGTGGTGATGCTGTCGCAACGGTCTCCAGCGACTTGTCAAAAGCTTTTGACTGTGTCGACCATGGAATATTACTCTGGAAACTGCATTACTGAAGTTTCAGTGGACTCCCCTATGAGTGGATTCCGTCATATTCATATAATCGTGAACAAATTGTGAAAACTAGAGGAGAAATATCATCAACACAAAAAGTATGTTGTGGGGTTCCTCAGGGGTCTATTCTTGGCCCAGTTTTTTTTGCTATACGTGTATGATAAGACCAATATCAATATCTCGGGTAAGCTCACATTATTTGCAGACGACACGACTATCATATGGCATAGCGAAAATAGTACTGAATTGAATAACATTATAAAGGAAGAAAAAATTGAAATTACAAAGTAGTGCGAATCTAGTAAACTCTCGTTCAATATTGAAACAGATCTGATAACATTCAAATGTGCTCTTCAAGATTTGACACTTGCTTCTGGGAACATTGAGAATAAAAACTGTATAAAAAGCTTAGGAATCCATATTGATTGTAAATTAAAACTCGAAGATCATGTTTTGTTATTGAGAAAAAAAATATTCTCAGGATGTTACGCAGTGGAGCTAATCTCACAACAATTGGATTACACAGCGGCTAAGATGGTGTACCACTCTCTCATTTAGTCACATCTATGATACGGTATTGCGTTCTGGGAAAGTTGTAACGATAATCTATTGAAAAGTTTACTTACTTGTCCTATACGTTACATGTGTGGTGCAAAAACTCGCGAGCCTTGCAAACCCCCGTTCAAATCACGAAAAATACTGACAGTTATATCTTTGTTATATAAGGAACTGCCTCATTAATGAAAAAACATATTCATAGATTCAGTCTCCATTCATTACATCACAATACAAGACATAATAGAGATATCAATCTCATACTTTCCTCACCTACTCTCATTAAAAATTCATTCATTTATAACGGAGACAAAATTTAGAATCATCTTCCTAATGGATATTGGACCATTCAAAGCATTCAGGAAAGCTGTGAAGTATTTATTATCAGATAGACCCCACTATTGTTTGGATGAATATTTTACCGATTCACTGAATATATGATAATAATTATTATACATTTCCTTAAAATATGATCTTATTTCAATTTATTTATGTATGAAGAGGTTTGTCAAGTTGTACTATATTGTTTGTATTATTGTTAGTGTAACATCATTTTAATATTTCACTATTTTATATTGACCTTAGGTACTGTTGATCTACATGCTTTGTAACCATGATGTATTTCATGTAACAATAAAGTATAATTATCTCTCTTATTCACCATAAATATCGATGGGATAACTCACTGCAAAGCCACTGGAATTATCATTTTGAATCTAATTGCACCAAAAGAAGCTCTAAATTACTATCAACAAAATCACCAAGTTTCATTGAAATTGAGAAACACGATTTTTTTATGGAAACATTGGTACCCTGTATCTCGAGAACAAAGCAAGATAGGTCAAATATTCATATGAACTTTATTCACTAAGATATGACAAGGATTAGGTACTACCTGAATATCCTCACACCCTTTATTAATGATAATGAGAAAAGAAAAATTTCTGAAATGATAGAAACAAAATATAATACATACCAATTCCATTACTACTCCAATGTCCCAGTTATAAAAATTCAGGCGGTCATAAATTTCTAATTCCCTTCTGGGATCAGGAAGCTCATAGAAATTCAGGTCCTCGTGCTTGCTCATTATTATTTTCCAAATGTTTTCCTTCATGAAACCGCTTATCGACGGAACTCCTTCTAACACTACTAATAATCTTGTCCAGAAAGCTGTTGACATGAAAGAAAATGCAAAAAGGAGTAAAACACAACATACTGTGTATGTCTCAAATTTGGGCTCGAATTTCAAGCAGTACTATTGTGAATTTTCAAAGAAGTCATTCAGAATCACTTAAAACATACTTGTATAGATTGTCATCATTCTTGATAAAATGGAAGGTATTCTAAGAAAATAAATAACTAAAATGGAATTTGGCGTACGGATATGTAGCCGTTACCACCGATTCAACAAGGCCTGCATGCTCCGTGGGTGACGTCACTTAGTGAGGCCTAACCAGCGGCTCGAAACGACAAGCGCTTATAGCGCTATAAGGCGACCGCGTATTTCGATTTTAGTTTTAGATCATCATTGAGCCGATTCTGCTGTTTTTTTGAATGGCTTCCGGTTAAAAAAGGATGCCAGTCGTCAACTGAGCCCTTCTTCGCACCCCATTCGTTTTTATTATGGAAAAACGAAGTTTTAAAGCAAAAACCAGGATAAAACACAAATATCCACCTACAGCAACCCATTCGAATTAAATATATTGGCAAAAATTGTGGTGAAGGTAAACTTCACACCTACTTATACAGGGCCCGCAGAACATGAACTTATCGTGAGATTGATCAAAAGAAAATTATGGAAAATGTATTTTATTTTGATTGACATGCCGTTTGTTACAATTACCTATATTTATCTTGGAGAATTCCTATTACCTGAAAAAATAACCAGTGAGTGTTTTCAATTTTCTGTTGTTGGATTTTTCACCCAAGTGGATCGTTACACTTGAAACCGTAATTTTTAAGGGTAAAACTGCATTTATCATGCGATGGTTTTTTTTGAAAATTTTTTCCGGTACTCACGTATTTTTGTCTGATAAACCGAATTTTATAATGAAAATGCGAACAAACCACTATTTATTGAGATATTTCAAGAAAAAGTTCGAAATTTCGCCTTCTTTCCCCCCTTGTGTTGGGGGCATTTGAAGCTACTTGCTCTTATTTTGTCATTGGACACTTTATATAGTCATGATGTACTTCGATGGCACATTTTTATATAGAAAATTCAACAGGAAATATGATTTTTATGGCGAGTTTTTCATATTTAGTGAACAAGCATTCCAGATGACGACCATTTAATCAATAGTCAATCAAAATACGAGATGTCAAATGTCAATAGATTGCTTTCGAATGACATTACACACGCCATTATTTTGAATGATATTCTTCCTTCTTTTCACTAAATATGGATTAATCTCAAGAAAATCATATTTATAGTTGAATTATATATAAATTGTCCAATATGATGAAAAAAGAAGGGAAATTTGTTCTAAATGCCATCCAGAAGACAGGTGAAAAAGAAGGTGAAATTTGGAACTTTTTAGTCAAATATCTTCATGATAAATATCATGATAAATGCAGTTTTACCTTTTTAAGTGGAGTGTTTGTAGTTCATGTTAATATGATAGTTGCAATTTGATCATTGGAATGAATTCTGCATTCATTGCCACGAGGCAAATGACCGTTTTCAGAAAGAAATTTGAGAATGAGAATTAAAAATGCCCGTTTATTATGAACATTCAAGAAAATTTCCTCGAATTCAGAGATGATTTTGTAGACTATAATATACGAATACAAAACTAACTGCACAATCAAAGGTTTTCTATTTTTCCTCTACTTATACTTTTTATGAGAGAGTAATTGTCTTCTATTATTAATTCATCATTATAAATTAAGCTCTGTTTACTACTGAACTTAGATGGAGTAAAATCCTCGCCGTTGAATTGCATATACCCACATTTTCGATAGCTCCTCGTCCAACGGGAAACTAAAAGCATGAACTTTTGAATCACCCACATAATTCCCCCGACAAAAAGGAACACAAACCTTGAAAGGCATTGTTATTTCGTCGATCACAACACAAAATATTTCACAAAACAAGTAATTTTTCCGCCAATTATTTTGATGAATAAACAACAAAAGAATTCGGGACCGTTTCAAAATCATACGTGAATCACCGATGAATTAACACGAACTGACGCGTTAGTCGACAAGCGATAAAATAAAACACTGGCCTCTCTTGGTGACGTCACGAGCTGTTTACGTCAGAGTCTGCTGGCCTTGTTGTATCGGTGGTAACGATGTAGCACGCTAAATGAATATGGCAACACAGTTTTTTTAACACATCTTCAGTCGTTTGAGTCCTGTCCAGCATGTCAACTATAGGAATTGTCAACTTTCATTTTCAAATTTTGTTTCAGTTTGCGATCGGTGACAATCATAATTATTCAAACAATTTTTGTTTGTATCAGAATTTTTCATTAAAAATGTATGAGAAATGCAGACGGAAGTGAAATCAGAGAAACTGTTATGTGCTTGCATATTTCCAAGGACTCTGTGTAAAAATAAAGCTCTCATCTTTGTGGGCAATTTATTCTTTGCTAAAGCATGAAAATATATTAACGTAAGAACATTTATGTAAGCAGAAATTATGCAATCAGAATATGGATACAACCTAAGAAATCAAAAACTTTTATACCTCAGTGAATTGAAGAGTTTTCATCTTCTACGTCAGACAAAATCTTCTTATTCACAAAGGTTAGTAAAATTCATGTATCCTATGGACTGGACAAATCTACAACCAATATCACTTATACGTGCCTCGTTCGTTACATGCAATTGCATATTATCATCTTCTCAATTCCCATTCCCTTCGAATTAATTTGTAGGCTTATGGGATCTTGTAGAAGAGAGGAATTTTGAGGTTGTAGATAAATTATAGTATGTAACGCGTTTATAAACTCTTCTAGACATTTGTTTAATAAACATTCGCTCCGCTCGTGCTCAGAGTACTCGTTACTAAAAAGACGTTTATAAAACTTGTTACATAATATACAATTTTTTAAACTTGTTTTGGAATGATGAAAAAAGCGGTACAGAAATCTTTCAAGTTTTCAAGTATGTACTGAATGAAAATTCATAATCGCGGTCGCCAAGGTCAGTAGATGACGTCGCGATGACGTTACAAACTACGGGAAAACATGTCTAACTCCCAATCTATGCCAGGAGTTAGTATGTTTTCCCTAGGGTAATTATACAGTGCTTTTCTTTAATTTCCACCCCCCCTCCTTCTATTTTTTGAACGGGTCGACTGAAAAAATTGAAACTTGGGATGATGAAATTGATGCATGAATACTATATTTTCAAGATGCAAATTTCAAGATGGCGACTAGGCGCCAATTGGGGAAAAATTTGAATGAAAGAGGGGGTCTTGTGATACCTCTTTTTGAAGCTCCTGACGAATACTTCACAACCCTAGAATATGAAGTAAATATCTCCACCTACTACAAACTGGCGGAATATTTTATAGTGGCCTGAATACAAACACATCAATATGGATATTGTATTACAATGAGATGGAGCACCACCACATTACTCTAGACAAGTAAGAAACATTTGGATAATGCTTTTTTCGGTCGTTGGTTTGCCCGTCGGGGTCCTACGGAATGGCCAGCCTACTCGCCAGATTTGAAACCTTTAGAAGTTTTTAAGGGTCTATTCGAAGCAAAATGTGTAAGAAAGTACACTTGCTTCAATATTATATCTACGACAGAGAAAGATGAATATTTGTAACAATAAGTGTTTGGGATCACACGAAGGTAAGGCCTCCGTCATTCCTTGCTCGCACAAGACTGTCGAAGACTTCTGAGGGTTGCTCGTAAGGGGGCAGCCGAATGACGGATAGAACAATTTTAGAACAATATCGACTCTTAACTGTGTTCGGCCTAAAATATTGGATAGGCTGTTCTTATGTCAATAAGTTCAAGGCAGCCATTTCTAGCATCTTCTGAACTCAACTCAGCTTATTTGCTCAAATTATGAAGTAAACGTCATTCTGTAGTATGTGAAGATATTGACTTCATGTTTTCATGTTACCCAGGGATGACACTTGAATCAGTTCTACTGTCTGTCATTCCTGTTTTGCAAGTTGACTTATATGTTATGAAATGTATTTAAACAACTCATATATTACTTTCTGCTCATCTTGCAAATAAATTATTATTATTATTATATTCTTCGGTTGTGAAGTATTCGTCAGGAGCTTCAAAAGGATCTATCACAAGACCCCCCTTTCCATTTATTTTTTTCCCAAATGGCGCCCAGTCGCCAGCTTGAACTTTTCATTTGTCAATTTCACTCCAAAATATACAGGGTGTTTCAGAGGTAAAGGGAAATATTTCAATGGTAGATAAGGGTCACCAAGGTGGTTCTGAAAATACCATATTTGATAGGTCTTAGAGTTTTCATAACGGAGATACAGGGCGATTTATCGATTTCGAATAATTATTCATTCGTCTATAAGTATTGAACTACCCAGTATATTTTTCTAAAATTTGGTATGGAGCTTAAACTTGGGACGTTGAAATCATTCACCTATCGAACGAAGAGAAAATCCAGGTTCGGCTTCAGTAAAAATTCACATTTATTCGAAATATTAAAATAACACACTGTATGTAATAATTGACAGAGTTCATCAAAGGAATCGTAAAGAGGAGGAAAAACTGAACTGGATTTGATGCTTTTTGTTTTCCCGCCACCAATTCTCATCGTAACAATCATAAACAGAAAGCTGGAAGTATGTAAATTTGAAGAGTATTGAAATTATGAAACCAGTGTCAATTATGATTATTCGATATATTTTAGTCAAAAAATCGCTCGAAAGAACTTACTAAGTCTCACAGTTTTTATTACGGAGATACAGGGTGAATTATCGGTTTTGAATAATTATTCACTCGTCCATAAGTATATAAAACTACCCAGTAACATTTTCTCAAATATGGTATGTAGCTTACTTGGGACGATGGACTCATTAACCTATCAGGCGGAATTATAATTCGATAATTCACCCTGTATCTCAGTTATAAAGACTATGAGACTTTTCCTGAAGCTGAACCTGTATTTCAATTCTGCCTGATAGGTCAATGAATCCATCGTCCCAAGTAAGCTCAATACCAAATTTGAGAAAATATTACTGTGATGGGTATAGTTTATTAATACTTATGGACGAGTGATAATTCACCCTGTATCTCTGTTATAAAGATTGTAAGACTAAGTAAGTTCTTTCGAACGATCATTTAACAAGAATATATCAAATAATCATAATTGAAAGTGGTTTCATAATTTTAATACTCTTGAAATTGACATACTTTTAGCTTCCTGTTTATGATTGTTACGATGAGAATTGGTGGCGGGAAAACCATAAGCATCAAATCCAGTTCAGTTTTTCCTCCTCTTCACGATTCCTCTGATGAACTTTGTCAATTATTACATACAGTGTGTTATGTTAATATTTCGAATAAATGTAAATTTTTCCTCAAGCCGAACCTGGATTTTCACTTCGCCCGATAGGTGAATGCATTCAACGTCCCAAGTTTAAGCTCCATACCAAATTTTAGAAAAATATACTGGGTAGTTCAATATTAATAGACGAATGAATAATTATTCGAAATCGATAAATCGCCCTGTATCTCCGTTATGAAGACTCTAAGACCTATCAAATATGGTATTTTCAGAACCACCTTGGTGACTCCTATCTACCATTGAAATATTTCCCTTTACCTGTGAAACACCCTGTAGTATCCATGCATCAATTTCATAACTCCAAGTTTCTCAGTAGACCCGTTCAATAATAAAAGGGGGGGCATTAAAGAAAAGCACTGTATATCTATAGGGACAGGGTTACCGCATGAACGAGCTTCATGACTGCGCGGGGTACAGAGGTGAGGTGAGGTAAGAATTCTTATGATTTCGTGTTGTTTTTAAGGGTTGTGGATAACAAATTCATGAGTTTTCAAAAATGACATGTGGTGAAGGCTGAAGGGATGATAATTGCAGATATGGCTATATCAGTTCTCACTCATTTCCTGAAATCATACATATCAGAAAATTTTCCCATAAATGCTGACAGCAGCCATCAAAAAGTTATAGAATGGTTAATTATTCTCATAATTTGAAAATGTATGTATTAAATATTTATAATGATTTTGTGTGATTCTATATTTTTTCCGATTTCTACAAGTGGGTAGTTTGGTCGTTAGAACTGCAGTACATATTTTTGTCTGATAGTTCAAGCTCGAAAATGACCAAAAGCTCACTATACTATACACTCTGGTGGATCTATAAAGCATTATGCCAGTAACAAGTTCAGAAAAACGCAAATTGTGTATATAAGGATGAGAAATTGCCACCTATGATGGTATGCTACTGCTTGAGTTTAGCCAGTTGAAGAGTACTTTTTTATACCTTTAAAAACAAAATGTCGTACTTATGACTTGAAACGTCTGCTATTGTGTACTATGAACTGTTTTTTAACAACAATTTCATGTTTCAGTTCATCATTCGGTGTTCCAGTCAAAATTTGTCATCTTTTTCATGTATTTTTTCGGAAACTGGAACCCTAACGTATTGGCATCGGTGATCTGTTCAAATAATATAATAGGCCGGTTCATTTGTGTTGCTGAAGTTGACTTTTTCCCTATAGATGTATATCGATATAAAACACAGTACACAGAGTTTTCCTTAAAAACATGCTAATATTTGAGGGAGTGATTCTTTGACTCATTTTAAGAAGAAAACTTCATATGAACATATGTCCTAAAAGCCTTAACTTTTGAGATACAGGGTGATGAAGTTTTGAAAAATATTCAATTTCTTGATAATAACTCAGACAATATTGTATACATCTTCATGAAATTTGGTACACGTCTTCTATGCATCAAGGTGCATTTTATGATATTGACAAATTTTCATTTTCTCTACAAGTGGCACCGTTACGGAAATTTTATTGTTTATATTTTACTTAAAAGTGAGCAAGGACGTAAAATTCTCAAATTTTGCTATGTACAAAAAAAATCCTCTTGTTGATACTCGATAGAACACTTTGTTTCAGAGAAAAAAAGGAAAAACGAGACCAGACTTCAAATTTTGATTTCTGAGTACTCAATTCAGGACATCCACTACTGGATAACCACAGTATGTAACACTTTGAAATTTTCATACCGATTCAGTCACATAGCAGACTGAATTTTGCCATCACGAAAAGATGCATAGTGGACAAAAAAGAATCTATGCATATTTTCGACATTGACACCCTGTATCTCAAAAGTTAGGACATATAGGAGATATGTTCATATGGAGTTTAATTCGTGAAATGGGTCGAATAATCGGCCCATTGAATATTAGCATCATTAAGGGACACCCTGTATAATAACCCTGGTTTTCCTGAAGTTTTGAATGTCATCTCAACATCATATTATGACCTTGGCGACCGCAGATAACAAAAAGAAAACGTACAGAATATGTTTTTAGGCGGTCTTGAATTTCTAGTTCCCTTCTGGGGAGCTCATATAAATTATGATGCCAATATCTTCTTTCATAAATCCGCTTATTGATGAAACTCCTTCTAACACTAGAGGTACTAATAATCTTGTTCAGCAAGCTGTTGACATGAGCATAAGTACAAAAGTAAATCAAATATAACATATAGTGTGTCTCAAATTTGAGAATGGAATGGAATGAAATATATGTTCTAAAAAAGTTAATAAATATTTTTCAACTCTATATTTCAGAATACTATGAAATTCGGTGCAGATATATTTATAGTAATTCTCGATATAAATCAGTTGTCAGTTCTATGTTAACAAAAATACCAAGCTAAAATCCTGTTTTCTTCAAATTATCTGAGTGAACAGAGGTGAACAGTTGATTTAGCTACAGAGAAAACATTAATTAACAATGGAATAGCAAAAAGAAAATTTACAGAATATGTTTTGAATGATTTTGTATTTTCCATTATTTCTTATATAAAATATGTAAGTCAATCAAATTTATATTTTATATTGTATTATGAAGTAGTTACTTGATTCAAATCTGTATGGGAGTATGGAGGGGAATAATTTAATTTCAGATTATTATACTGAGTGTTCAATGAATTCAGTTGAGTTCAAAAGTATCAAAGATACACAAAGTCCATATAATTTGGTAATTGAGTCTGATAATAGAAACTTCTGAAACTTCCAATCAGACCAGAAAAAATATGGAAATGGAAATATGGAAATGGACAATTGAAAAATGTGTCAGAGTAAAAACAAAGAATGTATTCTGAGTAGTTATCATGGGTAAGTAATTTAGAAGTGTTAATATGTATATTAGTTCTGACTTTGAACTTGTCAGTTTGAATATGTATTTCTTGTATTTTTTTGTATTTTGTTCCTGGACCAGCACTTGCTTGCTTATTAGGAAACAACTTTTGTTAGAATAATTCTAAAATGTTTTTTATTGTATCCTTTGAATAAAAAGTACTAAAAAAAGAATAACTTCTAGAAATTCTCCATTATAATAGTAGATCTGAAATTATTCATAAAAGGTAATGCACTGTATGTTGACCCCTTCCTACAACTTTAACTATAGGAGGTAGAAAAAAAAAAACAGAAGAGAAAGATCTTTCACTTGAATTGGGAACATACAGGATGTTTCATTAAAAAAACTGATTTGCACTCTTTTTTATCATTTTGCTATTCACATAGGTTTGTTTAAGGAGTGCCAGAGTACAGATGAAATCCTACAACTTTTATATTTGAAATTTTTTCCTTCTCCTATAATCAAAGCTGCAGGTAGGGGTTGAAATATTAGGAGACCCCCATACATAAACACCATAAACATCACACAACCTTGTGTAACCTGTGAGCTAACCTGTATGCAATGAATGTTTCTGAGGCCTATCTATAAAGAAGATTAAAGTAGTCAAATATACAATATTAGTGATTCAGACAAATGGCAGGTATTAGGAATCATGTTAATAAGTTGTGAAAACATTGAACATTATATTCAACATAATAAGTAGTTTTTGATAAACTCCAAGCAAAAAAAAAAAAACAGTGAATTTTTTACCCTCAATAGTAATTCCATCCAATCCTTCCAAGCAAATTTCATCCATAATGTGAAAATATAAATCTTTAAAAATGAAGTTTCCATGACTATTCTTTAGTTCATCATCCAGAAACAGATCACAACTGTTGTCTTCTATTTTCAAGTAAACATAATCTGAAGTAGAGCACTTTTCTCCATATATTTTATTGACAACAATTTCATTTCCCTTCATTTCATCTTGTATTTCGGTTTGGAGAATGTCCAGAGATTCTGGTAATTTATCTGTGGACAATCTCTGCAACTTGTTGGGCAAATGAGAATCATCATCATTTATGCCTGAAATTTTTCTCTTTTTTGGATTTGTATCATCATTTTTACTGGTACTAGATTGTGATGCTGAAAACTTATCTCTTTTCACTGGCTTCCTCAGTATACGGTGGCTCACATCTGAAAATTTGGTTTCCAACACCTTTCCCATGTTGGTATTTTCATCAGTGTTTTCATAAATGGAATAATGAGTAGATAAATATTAGGAAAACTTAAAAAAAATTCGAATTCTTGTCTAGTGTCTAGTCAGAATTATTTTAAAATGAACTTTTAGGTTAAGAATAATATTATTATTATTCCTCTTCTTCTTCTTTTCTTATAGCCCGTGTGAAATTCCTATGACTACTAAGAGAATTCAATTTTACCTCAGACACGTACAGACCAATCAGAACAATTATGGCCCTTTGGCCATAGCGGTAAATTTAAATTTCTCCCCCTTTTAACTCACAGTTTAACTCCTGAGCGGAACGAGCTAGGGAGACAGGGTAAAATTTAGGTAAAAAGGTACCTCTTTCCTTTCTTTATACTACTTTTTGGTATCAACTTTTTTTTTCAAATGTAAACGGTGTAGGTACCTATCTTTTCACATCAATTTTACCCGACCTCACTATAACTTGTTCCCTTCGAAATAAGTGAAGGGAAGGGGGGAAGGACTTTTTACGTCCTCACTGTATTATTATTCTGAACTGTTTTCAAAGTATAACTCAATTTATAAGATATATGTAGGTATATAAAGATATAGATGGGGTAAAAAATTGCCGGCATATAAGATTTGTATATATCGATGTGTATATATAGAAGAAAGTTACAATAAAATATGGAGTAGCCAATCAACCAGCACAAAACATAGCAGACTACGTACTTTTTCCTACGACTGCTAATGTAAGTGACGAATATTGATGTAATGATAATATTTTTAGAAAATGATTATTTGAATTTTTGCTGTTGATATATTTCTCAATTTCAGATGAAAAATGTCAAGCAATGACGATGAGCTTATTTCTACATCACTAGAAATTCTGAAAAGAGCAAAAAAATGGCAACAGATGATAGTTGTCCCGCGAAAAATACGAAAAATCGCTTACAAAACTTGGACTTGACAATAACTTTGCTTCGTGAGTGGGAATGGTAGATTTTCTAAACAATAACGAAACAGCATAAAAGCTGACGTCACCATTTATTCGATGTATCGCCAAATGGTGGCCATGATGGTATACGTTTGAAATGATCTCAGAAATTCAACAATTTCGAACAACCCAGCAAACACATCTGTTATATTTACATCACTGTTATATAAAATCAACGGAACTTTTTTATATAGAATATTTACGTAAATATTCCATAATACTTCTGAAATATGTGAACCCCATAATTATATAAAAATGTAACGTAACTATGATGTAAATGATATGTGACAATTTGATATCAATATAAAAGCTTATATGATAGCTACATGACTTCACTAGGACTCTCGGCCGTAAATTATCTGCAGACTTGATTCTGCGTCAATTAAGGATATTCGTTGGGATGATCAGTAGGTACCCGTGGTCTCGCGCTGTAATGTTCCCCCACCGCGATGATTATTATTTTTCGCTCTCGCACTGTAGCGTTTCTCCGTGACCACTCTGAGGTTATAAGTAATGAGTGAAGACTTGGAGACTGAAAGCATTTTCAGTATTTTCTTACTATTTCGAGTGATTTTCTTGTTTCCACCAATTTTCTGCGCTGCAGTGGTCCCCCATCCCACATGCCCAATTCCTATTGGTCGACTACTTTGAGGTTATGAGTTATAATTATAAGTGAAGACGAGACCATAAACAAACTACACTGAAGGCATTTTCGGTATTTTATAACTATTTCGAGTGTTTTTCTTGTTTCTACCTGCTGTGTTTGATGAATTAAACTGAACTAAAAGTGTTAATAAGAATAAGTGGAAGTGAGTGAGAATAAAACATGCCTTGAGATTTTCCTAACCTCTGTGAAAACAACAAGAAAGAAATAGTTACATATTATCTATCCTGGACCTTTTAAATATGCCTAGAATAAATGATGAATCTGGTAGGTATTGATAGAATCCGAGGTATAATCTGGTCAAACTCCAATTCTCATATGAAATTGAACAAAAGCCAGTGATTGATTATGATGGCTGATGAAAACCCCAGTGAAAACCCCAAAGTGCCTCACATTCTGGATTAAAGTTATTATTATTGGTTATGGAAATTTAATCATTTTGTCAGTGATTATTATTTTTTGTTTCATAAATAAGTTCATGAAGAACCCCAATAAGATGAATCCTGAAATGTATACTTTTCCAGGTAGGTACATACATCTTTTCAAAACTCAAGGTGGTAAAGATGGGAGAGACTATCTATATAGGGGCCACACAATGTTCCTGGTAAGGGCAGAGGGAAAACATTGAAGTCAGAGATTTGAAATCAATCGAAATATCATTATCTGGTAATATATATTTTAGATTTTAATTTGAAAAATGAAAAACAAAGCAATATTTTTTCAGACTCCATCATTATCACACACCCTTCGATATCTTACTCTGATAGATAAACCAGCAGGAAGGTGGTTCTGATTTAGTCACCAGAGGTTAAATGGAGGGTTGAATTGGGAGATCAAGAAGAAATATATGATTTGATTACTCACAATTTTGATTTTTTGAACTTTTGAAGTATACATAAATGGTCTCACTATTTTCAAAGAAAAATAAAGGTCATGTTTTTCATTTGATAGTTGATGTTGTTTTATCATCTTCTATTCAGGACATTCCATTTTATTCAATTTGAAGATTATTCAGTCTATAATTTTTTGCCCATTTTTTTGTTTTAAAATTAGCAACTGATCAATTATACTGTGTACTATAATGCATAATATTTGGAACAGAAAGTCTTGAAAATTTTCGAGCAGAGTTTTTTTGTACCTGAGGAGAATTGAAGTGAATACTGAATGATAGGTATAGGAGATAATAAACCATCAAGCATTTTATGACTAATCTGTCTCTGTTACATTTTCCCACACAATCAAAAATTGCCAAATAACTTCTTTTTCACACTAGCCCACTTCCAACTCTCATGCACATTTCTATAACCATATATCATCATCAGTAATATCAGTATAGATATTATGGAGTGTAGAGTTTGGATCACCTACTGAGATGATTGTACTTAGTTATCAATATGTGCATATGCCTGTGAAGTGAGTTAGTGAAGTGAAGAGGTTATTCGTGAAATTCTGATATTCATTTCGGATATTAGTCAAGTAGTTTCATCAATATTATATTAAAATGGAGTCATATTTGTAGCTGACATTTTTACATAATAGGGATGTAAATTTTACATAACATCTAGAGAATGTTATGTAATATTTATGTCAGTTTGTTATATACGTAACATCTTATTTATAGCAATGAAATTATATAAAATATATATAAAATAGTGACATAATTGTTACGTAATAATCATGTAGTATTTGTGGCGGACATTTCGCCATAACAGTGATGTAAGTCTTACATAACATAGTTACATAACACGTATTGTCAGTTATGTAACACTTATGTCAATTTTACATAATTGTGTTTGCTGGGAACGCATACACTCATTATTTATATGAAAAAAGTATAAGAAAAGTTGTAAAAATGAATTCAGGTCCCTAACGACACAGTAGAGTAATTGAATGCCAATAATTCATTACAAGTACACTCGCCCATTGCAAGATAATCAATGAACTGAGCTGGGAATTTTATTATTCGTCTTTTGTAACTGATACGAATTCTATTTTCACCACCTACAAATCGACCGCACGCGCATTGTGATAAAATAATAGACTGAGGAGTATAAGTGGCTTGATCAACTATCGTGTGATGATCAATTGGTTATACATGATCCTTCTAACCAGTCAATAATCAATCAAGTATATATCGCCTATGACTTGTATCATGATCTTGAAGGTATATACTTACCGTAAGATGTATACGGGGTGGGGGGGGGGTGGTCGAAAAGATATTTGATTATCTGATGAGTTTATTATGTGCGAATCAAAACGATACTCTTCCTGATGGCATGTGAAAAAATGGTAGAGGAATTAATAATACCTGTTCCGAAAGGTTTACATGAGTATATTGAGAAAGAAATATTTACAAACATATTATGACTATAAGGAAAATGTATACCTACCTAGTTATCTAATCGATTCAATAAAATAATACGTGATCAAAATGCAATAGAAAAATTATAAAACGATGAATGTAACAAAGTTTATAAAACAAAAAACCACTGAGCTGCTCAACGTATAGAAGGTGCCATGAAGATAGTATCAGCAATTGCAAGTTTTTCCCCGTTTCTGACCGTCCGAATCTCTCAACGAAAACTGATCCGATGCCTTTTTGGAATCGTTGTTCAGCAGGGCATCGTACGCCAAAATTTTCTCGACCAACGACCTTGCCGCTTCGTCTATGTTTATGTTGTCTTTGGCCGAGGTTTCGTACCAAGCGTGGAAACCACTCTCCTTGCAGTATTCATCCATCTTTTCGGGGTTCGTAACAATACCTTCAACATAAATTGAATAATTAATCAATGACTAAAGAATCCATGAAACTATGAAACGATGAAATGATGAAACGATGGAACGATGCACCAATGAATAATCGATGAATCGATGAATCAGGAAAAAATCGGGATATAAGAAATCAGAAATCTGAGAATCTGAAAAAAATCAGAGGATCGAAGTATGAAAAATTCGAAAATTAATGAACACAAAAAAACAGGAAATCAAAAAGTTGAAAATCAAACTTTCAAAAATCAGAAATCATAAAATCTTATCTATAGTTCTTGGTTTTCTGACTTGCGATGTCAATTTCATCAGACCAGGTGGTATTCAAAAAATCACAAAATCGAAAAATGAAAAAATCATAAAATCTAAGAATAAAAAGATCAAGTGATCAAAGAATCAATTAATAAGAAATCAAATAATGAAAGGATGAAAAAAAACGAGAAATTATCTATCAAGAATTCGAAAAATCACACAATCAAATCTAAATATAAAGAATCGAAGAATCAATGTGATAAAAAATCAAAAATCAATGAATTAAAAATTCGGATATTTAAAAATTCAAGAAATCAGAAATCGAAATATCTGAAATGAAGAATCAAATACTAAAAAATTCAGAAAATCCAAAAATTAAAGAATTTGAAAATCCAAAAATTTTAAGAATCCATAGATAAAAGAATCAAAAAATCGAAAAATCAGAAAAATCACAAATCCAAAATTCAAAAAATCAGAAAATCAAGAAAGGAAAAAAAAATCAAAAAAAGAAAACAAACAGAATATCAATAGAATTGAATATCTAAAAATCCTGAAATCGAAACATTGAATATTCAAAAAATAAAAAAATTAAATAATCAAATAATCAATAAATCAAAATATCAAAAATCAAAAAATCAAAAAATCAAAAAATCAAAAAATCAAAAAATCAAAAAATCAAAAACTCAAAAACTCAAAAACTCAAAAACTCAAAAAATCAAAAAATCAGAAAATCAAAAAATCAGAAAGTCAAAAAATCAAAAAATCAAAAAATCAAAAAATCAAAAAATCAAAAAATCAAAAAATCAAAAAATCAAAAAAATTAAAAATCAAGAAATCAAAAATTCCTAAAATCAGTCATAAAATCAAGAAATCAAAAAATCAAAAAATCAAAAAACAAAAATCAAAAAATCATTGAATCAGAAAATCAAAAAATCAAAAAATCAAAAAATCAAAAAATCAAAAAATCAAAAAATCAAAAAATCAAAGAATCAAAAAATCAAAAAATCAAAAAATCAAAAAATCAAAAAATCAAAAAATCAAAAAATCAAAAAATCAAAAAATCAAAAAATCAAAAAATCAAAAAATCAAAAAATCAAAAAATCAAAAAATCAAAAAATCAAAAAATCAAAAAATCAAAAAATCAAAAAATCAAAAAATCAAAAAATCAAAAAATCAAAAAATCAAAAAATCAAAAAATCAAAAAATCAAAAAATCAAAAAATCAAAAAATCAAAAAATCAAAAAATCAAAAAATCGAAAAACTAAAGAATCTAAAAATAAAAAAATCCAAAAAATCAAAAAATCAAAAAATCAAAAAATCGAAAAATCAAAAAATCAAAAAATCAAAAAATCAAAAAATCAAAAAATCAAAAAATCAAAAAATCAAAAAATCAAAAAATCAAAAAATCAAAAAATCAAAAAATCAAAAAATCAAAAAATCAAAAAATCAAAAAATCAAAAAATCAAAAAATCAAAAAATCGAAAAATCAAAAAATCAAAAAATCAAAAAATCAAAAAATCAAAAAATCGAAAAATCAAAAAATCAAAAAATCGATGAATCAAAAAATCGATGAATCAAAAAATCAAAAAATCAAAAAGTTTAAAAATCGAAAAATCGATCGAAAAATCAAGAAATCGAAAAATCGAAAATCTATCAATCAATCGATACCTTCTTTTTGCTGATCGCACTTGTTGGCCAACAGCACGCACGGTATATTGGACCCGTCGGGCAGTTGCACCTTGCTATCCAGATCCTGCTTCCAGTTCTGCACCGAGTCGAACGTCTGCTTCCGCGTCACATCGAAAACTATGAAGGCCCCGACCGCCTCCTTGTAGTACACTCGGGTCATGTTGCCGAACCGCTCCTGGCCTGCGATATCCCACAGCTGAAGGCGGATGAGGGTGGATTCGTCCCAGTTGAGAACCTGGATCGAATCAATTTTCTGTTTATCCATGTAGCCATTAATTAACTCATTCATTATTTCACTTATCCATGCATTCGTTCATTTGTTCATTTGTGCATTTTTTATTTATCCATTTGTTCATTTGTCCATCTGTCCATTCGTGCATTCATTCGTTTGTTCATTCATTCAATCGTCAATTCGTTAATTTGTTCATTCATGCAATCGTCCATTCGTTCATTTGTTCATTCGTTCATTTGTTCATTCGTTCATTCGTTCATTCGTTCATTCGTTCATTCGTTCATTCGTTCATTCGTTCATTCGTTCATTCGTTCATTCGTTCATTCGTTCATTCGTTCATTCGTTCATTCGTTCATTCGTTCATTCGTTCATTCGTTCATTCGTTCATTCGTTCATTCGTTCATTCGTTCATTCGTTCATCTGTTTATTTGTGCATTCGTTCATTCGTTCATTCGTTCATTCGTTCATTCGTTCATTCGTTCATTCGTTCATTCGTTCATTCGTTCATTCGTTCATTCGTTCATCTGTTTATTTGTGCATTCGTTCATTCGTTCATTCGTTCATTCGTTCATTCGTTCATTCGTTCATTCGTTCATTCGTTCATTCGTTCATTCGTTCATTCGTTCATTCGTTCATTCGTTCATTCGTTCATTCGTTCATCTGTTTATTTGTGCATTCTTGAATTTTTTCATCTGTTCATTCGTCCATCTATCCATCTGTTTATTTGTGCATTTTTGAATTCTTTCATTTGTCCATTTGTTCATATGTCCATCTATCCATCATTTCATCTATCCATCTGTGCATTTGTTCATTTGTTCATTAGTTCATTTGTTCATTTGTTCATTTGTTCGTTTGTTCGTTTGTTCATTTGTTCATTTGTTCATTTGTTCATTTGTTCATTTGTTAATTTGTTCATTTGTTCATTTGTTCATTTGTTCATTTGTTCATTTGTTCATTTGTTCATTTGTTCATTTGTTCATTTGTTCATTTGTTCATTTGTTCATTTGTTCATTTGTTCATTTGTTCATTTGTTCATTTGTTCATTTGTTCATTTGTTCATTTGTTCATTTATTCATTTGTTCATTTGTTCATTCGTTCATTCGTTCATTTGTTCATTTGTTCATTTGTTCATTTGTTCATTTGTTCATTTGTTCATTCGTTCATTTGTTCATTTGTTCATTTGTTCATTTGTTCATTTGTTGTTGTAGACTTCGGTCATGTATTATTTGTTTCGTTCGATCTCCTCCAATTCTGAGAATGTATTTCTGAGACTCATTTGGGGCGGGCTGTTCGCATCAAACTTCAATACCGTTTTTATTTTTCTTTCTGTCTCATGATAAATATCAGTATAAAAGGGGCTCTTCCCTGGTCTGAATCAAATAGAAGAAACATGAAAAAAACCGCCTCTTGTCTGAAACTTTATGTTCGATGACTCGTCCCAGTTGAGGCCCTGATGATGAATGGAGAGTATACCGGGTGCTCCATTCAAGATCATATCCACTGGGGCGGAGGGCGGAGCAATGTTAATAGTTGCGAAAAAAAAAGTTTTTATTCAAGCTCAGGCAGAGCTGGGAAAATACTCTGAGGAAAGTATTTAATTATCAGGTATTATAAATACTTTCGGATATTGGAAATATCCAAATATTAAATATTTTCAAAAGGCCAAAAAGTATTTAAATAACAAATAAAAAAGCATTTGAATAGTTCACAGTGACTATTTAAATACTTTCGAAGTATTTGAGTATTTCCTAAGTTTTCAAATACTCTAAAAGTAGTTGAGTATTCCCAAAGTATTCAAATACTCTAAAAGTATTTGAGTATTTCCAAAGTATTCAAATACTCTAAAAGTAGTTGAGTATTTCCAAAGTATTCAAAAACGCTGAAACTATTTGAAAATTTCCGAAGTATTTGAGTATTTCCAAAGTATTTGAGTATATTCAAATCGATTCAAATATTCTCAAGGATTTGAATACATTCATGGTACTTGAGTATTTTTGACGCTTTCAATCACCTTTGTAATGTAGATTTGGGTAATTGAGGCAGTTCCAATAGCAGAAGTAAAAAAAATAAATAATTTTTGTACTACACTGTGAAGGCGTCAATTTGTCGAAACCCGGCATTAATAGAAAAGGATGACGTTAGTGACTCACTCACTTACTTATGTATATCGTTAAACAGAATTATCATTTATTTTTACTTTATTTCTTTAGGTTTTCTGTACTCGTTTCTGAAAATGTATGAATTATCATTTTCAGATTGGTGGAATGAATTCACCATTCACTATATTGGAAGTTGGATGTAGAGGCCTCTGAAATCAGCTCAGATTCTGAAAAGCTCAAATCCACAGATATACTCCTGAGTGTTTTAAATACTCACACAGTATTTGAATATTTTACGAGTTTTTAATTACTTCTGAAATAGTTAAATACTTTTGAGTATTCAAATACTCCAAAAGTATTTGAATACTTCGATCAGATATATTTAAATACACGCGAAACTATTTGCAAATACCTCGGCAAATACGAATATTTGTAAGTATATAAATATAATGACCTGAACCAGAAAGTATTTAAATACTCGGTATTCAAATACCGAAAAGAATTTAATTACTAAAAAGTATTTGTTAATACAAAATATGCTTCAGGTACCAAATTTCGTGATTCTGGGATCAATGACGTAGATAATTGAAGACAGCTGGACATACCTTCAATAAAGAGCTCTCTCGCCCTAAGGAAGCACATGTTCGGACAAATGTTGATAGGAATACTTTTTCTTATTTTTATCTGAAGAATTACCTCCTGGAGTATACGAACATCATTCTGAGACACCCTGTATAGAGGGTGTCCCGAGATTAGCCTGCCATATTTCAGTAGCCGATACTTCGACCAAAAATAGGAAGAAAACTTCCAATAAACATATAGATATATACATAACACCAAAAAAAATTCAAGAGGTGATTCCTTGTGAAATTTTACAGAATGAAGTTTTTATAAACATGTATCCTAACTTGCTTCGTTTTCGAGATACAGGGTATTAATATTTCCGTGGAAAATCGTTTTCTTATTTATTACTCAATTGTCTTTCCATATCAATTACAATAAAACGTTGTGGTTTTGTTAATATTAATATGGAGCTTCTTCTGGTGCAATTATGTCATTGTACGCCACCGGTTTTTCTGAGTTTCATATTGTTATTAGTTTGAACTATTGAAATAACAACTGTTCTACCCTTTTTGTGATTTTATATCTAGCTAAATTCTTGAGGAAACAATAAAAATTCGATTTAACTCCAAATTTGTATGTATAGGCGTGTTTTCAAGACTTCCATTGAGATTATACTCAATAACCCCAACTAGAATCATTTTGAAATTTATGGGCTTTCTCGGTCTCCAACCATACTGAATTTTGGCACATAATAATAATAAATAAGAACAATTATACTTCCAACTTCAACATCCTGTATCTCAAAAACGGAGAAAATTAGGAGACATGTTTATGTTAACTTTATTTGCTAAAATATCAATAGAAAGCACACCTTGAATTCTTACGGTGTTATTTAGATACACCTTGTATAAGTTGAACAATGGCTCCTAAGGAAGCTACGACCTCCTTAAAGGGGGCTCATATGGAAATGATATTACCTCGAATATTTCCGAAAGGCCATGTGATAAAATAGTGCAATCCGGTACAAGAACCGAATAACTTTTCATGCCCAATGCAGTGAAAATACTATCAATCCGAAATGTCATTCAGGAGTGTTTAATACAGGGTGGGACTACATTAAATATTGCTCAAACTTCTTTTTGTATGCATATTTTTCGACAATTCAATCTCCGATTATGAAAATCCACACCGTTTTTCAGAAAAAAGGTGCTCTTGTTCTGTATCGATCAGATGTATCCTTTTCGTGTGGAATCGATTTAAAAAAATTGTTTGGCATAACGTTGGTACTTTTTTCGAATCATTTACCCGGAATAGCCTGTCATATTCGAATTAACAGCTGTTTCTGTTGAAGATCAATCATTGATAGAAGGATATGTTGATGCCGACTGGGCTAATGACGAAGATGACAGCCCAGTTAACACAGGATATCTTATGGATATCCATTTCAAGTCCTGTTAATGTATATCCATAAGATATCCGATTGCGGATGTACTTGAGATATCCGAAACAAACGTCTTGAATACGTCCATAGGAAATCCATAAGATACAGAGACAAAAGATTAATACCTAGAAATTTCAAATCAAGAATACAATGAATGAAATGATAAATAACACTTGTGCAAGGGTCTTCCAAAAGATAGCACACATCGTGATGCACTATCTGCTATTATTATTAATTGGGTTCTCAAAAACAGCGCGAGGTGGCGTCGTATCGTCTCAAATAGTCCAAGATTGGTAGAACGGTAGAACTGATGACTATTTATAGATCATGGATTCTACCAACCTTGGAATAGTCAAATAATGTCAATCTGTTGTCATATTTAATTAATTTGAAGTGAATTTGGGAGTGATTCCTACAAATTCGTCCAAAATTGATGATGCATAAGAACTGACAACTACATATTATTCGAACGCAGTGAGACGTGAGTGCTTCCCAATTTATGTGATTTTTTCTATATATATAGGGTATACTATCTCTTATCAATATCCATAGTTGATATCTTTTGGATATCCATAATGAATATCTCTAAGACATCCAAAAAGGTCACATGGTCACATCCTATGGACGTCCATAGGATAAACCAGAACCTTTTTCGGATATCTTATGGACATCCGCAATATCCATGATGGATATCCATAGTATATCCATAAGATGTACTTGTGCTATCTGGGAGGAAATCATATACTGGGGGTATGTCTTCAAATATGGCGGAGGTTCCATTTCTTGGGAATCAAGAAAACTGTTGCAGTTTCAAGAACTTAAGCCGAGTATATACAGGGTGTTTCGAAATTCGACCGACAACGCTTGACAGGTGATAGCCCTCGTGATTTCATAATCACTGAGATAGGGACATACGGTCTTCAACTGTTCAGTTATCAAGATACAGGGCGTTGAAGTTGAGAAATTAAAATAGTTTTTTCGCAATATCTCAAGAAACATTGAATATAATGCATTCAAATTCGGTATATGGTTTGATCTTTCAATGGTTAAGTTTTTGACAAGAAAGACATTCCGAGAATTTTATCCAGAGGTGCGCTACAGAGGGTTGCGATAACTTTTCCGCCCATATTTTCTACGCCACTGATGAAATTTCAATAATTTCCAATTTCTCGAATTGATTGTTCAATTATGTTGAAAAAGTTCATCACCTTCAACTGAGCTAAAATGAACAGTTATCGAGATATTTGACCCAAAATAGAAGTTTGCATAGTAATTTTTCATCATCCTCAGTAGTAGAAAATTACAAACATTTTTGTTTTCTCTTTATCCGTGGGATAACCATTTCTATTCAGCTATAGAATGAGATCTGAATAGTATCTAATCTACTCAACACCAGAAAAATATTTTTGCAATTTTCTACTACTGAAAATAATGAAATATTACTATGCAATCTTCAATTTTGGGTCGAATATCTCGAAAATTGTATATTTCAGCTCAGTTGAAGGTGATGCATTTTCTGAACAAAATTGAACGATGAATTCGAGGAATTGGAAATAATCGAAATTTAATCAGTGGCGTAGAGAATATGAGAGAAAAAGTTGCCACAACCCTCTGTAGAGCACCACTGGATAAAATGTCCGGAATGGCTTCCTTGTCAAAAAATGACCCATTCAAAGATGAAACCATATACCGAAGTTGAATGCATTATATTCAATTATTCTTGAGATATTGCGAAACAACTATTTTTATTTCTCAACTTCAACGCCCTGTATCTCGAGAACTGAATACTGGAAGACCGTATGTCCCTATCCCAGTGATCATGAAATCACGAGGGCTATCACCTGTCAAGCGTTGTCGGTCGAATTTAGAAACACCCTGTATATTATGGGTTTGACGGAAGCAGCCAAAGAAGCGACATATTGGAGAAATTTGTTCGACGAAATAACTAGTAATAAATTGACTATCACAATATTCAATGACATAACCAAGGTGCGCAGAAGTTGGCACTCAATCTCGCACTCAATCCAGTATATCATAGAAGAACAAAACCTATCGACATCAAACACCATTTCATTAGAGAAGCAGTTTACTAGAAAATTGTCTGCTTGAAATACTTGTGTACGGAAGATATGCCAGCAGATATTTTAACCAAAGGGCTTGATGCTTCCAAACACTTGTTTTGTGTTAATGGTTTGGGAATCAAGTCTCAAGATTGAGGGAGGGTGTTGAAGATCAATCATTGATTACTTGATGTTTTTTATCACCTACTATATCTTCAATAGTCATATTGTAAATAATTCAGTTGTTCTGTCAATAAAAAATAAAACTTGTCAGTATATTTAAGGATAGAAGTTCCTATTTATATAAACTTGGATCGAAAATTTTTTCAGAAAGGAGCTACAGCCCCTTATGAATGTTAGCCCCTGAAGTTGGGTTTTCACTTGAAAACGGTGCATGCTAGTGGATAAGAGTACATTTCTTCTGTAAAACACCCTGAAATTTTATAATTTTGCATGAAATCTCGAGAAAAAAACTAGCATCCATAAGTAACCCTATACTTATATACTGGTAAAATTCTTGAATAACTCTTACCCTGTTCTATATTGAGCATTAAATCTTCCTTTCAGTATGTGTCAAATTTCATCATTATTTTTCGAGCCAAGCTTATAAGAGCTTTTTTCTTATTTTTATCGCAAAATCTGCAGTTGAAGTATGGCAGGCTAATTTTTAGTATATGATTTGAAAGTTGACGTTATGCAGAAGATGTGATGGGTGTAACAATATTTTTGAATCGATTCCACTCGAAAATGAAACATCTCTGCTGATCGATACGGAACAAGAGCACATTTTTTCCTGTAGAACGGTGTGGATTTTCATAATCCAAAGATATATTCATACAAAAAAGTTTGAGTAATATCTAATGTAGTCCCATCACCCTGTATTAAACACTCCTGAATGATATTCTGGAATGATATAATTTTAATACCTGCATTGGGCATAGAAATTTTGGTTCTTGTACCATTTTATCACATGGCGTTTCTGAAATATTCAGGGAATATCATATCTTCATCAGGAGCCCACTTTGAGGAAGACGTATGTTCCCTCAATTATAGTAGGAGAGCCGGCTGCAGATTTCTAGTGTCATCTGAGAGCGAAATGATATATCCCAAAGGAATAAGGTAGAAACATTGTAGTTCATCGAACGGCACCTGTGGCAATCACGGTACTATTCAAAAGTGGGGATGCTGAAGATCCAGAAAATTACAGACCAATGGCTATATTGAGCATATTTTCGAAAATATTTGAAAAAATTTTGAAGAAGCGTATTGTAAATTTCATAAACAAAAAATATAGTTTTGATAATAATCAGTTCGGATTTCAAGAAAATAGTGGTACTCAAGCAGCAGTACTGCAAGTAGTACAAAAAATTCAAGAAGGACTTGATACGTTGTAGCTATTTTCATTGACCTTAAAAAAGCATTTGATACAGCTGATCATAAGAATCTCTTAGAATACTTAAACTCGATGGGACTCAGAGGCATTGTTAAAAATCTTTTAGAATCTTATCTTGCGACTATTCGCAGCACTAAATGTAATATGTCAGAGTCTAATAAATTTCCAATAAGTAAAGGTGTTCCACAGGGATCTGTTCTAGGACCCATCTTGTATTTATTATATATTCAAAATATTTCTAAAATTGGATTGTCAGGTAATTATACTATATATGCAGATGATACTGTACTTTTATACGAAAACAAAAACCCCATCATTCTAGAAAATATTATTAACGAAGATTTGAAAAAATTTGAAAAATGGCTTATTCATTCAAACATTTTATCAATTAATACCAATAAAACTGAATATATAATATTCCATCAAAAAAATAAACAGAATATTAGTCTCAATCTCCAAATTAAAAATAAAGTATTGAAAAGAACTACACAAATAAAGTATCTTGGTATGTGGATTGATGAAAAATTAGAATGGGACAAGCATATAGAGGTTCTGATACAAAAAATATCTCCGATCATTGGAGCTTTGCGAAGATGTCCTAAACTTGACAAAAAAGTCATAAACATAGTACTTCATTCTCATATACTCAGTCGTATTACCTATATGATAAACGTTTGGGGATCTTGTTCAAAAAATTATTTCAGTAAAATATCTGCACTTTATAAGAAAGCACTGAAAGTATTGTATCGCCTCTCATTTGATATCCCAACAAATGATCTGTATACCATAACAGAAAAATTTTCATTGGATGAATTATATAAAATAGATTCTCTTAAAGTATCATATAATATAATAAACAATAATCTGAAATCCAATTTCATTTTGATAAGAAACTCAGAAATTCATGGTCATCACACGAGACAATCAAACTTATTTCATCTTGATTCTGCTACTTCTATAATTGGCCAAAAAAAATTTACTCACGCTGCTCTAGCTGAATTTGATAAATTACCACATAATATAAAAAATTGCAGACATATTTCAAAATTTAAAGTTGAATTAAAAAAACACATGATTTCATTACGAAATTGATAAAATTTATACTTTGCCATCTACTGATTAGTCCCTGTGGCTATTTTTATGACTTGATCGATTTAGCATTTTTAGATTTTTTTGATTTTTTTGGTGTTGTTGTTGTCACCTTATATTATTTTATTATTGTTGTTTGTAATCAACTTCCTCGTACCAGAATTTTATTTCTGACTGGAAGCTAGTTTTTGAATAAACAATAAAACAATAAACAATCCTGAGCAAAATTATTAAAAAAATGCACTTTCATGGGGCGGATATTTGCACTCGATTTCGCGATTTCATAACGAGATGGGAATTATGCATTCCGATACCAATTGATCTCAAAAACCTACCTGTGCCACCCCTCAGTCTGAGCTAAATCCACCACACATCGATTTATTTGCTCCTATTATTGCGAACATACTTTCCGTCATGTGATAACGAGTTGAAACAAAAAGCAAATGAAAAGGGATAGTGTCCCCTTTGCGAATTAATATCCAACGTGCCGCGATTCAAACTGATCTAAGCGGGGATCTAAGTTTGTGGCAGAGCGTATCAATACTTTCGAGACTTTCTGAAGATAATATCCGATGGACCAGTGTCGAACTCAATATGTGGATTAGAATACATGTAGTGTGAGTACCAACATCAACAACAAATACATAGTAATAAATGGTCGGTAATGGTACTCGCGATAATAACAAAAATTGAAGAATTTATTGAAACATTTTCAGACAACGTCAACAACACACTTGAATGACAATAGATTTGTTTCCTGTCAAAATCACGCCTTGCCTTCGTTTCCACTGCCAAGTTCGAAACTATGCGGTATACGTAATTTTTACACGAGTCATAAAATGAAGGTAATTGATTAGTCTGCAAGCTCAAAAAATTTCAGAACCGTATTATGACCCCTGAGAAAAATCTGAAATAAATATCAGGGGGTGGGTGGTTTTAACCCTTCTACAACTTCTTTCAGGTTTCATCGATTACCAAAAGGAAAGTAATCCTGCTCTGAAATACACTATTGCCAAATTTCATCCAAGTCGTCGTTCCACTTATTTCTGAACAGCGTACAAAAATGTATTTTTTTATGTGAACTTTGAACCCTCTTCTCACGGACAAATGGTACATTTTGCCACATAAATAAATTGGGTCCAATCAACTTATTTTGACCTCCTCTACACGTGGTAGCTTTGTGTCCCAGTAATTTCGGGACACCCTGTATATCATTTCGTTATCAGATGACGGTCGAAATTTGCAGCCGTCGAAGAATCTGCTACTGATGAAGTATGGCAGGCTAATTTCGGGACACCCTATATACAGTGTGTCCCACTTACCATGCTCACCATGGGTATCTTTTTAACGGTGAGAGATACGAGGTCGGTTAAATGACACCGAATGTGGAGTTTGTCAAGGCCAACTATAATGTGAAAAAATATTTTGATAAAATCTATTCGTTTTTGTTTTATACGCAAAAAACAGATTTTGATCATTTTCATGTCTCCTCCGTAACTTCTTTATTTATGAAAATAGTCAAATAGGAATTTCACATTCTCATGGCAGTTTTTCAATGTGATTTCGAAAAAAATATGAAATTTATACCAACTCGCTTCTAGAATTTGAGATATCAGCACCAACTTTAGTTTTTCAAATGTATGCCATAGCTATCACTATGACTTAGTTATAAATGACTTTTTTTTCTCTTACAGATGATATGTCGCAGTAATATTTTTGTGTTGATAACAACGGAGTTATCGTCATTTAGACAAAAACAAAAAATTATTTGGAAGCCGCCATCTTGAATTCATAAATTTTAACAAAAAAATCATGATCTCCGACCTCAAAAACCCCCACTTACCAATTTTGAATGGATTCGGACCAAATCTTGTCCGCCATCTTGGAGCAGCCATTTTATTTTTTAATTTCAACAAAAATTCCATAACTCCGATCAACTTGAAATTTGGCAGGTGTTCATAATTTCGGTGACAATACATTATGGAATTTTTGTTGAAATTAAAAAAAATGGCTGCTCCAAGATGGCGGACAAGATTTGGTCCGATTCCATTCAAAATTGGTAAGCGGGGGTTTTTGAGGTCGGATATCATGTTTTTTTTGTTTAAATTCATAAATTCAAGATGGCGGCTTCCAAATAATTTTTTGTTTCTGTATAAATGACGATAACTCCGTTGTTATCAACACAAAACTATTACTGTGACATATCATCTGAAAGAGAAAAAAAAGTTATTTGCACTAAGTCATAGTGAGCTATATATGACCTCTATACATTTGAAAAACTGAAGTTAGTGCTGATATCTCAAATTCTAGAAGAGTTTGTATAAATTTCATATTTTTTTCGAAATCACTTTGAAAAACTGCCATGAGAATGTGAAATTCCTATTTGAATATTTTCTTAAATAAAGAAGTTACGGAGGAGACATGAAAATGACAAAAATCTGTTTTTTGCGTATAAAACAAAAACGAATAGATTTTATCAAAATATTTTTCCACATTATAGTTGGCCTTGACAAACTCCACATTTGGTGTCATTTAGCCGACCTCGTATCTCTCACCGTTAAAAAGATACCATGGTGAGCATGGTAAGTGGGACACACTGTATATCTACCACCTACCTTCAAAGCAAAATCGACCCCGATCGTGGCTCTATAATGCTGTGAGAAAAATCTGTGCACATATCGTTTGATGATGGACGTTTTTCCACTGCCCAAATCACCAATCACTAATATCTTGTACAAGTGATCTCTCGTTTGAATACTGGACTGGTTAGCATTTGACATTTCAAACTGTATTTCCACTTTTCACTAAGTATCACCGAACAATAAACACATCAGGTACACACTAAGATAAATTCCACTTAGATTCTTTCACAATAAAACACACTGATTCAAATAAAACGTGTCATACGCACTCTACAGAGTTACACAGATAATTCCTTGAGGAAGAAGTAAATAAAACACTGGTTTAAAAGTTTAAAGACGTATCCCAATTAACAGGCACCATTGATAATTATAACTGATAAGGAGAAGAGCGTCTGTGTATACTATGAGTGATAAGGCGTATTTGTAAGGGGATTTAAAGAAACCTTCTAACTCCACATTTTAATACTAGTTTTCTTGTTTCGAAACTTAAAACCATCGGTCTTGGCTGTAATGAATACCCTATTTTTTTTCTAATCTCGTTTCCTGATATTCTATAGGTATCTACTAGGTTAATTACAATCGATGGTTTTTGTCTTGTTTTTATCGATATCTATACAAAAAGGTGCTTATCTACTGAGCATGTAGTTATATATAACATTTTTATATGGATTTTCATGCGAATAATGAGAGTACATGCACATAGGCGTGCGCTGAACAGTTTTGTAACAAACTATTCATTTATTATGTACAGGGTGGCTGGAAGTTATTAGAGCCTCATCATTGGGATCTCGTGAACCGTAAAATACAGGGTCGGTTGAATTATGGCAAAGTTTTATGCCTAAAAAAATTCCGAATACTTTCGGGGACATCCTAAAAAAATCGGAAATTTCTCAAAACCCTTATCATTTTTTTTTCAGTTAATTTGAATAAAATAATCGAAATGAATGATACTTGTTTGTTATGGCCACTTATTTTCCTTGCTAGTTGGCGTTTTCGAATTTGTAATCCGACGTTTCGTCTTCCAGAAACCATCTTCAACTTATTTTTTATAAATACGGACCTGAATTCTTTATTCCATTTTTACACACCTTTGGATATACCAAATGCTAAATGAGCTCTCACAAATTCTTATTTTCGAATATGTTTCGAATTGAATATTGAAAAAAATACGGAAATTGTCAATTTGTGTAAACAATAAAACATCAGAAAATGATAATTTGTGATAACTCATAGCTTCTGCGATATCCAAAAGATGTAAAAAATTGAACAAAATATCCTGGTCCGTATTTGAAAAAGATAACAAGTTGATGATGGTTTCTGGAAGAGGAAACGTCCGATTTCAAATTTTAAAACAACAACGCGTGGGTAAGAAAAACTGACCATGATAAAGTATATCATGTATTCAGATTGATTTTTTCAAATATTGAAAAAAAAGATGATAGGGGTTTTAGGAAATTTGGTTCTTTTTTTCGTAAGTGTACCTAGTAGCAAAATGCCGATTTTAAACTTTGAAAACTACGAATACTGTCGGAAATATCCGAAAAAATAAACGAAATTTCCTCAACTATTTTTTTTAAATACGGGCTTGGATTTTTTATTTAATTTTTTGTCAACTTTAGATTGCCCAAAACCTACGAGTTATCACAAATAGTTATTTTCGGATGTTTCGCTTACAAAAATTGACAGTTTCGTATTCAATATTGAAAAAAACAAACACAAAAACTGACGATTTTTGTGAGCGAATCATCCGAAAATAAATATTTGTGATAGCTCATATATAGCTTTTGGTCTAAATACTACACATTTTGGAATGTTCCCAACTTTGAAATATGCTTCGAAGGGGTTGAAATATTCAACCCCTTAGATATTTTGTCACAAAATTTTTTTGTTGTATGAATATTTTTCTTTAAAAAAAAACATGGCTGAAAAGCCCAATTAATTTCTCATATCTGAAGGGTGTTTCGAAATCATAAGCATTTACCATGTTCATTTTTAAATTTTATCCAAGAAAAGTTTTAAGAAAAAATATCTTATTGGTTGAATATTTCAACACCTTCTTAGCATATTTCAAAGTTGGAAACTTTCCAAAAATGTGTAGTTTTATTTCACGAAATCATATTCACCAAGTTTCGCGTCTTTGTACCTTAATTTACAGGGGGAATAATTATGAAAATAGTACATTGTTTCATTAGGATTAAATGTGACACTTAGTTTGACAAGCGATATTTGCGTTTGCGAGGCGGAGCGACCGCGAAGCCGAAGACGCAAATTTTGCGAGTCAAACAGGGTCAGTTTTGATCCGAATGAAACATGCTATTTTTTCTGCAATCCAAATAACTGATGTCTAAACAATGGAATATAAGTGGAAATACCACTATTTGAGTCACTTGAGCATGTGTGTCAAAAGCAGCTAATATATTAGTTGTCATCCGACACGTTTATACTCGCGTTTTTAGTTCCTAGGAGTTAAACTTCAACTTTTTAGCTCCAAGACACTAAAAGTGTTGCCTAGCATACATACTAATCATTTCATTGTGTCAGTAGGAGAAACATCAACTTCAAGAGCTAATTTTGGAACAAAAATAAACGACTTTTGAGCCGATTGCAGAAAACATTTTTTTTCGATTTTCAGAAGGTTCAACTTTTCCGGGGAGATGTTTTAAAAAAACTTTATACCGAATACCCACCATAATTTTCATCAAACAATCACTCCTTGAATTTTCTCGGTGTTATTTAGATACACCCTGTATAGGGTATGTTAGGACGAGTTTACACTATCTTTATATATCGAGACTCAGTCGCAATAAATTTATGAAAATGTGGATGCTTATTGCTTATATTCTCGATAATGCACTGTTGCCGCTTCTATTAAAAAGTCGCAACAACTTTGATATTTCAAATGGAACACTGTACTTCTTGGTGTAGAAAATCAAGATTTTTCAATTTCAGGATCGTTTTGTGCCGAAACTATTTAATATTGATCAAAACGGCGCACATGTCCCTATCTATCCTATCTGATTTACTATCAACTGGCATTTAATTGGGACATATACAGGGTGATCAGAATTCTGAATATCGAACCATCCTGTATTTGTTCCAATTAAATGTCAGTCGATAGTTGATCAAAAGTTAAGATATAGACATGTGAGCCGTTTCGACCAATAATGAATAGTTTCGATAGAGAAAATCCTAAAGTTGAAAAATCTCGATTTTGAAAGCTCTATATCTCTGTAATCATTCCCGCTGCTCAAGTGTGATATATTGATGAGATCAGTTCTTCAGGGAGAATCTAAAAATGCAATGGCACACAGGGTATTCGAAATTACAAAGTTGTTGCAACATTCTAGTTGAAGCGGCAACACAGCATTGTCAAAAATATAAGCATGCACATTTTTATAAATTTCTTGCTGCTGATTCTCGATATAAAGATTGTGTAAGCATAGACTACAGAAGATAAACTATATATATATATAGAATTCATTAATCTTTGGTGTAAGTTCGTCGTGACCTACCCTGTACAAGTTAGAGGAGAACACAGAATGATATAAAAAAACTGGCCAGTGGTTGTAGTTCAACAAAAACAAATTTAATTATAAACATAATATATACATATAACATATCCAAAAATCTGAACAAAAAATAAGATCTTAGATACACACAAATCCGAATTTTCTATTCCCATTCACAATGTATTTATTAAAGTACTTTTATTCGAAATTTTTCAGTGAACAATTATAATATTGCAACTCTTTATCAAATGTGGCCTCATAGAAACTTGTGAATACACTATATAAATACCTACATGTCTAATACATGATGTCAATACTTTGAGTTAGTCGATAATAAAAATTTATAAATATGATTCATCATGGTCATTGTACTATTTTTGGATAATTTTGCCAACACTGTAGCAAATCGAATACCCTCAGTATTTTCAAAACATCCAAACAAAATACCTACATAAAATAATAACAAACACCCATATTTAGTGGGGTGAATCCGTGTTTGAAAATCGATTTTTTGCCGACAACGAATGTCTGATTTTGTCATGTAATGTCGAATCGTATGACACGTTATAAAATACCACCGGTCGTTTCCAATCAAACTAACCGTATAAGTGGTCATTCAATTGTTCATGGTTCAAAAGTTACTTTTCCTCCGCTGCGAATTATGTACTTCGCGCACTGTTTCGATCGCACATGGTGTCGTGGTAACGTAAGAAAATGAAAAAAATAGTTATTTTTGTATCTAGAGCGCGAAATGCTACTTTGGTGATCGAGATCTGATTTTTTTAACGAGGCGTAGCCGAGTTGAAAAAATAGTCGAGATGACCGAAGTATTTCGCGCTCGAGTTGCAAACAACATTTTTTCTACAAACGTCAAAAAATATAGTTCTAAAGTAAAAATATGCTTAGCTTGATATAAAAAATAGTGTTGAACTGGCCTTGAAAGCCTCCCTCTATCCTCCCTAGGTACGCACGATGTTCCATGAACATTAATAGGAATTTTCTTTCGTGCGCTCCAAGAGATAAAACAAAGGTATGGTTGAACATTCAGTAATAAATGATTTCGTGGATGTTTGCTGGATTGTGGATCATTAAGTTGAAATATAAATATCTCATATATTTTACATAACAGTGCGCGAAGTAGGTACTTCGCGCACTGTTTTACCTCGCGCATTGTTTTGTGCAAGGAATCATTGTAACGTAGGAAACTGAAAAAAAGTGTCACTTCGCAATTTGTTATCAATGCGCGAACCTTGTCATTTTTTGACGTTTGTAGAAAATAGTTATTTTTGTATCTAGAGCGCGAAATGCTACTTTGGTGATCGAGATCTGATTTTTTTAACAAGGCGTAGCCGAGTTAAAAAAATAGTCGAGATGACCAGAGCATTTCGCGCTCGAGTTGCAAACAAATTTTTTTCTACAAACGTCAAAAAATATAGTTCTAAAGTGAAAATATGCTTGGCTTGATATAAAAAATAGTGTTTAACTGGCTTAAAAGGCCTCCCCCTACCCTCCCTAGATACGCACGATGTTCCACGAACATAATAGAAATTTCCTTTCATGCGCTCCAAGAGATAAAACAAATTTATTGTTGAACATTCAAAAATATATGATTTCGTAGATGTTTGCTCGATTGAGGACCATAAAGTTGAAATATAAATATCTCATATATTTTACATAACAATGCGCGAAGTAGGTACTTCGCGCACTGTTTTACTTCGCGCATTGTTTTGTGCAAGGTATCATGGTAACGTAGGAAACTGAAAAAAAGTGTCACTTCGCAATTTGTTATCAATGCGCGAACCTTGTCATTTTTTGACGTTTGTAGAAAAAGTCACTTCGCAAATTGTTATGGATGCGCGAACCTTGTCATTTTTTGACGTTTATAGAAAAATACTATTTTGAGTAAAGACTTAAAAAAAGTTCCCTGTGATGTCGTTTTAAATTTTTCCTACTGCCAATGATGAGTTGAAGGGCGTGTCACTCGGAAACAATTACCAGCACATAATGATGGCTTTTTCTCGCGAAGATGAATGTAGATAATTTATATTGCTAAATTGAATTGAAGATCTTATTCGCGAGATTCACGAAGTGGGCGACATCTAGGTTACATAATACGAACTTCAAACTGGGGGAAAACAAACTGTTGTCTATGGATAAAGTGCATAGACTACATTGCATACATCTTGCTGTAGCTGTAGTTGTCAAACTTGTCAATGACATAAAGTGTTATCACTCTTATCAGTACACAGTACACACGCTAATGGCACTAATGGAATTGAGTGTGGATTGAGTTTGTTTTTCCTCAGTTTTGACGTGGCTTTGACATGGAACGATGAAATCGGAGCGCCACCTGGTAACATTGATTTCCGCGAATTCTCCTCGAGAACTTATTGAGAAAAATTACTAGGATTGATGATCAAATTATCTTTATAATTTTAAATGTTCAAAACAATGAAATAAGTTGAAAACTGCCCTAACGATGAGTTTGCCACAGAATTATTAATATCATGACATGTCGATTTTAACATATGTCACGTCGTGATCACTGGTATTAGTGTTATAGTGGCAAATTAAAAAAATACTATGGAGATTGGGGTTAGATAGCATGGTATCGAAAAAAGTTATTAAAAAAAAGCTTAGACTTTTTCTTATCTCTTGGAGTGCACGAAAGGATATTCCTATGATGTTCGAAGATTATCGTGGGTAGGTACCTAGGAAGGATAAGGAGAAGGTAGGTGTTGGAGTTTTTTCGAACTTTTGGAGGTTATAAGTTAATTTTATACTCACGTACAGAGCTTCAAGCAATCACTGAAGAGTATTGGAATTAGCTATATTTTTACATGATTCGATCTTGTTTCAATTATACAGACTGATTCACGGTGGATGGCTAATTAGACGTTTCTGGAGAACGCAACTCAGGATTATTCTGAAAAGTTAGTGCCTTGAATAATTAGTTGTGTTCTATCGACCTAAAATATTCTCAGCATTGCGACGTTGCCGCTTATATTGAAAAGTAGTAACAACTTTGATTTTTTAAATGGGAGACCCTGTATATTATTCCAATTTCAGATTCTTCATGAAGAGCTGATTTCAATGACCTATAACACTTGGGGTCTAGCAGTAATAATTACAGAGTTATAGGATGTGAAAAATCGAGATTTTTCAACTTAATTTTTTGTGTCGAAACTATTCATAATTGGTCAAAACGGTTTCCATGTCCCTATCTTAATTTTTCACGTACTATCAATTGATATTTAATTGAAATAGATACAGGGTGGTCAAAAATCTTAATTCTGAATCACCCTGTATTTATTTCAATACAGGGTGGTCAAAAATCTTAATTCTGAACCACCATGTATTTATTTCAATTAAATATCAATTGATAGTATAGTACGTGAAAAGTTGAAATATGGACATGAAAACCGTTTCGACCAATTATGAATAGTTTCGACACAAAAAATTCTTAGTTGAAAAATCTCGATTTTTCACACCCTATATTTTTATTATCATTCCCGCTAGACCCCAAGTGTGATAGATCGATGAAATCAGCTCTTCAGGGAGAATCTGAAAACGGAATGATATACAGGGTGTCCCATTGAAAAGAATCAAAGTTGTTGCTACTTTTCAATATAAGCGGCCACGTCACAGCGCTGTGAATATTTTAGGTCGATAGAACAAAACTAATAATTCAAGGCACCAACTTTTCAGAATAATCCTGAGTTGCGTTCTGTAGAAACGTCTAATGTGCCATCCACCGTGAATCAGCCTGTATAGTATTTAAGCACGAGCAGAGCAGTGTCTAGAAGAGTTTATGAACGCGTTACATAATATGCTTTTTCCGCCTTCGCTTGCCGGTCGTGGGTTCGAGTCCCGTCGACTGCAGAAATTTTTCTGATGGCCCAAGAAAGTGTTTGGGATCACACGTTAAAAGGTAAGGCCCCCGTCATTCCTTGCTCGCACAAGACTCTCGAAGACTTCTGAGGGTTGCTCGTAAGGGGGCAACCGAATGACGGATAGAACAATTTTTAGAACAATTCAGCATCCTTCAATGGGAGCGAAATTTGGAAAATTTTGATGGGCAAATGAGTCATAACAACATTAATTTTCGTAAAATACATTTTTTTATTACTTTTTCAAGACAAATTCTGAAAAGCGGCAACATCAACACAAATGTTGGACGTCATCGATGTTTCTGTTAGATATTTGAACTCATAACACAAATTCTCTTGTATAACATCTAGAACCTAGAATGTTACCTTTATGGAAGGTCTTTGAGTTTTGTGTGCCTACGGCAATGGTGATCATGCGCACATTGTCGGCAACATTGTCTGTTTTATATATTCTCATACGCAAATCTCATATTAATGCATTAGGATTTAGTTTATATTTCTCATAAAACTTCTTGTAACTGATGATCAACAGCTTCACAATTATTATGTATCAAATTTTCGCGACAAAACTCATAGACTCACTGATATCAATTGAATGGCTAACAAGCAGAGATCGGTGAATTATTATGAACTTCTAATTTCTTATGAGTTCATCTGGCAACTGTGTAAAAATGTACCCCTGTCATTTTGCCTGACCTAGACTTGAGACAGAGCCGGATTAGTTTCAGTTATTCAGAGTTTTACTTTGTGTCGAACGTCTTTCGTTAGTGAATTTGAAATTATTGAAGAGTTTTTGTATTTTACTCTTGTTTGGGTAATGGGTGGTTTATTGTAGTCATAGTGACAAGTACAGTAGTTTCGACATTAATTGACTGTCAAGATAAAGAACACATTCCAGGAATATTTTACTTCAGGTAAATTTATATCGTCAACAAGCTTGTGCTATTATACTATATTTTTTCTATAGCTATAACATGAAATGGCTCTTGTTTCACTGTGTTCGATAAATCAATGAGGTACTTCGAATGCCATCATATTTCCGTATCTGATATCACAATGACTTTCATTGTGTTATTATTTCACAAAATCTCATCTGGAATGTCAAATTTCAAGCCATGACAGGTTTGTCTGATAGAAGAGCATTACCTAAGAGAAAATGCTAATTTCCCACTCATATAATTTAGAGCATTCGCCTACGGCTCATTCCGTGCTCGGCAAGAAGTTACAGATCTCTGGAATTAATGACATTGAATCAAATTTTAGGCTAACCAAGAGTTGCCACGTTGCTTGGATGATTGCCTTGGAGTCCTGTTTTTTTATACAATTGAACTATCCATTTTTCGCGAGGTCTCGGTTTTTTTTAAATTAATGAACTTGTAAACGAAGCCCCAAATCGAAATTCCAGAAGAGTCCCTTTCTTTCTGAACTGAACAGGGAATTTGCAAAAATATCTCAATTCTGAAAAATTTTTAGTGGTTTAATAAATGTTTTGCTCTTCCAACAAAGCCGCAAAAACCTGATAATCAAATAATTCTGCATCCACCCCTGGCATGATCTCGTCTTTAATGGGCAAGCTCACATTTGCCGTTCAGGCCACGTTAGGTAACACTCGGATATAACAATAAAATAAGTTAAAAACTGCCCTTACGATGAGTTTGCCACAAAATTATTAATATCATGACATGTCGATTATGACACATGTCACGTCGTGATCACTGGTATTAGTGGTATAGTGGCAAATTAAAAAAATACTATGGAGATTAGGGTTAGATAGCATGGTATCGAAAAAAAGTTATTTAAAAAAAAGCTTAGACTTTCTTTTATCTCTTGGAGTGCACGAAACGATAGTCCTATGATGTTCGAAGATTATCGTGGGTACCTAGGAAGGATAAGGAGAAGGTAGGTGTTGGAGTTTTTTCGAACTTTCGGAGGTTATAAGTTAATTTTATGCTCACGTACAGAGCTTCAAGCAATCACTTAAGCGAATCGAAATTAGCTATATTTTTACATGTTTCGATCTTGTTTCAATTATACAGGCTGATTCACGGTGGATGGCTCATTAGACGTTTCTGGAGAACGCAACTCAGGATTATTCTGAAAAGTTAGTGCCTTGAATAATTAGTTGTGTTCTATCGACCTAAAATATTCTCAGCAATGCGACGTTGCCGCTTATATTGAAAAGTAGCAACAACTTTGATTTTTCAAATGGGAGACCCTGTATATTATTCCAATTTCAGATTCTTCCTGAAGAGCTGATTTCATTGACCTATAACACTTGGGGTTTTGCTCTTCCAACAAAGCCGCAAAAACCTGATAATCAAATAATTCTGCATCCGCCCCTGGCATGATCTCGTCTTTAATGCGCATGCTCACATTTGCCGTTCAAGCCACGTTAGGTAACACTCGAATATAACGATATTGGCATTCTAGGTCTTTGAGTTCTGTGTTATGGAATGAAGCAATGAATCTTTTCCCTAAATGCCATTCTACAGGGTGTCCCTAAAATGTTTCACATATTCCTCAGACCAAAACAATTTGATACAAGCAAACTTACCTCAGTACAAAGTTGTTTGGTTTGGACGGCTCTGGAGTTATAATTTTCAAATTTTTTTTGCTTCATAACTCTGAAATGGCTCATGAGATTTCAGTCAAATTTGGTAATTATATATCATTATTATGATGAATATCATTCTATGGGCGTAGAACTTGTTTTTTTCAGTAAATAAACATCTGAAACATCTACGCCAATGAAAAGAAAGGGGTTTGAACATAAAATTTGGATTGTGTAACTTGTTTAATACAAAAATTTACTCAAAATTCGATTACTCTCATGGTTTTGGACGGAGTTTGAATTTCAGTTATCAACGCATCTGTTAACATTAAAGCGATCAACAGATAATCCATAAAAATTGTACGAGATTTCCACGTATAAAAAAATCATATGACGAACAGAATTGAAATGTGCTATCAGCAATTGAACCTTGTTTTTTTTTTGTTCTGAGTAAGCCATAGCCGTCTAGCTCCCAGACTGAGCAACTTTGTACTGAGAAGAGTTTGCTGGTTTTCAATTTTTTCATCGTATGAATCTTCGCGAAAATGATGAACATTTGAACAATTTCAATGAAGTATCTGTTAATCGTTTTAGTGTTGACTGATGCTCTGAATTACTAAAATTCAGATTTTATCGAAACCATGAGTGAAATCAAATTCAATCAGGAGTACCTTTATTTTGTAGTGAACAAGTTACGCAAACAAATTTCATATTTAAACCCCTTTCTTTCCGTTGGCGTGAAAGTTTCAGATGAATATTCACTGAAAAAAATCAAGTTCTAAGCCAATGGAATGATATTCAACATAATCATGATATGCGTTTCATTGCCCAATAAAGCCATACCAACGTACCAGATTTGAGTAAAATCTCGTGAGCCGTATCAGTTATGAAGCAAAATCAATTTGAAAATTGTAATTTCAGAGCCCAAACTGAGCAACTTAGTACTGAGAATGATTTGTTATATGGATTCGAATGTCTAACAGAAACCGCAATCATAATTTGTCTGAAAAGTTCATAAAAAATGGTACATTGCGAAAATAAATAATTTTATAACCTTGTTTCCAATCAAAATTTTCCAATGAAATTTTGCGATTTACCTGATTGAATGCTTCTTAATCCAGAGGTGGAATCGAATTTTCTTGATAAAGGCGCTATTGTCATTTCGCAATTTTCAACAAGAAATCAAAAACATAGTATACTCTGAAAATTGGAATTGTGTTTCGCAAATTTGTTTGAACGTAGACCTTTTGATATTTTTCTGCAGAAACAAAATGGTGCTCTAGTCTCAAGTGAGTCACACTGTATATGGTTAACGTAAGTATAATTTGTTCTCTTCTTCAAACAACTCAAATGATGTTCGTGAATGCGGATCCATAATTCAGTTTGTATACTCCAATATTCGAATTTAGAAGTTTTGTCTATAGTAATTATTTTTGATAAAGCTCCCCAACGTGTTTTTTTTTTCATATATAAGCAACTCTTCTTTTGCACGGAGGCAAGTTCTCTTGCATTGAATAGTTTGAATAGGTTTTCTCACAAACCTTGTCAGAACACCCTGTAAATGCTGTAAGGGCAACAAATATGGTATTTCGCCTGAAAAACTAGTTGCCAGCAAAACTTCCCGAAAAGAAAACTCCAGATTCACTCCACTACCGTAACAAACACCTACTTCAAACCTTCGGCATACAAGCTCAACACCCTGTGTATAAGTTCGTACTGTTCCGCGGTTTGCACCATTCCGCCCCTGTTTAACCTCAACGAACACAAAATGGCCAGAACGTCGACGTTTTTACTACATTTCAACTGCTGGATACCGTTCAAGATACCCAAGAAACACCCTGTACGTCCGATACCAGCGCTGCAATGAACAATAACAGGTCGTTTGACGTTTTCACAAGATTTTTTGCGTTCCTGAGGCTTTTTGATCGTACGCAGTCTGTTGAGATCAGTTTTCCTTTTTGTACTAATAGAAAGAGATTCGGCGTTATTGTCACAATTTTTGCTAGCCTCCATCTTGTTCGCCTCCATTTTGTTCAAGACGTCCGAGGCTATGTCTAGGACTTGTTCGGGGCTGGCCATCTTGTGGTCGGGCCAGCTGAGGAACCAATAATGGTGGATTGTTCTGCTTTCTGTGGCTTCGTCGGTTTTCCTCAGTGCCAATCGCCTCAGCTGGCATTCACCTATGAAAATACTCCTTTTAGAGATCACCCGATATGACTGTGATGATTTGATGACAAGAATTATAGTTTGGTTCTCCAAAAACAAATTGTAGGGGGTATATTTTCATGAGTTAGAGCAATCTACAGGGTGTTGCGAAATTCGACCGACAACGCTTGACAGGTGATAGCCCTTGTGATTTCATGATCACTGAGACAGGGACATACGGTCTTCAAGTGTTCAGTTCTCGATATACAGGGCGTTGAAGTTCGCAATATCTCAAGAAAAATTGAATATATTGTATTCAAATTCGGTATTCAAATTCGGTATATGGTTTCATCCCTCAATGGTTAATCTCGAGATAAACTAATAATAATGATAATAATCTTTGTTATTCCCAAGAAACATATTCGCGAGATTCACGAAGTGGGCGACATCTAGGTTACATAATACGAACTTAAAACTGGGGGAAAACAAACTGTTATCTATGGATAAAGTGCATAGACTACATTGCATACAGCTTGCTGTAGCTGTAGTTGTCAAACTTGTCAATGACAAAGTGTTGGCACTGTTGTTGAAAACTCATCACTCTTATCAGCACACAGTACACAAGCTAATGACACTAATGGGATTGAGTGAGGATTGAGTTTGTTTTCCACCAGTTTTGACGTGGCTTTGACATGGAACGATGAAAACCGAGCGCCACCTTGTAACATTGATTCCCGCGAATATGTTTATAGCAGGGAAAATTGAGAAAGAGCAACTAAAAAAAAATTAGATAATCAGATAATCATCTTTAAATCATATACATAGTATATATAATGTTGTTTCTTCTGGAGACTGTTGGATATAAGTTCTCGAATTGATTCAGGATGATATAAGAGAATCAAAGACATGAGTATTTTTCAAGTTCTATTTTAAATTTCTCAATACTTAATTTTGTCTTCAGTCTGGTAGGTAATTCAATATAGAGAATTGTTCTATTGTATAAAATAGATCTTTTACCCATATCTGGTTTAATTTTGATGAGAGTTAACATATCTTTTTGTCTGGTTATGTGTTCGTGTTTATGACTATTGACATCAAAATTAAGATTTGACTATTTATGATAATTATATTTGATGGAATGGATGAAATTTAATATTTTGTATTTGTAAATGGAGTTAATATCTAACAATTGCCTATGTGTATAAAGATATCTTGTTGGTTCCAAGTAATCTAATTTGCATATACATTTAATAACTTTGTTTTGAAGGATTTTGATTGACTTTATAATTGATAATCTAGCTGTACCCCACACTGAAATCAAGTATTGTAATTTTGAATAAACAAAGAACAAATATATACTTTTTTAAGTATTTCAAAGTAATTTGGTGTCTGATCTTGTAGAGTACTCCGATAACTGGATATATTTTCTTTTTGATCGATTCAATATGTTTGGACCATGACAAATGTTCATCAAGGAATATCCCAAGGAATTTGATGGCTGTGGAATATTTGATGATTTCATTATTAAATTTGATATCAAATTTCAGGTCACTTGAGAGGCGTCGTTTAGAGATATACATGAATACTGATTTGCTGTAATTTATACTCAATTTATTATAGGACAACCATGCAGATGAAACACTATTATCAAATATGTTTCCCAAATGATACGGACTTTATGAATGCCACTGTATAGATAGGCTTCACTCATGAAGATATTGCTACCTAAGAAGAAGACGGTCACAACTTGAAAAATCGAAAAATTTGGTTATTTACATAAATAGATTGCATAGATTAACTGAACAACGGTCACAACCCAAATACATGAGACTTATACTGGAGGGCTTTGCTATCGAACGGCATAAATAGAAATTCATAGGTATGCTCTCTGCAAGAGTAACATTTTGAGGAACACAATTCATCTTATTCGTCTTTTTCATAATGGTATCGTAATTCATGTGAATATTTTTCGTGAATTGGGTATCAAAATGAAAATATGCCAGTCTTCTTATTGATTATCCAGTGTTCTTGTTGTTTTAATCCTTATAGTATCCATTCAGTCCTATTTTCTATAATTTAGAAAATCTCATCCTAATTCGAATTCCATCTTAATTTATATTTTTTCTTATCAGATTCGTCTGCAACATATTGAGTTTTAAATTGAGTAGAAAAGAATTCATAAGGAATTAATAATAGTTATTAATACATGCACTAAGGTAGTGAAGAATATCATTATTCCCTAGTAACCAAGATTATAACCCGAAGTTCTAGCCGAGGGGTATATACAGTGTCATTCATAAAGTCGGCATCATATTGGAAAAACTTTTATTAATGACTTATTTTGGAATTCGAGTTGGATGTTAAGTTTTGCTTCAAAAAAGATGAAATATGGCCTACTCAATCGGGGTCACGTGACTTTCGCTACATGTCAAAAGTGACATTTTTTCAAATTAATCGCTGAAAGTAGGCTTATTTGTTTGAATATCGGAAAAGATTACTTGAAAAAGTTGTTTCTATTTCAATTTCACGCATGATTCTCGAATTTGATCGCTCTATTGCAACTTTTAGAATTTGATTTTTTTTCAAATTCTGAGAAATTTCTGTAATATTTGAAGAATTGTTGATTCCACGAAATTACTTCATACCAGTAGCTTTTTCATGCTACTCACTTCAAATTATTTATTATCACTGATTATGGACAGAAATATGATTTTCTTCATAAAATGATAATACCCGCTTCCGAATTCTGTTATGTTTGATGCAAAGTTGATATATTGTCAAGCATTTAGAAACGAAATTCATTTAAACTGATCTTTTCAGTACTGAAAAAATGAATTAGAATGAATTTCGTTTCTAAATGCTGGACTCAAACATAACAGAATTCTGATGTTATGTTTGCATCAAACATAACAGAATTTTGAAGCGGAGATTATCATTTTCTGAAGAAAATCATATTTTTGTAGATAATTAGTGATAATTAGTAATTGAAAGTTAGTAGCATGATGAAGCTACTGGTATGAAGTAGTTTTATCGAATTTACAATTTTTTAATATTACAGAAATTTCGAGAATTTTAAAAAAATATCGAAATCTAAAATATGTAATAGAAAGATGAAATCCGAGTCACATATGTAAAATTCAAATAGAAACAACTCTTTCAAGTAAACTTTTTCGATATTCGAACAAATAAGCCTACTTTCAGCGATTAATTTGAAAAAATGTCACTTTTGATATGTAGCGAAAGTCACGTGACCCCGATTGAGTAGGCCATATTTCATCTTTTTTGAAGCAAAACTTAACGTCCAACTGGAATTTCAAAATAAGTCATTAATAAAAGTTTTTCCCGTATGATGCCGACTTTATGAATGACACTGTATACGATCGCCTGGTAATAATTTCATCTATTATTGAATACTTCTCACCACAAGCCAAATAATTGCAAATGGACCTATTGTCACTAGAAAAACCCTTCTTTTCAATTCCAATCAAAATCTAGTAGCCATGACCATGACAGCATAATGACAAGTTGTTATTGATAAGTACCTACTAGATTCCAGTGCCATTGCTGCGAATCTCACATCAGAACGGGGAGGTAGGGTTAATTATAACAGAAGTGGCTGTCTTCATTGGTTGGAAGAAGAAAATGACAAAAATCTATCTTGGTAGAAAAAACGCAATTTACGCCTTGAAAATGTGTAAATAATGGCAGATTCTATATAGCTGGTGGTGGATAATCTGATTTTTATACAGAACTGTTGTCTGTTTTTGAAAATATTCAAGTTCCGTTGAATGATGGGCCAATCAACGATGTTGTACCAAAATACAGGCTGATTTTAAAATGAGTGCATATATTATTATTCAAGACATATATATGAGAGAGTCTAACAAAAATTACTAAAATATTTGATTTTTCCTAAGTCTTCACATTAACGAGAAATTTCATTTTGAAAATTGAACATAAAATGCTTCGAAATTCGAGTACGCCACTGGGAAGCAAGTGAAATCTGCGGAATCCCAGGGAATCCCCAATTCGTCATTCGCTACAGTCAAAACAAGACAGTGATGCCAGATTGTTTCAGAGACGAATATCCTGATAAAAATTTGTCACAGAATGAATATGAATTGAAATAGGTTATGGAAACTAATAGAGGTGAATGTAATATGTACAGGAGCCGTATTTTTCAAAGTTTACTGAGAGAACTGTGGGGTGATTATCTCTATGGATCACGAGAGACGGAGAGAAACATGAGGGGAATGATAGAACGTCCCCCTTCCTTCAATTCGAAAATAAGGCCCCAGCGGGTAGATACAAAATTAGCAGACAATAAATAGGTACACAACATACACAAAGTTGAAAATCGACTCACCTAGTAGATTTTCTCATACCTGCTCGAACAGCAAAACTCCCGAGAGCAAACAAATACTAATATCGAGTCCATTCCTGACTAATATCGTCCTGTGTTCTCGTTGGTTCATATTCGCACTTAAACCATCGAAAACGACTCGACGACGACATATCCTTCCTGGCAATCTCACATTGAAAATCAGGATCACGACCATACCACGATTATCACGACACAAGACACAACATCCAATTATTTTTTTTTTATTTTACGTTTACAATTATTTTTCAAACCAGCAACCACACAAACAAAACTTTTTTCATGTTTTTGTTGACTTTTCCTATACCAATGTAAATTGGTCTATTGGATGAATAAATATTTTATTTTATTCTATTCTATTCTATTATCATATGATCTGTCAACATCATTTCTCAGAACAGTAGTATCTGTGACCACAGATTTCCTCTTTGTTGTGACCTTTGACAGTACTAACTAGGATTGTTCGCGTTCAGAAAATAAACAATCCAAAACCGTCAGAAGCATGCACAAGTCCACAGAACCCAAAAAAATCATACAGTTCTGTGAAACTGCGCATGCTTCTGACAGTTTCGGACGCAAGAATTCAGATGACCATGAATTACTAATAGGCGATTTCTACGGACCAATCAGAAACAGCAAAGTAGCGCCTGCGTGGTTGCGATTCATCCTGATTGGACACAGCTGATTGGATTTGTGAGATTAGTGTATAGTGAGGAAGTATCATTTTATTGAATTAAACTAATAGATGTTGTTTCCAAATTAGTTTTCAATGAAAATGGTAGTTTCATTTAAAGATATGATCCTTCCTCACTAATACATTAATCTCAATCGCCTGTGCCCAATCAGGATGAATCGCAACCACGCAGGCACTACTTTGCTGTTTCTGATTGGTCCGTAAAAGTCGCCTATTAGTAATTCATGGTCATCTGAATTCTTGCTGGTAGCACACCATAAGAACAATCAAAACAAAGATCCTTTCTTGACAGTTTGTTGTTCTGAGAATGTATGTTATTTTGGAAAACGTCAAAACGTGATACTAGTAAATGTAAACAGTGTGGTCCTTGTCATTACTTTTGTAATAGATCTATTACTATTCCACGGAGATTGTTACAATATTACGATTTGTCATGGATCTATTACTATTGGGTGTTAGCACCAAATTATGATGTTTTGTTACTGTTAGCACCAAAATATGATGTTTTGTTACTAAAAAATCTATTTCTGTGTTCAGCGGATAATTATGTTCTGCTCTATGGGTCTATGTTCTATATTTATGTCATAAGTTCTGTGTGACCTGCCTCATTCCTGCCGAAACTGTCTAATTTGTGTGATATGGTTTTACAAGAATGACATTCAGAATGTCAAATGTCAGATTTTTAGGATCTATTACCTTTTGATACAAATCTGTTACAATTTTCCAAGAAAATCTATTACGAAAAAATCAGACCCAGGAACAACACTGAATGTAAAGTTTTGTTTCTGACAATTTGCTTGAAATGTGACGATGCATTTCTCAAACATTGAGCTGAATGATATGGTTCTTATGTCGGGTCGTTATTGTGCGGGGCCCATGAGACTCCTCGAAGACCACGAAATTGTAGCGATGCAAGGAGGTGGAAGGAAGGGTCTAAAGGATTTTTCAGTAAAATAACTTCCAACCGTGAGGTGTTAAGTTATACGCTATTCGAGCTTATGTGTAGAAATCTTGGGTGAGTCCATTTTGAAGTTTTTGTATTATCTTTCTGAAATTCAAGACCAGGGCTAACTTCTTCCCCATGTACATTTTCTCGATTATACATTTTATTTAATATCTCCTAATTTTCATGAAGAGTGGCAACGTCGCTTCGTTCATCACGGTCGACTGCGGATCGCAAACGATAGTTGTGACAGAAGTAGAAATCTGGGCGGAAAAAGGGTATTTTGCCCCAAATCTATTTTGATCCTAATAATATTTTTAATAGTGCTATTCGGTAGTATACCTCAAGCTTTCTTAGTGTTTAAAATATATGCACTTATTTTAAAATCAGCCTGTATATTTGTTTCAACTTCGAAGAGAATTTCTGGTCAAAACCGTCATACCATTTTGTTTCAGTGAAATTCAACTGAAATCCAAAATCTTAACAAGAATTGAGACTATACCTTCCATTTAAAATAACATTCACGAATTTCAAGTCCGTACTTCATCATTTACTCATGGAACAATGCTACGTCAAATATCGGATAGTTTCAAATTGCTCCCCTCAACATTATTCATTATCGAATTGTGACAGTATTCTTCTTAGGTAGCGAACAGCCTACGTAATCTATGCAGTCAGTGTTTTATATCACTTTTACAGTGATCTTCGAAAATCGATTAATTCCACTTCACTTTACCTATCGAGTCTTTGTCGATGAAAGTTATTTTGTAGTTGCCGAACGAGATGTCATCGAGTGCCTCGAAAGCGTGCGTTTCTTCGTCGTACTGTTGGGTATTGCTTCGGTCGAAGGTGAACTTGTCCCGCACCTTTGTGGTTTTCACGTAGAAAAAGGACTTGTCACTTGAATTTGCCATTTTGCCGAGAGGGAAATACAGTTCACACTTGCTTCTACCTTTTTCTACGAGATTCGTCAACATCACTATACATTTAGACTGGAAAGAAAAATCAAGTTCGAAATACGTCGAAACTAGATGAGTCACTGAATGGTATCGGTTAGATAAGAGTTCGGACACAGCTGAAGTTCTGTCCTTTTCTATTTTCAATATTACAATCGTCTGAGTGAATGAAAGAATAAGACATATATTCTGCTCTTTGCCTATGGGTTGCGTGCAAGAACTGTCAGATGACCGACGCTGGAGGCACAACATTGAAACACAACCTCACTTTTCTTATTTTTTTTACAAGTGATCGAAATAGTTTTCCACAATTATTTTGGCTACGAATCGTATTTTTTCGCTAAGCATCAATTCGCTCATGCCATCACATTATGCTGTTGTGAAATGCACAGAAACTACAGCGGAAGACGAAGTAATCCGGTTGGTACATTATGATTTAAAAGTAAGTACATACCTACTCTAGTCACTCACATATAGTTTTCGTTTTTGAAATTTGGTAATTTCTCTGATTTCTCATCGGAATTCCTTCTGCGATAGGAGCATAGAAATACACCTGAAATTTCTAAAATAATGCAAGAAGATTGGATTCATGCAATCAACCGGGAGGACTGGTCTGACATGCTGACGATCGTGTGTGTTGATGACATTTTCAATCTATTAGCAGTATTAGCTTGTATTGCAGAAGTGGCAGAAGGCATTTTAATAAGGAATGACAACATTTCATAATGATAACTATGTGAGATTACTATTTACCTGAAAAATCATATTCTTCAGTCTCTTGCTGCATTTTTTGTGCATTGTACAACAGCACAATGCGAAGGCATGCTCGAATTAATGAATAGCGCAAAAAACACGATTCGTATGCCAAAATATTGTAAAAAACTATTTCTATCCTTTGATTCCTCTGTAACCAAATAAAAAAGTGAGGTTGTGTTTCAATAATTTACAGAAGAATGAGGTTGTGTTTCAATATTTTGATTGTATTTTGCCTCCAGGGTCGGTCATCGTGCACGCGACCTATTCAATTTCCCCAGTAGCGCCTGATTGTCAGATGCGATTTTAGAGGTTAGATTTTCTGTCAAACAAAGCAGAGCCATAGATGGAAAATTGAAATTGGATATAAACACCCATGCCATTCAATGATACATTCATTACGTAGTTTTGCAATCAATTCCTCTTTCTCCATGTTAATTTTAATTTGCATTTCGTGGTATGATAATATTGGATTTTTTTTCGATAGTCTGTTTTGTAAATTGATGGAACAGCAGATTCTCTCAAACGGATCTTACAATCTTCTGTTCGAAAATGGGCCTACTAAAATATTTCATTCTAATTTGCTGTTATAAAAAGTGGATTTTAATGTACATAATGTAGGTACCTCACACAATCTCCTCGTCTTCAAATTGAATTTCCATCAAGGCAGTTTCATAAACATTCCTTTCATAAGAGAGTGGTTGATATTTCCTTTGCAAAACTGAATAAATGAAATCTATTCTCTTCAGAATTCCCAAAATGTATTACACAGCAGGACATTTTCATGTATGCTTGCTTCTCAATAGTTCATGAAATTATATTTCAATTCTGACGTTCATAAAATTTATTGTCAAATTCAAACAATTAAGAATGCAAAAGTGCGGGGCTCTTGTCACAATGCAAGGTGTGTAACATAATATCTATATAATCTGAACATTCAAAAACACTGACAGCTGTCATTCCTGTGTCCGAACTCTTTTCTAACTAATACCATCCTGTGAGTCTAGTCAAAACCATAGACATATAAAAACAGGGGAGACGAAATTGTATACATTTTGTTCCGATCCAACATCGTTTTCAGCAGAAAACGATGACAAATTTCTGCGGACTGCCCTATATCTACCTCCTGTGTTTGAAAACGAGGAAAGCATTTATCATACATTAATTATACAGGATGATTGATGTTTTGGGGTACAAACTGAAATGGGTGATAGATCTTATCATTTCAATTGAAATAATTCATATTAACATGAGTATCTCGATCAGTAGCGGATCTAAAGGGTGTCAAAGTTTAATTATTTTTTCAATTTGGAATTTGGTGGGGTCAATACTTTCTAGGAACTCGTCATTTTGAGAGTTTTGGACGTATAGGCCTCTTAATCCCGCCAAACTTTTTCGTAGTACGCCTGATATTTTCCAATTACCAAATACGGTGGATCGCTCAATTTAATGGCTTTTTTTTGCTCCTCAATTTTTTCCGAGAATCCAACCGCTATATCGAGATAAATATAAAAATATCCGTTCTTAAATATGTTAATCTCATCTATACTTACCTCTTGAATTTTATTCTTGGCAAAGAATTAGTTAACAATGATATATGAAATATACGAAAGAAATAATCACATTCCGCTAGAAGATTCTTCACGACAAGTTGAATGCTATTTTTTCTGAATGATATTGAAATAGATATTGGATAAGGAATATGGATTCAACTGCATGGGGCTGAACCAGTAGCTCAACACGATTCTTTTGCGTCGTCGTTGGATTGGTCGGTTAAAAGCAATCAGACCTTCTATCCTCTGTATCCTCGCTACTGATTCAGATTGGAATTTGGTATATTTTATTGCGTCAACTTAAAAAAGAGGGCATCTATATAACCAGTGACTACACCAAACAAGAATACCAAAAACGAAAATTACTGCATGGGAAACTGAAGGATATCAGAAACACCGGAGCCACTGCTAAGAAATCCAGAAGAGGAGTCGAGGTCAACGGGATAGAATACACATTCGAAGAATTCGAAAAATTCAATCTACAGTTGTTAAAGGAGATTGAAAATACTGGAGAATTAAACAAAATAGAAAACAAGAAGAGGAAGGACAGAGAAGAATAGAAAAATTTTTTCTACTTTTTTGTTATATCTTCAATTATTACCTTTGAATATTGAATAAAAGAAAGCGATAATGTAACAATTCATAAGAGAGTATACCAATGAACCAGTCAATACATTGGCGATCACGAACTTACAAGAACTTAATGCACACCTTTCGAACAAAACAAAAAATTATTTTAAACTGTTCCATCTGAATATAGGAAGCTTATATAAGAATATAGATGAACTCAAGATATTACTTAATCAGATTAATATTGACTTTGATTGTCTGATTCTCACCGAAACATTCAATATTATTGATACCTCTCACCTTCAAATGGACAATTACGATCTATTATATAGCCATGGAGACATCAATAAAAATGATGGAGTAGTCGTTTATGTTAGAAATTCCCTAAAATACTCTTTCAACACAGTTTCAATCTCATCATGCAAATCAATAAAATTGAAAATTCATGGAATCAATAATGAAAATACACTTATCTCTTGTATATACAGGCCGCCTTCAACAAATCTTGAATTTTTTCTTTCAGATTTCAAAGTTTATTTGCAAAACTGTAACGATAGGTCTGTATCTAGTCATCTTATAGTTGGAGATCTGAATATAAATATCAATGATGACAATGACTGTGTGAATGAGTATCTTGATACCCTCAGTGAATATGGTTTCATCTCTTTGATAAACAAAAATACTCGTGTACAGGGTGAATCAGCTAGTTGCATCGATCACGTGTTCTTGAAAAGCGGGGTGGATGAATTGGAAAAAAAGTGTCTACAAATTATTTTCGATGCGAATATAACAGATCACAAAGTTATAATAGTATCAGTTCCAATATATATAGATTATGAGAACAATAAAAACACTGAACACGTAAAACAATATATAAATTATGAGACAATAAAACTCGAACTACGGAACCATAACTGGGATACTTTCTATCTATCAACTAATCCAAATGAACTACTCGAGCATAGATTAACGACTCCCCTAGATATACACCGTGAATGGGGATTTGGTCAACACTGAAATTAGTGAAACAGAACATACACAGATGTCTCCAGTATCCTTGGTGCGAATAATTCATCCGAGGTCCAGACAGTCTGTGGTGTATTTATAGCGCCGTGCACCCTCGAAACCGGCTATACGTGACAGCGTTGCCAGAATGTGGCATACACTCTTATTACTATTCTTGGATAAAAAATCAGATCAGAATAAAAATAATTATTCTGCATCTTCTCTATAAAAATGAATGTTTGTCTGTCTGTCTGTATGTCCTCGATAAAATCGTAAACTGCTCGACTGATTTGGATAATTTTTTTTGTTTATTTCGTTATAGTTCAGGGATGGTATAGGTAGAAGAAAAATTGAAAAAATCAAATATGGCAAAAATTGAAAAAATCAAATATGGCAGACGAGTTTTGTAATTATGGACCGATTTTATTCAAAATTGGTAGCTGGGGGTTTTCGGGGTCGGAGATTATGATTCTTTCGTCAAAATTAGGAAAGTCAAAATGGCGGATTCAATATGGCGGACGAGTTTTGTGATTATTGACCGATTCTAAAAATTGGTATCTGGGGGTTTTTGGGGTCGGAGATTATGATTCCGTCGTTAAAATTAGGAAATTCAAAATGGCGGATCCCTTATGGTAGACGAGTTTTTTAATTATGAGTAGATTCAATTGAAAATTGGTATCTGGGGGTTTTCAGGGTCGGAGATTATGATTCTTTCGTCAAAATTAGGAAATGCAAGATGGCGGACGAGTTTTGTAATTATGGACCGATTCTATTCAAAATTGGTATCTGAGGGTTTTTGGGGTCGGAGATAATGATTTCGTCGTCAAAATAAGAAAATTCAAAAGTGGGATATCAAATTATCATTATTTCATATCATTTCAGACTGCTTTAAAATACCTATAGAAATTCAAGAATATACGGCAATGTTATTACGGTGAGGCTCTCACAATTAACGATCATATTTCTTGGGTTCGAAACATGGAAAATCTAATTATTACCTATTTTGAAAAATATAACGTTATCAACGTTTATTTACGCGTATAATTTGAATTAGGATTACCTCGGAGTAATGACGGTCGAATCAGAAACAATTGTGTAAACGATAGAAAATCTACTGCCATCCAGTTCTAGGCATATCAAAAAAATTGTTATCGCAATAAAAAAGGATGTGCTTTTTTATCGGTATCAAAGTTTGTTTCACGACGACTCATTAGCGCTGCGGTTTGACACGCATCTTCTGACCCTCGCCGCATGATTTACGACCTTTTATAAAAAATAGGTACCGCTGTTTGCTGCCAATGGAAAAGAATTTATGATTTGTGCACAGTGGGAGTATTGCGATTTTGAAATATTTTCAACAATGACGCAGGGGCCGTATAATTTGCTGACCTATATTAGAGTATGCTGACCGAGCATTTCTGATTCGATTTTTTTTTTCAAATTGCATATCTGAATAGAATATAGATATATAAATGCCACCAGTGAAATTATTATTCTCAATTTATTTTTTAATTTTTGGTTATCGCTAGCTGGATTTTTCGATTTACTCTCAACGATCCTTTTCATTTGATACCCATATTGTAGAAGTATATTGAAAATAGCTATTCCGCCATCTTGGATGATTCGCCATATTGGATTTAGAATAACGTCACATTATTTCTCGAATTACTATCAACGAGCCCTTGACCATTCCGCCATCTTGGATGGTCCGCCATATTCGATTTAGAATGACGTCATATCATTTTTCGAGTTACTCTCAACGAGCTTTTTTATTTGATACCCATATTGTGAAAGTATATATCAAAAATAGCTATTCCGCCATCTTTGATGGTCCGCCATATTGGATTTAGAATAACGTCACATCATTTTGCGAATTACTCTCAACTAGCCCTTTCATTTGATACACATAATTGTAGAAGTAGACTAAAAATGACCATTCCGCCATCTTGGATGGTCCGCCATACTCAATTTAGAATGACGTCACATTATTTTTCGAGTTACTCTCAACGAGCCTCTTCATTTGATACCCATATTGTGAAAGTATATCAAAAATAGCTGTTCCGCCATCTTGGATAGTCCGCCATATTGGATTTAGAATAACGTGACACAACTTATCGTGCATTGTCATCCAAACTGAACGTGTATACAAAATTTAAGCTCAATTGGTTGAAGATTTCTACTTCAAAATTGAGTTCAAAGACTCCACCCGAACATATACATACATATACATCTATACAAACATACAATGCAAGTTAAATGAAAGCTTTCAAAATATTCAAGGACAGATAATAGAAAAATGGAATATAGGTATTTTTGAAGAATGGCCTTTGATGATATGATTGTTCTCTCATAAGAATGATATATAAAATATATTTTTTCTACAAACGTCAAAAAATGACAAGGTTCGCGCATTGATAACAAATTGCGAAGTGACACTTTTTTCAGTTTCCTACGTTACCATGATACCTTGCACAAAACAATGCGCGAAGTAAAACAGTGCGCGAAGTACCTACTTCGCGCATTGTTACGTAAAATATATGAGATATTTATATTTCAACCTCATAGTCCTTAATCGAGCAAACATCCACGAAATCATTTATTTCTGGATGTTCAACAATAACTTTGTTCTATCTCTTGGAACGCACGAAAGGAAATTCCTATTTGGTATGCTCGTGGAACATCGTGCGTAACTAGGGAAAGGGGAAGGCCTTTTAAGCCAGTTCAACACTATTTTTTATGTCAAGCTAAGCATATTTTTACATTGGAACTATATTTTTTGACGTTCGTAGAAAAAATGTTGTTTGCAACTCGAGCGCGAAATACTTTGGTCATCTCGACTATTTTTTTAACTCGGCTACGCCTCTTTTAAAAAATCAGATCTCGATCACCAAAGTAGCATTTCGCGCTCTAGATACAAAAATAACTATTTTCTACAAACGTCGAAAAATGACAAGGTTCGCGCATTGATAGCAAATTGCGAAGTGACACTTTTATTCAGTTTCCTATGTTACCATGATATCTTGCACCAAACAATGTGCGAAGTAAAACAGTGCGCGAAGTACCTACTTCGCGCATTGTTATGGAAAATATATGAGATATTTATATTTCAACTAAATGGTCCATAATCGAGAAAACATCAAAAAAATCATTTATTTCTGAATGTTCAACAATAATTTCGTTTTATCTCTTGGAGCGTACGAAAGGAAATTTCTATTATGTTCGTGAAACATCGTGCCTACCTAGGGACGATAGGGGAGGCCTTCTAAGCCAGTTCAACATCATTTTTTATATCAAGCTAAGCATATTTTTACTTTAGAACTATATTTTTTGACGTTTGTAGAAAAAATGTTGTTTGCAACTCGAGCGCGAAATACTTTGGTCATCTCGACTATTTTTTTAACTCGGCTACGCCTCGTTAATAAAATCAGACCTCGATCACCAAAGTAGCATTTCGCGCTCTAGATACAAAAATAACTATTTTGTCACACGACTGTTTTGTAAAGTGAAATAATCTATTGAATCTCGTTTCGTGAATACTATTTATCAAAAACTTTACTATTCATTACAAAGCTCTTCCGCCATATTGAATCCACTATCTCGAATTTTCTATAATTTTGTCCATTAATCTTTAACCTCGAAAACTCCCAGATACCAATTTTGAATAGAATCCGATTATAAATTACAAAACTCGTCCGCCATATTGGATCCACCATATAGAATTTTTGACGAAGGAATCATAATCTCCGACCATGTAAACCCCCAGATACCAATCTTGAATAGAATCTGATCATAATCACAGAACTCGTCATATTGGGTTCGCCATCTCGAATTTCCTAATTTTGAAGAATTTTTATTATCCCATATTCCAGATGAATACAATAAAAAATCAAATATCATGAAAATTGTTCCAGCCGTTGTTGAATTAAAAATGGTGTAACTATCACGAATTTGGACTTCCTTGTATATAGACAAATCTAAACATTCTAAACAATCTAAATTCATCGACTGTTTACCCTAAAAACAGTGCCCCATATCCAAATGCATCTTCAGCTTCTAAACTCTGGAGTTCTCGATCAATTGAATTTCCAAAATTCCTACTTTCTCACACTCATGTCCATTTATTTATTGTCAACTCACGTTCTCGAATTTTCCAGCTTCACATAGGTAGGCACAATAACACATCATGAGTAATCATAATTCGAGCACAATGGAAAACTAATAAAATAACATGATACCATAGATTCATAGATTAAAGATTGAAATCTCTTATACATACCAAGGAAGTCTTATACTAAAAATAATTGTGGTTGCAGTATCGTAGATTAATAATAATCTACATGTACCTACCAATATATTAGAAATCCAACAAAAACTAACATTTGACAACTCTGCTTCTATACGCTGAATGCCATGTTACAGAAATCTGTAAAAAATCGAATTTGCGACCACGCGCGGTAATTCGCAATAGCGGCGATAGATGGTAAAAATTCGGGGTCCCAACTAAATCCCAAACAAGCGTTACCGTCTGAATGCATGGGCGGTGTATATCTAGGGGAGTCGTTAATCTATGACTCGAGTATTTAACAAATTTGTCATTGAACATTATAGACAAAAACACAAAAATTCAAAAGTGGCGAATAAACAGAAAAAAAAACAAAAAGAATGGATCACCATAGGGCTCATAAATTCTGTCAATAAAAAAACCATCTCTACCAACAATATAAAAAATACCCGCACGACATATTGAAAAAAACTACCTACATTAGCTATAGAAATAATTTAAATCGTCTTGTGAAAAAAAGAAAAGCTGAATACTATCGCAAAGAAATTGACAAGAATAAAAATAGCTGTAAAAGTCTATGGAAAATTGTAAATGGCATTAAGAATCCCAAACGTGATAATCTTATGAAAAGTATCAAACTCTCAAACGATAGAGTTCTAACGAACCCTCATGACATAGCAACTGAATTTAATTATTTTTTTGCAAATATTGGAAAAACACTAGCGGACAAAATAAAAAAGACGTCAACACCTAGGCCTGCAAGAAACAGATGTCCCAATTCCTTTTTTCTCACACAACTCACCGAACAAGAAACTAAAACTATAATTATGGAATTAAAATCTCTTACGGCCCCGGGTATAGATGGAATACGGACAGAATTCTTGAGAAATGTCATAAACGAAATCGCTTCCCCAATCGCTCATTTAATAAACTGTATATTCAATAGCGGGATATGTATACCTACTACACAAACATGTAGGCGCCCTTCGTTTTCAATTTCGGACTCATTGGAGGTAACGTAAAAGTTTTTTCACTATACAATTGATGCATTATTCTAATTTGACATACTCAGTCATCTTCGTCATATATCGATTCCAAATTAGCGAAAAAAAAAAAAGGATTCAGTAGTTCAACGTCCTGATTTTCATTAGCTTTAGTCAATTAATCACGAACGCTTCAGTACAAGTTCATGTGAAATCTCATCCTACTAGTATGACGTCAGCATCGAGAGAGAGGGGCTGGACTACGGCCCTGATTAAGCGAATCATAATAGGCAAAATTAACATGTTATCTAAAAGACGGTACGTTTCTCGAAAAAAATTGAGATGCAGATAAAATCTTTAAATTGAACGATCCGCCCTATTTGGTTACTGGAAGATGTCAGAGGAGTACTACGAACAATTTTGGTGGGAATAAAGAAGCCTCTTTCCTCAAAAACGTATCACCCTGTGGATTTCCAAAATATCTGAAATGCTTCATATGATGATCTTCTACAAAGTATTGACCACAACAAATTTCAAATTGATGTCTTCAGAAGTGAGCGAGATATTTCAATTAATAGAAAAAAATAATTTAACTTTGACCCCTGTATATCCGCTATTGATCGAGATCGGACACATATTTAAACACACTTTTTTTATCAAAATAATGAGATCTGTCACCCATTTCAGTTTGTACCTTAAAACCTTAATCACCTTGTATAATAATCATTTTTCAGGAATATTCAATCTGTATGTTTGTTCCTGAATTGAAATATGTGAATTCTACTGATGAAATGATTTAAATTTTCCTAATTACATCATTACATAAAATTAAAATGAATTATATAAATAAGTTTGGCAACTTTGTATTCGATTATTTACTACGAGTTACGCACATTTTTCTCAAAGTCATTCACGTATGTCAAAATCCTACGTTACAGTGTTGTTGTGTTGTGTTTATTTATTTATTTATTTAATATTTATACATCCAGCAGGCTTACGCCCATTTACAGGTGTATGTAATAATACATGGTTATTAGTTGGATCGCTAAAAATATATACCTATATCTATACATAACTCGAAAAGAATATAAACTAAGATATGTGAAACTAGTTCCCCAAGGCACTAAATAGTCTATGCTTGAATTGAGACAGCGAGAGAGAAAATATATCAATACTTTGTAAATTGTTGTACTTTCGGCACATTGTTGTGAGGGGACAATGGGAGTGATTTTGTGTGTTTGGTACAGCAATGCGGAACGTTATATCTGATCTTGATACGGAACGTGGTACATTGAAATCAATCAGAGAAAGTAATGAGGATGAATCGATATTATTATGGATAATTTTATGCATAAAAGTTACCATATTAGGAAGTTTTGGCGTTTCAATTGATTTTCAGTGTTTCCTTGTTATGAATCTCCAAAGATTATATTATCACAGTGTTATATGTTTCTTTTAACTTGAGCGGAGTGGTGTAGTTATCGCAGGTTATTTATCTAAATAATTGCAAGAAACTTCGTTTTTTTTTTGTTTAAATTCCACTGAATGATGGATCAAAATTAGGTAATTATCTACCTAAGGTACTACGAAAATGTGTTATTAAAATTACAATACATTTTCTGATAGGTATAATAGCATTGCCATTGTCGTAAAACTGTCTTACCCCATGCTTAACCTATGCGAATGTTGAAGAAGAGCGTGAATATTGACGCACAGTTTACAGCGTTGCCATTTTTTTAAGCCATCTATTTCTAACTCACTCAAAACTTTGGAAGTATGTGTGATTATAAACAAATATGTTTTATGAATGAAATGTTATGTCTCCCCTATTTTTATATGACTATGGTCGAAACCTTGTGGGAGTTATTTATTATTATTAATATACTTTATTTCAAAAAAAGGTTTACATTTTATATAAAACATATAACAAAGAATGAAACAGTGTCACAAATCATAGAAAATAAATAAATTAGTTTGAATTTAGATATTTACATTCAAATATTCATCTATAGAATACGGTTCTAGTTCAGTAAGCCAGTTCTTCAGATGATTCTTGAATTTTTTCACACTATCAATCACTTTCATTTCATTTGGTAATCTATTGAAAAATCTAATTGCTGAATAATTCGGATGCTTTTCTGTTGAAGTTAAACTATGTGTTGGAAAAGTGAAATTCCTGTTCCGAATGGGGTATCTGCTATTATCACTTTGTGTGAAATTCATTTTATTTTTATACAGATGTATGACACATTCATAAAAAATATATAGAGCAAATACGGTCATTATTTTATTTGATCTGAAGGTACCTCTGCACGTTTCAACATATTTCATATTGTATAATGATCTTATAACCCTCTTCTGGATCTGGAATATTTCCTTAGTTTGACTGCTCGATCCCCAAAATATTATGCCAAATTTTGCAGTGGATTCAAAGTTCGCATGATAGATAATTTTTAGGGACTTTTCATTCAAGTATTTACAAAGTATACGAATGCTGTATGCTATTTGGTTTAGTTTTGCTCCAAGATAGTTGATGTGTGTATCCCACTTTAAGTTTTCATTTATAAAAACACCCAAGAATTTTGTGTTACTTTCTATATTGATGTTAGTTTCGAGAAGTCTTATACTAGTTGGAGTTGTAATTCTTTGCTGTGAGGTCCGGAAAAGGATAACATGAGTTTTTTCTTTGTTGAGTAAGAGATTATTTTTTGAGAACCACTCATCAGCTCTCATAATGAGACTTTTAGAATTTTCGCAGAGTTCTGGGTAGTTTGAACTTGAAGTTAGTAAATTGGTATCATCAGCATAGCTGGTTATCAGGCTGTTATCGTTGTTTAATATTGATATTATGTCATTCATAAAGATTGCAAATAAAATTGGACCTGTAATACTTCCCTGTGGAATCCTTATTCTGTATTCTTTTATGTGTGACTTAGTGATTTTACCTTCATGCATAATTTTTACTCTTTGTTTTCGATCTAATAGGTATGACTCAAACCATTTGAATGCATTGCCACGGATTCCATATTTCTCAAGTTTTGATAGCAAACAATTGTGGCTCAAGCAGTCATAAGCTTTAGACAAGTCTAAGAAAATTCCTAGCAAAATCTCATTTTTTTCAAAAGATTCTATTATTTTTTCTGTAAATTGAATAATAGCAGTTTGTACAGATCTTCCTTTGATATAACCATGCTGATGCAAGTTTATTAGGTTACAGTGATTCATAAAGTTCATTAGTCTAGTGCACATGGCCGTCTCAAAAAGTTTCGAGAATGAAGGCAAAACACTGATAGGTCTGTAGTTCTCATATAATTCATGATTTCCTTTTTTATGAATCGGTGTTATTAATGAGATTTTAAGTTGTTCAGGAAATATTCCATATCTATCCAGTGTTCTTGGCATTATAAAACTTGAAAGATGTAGACAGTTCATCAACAAATGTTAAAAATACTTACGTTTGTATTCCACACCATTTCCCAAAAATCTTGGCAAGTGTGACTCATTGGTCCTTGGGTAGCTATATAAGCCGTTTCAGTATAATCTGGGCCCTATAAAGGTTCAATATTATAGATATAAGACAAGAAATCAGTTTACTTGCAGTTAGGCATTTCAAATCCAGTTTTATACTGCTGCCTTTCTCTTGTGGATAATTGACATCGATTTTTAGGTAATCAGAAATGCAATATCAAGCATCGGAGGATATATGTCAATACTAAAGTGATGAACATTTTTTTCCAAAAGTTGTCGAATTTATAGAGGACAATGTAGTTATATTGGGAATTGTTCAAAATTAGCTCTTTCATGAAATTGATCCAGAAAACCTAAATGGATATGACCTTTTCTGAAGTTTTTGTAGTATATAGAGTTCAGACACTTTGATACACAGTGACAGTTAGACGTAACCATAATCCTTATACAAAGTATTTTGTTTCATCCGTTGCATTTCTGATATCCAGAGATAATCTAAAATTGCAATAATATTCAGGGTGATCCACTTGACGTAGAGAAGAGAAACGCAGAGAAACTGGGGTCGGGGATAGCTGATGGATTAATTTTTGAAGACTTTGTGAAGCATCTACAAGAATTTTTATTTCGTCATTTCACATACCCACGTGTAAAGTTATAATTCACAGATTAATTTTCCTTTCAGAATTATAGTTTGATTTTACATATATACATCTTATTACTCACCTACAAGAATGACCAAACACCAATAACCATTTATTTAACAAATAAATGTGAATATTGTATTTTATAATTAAAGGCTCATTAATGGCGACACTTTGTCTGTTTCCTGATGATATTCAAGCGAGAAAAGAAATCCTTCATAGCCACCAAAATTTCAAGGAACCACAAAAAACGAGATTCAAAAGATAAGCTTGCAGAGATGGTGCTACAAAAAACGCGGCAGAGATCACCGATTCAAATGGAAACCGAAGTGTTGTTGGTTGCAGAATCTTCAGTAGGAAAATAATAAATGTATGAACTAACCTACGCATATGCAACCAGCAATACTGGAACTGGACGACTTTGCAGGTTGCCCAGCGTACGTCAAATAACCCAAACTACTGAAATTACACTAATTGATATATTCACACAAATAGTAATGAAGTAGCTATTACTGGAGGAAAACGTAAACAGTAGGCAAATGAAATAAGGAAACAAAATACTTTGTATATATATCTTAAATGAACTTTAGGAACAACGGTACGATTAATATTGTGATGAGAGGTTTCAGCACAACGTACTGCGTCATATTTACAACAATATGATAGCTACATAAATCAACATTGGAAAAAATACTTCAGTCAGAACATATGCCCAATCCCTGTATATTATTTATGGCTCTCTATAACATAATTATTTTTCATTACCTGAACCAAAAAGCCATTACCCCCCTCCCCTCCAAGAAAAAACATTATCGACGCCCCTGAGAATAGGTATAATTGTATACACATGTTCAAGATTGACATTGACACTGGCGTTACAGACCAACTCATTGGGCATTTGAGTAACCCACTGTTGAGCCAAAAACGATACGTAACACGTCGATTTTTATTTGGAGAAAGACACCGTTTGGTGCAAAAAGATAGTAGATACTTCAAATCCTCTACTCCGCAGAGCAACCCCTTCAATGATTTGAATTGGGAATATGGGTCATGTTATACATCATTGCAAAGGTATTTTGATTTTGACACTAGCAGTACAAAGTTTTTTGAATCCCAACAAGGCGTTCTCGAGATATTCGAGTTCAAATGGTATGTTGTTTAATGTATCAATGAATGTACGGAATGAATTATCAAATAGGTATCCACCACAAATGATCAAAATGGCCTTCATTCACCCCCAGACAATCTGTTATTTGGTATCTGTTATTTATTCATTTTTATTTATTTATTTATTGAACAAATAGTCAGAATAGGCTCTGGTATAAGGAAGTACATAATTATATACCTATAGGTAAACATATCATTATTCAAAATATATCAACAACTATAAATTGGCATGATTAATTTTATCCAGTTCACTCAGAAATAATCAGTTTTTTTACTTCATTTTTGAATGTACCTATATTTCTTCAATTTTTTATATTGTCAGGTAGTTTATTGAATTCAGTTAAGGCTGAATGAGTGAATCTTTTTTGTCCGATTATGGTTAGTTCAATTCTCAAATATCTCCTGCACATTTGAAAATCTTGTTATTGTGTAGCATAGAATCCTTAATCTCCTTTCCAAATCGTTCAGGTCGGTGGTTTTCGTATCATATATGGAAGATTCCAAATCACTACAGAGAAATAAATCATCGGGTACCAAGTCTGGAGAGCGTGCAGGCTCCAAAGAGAAAAATTATTGGGTGCCATGTCCGGTGAGCGTGCTGGCCATTTTATAGGTACTCTAGGACCTATCCATTTATTTGAAAGCTTTTGGGATTCACAGAGTCACGGTTCTTGATGATGATGTTGATCAAAATATATTGGCAAATAATATCTATTTTCAACAAGATAGTGCGCCAACTCATTCCGTATTACAAATGATTTTTTTCCTTGAGATCATTTGAAATTCGTTATTTATGAACTGGGACCTACTGATCTGGATGATCTGGATGATTTGAAAAGAAGAATAAGGATTTAAAGCCAGGTGATAACTAGAGAAACATTAATTTACTCAAAATTAGGAAACATACCATATACCATTTGAACTCGAATATCTCAAAAACGGCTTGCTAGAATTCAAAAAACTTTGCGCTGATAGTGTCAAAATTGAATGACCCTTGCGATGATGCTTCACATGACCCTTATTCCCTGTTCCAATTATCGAGGGGGTTGTATCTATTATCTTTTTTGCGTCAAACGGTGTCCCCCTTCTAATAAAAATCGACGTGTTTCGTTATTTTTTTTAAATCATTTTTCTGCGAGTTATGGAGGATGGATAGTCTTGAATGGACCACCCGGTATATCAAAAAATCGGCTATATCTTCGTAGTCGTTTGACATAACTCCATCATACCCTGTAGTGTTGGATTCATATTTGAACTGATTGTGAAATGAAATCAACTAGTATCTTGTAGGTAGATAGATAGATAGTTTGTTCTGATCATTCTGTATTTTCTGATAGCGAAAAAAAAAAAGAAAAACCATTTCAACAGACTTTTAAAATTTTTAAATCGGTTTAAAGTAGCTGAGCTAGAGGAGAGGGGGCATTTATCCTTGATTATTTACACTAACAAGGTAAACCATCCTTATGAGAGGGGGCATTTATCCTTGATTATTTATACTGACAAGGTGAACCATCCTTATGAGAGCAATACAGCCCAAAATTCAATTCAGTAACTGGCACCGATCGCGGTATCTATGAGTGAGAAGGTGAACTACTTTTTGTGGAATAGCGAAGAGTAGAGATCGGTAATGCAGGATTATTCGAAGTTTATTTTTCCATGTTTTTATGAAAGGAAGAATGCCGCATCAGGGCCGGATTTTTTTTTTTATCGCTTGTAGCGCACGAAAGGGAATCCCTATAATGTTCAAAGAACATCGTGCGTTCCTAGGGAGGATAGGGACAGGAGGTAGGTATTGGAGTTTTTTTTGAACTTCTGGAGATTATACAGGGTGTCCTTAAAAGGTCTTTACAAAAAGCTACCACATATTCTTCAGACCAAAACAATTCGATACAAGCAAACTTACCTCAGTAAAAAGTTGCTTAGTTTGGGCGCTAGACGGCTCTGAAGTTGAAATTTTCAAATCGATTTTGCTTCATAACTTTTGAACGGCTCATGAGATTTTTTTTCAAATTTGGTACGTTGGCATAGACTCATCGGGCAATGAAACTCATATCATAATCATAATGAATATCATTCCATGGGCGTAGAACTTGATTTTTTCAGGAAATAAACATCTAAAACTCCTACGCCAATGGAAAAAAATTAGTTTCAATATGAAATCTAAATTATTCAACTCATTCACTACAAAAAAGGTACTCTTGACAAAAGTCGATTCCTCTCATGGTTTCGACAAAATTTTAATTTTAGTGATTTAGAGCATAATTAATAATAAAACGATTAACAGATATTTCATAAAAATTGTTCAAAATGTTCACCATTTTCACGTATACAAAGATTTATACGACGCAAAAAGTTGAAATGTACTCTTTGCATAACTTCTTCATCGCCTGTAAGATTATTCGTCGCCTGTTGGATACGTTGCCATAATTGTTCTACAGTATTCACAGGGGTCTTGTAAACCGTAGACTTGAGATAACCCCATACAAAATAATCCATCGGTGTTAAGTCTGGAGAACGTGGTGGCCAATTCACGGGTGCATCATTACCTCTACCTATCCATCTGTCTGGGTACTGTTGGTTTAAAAAATTCCTAACATCCACCGAAAAATGTGGTGGAGCTCCATCGTGCATAAACCACATATCTACCCGATGTTGGAGTGGTAAATCTTCCAACAAATTTGGCAATGTATTTCGTAGATGTTGTAAATACATGTCTCCTGTTAATCTTTGTGGAAGTATGACAGGACCAATTATAAAATTTCCTATTATTCCAGCCCAAACGTTGATTTTGAATTCGTGTTGAAAATGGTTTATTTTAATGGAATGAGGATTTTCAATTGCATAAACGTGTTCATTATGAAAATTAGTTATTCCTCTTCTCGTGAAACAGGCTTCATCAGTGAACAAAATATTCTTTCCAAAGTTCAGATTCATTTCTCTTTGCAAATTAATGAACCTACAAAACATCAGACGACTTTGTGAATCATGGATTAATAAATCTTGAACTGGCGTCTTGTGGTATGGGTATAATAATTGTTCTCTTAGTACTTCATGAACGGCATTCCTAGAAACTTCTAGTTCATTACTTATCCGTCTAGTACTCAATTCTGGATTTTCTTCAATACGGTCTAAAATTTCTACTTCGACTTCGGGAATCCTTACATAACGCTGTCTTCCATAATCACCAGTTCTAGGAGCAAAATGACCGGTCTCCCGAAGACGTCTCTCAACTGCAGCAAAGGTTGGGTGGCTTGGTACGCGACGATTTGGAAACCTTGCCGAATACACCCTCACACTCTCTCGACCATTTCCTTGACAATATCCGAATACCAATAACATATCGGTGTATTCTTCATTGGTGTATTGTACGGCCATGATAAATCAGAAAAGTCCGATATCAACAATCAACGTCAATAAAACTCGACAAATCAACACAGATAGAACTATGGAAACCAAGAATGTGAATATCACTGTTTTCGAGCAGAAATAATAGTCTTCAGAAAAAAAAACCAGTGCTACTTATTTTCAATAGAAATAACCTATGCAAAAAGTACATCTCAACTTTTTGCGTTGTATAAATCTTTGTATACGTGAAAATGGTGAACATTTTGAACAATTTTTATGAAATATCTGTTAATCGTTTTATTATTGATTATGCTCTTAATCACTGAAATTAAAATTTTGTCGAAACCATTCGACCATTTGTCAAGAGTACCTTTTTTGTAGTGAATGAGTTGAACAATCTAGATTTCATATTGAAACTAACTTTTTCCATTGGCGTAGGAGTTTTAGATGTTTATTTACTGAAAAAAGCAAGTTCTACGCCCATGGAATGATATTCATTATGATTAGGATTTCAACTTTTTGCGTCGTATAAATCTTTGTTCACGCGAAAATAGTGAACATTTTGGAAAACTTTCATGCAATATCTATCAATCGTTTTATTATTTAAATATGCGCGAAATCACTAAAACTTAAATATTGTCGAAACCATCAGAGTAATCGAATTTTATCAAGACTACCTTTTTTGTAGTGAATGATTTGGGCTATCTAGATGTCATACTGAAACTGATTTTTTTTCATTGGCGTAGGAGTTTTACATGTTTATTTCCTGAAAAAATCAAGTTCTACGCCCATGGAATGATATTCATCATGATTATGATATGAGTTTCATTGCCCGATGAGTCCATGCCAACGTACCAAATTTGAAAAAAATCTCATGAGCCGTTCCAAAGTTATGAAGCAAAATCGATTTGAAAATTTCAACTTCAGAGCCGTCTAGCGCCCAAACTAAGCAACTTTTTACTGAGGTAAGTTTGCTTGTATCGAATTGTTTTGGTCTGAAGAATATGTGGTAGCTTCTTGTAAAGACCTTTTAAGGACACCCTGTATGTTGTTGGGAATACTTCCACAGGCAATGAATTCCAGAGCCTAGCCGTTCTATGATAAAATATTTGTATTTAAATGCCTTCAAAAAATCGATATAAGTGACTTTTCTGCTTCAGAAAGAAATATATTCCTAGCAACTTGCAGATAATAAAAGTTAATGTAGTTAATAATTATTAGCATACGTTCTTTGGGAGTCGTAAGTCTCAGTATATTTAGATAATGAAATGAAAATGACAAATATCTAACCTCACATCAGGTGGGTACAAATTCATTACTGCATCGGATATACCCTTCAGATTCTTTGCTATTCAGAATGATAGAAATAAGTAGATGCTGGTGCGGGTATTCGGCCATTTTTACGTATTAAAAACTTGAGAAAAATCACTCGACCGCCTACTATGATTTTTCTACGTCACATCGAGCGAGACGTTGATTCTACATTTTTCCGCTAGATGGTGATGCTGCTATTGCTCTTGTGACGAATGGAAAAAAAAATGCGAATGGAATTTTAGGTACGCGGAACATATGTAACAGTGGGTTTATTCAACTCTAAAGTAAAAAAAAAATCTGCAGCAATTTAAAAATTGACAGATGTCATGATTGTGCAATGCCGCCATATATCCGAAAACCGCTAAAAACATTGTTCTCGGGACTCTCGGGAGGTCGAGAAGAATTTCTGAAACAAAAGCGCATCAGTGAGTATACCATCTACTTATTTCCATCATTCTATTCAGTGACTTGACCACGAATGACATTGACGTTTTAGTCTTCTGAGAAACTAAAATATACGAATTCAATATTGGTCCATCTAGAGACAGGGCACAACAAATAATCCATTCGCCATAGAAAATAACACGTCGCTCCACCTGACGGCATCAGCCTGAGCACTTCTGAGCGGTTTGTTTTGATGATGTGAGCAATAAGCACAAACAAAAAGCAAATGTGAACCAATGAAATCAAAGTGAACAGGCCGCTTTGACAGCTTTCAAGAACTCCGATAGGTGGCGTACGCTTGTTTTCTATCGCGAATATGCACAAAAAGGCAGCGAGAGACGAAGGAAAAAGATTTATTTTCAGGGAGGTAAATAATTGCTCCTGTAATCACTCACATAATTTTCATTTTGAAATTTTGTCATTTCTCTTCAGAATTCTTTCTGCAATAGGAGCTAATAGGTGACTATCCAAACCTGTGATTTTTCGTGTTTGTACATTTACATTTACCTAGATTTAAGTTTTTGACTATTCCTATACAATGTTGTGTTGTCTACTGGAAAATAAAGATCTTATCTTATCTTATCTTATCTTAGGTAAGAAGCTTGGATTCGTGCACTCAAATGGGAGGACTGGTCTCAAATGATGATGAACTATGCTTCTGTGTGTAACATTTTCACTCTATTATCTTCTATTGCAGAAGTAGCAAAAGACATTTTAAAGAAAAAAAAATGACAAAATGTTAATGAAAACTATATGTGAGTGACTAGAGGACTACAGTACCTACTTTTTGATCACAATTTACTTGAAAAATCTGATTCCTTCGTCTCTGGCTGCATGCTGCATTTAATGTGCATTGTACAACAACACAATGTGATGGCATGCTTGAATAAATGAATAGCCAAAAAAACACGATTCCTATGCTATAATAATTGTGGAAAACTATTTCAATCCACCATAAACAAATAAGAAAAGTTGCACGTTGCACGATATCAACGCAAGTGAAGCCGAAGCCGTGGGTAAAGGCTTGTTCGGCCATATTTTGCTAGTGCCGTTAACTATCCAGCCAAGAATTGACGTCAAATTTGGCTTCAAAATTTTACACGGAGGTGGATCATCTTGTTAGTGCATTGTCGATCTAAATGAAAACCTAGTAGGCGACCTAGTACGCGAGGAGGTACAATATTGTCTGTTCTTTGAATCAAGATCTGTCTGCCTGTCAAGTGGCGCTGGCATCCTGAAAATGGAAAAAGCTCATTTGTTTCTGTCAAAATGGACCATATTAGGTTGATATTCTCTTCTTCTATTTTTTTCCAATATGTACTCAACCACAGATGTGCTTTCCATCATTGACGTGATATTTGATACAAAGGCGATGAAGAAGATTCTTTCATGAGATTGAGATGTCATAATCAAAAAATTATTTTCTGACAGTTGTCATTAACTTTTAACTTCGTCTTTGTGAATATGTTATACTTCGAATTCGTATTCTTGAAAATTACAATTATTCCTAATTATTTCTTCTAGTATTGGTTTTGTATTGCAGTTTGTTGATTGGTTTGTGAGTGCGATTGTGTTATTTTGCAATGTTATCTGAAAACTTCGCACTCTAGGAGGTGTAGGTGTAAAATTATCAAGACCTGGTTTCCCCTATCCTCACTGTTGTGAATTTGAGCCACAAATCCTGAGGGATCAATGAGTTTATGCCATATTCATTGGATTGCATGGTGAAATTTGTTTCTTGAATCGCATAATATTTGAAACTGCATGCATTGATATTTCAGGAATGGGAGTTTTTGAAGTGAGCGAACATGATACTGTATGTTTCCAACATTTTAAGGGAACTGTTTCTTGCCAATGAAGAATAGGAAACGGTTTTGGAAGGAGGGTTCGGTTCCAAGTTTGTTAAAGGAAGGTATATATAAATAAAATTATTAGTTTCTAGTTGACTGGAACTATTAGTTGCAGTACAAAAATTACCAAGAACTTGACTTTGGGACCTCTAAAAATTGTTCGATAGTCAATTGTCATTAAAACTCATTTCAGAATGGCACAGATCATTGAAACTGGGGAAAAAATAGATATCAAATATTTTTATAGTTTCAGACTCATCAATGTAGTTTGGAATATGATGCTGAAGAGGAACTCCTTCCTTAAGGAACACGACCTGAAGATTAAGAAGGCATCTGAGGAGGAAACGGGCATTTGAACAGATATTATAGAATGATAATAAATAATAAAGAAGTTTATTCAAAATGAATACGTAATATAAATTAAAAAGTTATACATATATTGGTATTGAATATTCCTATGGAAATTAAAAAGTTATACATATTGGTATTGAATATTCATATGGTTCAATTTGTGGCAATTATAGACCATCTTCCCATATTTAGTGAAGTTCGTGGATAAGATGATTTTATAAAAAATAATCATTGTTCAGCAAAGCATATATTTAACCTATATACCTTTCGTACAATATAAATAGTGTTTTCAAACTTACCTGCCAATACATCTGTACAACAATAAACAGGGTATCAGAGGAGAACAAATTAGTAGAATAAAAATTGCAATAATTCTTCATAATTATATTCAATTTATTGAAAAATATATTTGTATTGTCATTCGTACATATACAAGTTATTTTCCAATAAAAAAAATTCGAAATATCCCAGCATCTTGATATTTTGTGTTTGGAGACATTGATGAAATAAACAGATTGAGTCTAACCTTATTGCTTCTATATATTCATTTCAGATGGAAAATTTTCCATTCTGTTCTCAAACATCATCATCCTTCTGGTACATTCCTTCTGAACATTACTCACATAATGATTCCTGATGTGATTCTTCCACATCAATTTGTTTGTATCACTCATAGTTTTTCTCTTCAGTGTAGGTAGGTACCTGAAATTTTCAAGTATAGTGATTCCGATATGTACATAGTTTACATCACTAAAGACATGTTTCCACTGCAAATAACGGAATTCCATGAATTATATAGTAACTTATCAAAAACATAGAAGGAAATAAGTAGCCCCTACCTTTCTGCTTGGCTTGCATGTCGAAAAAGTGTAAAAGCACTGATGAGTTTCCGAAGTTTCCACAGTTCCAACTCAAATTCAAGTTGCATCATAAGTCAACCTGATATAGCATTCCCTAAACATCTCCCTGCTTCCATTCAAGTATAGGTAGATGGTTTTCATACTTGATAATATTTTTCGTGATAATGTTTCATTTTCGGGTTTCAACATGACAGATTTTTATTTACAAACTTGACAGGACCATGAAAAATGTTATGGGTTAGGAATAAAATATGAATAACTTAGTTTACTTGGTTCACATTGATGTCTCTGTACTACTGAACGCCTTCATTTATTTTTTCAAAGAACAGACAATATTATGCTCTCGCCTACTAACTACCTAACTAGGTTTCCATTTAGATCGACAATGGTTAGTGTAAATAATCAAGAGTTCTACTCACTTTTATATAGTTGGCGTGGATGTAAGGCTGCGATCCAGCTAGATGGACTCGACTGTGTTCATTGGGCAACACTCCTCTGTACCTATTCCGGCTCTGACTGCCGGACACGTAACATTTCTCTTGGAGATTGAGTGGCACCTCCCAGAATTCCTGATGGAGTTTAGGGACTCTCGAAACCTACAGATCCCATTCACTGTTACTACAAAAAATATTAAACAGCGAAAGGCTAGAATCACCCCATCCTCTAATGACTTTTGAAACGTTCATCAAAAAAATCTAATCGGCAATGGGCCTTTCCAGTATCGTAAAATTTGACCCTTTTTCGCTTCGGAAAGTTTGAAATGTTATCCTGACCACATATTTGTCGAGAAAATCGGACAACTTATGAAATATACAAGGTGTTCCTTAATGCCATGCTAATATTCGAGGGTACGATTCATGGACCCATTTCGAGAATAAAACTTCATATGAACGTTTGTCGCAAACGTCCTAACTTTTGAGTTACAGGGTATCAAAGTTGAACATATACATAGATTCTTTGTCCACCCTGTATAGCTTTTCCTGTTGGCAAAATTTATTCTGCTATGTGACTGAAACAGTGCAAAAATTTCAAAATGTTAGATACTGTGGTTATACAGTAATAGCTGTCCTGGATGGAGTTCTCAAGTTTAGCATTTACATCAAAATTTGAAGTTTGATCTCGTTTTTTCGTTTTTTCTCGAAAACGAAGCGTCCTGTCGGGTATCAACAAGATGATCTTTTTTGTACAAAATTGAATGACTTTTTATAGCATCTTATTTTTTTTCACTTGTTTCTTTAACGTCGGCCTTTTACTGCTACTGAGGCTAATCACCGACGCCGGTGAGCACACTACCCCAACCGGAAATTTTGCCGAACCCTCTGGTGTTCCAACCAGAGGTAGGGATCTTTAACGAGTCCAACATCCATGGCCTTGGGACCGCCGGCTTAACGTCCCCTCCGAAGGACGGCATATCCGTACCATATCTTGTGCTCATTGATATGGTAGATGTAGCTATGATATGCTATTCCGCTACAGATGTACGGGCTTACGCGGCGTTTCCTCGAATGGTCGCCCATCCAAGTACTAACCGCGCTCGACACTGCTTAACTTCAGATATCGAACGGCTAGAGCCTTACCTGAGAAGCTAGGGCGACGCCCCATAGCATCTTATCAATTTTGGTAATATTTCTTCGTTGCTTACTTTCAAGTATAATATAATCAATCATATCCCCCTAACGGCGCCACTGGTGAAGAAAAGGAACATTTGTATACATCAAAAAATGCACCTTGATGCAGGAAGATATTCCCTTCAGGAATATTTTTTGTATTGTCTTGATTTTTGATAAGTTTCGAGGTTCATTTGCAAATAAATGATTTCTGATCTCAGGCATCTTATGCATTTTTTAGAAAATTAATCTGGTTGGGACATGGCTTGACTGTAGACTCCTGGGATAAAAATAAGTTGATTTTAGCCAACTTATATCCAAAATCGTTTCGTTGAGTTGGTACAAGGCGTTAAAGTTCTCACCTTAGGTACTGAATAATTGTCATTAAATTTGTAACGTGAGAGTTCTTGTATAGCCCGCGAGGACCAGCAACATATCAGTTTGTTCACAATAAGAATACATTGTAGCCATCAATGAACAGTCCGACTAATTAAATCAATTTCCAAAAATGCGCAGGATGCATCAGATCAGAAATTATTTATTTGCAAATGAACCTCGAGACTTATCAAAAATTAACACGATACAAAAAATATTTCGTTAGGGCATACCTTTCTGGAAAAAAAAAACTGGAAGTTTCCAGTCTGACCTCTGAAAAGTTATCACCAAATTTGTACGGCAACATGGTTGTTTGAAACACTTGCAGGTCATTGATGATGATCAAAATCATCTCAAAACATTACTTACAGTCACAGAACATGCCATGCTAGAAATTATGAAAATCGATCTCAGCCTACTCTTTTTAAGAGCGAAATTATTCTTTTCCAAAAAAACGTCAACGCCTTGTACCAACTCAACGAGACGATTTTGGATATAGGTAAGTTGGTCTAAATCAACTTGTTTTTATCCCAGGAGTCCACAGCCGAGCCATGTCCCAACCTTTCACAGACACCCTGTATAGTAGTATAAAAAATTAAAAAGATAGAAAATTAAATGATGAAAGTGATTTGATGAATATTCAACTGAAAAAAATATTTTCTAGAAATGCATTATAGCATAACAAGGTTTTCCGGGTCACCATGTCTCATTATAAAAATAATTAGTTATTATTGCATTCAAGAACTCACCTCACAGGACTGCTTCAAATCGGCAATAGACAAAACATTCCCAGCTGTCTGCAAATACTGGATATTCTGCAAATGCAGCTTGAAGTCATCAGAGAGCAGTTGAGAAGACTCCAAGTCAGGTTGTCTAGGATAACACGCTTTCCTGTACCCTTTGCACTGCTTTGAATTGCTGTAGCAGTCCTTCGGTGCTCCAGTCTGGCAGAACCCACAAGGGGGCACATACAAATTCTCATTGGACAACGACTTCCTGCGAGATTTCACACAGCAACTGCACCTGAGTAGAGTTCCTTAATGTACTTGAAACTGCTATTTCAAAGTTTTTGTATATTTAGAAAACGGACACTATGACAAGCACTGACAGTCAAGACATGAGCACAAATGCATTGATTGAAAAAGCGTGACATGACATACATTTCGAAGGTTTGTCAAATTTAATTATTAGTGTCACTTCTTCAAAGTTCCAGTCTGAACTTGTGCGACTTGTGCGTAGTTGAGAAGTGCGGGACCTCTGCAGCTTATACAGGGTGTCCCGTTAAGACCGAGTCAAACCTAGGGAAAATGTAGATCAGGACAACTCACCTGCATATGACAAAATTCCCATTATAAACGTCTTTCGTTTCCGAGATTTTTTTTTGAAAAAATCCACTACCAGTTTTCAATAAAAATATTTCTCACAGTCCCTCTTTGAAATGTTCGGAGAATGTTTTTGATGTATACGTTAAAATCATTCTTCAGCATTATTTACTGAAAAAATAAAAAATCAAACAAAAAGGTGAAAAATTTTACCAACCGTACAGACAAAACTATTGAAAGGGGCAAAAATTCAATATTTTCAACAACAAAGATATCTCGAAAACGGTAAGACTTTTATAATGGGATTTTTGTCATAGCAGGTGGGTTATCCTTTGATCTACATACCCCTTATATTCGACGTGGTCATTACGGGACACCCTGTATATAGTGGGTTTTAAAGAACTTCTGGGTTTCCAAAATTTGCTGACAGGACAAAAACGCTCAACCCGTGCGCATCATTAATATGATCTTCCGATGGCCGGATTCAAACCAGCAACCAACGGCGATCACTATAGTGAGTCGAGCGCTGTACCAGTTTAGATACAGTGCATCCTATTTTCAGTGAAAAAGTCAGATATCTCGGTTATTGTTGAAGATAGAACCTTACGGTTCTCGCAGTCTTGTGCCACTTTTTTGAGAAACTCAAGATGGCCTGATCAGATTTTGCATTACTGTTTCCGTTCATGAGATACAGGGAGATTTTGAAAATTCATACTTTTTGGACCCCCTCTATATCTACGAAGTTTCTCAGGGAAAATGTGAAATTGAAATCTTATCCCATAGAGAATTTAACGCAGAAGCCAGTGGCGCACTCTTTTTTTTTCGGGGTATGGTTTTGGGGATACGACTCAAACGCTCCAAAATCACTAGAACATTGAATTTTAATAGTGGGCTATTGATTTTTCATATAAAAAAGGTCCAATTGAAGGAATGTTTCTTTTGATTTTCCCATGATGAGGACAAGAACAATACCAACACTGATCAACTAACAAAACACAAAACTTAGGTACCTGATAGCAACAAATTGATAGTAATGAAAAGTTCATAATGTAGAAGCAAGTGATTGAATATTCACTAAATCATTTGAATTTCGAAATTATTCAGTACCTAATTCATTCAATGGATTGTTCAAATTGATGTCCATTTTCCCTCCTACCGGAGCTATTGAACATTACAAAATTTGCATTCAATTGTAATTCACTATTTTCCCGATGCTGAAAATATAAAACATGAAGTCAATTCTGTTAATTTGTATTGAGATGATTTTTTGCATATGAAGGTTCCAAAGCACGAGGAACAATAACATGAAGTTAGTTTTCTTGCAAAAATAATCCTGATTTGATTTTATAAAAATCGACCCCATTTTATTTCAATTTGTTTGTCTCTGAAACACTGATCATGATGGCTTTTCATAGCGATCCCAATTTTGTAAAGATCGCACGTCGAATAGCTGTGGTATAGAGGAGGGAAGGCGCTAATGTTGAATATTTTTCCATGAAACTTGGTACAGATTCATTTCAGAGGACGCCGATTCCAGTGGTGTACGTGAATTTTTTAATTCTAGTGGGCCTTGGTTCTTCAGAAAAATGGACGCTGCTTAGCTCCAAAATACACCTTTCCTCCATATATACACTCACCGGCAAAAAAAACCGGCCACCAAAAAATTTTGTCAAGTTGTTCGCCCTGTAACTTCTTTAGTTCTTGTCGGATTTTGGTGAAATTTTGATCAAATCGTCGATTCATGTTCCGGAATGTTAACCTGAATATGAATTCCCAAAAAAGCTGATAGCTTGGTCAATATACAGGGAAAAACAAGAGTTACTCATTTACCCATAACTTCTTAACGCCCTGTGGCTGAAGTGAGTGGTTGAACTCCTCATCATTATGTCTTGGATTGAAGAGTATTCTTTTCTCATCACAATAGTTTTTGATTCACGTCAATACCTCATTTTTTAGAAAAGATACGAAGGTTTTAAGAAAGTATGGAGTTATTCAAGTTTCATTTACAATAATCAGAACGCAGATACACCTACACAAAAAACCTAAATTACAAAAAACAAACGAAAAGTAGGAATTGCCTCATATTCTTCTTGAAGGGCGAATCGTAGCTCTTGAAGAGTCTCTGGCAATGCCGGACGTAGACGAATGCGCCTCTGTAGTTCATCCCATAGATGCTCTATAGGATTGAGATCCGGGCTGCATGCTCGCCAGTCAAGCCTTAGAATTCCGACCTCATTCAAATACTCGGTTACAATTCGAGCAATGTGTGGTCTGGCGTTGTCATGCATCAAGACAAAGCCGTCTCCAATAAAATGGGAATATGGGATGACAGCTTCTTGTAAAATATCCTCCACATATCTGTGGGCGTTCAAAGCACCATTTTCCACAAATACGAGGTCGGTATGTCCTTCTGTAGAAATGCCTGCCCGCGCCATAACTGAACCTCACTCTGTATATTTTTGTTACCACAAGAAATCACAGATTCCATTTGAAAAAATTAATTTTTCGTCGACCTCTACAAAAAATCACATTTTATGTTCTAATTTCCGAACGAAAAAGCGACTATTTCCGAAAGGCAAGTACTTTTCGTCCGCAGACACTAACTTTTCGTCCGCAAACACTTTTTGTCGGCTGCAGGGTTGCCAGTTCTACTGAACTATCAGTAGATCTCGTGATTTGCATATTGATTTACTGATCATCCGAAACATTTCCTTATCTACTGAAAAACATCTTGACAATCATGTATTGTTATAATTACCTACATTATTATTAATTTTTAGGTAACCTCTGTTCAAATAAATTTTACAGAATAAATAATAAATGAACATGTAAACTATTGTGGATTTTTAACGCTTTCACGGATCGCCCTTTAAAACTTCTGATACATGCCGTGGAAAGGTCGCATTGCAGTATTCAACTTCCGCATTTTTTTCTCCATTGACGTTCTTCAGCTTTATCATTCCATATTTCAAAAAGAACTAATTTTATAATTCAGACATAGGAAGATATTACATGGATGTACTCTTACCTGGGCATGTAGAGGAAGGAAAATGCAAGAAGCCTTTATCTAAGGGAAAAACATATTCTTGTTCTTGTCTGACAAAACATCAAAATTGTTTTTCGTTATGTCTCAGTCACTGCATGTCGAGTGTCCATACTCTGAACACTCAAACATCAGTGTAAAGTACATTAGGAAACTCTACACCTGAGTAGAGAGTAGAGTTAATTTCAATTAATTTACATGTGTGTCCCACTGGTCAATATTACAAGGGATTTAAGATTTATATTAAATCACTAGATGGAGATGCATGCATACTTATGTATAAGACTTCATCAATTAGAAGCAAAGACAATAAAAGCACATGATGTTTTAAAATTGAAAATTAATGATCAAAACAGTTTGAAAGCATTGAAATTAAAAGGGATGTCGATTGGCAAGCAGCTGATCGCCATTCATAATTTCAGAATAATTTCATAATAATTTATAATACATGTTGTCGATGGGCAAGCAGCTGATCGCCATTCATAATTTCGGAATAATTTCATAATAATTTATAATACATGTTAAGTATATTTGAAATATACAGCATAACTAGATATTCCAAGACCCTCAATTTTATTTGAGGTAATTGTTTAAAGCTTTCTGGTAAATGTTTATGTTTCACATCTAGACTATTTTCTCCTAGTTAAAGCATATTAAATGCTATTGGATTTAAAAAAAGTCACATGACCTCCTGTTGTCCTGTAATTGTGAACATGTTTTGAATTTGTTCTTGTTTCAATGGATTTCAAGCAATGTTTCATAAATGTAAAGTGAAGGAAGTGTCATGATTTTGAGCTTTGTGAATTTTCCTTTGTAATGTTCTTTGGAACCCAAACTGGCCCTAATCCTTAATGCTTTTTTTGGTTTTTTGACTATTCTATCTGCATCATGTGAGTTTTCCAAGATGGTTATTCCATATAACTCAAATGGCTATGAAATAATGCATGGTTGCAGGATTTCAAAATATTAATCAAAACCATTGAAAATACATTCCCTAAAGTTGGGTGCTTAGAGTTGGGTTAGAACTAAAGGTTATACTTTGGTTCTTATTCTTGTTGAGTTTCAAATTTTTCATTTGAAACCAAGTTTTGACATTTGACATACTTTCTGAAATGTTGGTCATTAACTCATTCAAACTGTTTGCTGTGTTTATTATTGATGTGTCATCTGCAAAGCAGACACATTTGAAAGGAAAGGTGTAGTGTAGGGTCTAATATAGAGCCCTGTGGAACCCCATGCTCTATTTCCTTGAAATCAGTGAGGGTATCATTGAAGAGAACACCCTGCTCTCTTTTTGATAAGTAACACTGAAACAAATTCAATGCCTTGCCCCTGATACTGTATCATTTCTGAAGTTTATCTAACAAAAGTTTATGAGACACAACCAGAAGCTTAAGATAGGTAGCATAGTGTCAATATAATACATTCCTCCTCTACACCTCCTAGTATGTCCCCAACAATTTCAGGGATAGCATGTGTGGTGCTACATTTTTTCCTGAAGCCATACTAGTTACCGAGGGGTAAATCTCCAGGAAAAATGTGTACACCAGACTTCCAATTACCAAAGACTTCCAAAGACTTTCAAAGACTTCCAAATACTTCCAAAGACTCCGAAAGACTCCTAAAGACTTCCAAAGACATCCACAAAGACTTCCAAAGACATCGAAAAACATCCAAAGATTTCCAAAGAATTCCAAAGACTTCCAACGGAGTGTACATCAGACTTCCAAGGAGATTTACCCCTCGAGTTACAGTATAGTATTCTATTTTTTCAAAGTAATTTATTGGCCCCTTGTTCAAAATATATTCTAAGATTTTTTCGAGGATTTTTCCTATAATTGGTATGATTGAAAGATTGAAATAGGTCAGTAGTTCTCAGAATTGTGGTAATTATCATTTTAATATAATACCTGTTCAAAACCTGGCATTTCGTCTTGCAGCTGCTCATTTTTATAGGGACAGACTCATATATGGTACAGTTCCCACAGGTTTCTTGGGACTTTCTGCGCTCCGTAGCCTTGGCTTGAGCCTCGCACTTTTTGATGCAGTAACAGGACTTTTCTGGGACATCAAAAGCAGAGAGAGTCAAATTTGAAACACTCTTTGCTGTGTTGAGCCTGGTGAATGTTGTTTTAGGTTCCACAATACTGGAATTTGAGCCTAAATCAATTGTCAAGCTGGCATTAGACCCCCTACGTTCCAGCAAACCCTTTGCTTTCAATTTCAAGGGAGCTACAATGGGACCATCAGAAAAGTCTTGCAAAGTCATGATTTCAGGTAGAGTTTTCAGAGTTTGTGATCCTGAAATGCTTGTGTTGGAGGCAAATTTCTTCAGGTTTGTATTGAAACTAGGAGCTAGTGTGAATTTGTTATGGTCATCATCAAAATCACATGAGAGCCTGGGTTTGATCTGCCTCTTTGGGGTGTTTGGCATGGAAAAAACATCTCTGGAGATATCTAAATTCGAGCTTTCAGCAGGAGTATCAGAGTCTAGGCTCACTGCTTTCAACTTTTTTGAAAGTGTTGGTGTTTTTGGGGACTGAACTACCAACACTGGTTGGGTCACTGTGTTGAGAATTGATTGATCAGTCAAATCAAGTATTGGGAAATGACGTTCTTTTTTCAGAGACACAGTTGCTTCTTCCATTGCAACTTTTCTGTATTTATGATTTATAATAACCTGAAAAAAAAAACAATAATTCAGATAATCCAGAATAACTATCAATTAATATTTACAATAAACTTACATTTATGAGATTCCTTTGCTTGTCCTATTCAAACCTTCCATCATAGGTAGCTACCTAATTTGTCATGCTATAATAATAGTAAATATTAATTTCATCAGTCAAAATTCATGGTAAAAACAGGTATTCTATCTAAAATACACAGGATACATTTTCACACAGCAATATTCACAATATTAGTGTTTTCATTTATATTGATTTGGGTATGCTGAAGAATAAATTACTTTAAAAATAAATAAATATTGGCAAGAACTATCGGCAAACAGCCCTCTAAATTTTTTGTTAACAATTTTGTGTAAAATAAATAACAATGTTCACATCAACATCACAAATCTGACAAATCACAATTCACACTTCACACTTTTTAAACAGCTGACGCTAACAAAAGTCAAGGACAAAAGTGACATAAGGTTTGTTCGTTTGTCTTGTTGAAGTTGCTAAAGTTGTTTTTGTTGCCGTAGTTGTCTCTGTTCACAGCATGATGTAAGCAGAGAAAGTCATAGAAAAAAATCGAGCGTACTAGATGGAGCACACACATACGAATAGTCCTATAGTGACAAAACGTGACATATTTACTCACAGAAAATGACACAAAATAGAAAATACAATATTTTTTGACAATCATATTTGATGTTTCCGTCTCGCTTAGCTCCACAGAACTACCAGTGTTCTACTATCAATCAACGCTCGAACTAATAACAAACAATAGTAAAAGTGGAATTCAGATTTTACTTCTCTTTTACTTTCATGCTCTCAAATAATGATCAAAATTCACTCTAAATCGTGCAAACGCGCAATAACTCAAGATTGACGTCTTGGAGTAGGAATGTAGTGAGTAGTTGGCTTCATTCTGACAGGTTATTTTTTTATCGCTTGGAGCGCACGAGAGAAAATCCCTATAATATTCGAAGAACATTATGCGTACCTAGGGAAGATAGGGAGAGGAGATAGGTATGTATTGGATTTTTTTTTATTTCTGGAGATCATAGCATAAGCTCTTAGAAATACTTTCCCAGGCAATGAATCCCATAGCTTCGCTGTCCTATAGACAAACGAGTTTTTTGATATTTGATAAAGTGCTGTTCGACATATTTCGAGGTTGACAATAACGAAAGGATGTGCTGACTGGGTTTCTCGAGTTTGACTGACTGGTATTGCTAGTGATGGAATAATAGCATCAGAGATTTCCGGAGAACATATATTTTCCGTGTAAATATTTATAAACAAATGAAAAGTGGTAGTTTTATTATTTATCATTATTCAACAGAAAATAACAACTTTCCTGCCTATTCGCTACGTCGAACATTAAATTATAACTGTTGAACATCCAAAAAGAGGACATGATTGTTTTTTTTTTCAATTCCTGCCATCCTACACATGTTTTTATTAGAGTGTTTTTATTAGTTACAATGATGGAAGTATATCTTACTTCCATCAATGGCATCAATTTAGTTACGTATGGCTGGCGGTCAGCTGGCGGCTGCCAGCAAGTCTGAACAGAATGAAGCCGACAACCATGAGTCTTTCCTGGTCCGAGACGCTCGTAGCTCGTAGATTTCTCTGTTCCATGCCGGAGTCTCTGATCTTACTTGCGTCACTTGCGTCTAGCCCCTGCGTGCAACTGGCGTGCCGAGCTGCCGAGGCAAACATTCGAACGCCGGCCTTATCCAGCGCCGCGACGACTGCCCATCGGAAAACGTGCGTTTATCGATTTGTGATTCGTCATAAAAATTTCAAACAAAATTGCATCGTTATTTACTCGATTTCATTGATGAGGAAAAGAGGAACTTATTCTAAAAACAGTCTTCACGAATTTATGAATGACCCATAGGCTTTTAGACTTAGATTACTTTTGTTGAGTCGATTTAAATAAAGTGACTCTTCACGAAAAGGAAAAAATTCAATTTCTTCAAAAATTTTGAATACAAGTGACGGACAATGATTTTCGTTGGGTATATCTGAAAAAAAAATCATTGATAAATTAATAGAACTAGAGGTACATCGAAAAAAATTTATATGTATTCAAATACCTATATGTCAGACTTATAGGTATGATTGTATATACACTGGTTACCTATGTTATACCACTGTACTTGATGCAAATGAATAACAATTGTTATTATTATTAGGTACCTATGATATCAATTGCATTTTATCGTGGTACCTAAATGAAATGAATATACCTAGCTATATATGAGTATGGAAGTGAAAAATAAATAGAAAAATTAATTTTTAACGGTTTCGAATGATTGTATAATACAATTTAAATTTTATTTTGTAAATCACTATTTCTGTTCTGAAAATTTGCAATTATCTGTTGAATCCACCCATACGACACAGGTCGTAGTCCGGCTAATAATTAATTGATACACGGCACTGCGTCAAACGCAGGGAAATTCGCGGCAAATTTTTGTGCATTATTATTAGTTAAATCTTGTGAAAGATGTGAATTTTAGAACTAGTTGGGCATAGTTCATGTGCGGGTGCGGATGCGTTTTATTATCTGCGTTTAGGCAAAGTTGTTTAGGCCTAAACGATATATCCGGATATATCGCTGTTGTAATTCATGCACCAACCCCATGAATTCAATAGATTCTTTTCGAGAGTATTTTGTTTTTTTTTCTTCATAGTGTATCGATATGTATCGATGATGGTGTACAATACATGATTCTGCACTATTGTATATGCATCTATGTCTGTATTTTTTATGAACATTAAACTTTTTTCATGAATAACTGTTATATTGATTTTATTCGTTTTACAAATTAGTTACTTTAATTGTTTAGTTATTATAATTAATTTGGCACCCCCGTATATATATATTCTACCCGCATAATGTAAAACCATTGTTTGCTAAATGAAAAATAATCAAACCAGCCGTCTTGATTATTTTTCATTTAGCCGACAATGATGTTCAAATTCAAAACATACCTATAAACCAAAATCGTCAAATCGGTAAACGCAAGTATTTCGATGTGCAGTCGGCGCTGGATAAGGCCGGTGTTCGAATGTTTGCCTCGGCACGCCAGTTGCACGCAGGGGCTAGACGCAAGTTCTGAACTTGGCTGTCAATTAAAATTGTCAATAACGTGGAAACGGGAAATTCTGAACTTCTCAAAAGTTCAAACTTCTTTATGAAAGAGTGGAATTTGATAAAAAAATGTAATATAAATTTGTGATAAGAGTGATTAATACCAAATATGATCGTTTACTAATTTAGAGGCTTTCCAGAATGGATTCATTTGCTGCAGATTTGGCTATCCAAGCTTTTTTGGGTAAGTTTTTGTTGGAATTCTATTCTACTATGTTTTAAATGTTAAAATTTTGAGCTTTTCATTTGGTGAATTTCAATCACGATGCATTTTGTTTGGAAAATTGAATAATCACATATTTCAGTATACTTTAGACTGGGCATTTACTAATGAATTAATTATATTCTTCAATAAGAAGTTTCATTGTAGTTCAATTCAAGAACAAATTGGATAAATGTTATGTTATGTCTCTTGCTTAGAGGGGAGGAGTATTCTTTCATTGTTTGTTTTTCTGTGTATAGAATAACTCCCAGGAAATCGCATTGTTGCTTGCAAATTGTATTTTTTCATCAGCTTACAGGAAAAACTACTAAAAACAACACAAAATGTCCATTATGATCAAAATATCAACAGGTGGTGGATGTTTTGATATATTTTTTGGAAGTGTCTAAAGAACCGCAAGTCGTTTTCCTTTGAATATTGGTAGCGCTCACTAGATCAGGATCAGTACTAGCTCCTTCAACTCGAATATAGGGCTTCAGAGAGTCTTGTATAAGTGAAACATCTGTATTTTCCTCATCCTAATTTTTGAAAAAATAAGTGCACAATTATCTTGACACTTATTTACGCTTATTTATGAAATGATGAAATTATTTTTCAATTATAAAGGTCGAGGGGGAGGCAATAGGTTAACAAAATGTTCGGAAATTAATGGCAATACTTGGGGCATAATAGGCATTATTCGAAAATAATCGGCACTAAATGGCAATAGTCGGCATTGATGAAGAAATACAGAAATAGGCGGCATCAGACGGAATTATTAGGCAATAGACGGCAGTAGATATGAAATATGCGGCAATAAATCGGCAAAATGTCGGAAATAGTCGGGAATTAACTGCACAGAATGACGTTACAGCGAAATAAAGTGGAGAGGGGCGTCTATTCCTTATTTCTGTCCAATCATTCATTGCAGTGAGTTGTCCCTAAGTGTTGTTTTCATTTAGATTTCGAATATGTCGTTAATTCGAAATACCTCAACTACCAATATATTAAAAGTGTCACGACCAACACACATATGAAAGTTACTCCGTTCGCCGATAGATGTACCCTGGGGATATACTTAAACTCCGCCGAAAAAATGTCTTGGAAAAAGTGTACCTAAAGCCCTAAAGCAGAACTTGAAATACCTTCACTAGAGTATTCCAAACGGACATTACAGATTTTGAAAATTAATCACCGCCTGCTATGGAAATCAAAAAAAATCTCAATTAAGCTGCCTATTATGAACAATAATATTCAAATAGAAGAAATGTCTCTCAAGAAATCGAAAAAATACTTACTTGTTAGTGTAAATTCGGCATGAAAATGAAGAGACGTGAAGAGACGTACTCGGACATACGGGCGAAAGGGAAATTAGATACTTATTCTCGAACTCATCCAAATTCAGATCTACATCGTCTTCTGAGAACAAGTACGCGATTTTTTTCATCTCTTTGAGCGCACGAAGGAAATTCCTATATAATTTTCGGAGAACATGATGCGTACCTAGGAAGGATAGAGAGAGGAGGTAGGTGTTTTAGTTTTTTTTTTGGAAAATACTTCCAAAGAAGAGAGCTGACACTGTCATGTCCTATGAAGACAAGTATATACATACCTATCAGCGAGCCTATCAGCCTTGATGGCCCCGCCTCAATGTAATAAAGAAAATCGCATGGTGGGCAATGTGGGGAATTTATATATTTGTTTTTCTGAACAAAAAAGATGCTACAAAACCTCTTGGATAATTTGAATGTATTACCTATTACTTATATGTAGAACAATGTGTCCATTTTCTCGAAATCCATCATCACTAGATAAAAACTTTTGAAAACAAATTTCTTCCGTTATTAAAAGTTCCCATTTCGAAAATATTTTCAACAATTCTGGGTGTTTTATAAAAGCGGGACGACTCGGAGACGAGTTTTTTTAAATAGAACACCCAGTATTTTTTATTCGAAATTTATTCCGCTAAGGTTTAGCTCTACATCGCTATTAAAAAAAATCAATTTGGTTGCGGCGTTGCCAAGTCATAATTGATAAACCCATTTTTACTACTATTGAAGGGTCATGTTGAATTGGCTATGGTATATTCATTTATTCAAATTTTTAAAATATAGTTGGCATACAGTAGTTGCAAGGTCTCACGTGCAGCAATCCAGTAATTTTGCGAGATGATCCTTTACCGGGTGCTAAAATTTACATTTTGAATATTGTAAGATTCAGACGACGTTCATTATATATTTTTCAAATGGAACACCCTGTATTTTTCATCAAAGATTTATTTCGACATCACTCACTTCAGCCTTTTCATCGCTGAAAAAAAATCAAAATCGGTCACGACGTTTTCAATTCATGTGTAATTTCCTTATGTTTATCACTATCTCAGGGCCAATTAAACTACTCAACACTAATTTCGTCGCACACCAAAATGTCGCTTCTGTTATAATGTGAATAACTTTTTTCAGTTTAGAACAATTTGAATTTGGTTCACACTGTTCGATAGCCCAGTCCTTCAGCTATAATCTCGTACTTCATTGAAACATAAGGGTATTTACATAAAATCTCTACATGGTGTTTTCCGACACTGTGCGAAATTTCGGAATATTCAAAGGGCTCTCAAATGGTGAAAAAATTTTTTCTCTCAACTTCGACAACAGAGGCATGAAGATGATCTCATTACCTCGAGATATTCCGCGAATCAACTTCCTATCTCTCTTATTTACAGGGTGATCTCAAAAAATCAACTTTTTGGTTTTGCAGCCATAACTTTTTTTTACGTCAACCAATTTCGGAAATCTTAGGCTCATTTTGAAGATAAAACTTCAGATGAAGAGATCTGAATATCAGAATTGACTCAAGATGGCTATCAAAGATCTAGAGTTTTCTTGAAAGTGACCCAAATCTGGAACGCCCTTCGAATCTTGGTTGGGAGGAGAATTGAATGAAAATCAACTTGTTCTCGGAAAAACAATTCATTTTGGATGCGTCCATATTTTCCTCGCTCTCAGTAGTCAAGAATTGTGCGTGAGAAAACACAATTGAAACATGTTCTTGCCAAAACATTAGATCGTTTCTACTCTGTAATGCATGGCCCGCTGTAACCAACGTTACAAGAAGCACAATGAGTGACTGACAAACCCGACCAGCTGGGACTCATCATAAATGGTGTACCAACAAGAGCAACGGATTTTGATTTTTTCAATACAGTGATTTTTCGACAGTTGTCACGTACATAACATGCGATTTAAGAATATGGAGAAGTATTCAAGCAAACAACGTTTATTTATTGTGAAAACGCATTTAAAAAATGGTGAAAGTTTCACGAAAACAGTTTGCCTATTACGTAAAGTTTTCAGTCGCAATAATGCGTCGAACGAATCGACAGTAATAAACAAAAAATTTGTGTCGGAGATAAGCCCTTTGAATGGATCGGACTGTCGTGTTTAGCAGATCCGCAATTTGGAGGGAAGATAACCCTTGTTCCCTCATTTGTGGAATCAGTTCCAACTGGTCGGTCGTTAGATGCGGCATCGAAACTATCAAAATCTGTTTATGATTCGAAAACGACGTCTAACCTGACTTGTCAGTCACTTACTGTGATTCTTGTAACGTTGGTTACGGGCCATACATTACAGAGGAGAAATGGTCTGATGTTTTTGCAAGAACATGTTTCAATTGTGTTTTCTCACGCACATTCTTGAGTACTGAGAGCGAGGAAAATATGGACGCATCCAGAATGAATTGTTTTTCCGAGAACAAGTTGATTTTCATTCAATTCTCCTCCCAACCGAGATTCGGAGGGCGTTCCAGATTTGGGTCACTTTCAAGAAAACTCTAGATCTTTGATAGCCAATTGAGTCAATTCTGATGTCCAGATCTCTTCATCTGAAGTTTTATCTTCAAAAGGAGCCTAAGATTTCTAAAATCGGTGGACGTGGAAAAAAGTTATGGCTGCAAAACCAAAAAGTTGATTTTTTGAGATCACTCTGTAAATAAGAGATATAGGAAGTTGATTAGCGAAATATCTCGAGGTAATGAGATCATCTTCATGCCACTGTTGTCGAAGTTGCGAAACATTTTTTTTTCACCATTTGAGAGCCTTTTGAATATTCCGAAATTTTGCACAGTGTCGGAGAACACCATGTAGAGATTTTTTGTGAATACCCTCATGTTTCAATGAAGTACCAGATTATAGCTGAAGGACTGGGCTATCGAACAGTGTGAATCAAATTCAAATTGTTCTAAGCTGAAAAAAGTTATTCACATTATATCAGGGGCGACATTTTGGTGTGCGACGAAATTAGTGTTGAGTAGTTTATAAGGCATGGTTCCTTTATTTGATTTGGGTGTGGGAATATTGCTTGCCACATGACATTCGAGGCAAAGATGTAGCAAAAGCTGCCAAATTCTAAATGCAAAATTGAGCGCCGTGTTAAAGAACATGTCGCAAAATTACTGACTTGGCATACGTAATACCCATGTAATACCTTACTACTAACGTGTATGATTAAAATATTTTCAAAATTTAAACAAATGAATTTACCATGTCCAATTCAACAAAACTCTTCAATAGTGGTAAAAATAAATTCATCAATTATAACTTGGCAACGCCGCAACCGATTCCAATTTTATTCGGAATTTTGTATATGTTCTTATTCATAAAGAGCTATTTTTCTCGGAAACTGTTCACTTTAGAGCATTGAGACAAGAGGACGTTTTTTGTGTGAAAGATATTGGCGCTTCAGAATCTACTTTGAAAATTACAATTTCTCGAGTGGCATAAATATTTGGGGGGTTAAACCCTTACGAGGCGTTGAATTCTCCTCCACTGACATGTCCAAGGAAATTGATCAAGAGCCCTGAAAGTAGTCATTATTGATAATGAAATGTATACGAAGGCTTAACTCCGTAGCTCAGACGGTTCCTGAGATAGTAGCAAAAAACAATTTTTTTTGTATTTTTTTGACGCCCTGTATCTTGATAACGGAAGCCCGAAGAAAAATTTCGAAAGGGAAAAAAATGTTTCTTTCGTCATGAGCAATCTACAGTTTTCCGTTGTGACACTTATTTGCTAACACCCTGTATAAATATTTTCAAACGGAATACAGATATGTTTAGAATTGTCTCGAAAATTGTTAAAACTGGCATAGAGATAGATAGATAGATAGATAATTTATTCATTTCTACAGAGTTGTCTTACGCGTCTGAGAAGTAAGTCACATACATACAGTTTAAAATCTAGTATAAACATTCAATTAAAAAAAAATAAGCATAGAAATAAAACATTACCACAGATTAAAAATAATCACTGACTGAGTATGGCTCCATACTGAGTAAGTAATTCCGTACCGAGCCAAGGAATCTTTTGGAATTTTGAATAGCTTTCATCTCATCCGGAAGATTATTATAAAATTTTATTGCATTGTACAGTGGACTTGTTTCGAAAATACACTTTTTGTGGATTGGGTAACTATAGTTGTTTTTTAGTCTCGTGTTATGTTCATGATTCATTTTGTGACTGCTGAAGTGATTTTCATGTGTGGTCTGGAATTTGATAGCCTCATAAATAAACAAGGCTGGTACAGTTAACATGTTGTTTTTTCTAAATATTCCCCGGCATGAGCCATCTATCTTCGAATCGAAAATTATCCTCACTACCTTTTTCTGGTATATAAAAACTTTATCCAAGTCCGCGCAACCTCCCCATGTCCCAATGCCAAATTTCATTCTTGAAAAGAAATTTGCATAATAAACTGTGATCAGAGTGCTTTGGTCAACATTGTGTTTCAGCACTCTTATAGCATATGTAATTGAAGACAGTTTATTACACAAATTTTCTACCTGAGTTGTCCATGTCATTTTGTCGTTTATATAGACCCCTAAAAATTTGACAGTGTTGTTACATATGATATTTTGATTGTCAATGTTGATAGATTGTGGCTTTTCAATAATATTGTTGATTCTCAGCAACATACAATCCGTTTTTTCATTGTTGATCATCAACTTATTTTCATTGAAATAATCTTTTGTTCTCCTCATTATCAACGTTCCTTTTTCAACGATATCAATAAAATTGGGACCCCTAAGTAAAAAGTTAGTGTCATCAGCATAATTTAAAATTTTGGTGGAAGAATCAGTTACTACATTTTTTATGTCGTTCACGAAAATTACAAAAAGTATTGGACCCAGGATACTGCCCTGCGGGACATCCATGGATATCTCCAAGGCACTCGACCTGTCATAAAAAACTATTAGGTATAATTATTATGATTATTTTTTCGATACCTGGCCATACCTGGCCATAGCTCCTCTCGGCTCTTACAGGGCTATCCGGCAAAATTTTGGGATTTTTGACTTTGATATTGATCTCATGTTTTACTAGCGCCAACTGGTGAGAGTGAACATGTTAGCCCCCATTTTACCTCACTATCACTAATTTCTCGCTAATTTCATATACCACGTGTTTATATTATAACCAACGTTAACGCATCAGTGGACATCGATTACGAACATTCCCATTATTTTAATTTGTTCAATTACAGTTATCGATGTAATTAAACTCACTGAACCGAAAAATACACCTTGAACGTTTACACATATAATATCCGCGTCACCCTACAATCTAAATCCCTGTGCGAAAGGGTGAGAAAGCAGGTGAGCACCGTTGCCCTTGTATGGGGTGTTTTCGAAATTGGTTCGATAAATGGAATAGATGATAGAAGATGGAAAAACAATACAGTCTGTTGGTTTATCGAGGAGGTGGTACATTCATTATTCCAGATTTTTTGGGATTTTTTCGCCTCGTCTCTATAAAATAAAAATATGAATACTATTTCAATATACGTGTAGTTAGGACAAATCAGATGATTTGCCCTAAAATGTCACTGCTTTCGAAGAATTTTCCTATCAGAGAGCCTAACAGAAAAATTCATTAGCTTCTCAGTGACAATTTGTATTGAAAAAGGTTTGGAGAAGAGAAATACAGGTATATAGAAAACATATCACAAAGATAAGTAAAATTTTGATATTATGCCCCTTACTACTCATACAGTAATATATACATTTGATGGTTTGGGGCTCGATAAATACTAATAGAAAATAAGATAAGACGAATTAATAAATATATCCAGAGCTAGAAAGTAAGATCTGAAGTTGTCTGTTCAAGTGAAATGAAAAAGAAATTGATAAATCAAACTTGAAATATCAAGTGTTGCATCATACAAAATAGCACATTGCTTCGCTCATATAGTCAAATTATTAATTGAGTTTCATGAAATGGAAGTAACGCTTACGTCTCTGTGCGATACCGCCCTGTATACTCAATTTCTTCATTTATTCAATGAACTTCAATTCTCAACACAGATAGTGAGTTTTTCCTATTTGATATACGTAAATTTATGATTATTACAAAACATAATTAATTGTCAAGATATTAGGCATCACCCTACTATATCACATATTTTGTTAATCTGTGCTATTATCAATGTATTTCAGTTGATCAAATTATTCTTCAAACAAACTTATTATTAAGTTTTAAATACTATCAACAAGTCGTTTTTTGTAGCTCATAGGGCACAAAATCACTTTAAAAAATATGTCTGTTCTACCACCATTAACGGAACAAAATTCAACATTTGAATCGCTGTTGCTCGAAAACTAGTCATAGGATTGATTGAGTTGGGCCCATGAGAGCTTTTGATCAGGATATCACAAACTATACAACATACTATTATAATTCCAGCCGATTTGACCGGGACCCAAAAATCCATAAGAGCGGTGCGGGGTCCTTTATAAGAACTCAACGCATCAACCAGTGGTTGAGTATAAAAACAGAATTCAGTAAAAATCTAATGATGGTAAAACACAAAAAAAATTAAAAAGACGTGAAACAGACTGATTTCTTTAAAGGATTTTATCACGAGAGCCTAAAGTTCTCGAATCAATCCCAAACCTTATTGTCAGATTGGTCACAGTGAATCACGTGATACATTATGGACGCATGCGCATTCGCTCGTAGAAAAACTTAACGAAACACTCGAGGTCTCAAGAGGAAGGAAAAACATCCTTGAAAAAGCCTAATTCACTAAATAAATGACCACACGATCACAGTGGACTGACGCCATGCTTTTAGAGGACCAAAATAGAACTGCCTGGCCAAACTCAGCAAAAAATAATCATCAGGTGTCGGAAATGATTCGAAAGATTTAGGCACTTCTATTTTATCGTGTCCACTGTCGGTGCTCGGGTAAATTCGCCTCCTCAGAAGTGGCTGGCAAAGATTACTGAATCCCTGGACTAGTGTATCACAAGACTACTCAGACTACTAGTCTCGACTCGTACTCAGAGCAGAAATCTTGTTTCAGAACGTCAAGTTTGCTGACTATTGGCTATTGGGTGGTTATCATCGTATTTGCAAATGCGACATCATTTTTGAGGTATTTTGAATTTTTGCGGCTAAGATGAACACAGTCATTATCTGTGTGTAGATCACCTGGGAATTATAATATTATGTGAACTCGGTAAACACAATAACTTATTCAACATGCATATTTCCTATGTATTTTCCAGTTTATTTGGTCGATCCATGACTTATGACCTTTCATTAGAATTCAATTACTATGATAGGTAGCTACAGAATTCTTGCATAAATTATTCCTAAGATGCATAATATCATAATATAATATTGATTCGATTGATAATATGTATGATTGTATGAGGATTATAAGTACTATAGTTTGTTGTTAATCAAATTATTGAAAATACTATATATGTATATAGGGTTGCCGAGTTTCAACGACAGCAAGCAAAAAAAGAATGGTTATTCCTTTATGAATTTATAGGGCATTGAATTTTTCGCAATGACCTGTAGTAGGTATACTTGATCAATTTGATAGCCTTGACATTTCAAATCACGGGTTCTATCTCGATTAGTAATTGAACAACTTTCGATAACAAACTGAATTAAAATAAAACCAAAATGATGACCGTTTTTGTATAAGGTGGCAAATTGCGTTACAAAAAAATGGTACTGGCGGAAATAAAACACAGAAGAAGTGCTGTGACAAAGTTAAAGTAAGTTAATCACGATAACAACATGTGTATGTCTCAAGTCGAAAAATCGGAGTGAGTTAGTGTCAAGAAAAGATCGAGAATGTCTCTTACTTTTTTTGTTGATCCTGTTGTTACCTGAGTTACCTACCCTATACAAACGCTTCTTCACAGTTCAATGCTTTCCATTTCAAACCAGCCAATTCGAATAATTTTTAAATAGAAATTCTTTTTTTCGGCAACCGCTCACTTCCCGGACGCTTTTTCTTTGAGAAAGTAGCATTTTTCCGGCCTAGTCCGGGAAGTACGTACTTCCCCGACTAGACCGGGAAGTATAACATCGTTGTTGTCACTGTAACTATGAAAATCTTGGTAGTTGGTTTTGATAAATGCAGATGATAATTACCATAGCAGCGAAATATCGGCATATATTTGACATGAAATCAGTTGACATTTTGATTTTTGAATGTTTGGTTGCAATTTTCGCAATTAACTATCGAAAGTAGAGTCCCTGTATGTATAATTCCCTGTATATATTTGTCAGTTTTGTTGTTATTACAGCAAAAGTGTCAAATACATACAGGGACTCTATCGAAAGCAGCTGCGATAGTGAGTTTTTAAAATGTCCATGCCAAATTTCCAATGTAACAGTTAGTAGGTATAGGTATTCTGTTCAAATATCATCAGTATTTGATGAAAATGAGAATTAATTATGAAGAAATTGTATTCTACAAAGAAATATAACATGGAAATGTGTCTCATTGATCTGCTATTCTACATGTTTGCCGAAAAAATAGTGTACGCAACACGTCCAAAAACAGTTTTTTTGGACTCTCAGACTTCCAGGACTTGTCTACGGCTCGGCCTACAATTTTGATTACTTGTCCAAAGAAACAGTACTTTCCGGACTTGATACGTGAATTACTATAAGGGGGACACATTTTAACATACTATTCACAGTTATTGCGTAAAATAATGTCACCTTTGATTTTCCTTGATGATGAGCAGATTTAAAAAAAGTGCGATAAAGGGGGTCTAAAAACACAACAGCAAAACTATGAAATGATTACTATCATATACAGTGTGTGCGATTTCAACCCGCAACACCCTCCTAATTTGGAACCCCTCGAACGATTATCAAAAAGCAATAAAAATTCCGAAATATAGTATGTACCTACTCAACGAGCTAAATTCGAAAATGTGGACTAATCTGAAATATTCAGATGTTCAATGTCTATTTCTGCTTGTTGAAAGGGTCAACATTTCAGAAACGAATATTGGGCTTTTTTTCCGAAATATTGACTAACCTATTCGATGCAGGCATAGCTGTAATACCATTTTTTTTCCATTTCATCTATAGCTGAATAGAATAGGCTAGTCACAGTTTTAGAAATAAGTGCCTACTAGTCGTTTTTGAAATTTTGGACCCCTTCAACAAACAAAAGTAGGCCTTCAAAATCTGAATATTTCAAATTTGTTTCCATTCTCGAAAGGAGCTTATCGTTGCATGAGTACTATATTATAGAATTTAATTTGTTTTTGTAAATCGTTCGACAAGTTCCAAATTAGAAGGGTATTGCGCGGGTTGAAAATGCACACACTGTATACCATTCATTTTTTTTGTAAATAATCGTTTCAAAAGTTATTTATTTCTCCACTTCAACACCCTGTATCTCGAAATCTAGCCAGTGAGGACTGGTTCTAATTTTTCATCATATCACGAGATATGTCACCTGTGTGTTATCGGTCGAATTTTGGCAACGCCCTATCGTTTTTTGAATCTCCTATGAAGGAGAATGATAACGAAATGTATTGAATTATATGCACGTTGTCAATTTTGAGTGCCAAAGATATGAGACTTAAAAATATGAAATTTTATTTACAAAATAATTGTATCTATTATTTTTTGCGCCAATATTGGCATACACACATATTATGTGGAGGAAACTGTTTTGTCAGTATAAAAGATGAATAGCAAATTGTAATAATTCCTCGACCAAACTCGACTCCCGCAGTATTTTTTGAAAAATACTCGGTAAATCTAACATTTCGTGATTGAGCCTCTTATGAAACATTATTGTGTCCGCCTAAACGTACACATAGCCACTACGAAAGTTCGGTGGAGTGGAACAAAACTACACCGAAACTGCCAGTGAAACTGCCTTTCTGTTTACTGTTGTTGTTCTGTGCTTCGACTGCATGTTTGTGATCGTGAAATTCGTGACCACTGTGACACTCCGTGACGTTTTTTGTGGTTTATGGTTTTGTTTTTTTATGTCTTGTCGTTTTGTGATTGTGAATTGGTTTGTTGACGACTCGGACTTGACTACTTTTTTGACTTTGTTTTTTCATAAATTATTTATATTGAATTGGAAACTGATGAATCAATTTTGGCAAAACAAAGGGGCTCAGTTGCAGCATAAAAAGTTCTCATTTCATATTTGAGTTCTTTCTCCAGCGAGCGGAGGTAAGTGTAATAAATTGTCAGCCAAGTCATTAGGTTAGAATTTCCATTATTTTATTTATTTTCAAATTCAATTTGGCTCCATTATGAGACTTTCATTCTATTGATATATTTGATACAAATATATCATTGAAAACGTGCATGGAATGTTGATGAGTTCGTGTGTCTTGGATTTGTTGAGATATTGACCTCTTTGGTGTTCAAAGTTAACTGTAAAATATTTCTTGAGTATTATTTCTTTGTCGAATTCATAGAGAGGTGATCTATTGATTGTATGAGCATGTCATCATCAACACATTCATAACTTACTACAACAGTCAAACAGTTCTCAACAAATACCAATAATTTCATTGAAAATTTCATAAATGTATATTGAACCAATTAGAAGGCTCCTTTTTTATTATGTTTTGGTGACTATCACTTATAATCCCCCTAGAGAATGAATTATTTTTTCATTGAAAATTCATGTACAATACAATAATACAAATTTCCCTGTACCCTAGTAAACTAAAATTTATAGCATCATATAGGTACATTATTATATGAAAATAATTAATTTCATATGATTTTCTCACTAGGTTTCCGGATATAAAAAATATTGTAGAAATTATTTCAATTTTGTCTATCAGAAAATTTCCTCTTATTAATTTTACGTCTACATGCTCATGTGGATGAAAAATTCTCAAAAAATTTGCTGTTTACCATAGTAGCAATGTCGAAATAAAGCATATGATTGGTTGAAAATGAGGTTGAGAATGAGTGGTATGGCATTTTCGTGATAATTTTGTTCCTCAATATAGGCATAATTTGAAAAACGTACATTTCTGGAAATTTATGTATAAAAATCTTCTGTTTGAGATGACCTGAGAGAAGAACTAACAAAGTTTTTAGAAGTTTCATATTTTGTCGAAACTATGGGATTAATTTTAAAAATATGCCATCATATAGATTATACAAGGCATAAGTATCACTTATTGAATATGAAAACTAACTTGGCGTATATTCGAAAAATGTATCATTCACTATAAAACAAAGTTAAAATACACTATCAAACTTATTAGTAGGAGAACCGGCTGCAGATTTCTACCGTCATCTGAAAACGAAATGATATATGTCCCAAAGGAATGTAAAAACATTGTAGTTCATCAAACAGCACCTGTGCCAATCACTATGCTGACCGAAATGTTGAAAAATAGGACTTTCCTATGCGGAAATTCGTACTCGATTTCGCGATTTGAAAATGAGAAGAATTATGCCATCCGATACCAATTGAATGGTAGATCTCAGAAACCTACCTGTGCCACCCCTCAGTCTGAGCCAAATCCACGGCACAACGATTTATTCGCTCCAATTATTCCCTATACAGTGTGTCCCACTTACCATGCTCACCATGGGTATCTTTTTAACGGTGAGAGATACGAGGTCGGTTAAATGACACCAAATGTGGAGTTTGTCAGGGCCATCTATAATGTGAAAAAACATTTTGATAAAATCTATTCGTTTTTGTTTTATACGCAAAAAACAGATTTTGATCATTTTCATGTCTCCTCCGTAACTTCTTTATTTATGAAAATATTCAACTAGGAATTTCACATTCTCATGGCAGTTTTTCAAAGTGATTTCGAAAAAAATATGAAATTCATACCAACTCTTCTAGACTTTGAGATATCAGCACCAACTTTAGTTTTTCAAATGTAGGTCATAGCTCACTATGACTTAGTTACAAATAACTTTTTTTTCTCGTCCAGATGATATGTCGCAGTAATAGTTTTGTGTTGATAACAACGGATTTATCGTCATTTATACAAGAACAAAAAACTATTTGGAAGCCGCCATCTTGAATTTATAAATTTCAACAAGAAAATCATGATCTCCGACCTCAAAAACCCCCACTCACCAATTTTGAATGGAATCGGACCAAATCTTGTCCGCCATCTTGGAGCAGCCATTTTTTTTTCAATTTCATCAAAAATTCTATAACTGCGATCAACTTGAAATTTGACAGGTGTTCATAATTTCGGTGACAATACATTATGGAATTTTTGTTGAAATTTAAAAAAAATGGCTGCTCCAAGATGGCGGACAAGATTTGATCCGATTCCATTTAAAATTGGTAAGTGGGGGTTTTTGAGGTCGGAATCATGATTTTTTTGTTAAAATTTATAAATTCAAGATGGCGGCTTCCAAATAACTTTTTGTTCTTGTATAAATGACGATAACTCCGTTGTTATCAACACAAAACTATTACTGCGACATATCATCTGAAAGAGAAAAAAAAGTTATCTGTAACTAAGTCATAGTGAGCTATGACCTACATTTGAAAAACTAAAGTTGGTGCTGATATCTCAAATTCTGGAAGAGTTGGTATTTTCATATTTTTTTCGAAATCACTTTGGAAAACTGCCATGAGAATGTGAAATTCCTATTTGAATATTTTCATAAATACGGAAGTTACGGAGGAGACATGAAAATGATCAAAATCTGTTTTTTGCGTATAAAACAAAAACGAATAGATTTCATCAAATTTTTTTTTCACATTATAGTTGGCCTTGACAAACTCCACATTTGGTGTCATTTAACCGACCTCGTATCTCTCACCGTTAAAAAGATACCCATGGTGAGCATGGTAAGTGGGACACACTGTATATCATTTCGTTATCAGATGACGGTTGAAATTTGCAGCCGGCTCTTGTACTATATCAAAATCGCTTTAATTATTAACCTCATTTTGATAATTGTATTCAGGGTGATAGTGATTAGGGATGTTCAGCTAGCATTGAGTCTATCGACAGCATTAGGATGTTCTCAATTTGTTTTCAAGCCCAAACAACTTGAGAAGTTGAAAATGTCCATATCCCAATGGGGCCTTGAAGAACAATAGTACTCTCAACGTTTTTGTCAATATTCTGTGTATACTGTATCATTCAGGATATTTAGTTCCAAAGCTTAAAATGAACAATGAGCAATGAACAAAGAAACCGTAAGGGTAAAAACTTTACAAACGGTAATATTTCCACGAGTATTCTTAATAACGATATGATTCACTAATACAGAAGCTTCTCCAAGTGAAGTTCCCGTACAGTTAATTAACCTAACCTAACATTGATTTGCCTAACATAACCAGCTTTCAAGGAATATATTAGACAAGCCATTATTTCTAGCACGAATCCGTTTTGCCCAAACATATGCATATTTGATTCCTATAGACCAATCAGAGCGATCTGGGCAATGTAAGTTCAAATCACTGATATTGGCGGTAGATTCCAATAACGAATATCCCCACATCATAGAAAATAATACCAATACCCTTATAATTGGCGCGGAATCAAGTCTAGGCCTTGTGTTTATTTTATGATGTGACGTGGCGTTTGTTGACAGGTAATCACTGGTAATCGAAATATTCTTGCACTCAAGATGCCACTTCATATTTTAAATGAAGAACAAGACGAAAATACAAATGCTGCAATGTTTAACTCAATATAAGATTTCCAGACCCAAGAATACGTAGCAGAAACTTCACGAGGGTGAACATTAGGAATATTGAAAAATAGCAAATTTTAATGCATCCGTATATCACTTGCAGAAGTATAGTATAAGAACAAAAAATGATGCTCACTTTACGGGTGATGGCATAACTAATTTGATAAATGGGCACATGAAAATCCTCATGGCATAATTTTATTAGTTAGTAATGAAAAACAGGACTTGCCAGATATTTTAATGTCAATTTCTATCCAACAAAAATGTCCAAAAAATCAATTTACATGAAACCCAGTTGAAAGTTGAGAGTTATCATCCAGGTCGAAATTGAAAATTCCGCGCCGTGCAAATTGAAGAGCATTTTTTACGGCATTTTGTCTGATCTTTCTGAATCTGATGAAATTTTTCGAGAAAAGTGACCACAAAGTGAAAATTTTTTACATAAAAATAAGACATGAATTTTTCCCAAATCCGGATCTGGATTTTGTATTCATGATATGCCATCTTGTGTAGTTTCAGTAGAGAAACGTCGCTGCCAAATTTCAGCAAACTACGACGAATCATTTCTGAAATATCGGCCATCAAAGTTATATGGTAAATTCACATAATACCCGTATCTTCTTTATGATGGGCCAAACAAATTTTTCATATAAATACATCAACTTGTCTTGAATCACCCTGTATAGGTTGAGCAAATCAATATCAGGTTAATTTATTGTACGAGTATTTCAACTGAGGAAGTTACAGTGTTTGTGAAACATGTGCTTTCAACAATTTTGTACAAATCTGATCGTTTGTGAAGATTTTTCATTTACTATGGATTTCTTCCAAGCAATGGCCGAGTCACTATTGAAAAAAAAAAAAGAATATCTTGTTCCACAGGTGCCCCAAAACCGCTAACCCAACCTCCCTGAAAATGTCCGCCAGAAATAAACCGCCCCAAAAAGACGACCACAGCGTCGAAACCCTAGCAGAAGTCTTTAGATGCTTCATCTGCATGGAAAAACTCCGAGATGCCCATCTATGTCCCCACTGCTCGAAACTCTGCTGCTACGTATGCATCCGCCGCTGGCTCACTGAACAAAGGTCCCAATGTCCCCATTGCAGAGCCTCTTTACACCTACACGAACTTGTAAACTGTCGCTGGGTAGAAGAAGTCACCCAGCAACTCGATACCTTGCAAGCTGTAAGCGTTAACAGCTTCAAAAGCGATGAAAACGACAGAGACAGGTGTATCGCCCATTTGGAGAAGCTTTCTGTTTACTGCTGGACTTGCAGGTGCTGTATTTGTCACCAATGCGCTCTTTGGGGAGGCACCCACTCTGGACACACTTTCAAACCATTGGACGAAGTCTACGAGCAGCACGTCACTCAGATCAAGGACGAAGTCGCTCAGCTGCGCAGGCGCTTGATGGAGCTCATCAGCATCGTACAAGAAGTGGAAAGAAACGTCGAATCTGTTCGTTCTGCTAAAGATGATAGAGTCAGAGAGATTCGTAATGCTGTGGAGCTGATGATCGCTAGGCTGGACTCGCAGCTGAAGACGAAGCTGCTGACGCTGATGGGACAGAAAGACTCGCTGACGCAGGAAACTGAGCAGCTTGAGCATTTGCTGCACGAAATAGAGCACCAAGTGCACACCTGCACCAGATCGGAGCTGATCGCCAAGAGCAGTGAGCTTTCTAGGATGAACCACAACATCAGAAAAAAACCGATGGCTAGCTTCGTTACAGCTCCGGTACCAGCTGACTTTCACAGCGAAATTGTGCCTGCATATGACAGCAGTACATTTGTTATGCATTGTTTTTCGCAGCTTCAGCGCAAAGCTGATCCAGTGTATTCCTCGCCATTGCACTGCAACGGGCTTTGCTGGCGCTTAAAAGTGTACCCTGATGGCAACGGAGTAGTTAGAGGCAATTATCTCTCTGTCTTCTTGGAGCTTAGTGCTGGTTACCCTGAAACTTCTAAGTACGAGTACCGAGTGGAGATGATCCATCAAGCTAGCAGAGACACTTCCAAGAACATAGTCAGGGAGTTTGCTTCTGATTTCGAAGTAGGCGAGTGCTGGGGGTACAACAGATTCTTTCGACTGGACTTGCTGGCTAGCGAGGGGTATCTCAACGAAACCCTGGACACTTTGGTATTGAGGTTCCAGGTGCGAGCTCCTACTTTCCACCAGCGATGCAGGGACCAGCAGTGGTACATTAACCAGCTGCAAACCGTGCAACACCAGTACATCTCCCAGATTAACGAGTCAAAGGAACGATTAGCGGCCGAGATATCCAGGAATGCCGTGGCAGCTACGCTGATGTCCAAGAGGCCCAACGATATGGCCTTGGTGAAGAACATGTATAATTTGACGGTAGGCTTGAGCGATGCGGCTGCAGCTAGACCCGAGGAGCTGCCTTGCTCTTCCAAAGGTCCTAGCGAGGATAAAACGAAAAAGTCGAGCTCTCAGCACCTGTTGGGGCTCGGTATATCTTTAAGCTCGCCTAATTTGCTGAGCTCTACTGTGTCTTCTGTGATGATGTCGAGTAGCAGTAGCGAGAGCGAACTCAGCGAGCCAGAAGAAGATTTCGAAGCAAAAGAAGCGACTCTAGTTTGCGAGAATTCCAACGATGAGAATGATGTGGACATTGAAACGATGTCCGGGGAAAATGATGTGGAGTATGCGGAGTTTTCTATGGCGCAGAGGATGATGGCGAGAGAACCAAGTTCTGCAGCTAGTAGTGTAGCTGGTGGGACGGCTTTGTCGCCGACTGACCTCATGGATAGCTTCGAGCACAAGCTGAAGCTGTTCCAGTTTGATCAGATTTTCGGGAATGCTAGTCCGGGGAGCAGTGGTGCTGCGGGAGCCATAGGTACGCCTGCGCCTAGTAAGCCGGCGCTTTTGGATCTCGCCCCTTCGAATTTGAATTTGGGGCTCTTAGGTAAGACAAGATTTTATGTTTACTTCAATACGAGCCTCGATTATTTACACTTACAAGATGATCCACCTCCATCTAAATAGGCGATTGTACTATTTTTTTTAAATATCTTAAATATAATCATTATCTATTACCTTCCAATTCAATGTTTTTTTTTAAATTTTTTGGTCGATTTTAGGGTGTTTAAATCATCAATATTGCCACGGTAATTTTCAGGCAGCTATAAATTTACCGCAAATAAAAACTAACGTCACGATTTCGTGAGTAGGGACAGACCATAGCACAGTTGCCATACCTTGAAATACGAATGGGAACTTCAGAAATATTATTTATTCTATCATTCAATAATAATTCATTAATTCTCAATTATTATGTATTGTCTTGTAATTTACCGTCTTATATGTTGGGTCTTATTGCATATGATGCATTTGTGATAATAATAATTATACTAATTCAAACTAATGAAGATTCCGTCCGGTAAAGGTGACAACACAGGATTGTGGACGTTGTCTTGTCAGTTCTCAGTCTTTAGCACAGCATTGCAAAGTATCTAACCTACCTAACATTTACTAGTTCAATCAAATGGTGCACAAAAACAGCTTGGAGTGGAAAGTTCTGGTGTAATTAATTTCAGTGGTTTATAGTATGCTCTTTGATGTGCTCAACACGAATCTTGAGTTGTCCACCAAAAATTTCATCGGCAAATATCAGAAAATACCAAAAGAGCACACAAAATTATGTTTTTTAATGGTTTTCAGCTTTCAACTCGCAAAGGAAGCCGTTCACAAAAAAAATTAACGAGTAGTAAAATCAAGAGGGAAAAATTATCTACAATTCATGTCTCATGATACTCTTTGTTATGTCATTTGGTTTCCATGCAAAAGAGTGTTGAAGTTTTAGTGGAATCAGTGATTTTTGGATAAAAATAAAAAATTCAACTAATTCATAGTTTTTATTCCAAATAGATAAACATATCACTGTCAAATGAAATTCTCCTCCTAGACACAGACTCCTCGGCTCCTCCAGGGCAGCTTTCAAGTTCTTCTACGCCTGTTTCAAATAATCATTGACTTAATTCAATAATTTCAACAATATATCAATTAGATATAAAAGCAATACCTATCGAGGATTTATTCGACATTTCTATACGTACTCGACTTATTTATCGTTATTGATTATTGGTCGATAACACAAATGAATTTTGAGAGGAAAAATTGAGGTGCGAAAGAATTATTCATGTAGTTACCTTCCAGAGGATCAGAAAACTCATCCTCTGTTTCTTCTTCAATGGCTGGTCATGTTATTGCAGCTATTTTCACAATTTTTGGTACCCACAGTTGGTCTGACAGGTTTTCATGCACTTTTTAGGATATTAGATTCAAAACTGCTTCTGGTGCTGGTGATCATAAAATACGAAAAAGCACAAAAAATCATGTTTCAAATGGTTTCAGCTTCCAACTCGCGAAGGAACTGGTGCATTCCCAATGGAATTCAAAATAAGTAATGGAACCATTCCGATTAATCTTACGACTATTTTTCAAAGAATCACAATTGCTAAACAATCTGACGAAGAACTCGAAGAAGTTCTCAAAATATGAACTGTGCCCGTATCCGTTGCCTCTTTTTGATGACTATGGAATGAGAAAAGGAACCTAGTCTGCCTTGTACAAAGCATTTACACCAACAGAACAGACAAATTCCCAAGGGTGTGTGTACGTCTTAGATGGAGGATATTTGCTCCACGAGGTGGTGTGGACCAGGGGTCAATGATGTTCATCAATTCGTGGAAGTTATGTTGCCTTTGTTGAGTCTAAGTACAAAGACAGTGCTGCCGTTGTATTCGATGGTTACCTTCAAGATGGTACTGAACATGCTGAGCGAACAAGAAGATCACGCAAACAGATATCAGTTGATATCATGTTTGACGAAACAATGATCGCGACAGTGCCACAAGAAAAATTCCTTGGTAATATGAAGAACAAAATCCGTCTCATTTCAATATTGAAGAACAAATTTTCGGCAGCCTGGATTCACACAAATTAGGCACAAGAGGACGCAGATACACTTATTGTCACCACAGCAATGGATCTCGCACCATAGCATAAGTCTGTAGTTATTGTGGGTGAAGATGTAGAATTATTCGTGATTATGATTGGTCGTTGTCTGGTTGTACATTCGAATGTATACTTTCAAAAGCCAAGTAGAGGAGCAGTTTCGGAACTCATATTTTCAACTGAGTGTGCACCAGAGCATGTCTATAAGTGCAAAATACAGATCTTATATGCCAAGGATGTGACACAACCTCGGCCTCGTTCAAAGTTGGAAAAATTCAATTTCCTCCAACCATCGAAAAATCCTGCTTTCATCGTAATTGTTCAAAGTTTCAAAGATCCTACGGCAAATGCTGATACTGTTATCAATGATGGCATCACCGTTTTTACTGCAGTGTATGAAATTAACAAGAAGGAAGATACGTCCATGAACATATTGGTGAATAAATGCTATATCTTAGGTCTGCAAATAGAACAACAGTCCATTTGGCATCCTTACCCCATAACACCGAACATAAACGTCTCTGTTTATGTTCGGTGACCATATACGGAAGCTGCAGCATGATAGCATTCTTTGAGAATATACTTTCAAGTGCAACAGTGGCTCGGAACCACAAAAGATCCCGAGCAATGAGGTTGGAAAAAACCAAGCCAGTACCAACGCTACAGCACCAGGAGCAGTTTTGAATCTAATATCCTACAAGTGCATGAAAATCTGTCAGACCAACTGTGGGTCCCGAAAATTGTGAAAATAGCTGCAATAACATAGCCATCCATTGAAGAAGAAGCAGAGGATAATTCGGAGTTGTCTGATCCTCTGGAAGGTAACTACATGAATAATTCTTTCGCACCTTAATTTTTCCTCTCACAATTCATTTGTGTTTTCGACCAATAATCAATAACGATAAATAAGTCGAGTACGTATAAAAATGTCGAAGAAATCCTCAATAGGTATTGCTTTTATGTCTAATTGATATATTGTTGAAATGATTGAATTAAGTCAATGATTTTCTTTTTATCGCTTGGAGCGCACGAAAGGGAATCCCTATAATGTTCAAAGAACATCGTGCGTTCCTAGGGAGGATAGGGACAGGAGGTAAGTATTGGAATTTTTTTTGAACTTTTGGAGATTATATGTTGTTGGGAATACTTTCACAGGCAATGATTATTTGTAACAGGCGTAGAAGAACTTGAAAGCTGCCCTGGAGAAGCCACGGAGTCTGTGTCTAGGAGGAGAATTTCATTTGACAGTGATATGTTTATCTATTTGGAATAAAAACTATGAATTAGTTTGATTTTTTATTTTTTTCCAAAAATCATTGATTCCACTAAAACTTCAACACTCTTTTGCATAGAAACCAGATGACATACCAAAAAGTATCATAGGACATGAATTGTAGATAATTTTTCCCTCTTGATTTTACTACTCGTTGATTTTTTGTGTGAACGGCTTCCTTTGCGAGTTGAAAGCTGAAAACCATTAAAAAACATAATTTTGTGTGCTCTTTTGGTATTTTCTGATATTTGCCGATGAAATTTTTGGTGGACAACTTCAGATTCGTGTTGAGCACACCAAGAAATAAAGAATAAGCCAATGAAAACAATTACACCAGAACTTTCCACCCTGAAATACCGTTTGATTAGACTATTACATGATGTTTTGTGTATAAGAAATATTTTAACAAGTTGGTTGCTCGAAAAGTCACAAATTAATAACTCTAATCTAATCATGGCTCCCTCCTTTTTTTTATCGCTTGTTGCGCACGAAAGGGAATTCCTATGATGTGGATATGGAGAGGAGGTAGATGAAATTTTTCTTGTACTTTTGGAGATTATGAGTTCTTGGAAATACTTCCCCAGGCAATTAATTCCAGAGTTTTCCCGTTCTATAGAGAAACGAGTTTTGATATAGTGCTGTTCGACATATTTCGAGGTTAACAACAAAAGGATGATGATAGCAGAGATTTCTGAAGACCATTTCCCATGAAAGTATCTCTAAAAGAGTGAAATGTCGTCGACCTCTCTACGGTGTTCCAATGATGTCAAAATGTTAGTGAGTGTGGCATCACTCACCAGGCGAATGGCTCTTCTCTGGATGGAATCTTAGAGCATCATAGTTTGTTTGAGTGCTCAACCCCATATGTGAGAACATTATTTTAGAACAGGTCGTATCTGTTTTTTGTAAATAATGAGAAGCTGGTGAGGTGTACAGTAGCTTTTCGCACGGAATAAAAATCCGGGTTTTTGTGTAGCAGCTTTCGCGATGGATCTAACATGATTATCTCATACTAGAGTATTGCTGATGCAGACACCAAGCATAGATATAGTTGACTTGGTGGGAATGTTGGTATCAGAGGTGTTCCCCGAGGCATATAACCTCCAGAAATTTAAGAAGAACACCAATTCCTACCTCATTTCCCTTGGTTCTCACGATGTTCTCTGAACATTACAGAATATCCCTTTTCGTGGGAACCAGAACATAAGAAAAAATCAGGCATACAACTAGGTTGTTGGTTCCCCAGGATGTGATTTTGACAAGATCTTCATTGACAGCAATGATCTGCCTTCGCCGTGAGTTCTTAGTTTCCTGGGAGAAATGGGAATTCTGGAAGAGAACGCAGTATCGAGAGTACTATCATTTGCAAAACTGTGGATAATGCAAGTGGTTGCTTCCAACAGATCATTGATATGAAGTAGGACAATGTCTGTGTCAATATTGATCCTTGTGGAACGCCGGAATTGATGGCAATGGTATCAGACGATTCACTGTCGTCCACCACCACGTGAATAGATCTGCCTGAAAGAAAACTCAATAAGAGTTGACTAGGACAAATAAAATATTTAATTTGGATATAGTTTTATTCAACGACAGGGCTCTAACAACTTTTCAGTAATTTGATTATAATTGGTGACTTGACAACCTTGCTTCATGAGTGGTAATGGAAGATTATCTGACAAATAATGAAACAGTATAAGATCTGACGTCGCCATATATCCGACGTATCAAAGAACATGGCCAGATGGCGGCCACGACAGCACGTTTGAAATGAGCTCTGGAATACATCAACTTCGAACAACGCATAGACATATTATTGTTGTTCCAAAATTGTTCTATCCGTCATTCGGTTGCTACCTTACGAGCAATCCTCAGAAGTTTTCGAGAGTCTTGTGCGAGCAAGGAATGACGGGGGCCTTACCTTTTAACGTGTGATCCCAAACACTTTCTTGGGCCATCAGAAACATTTGTGCAGTTGCGGGGAATTGAACTCACGACCGGCAAGCGAATGCGGATTAGAATACTGACACACTGTCCGCACGACTACCCGGCCCCTCTCACATTATTTACATCAAAAACGCGTAGAAGACTAATTTTGTCTTAGTTCTTGGCTGGTTCATAGGCGGCGCTAGCGAAACATACAAAAATACGGCCGATTTAGCTATATTCTCGGAATCTGCTCGAGTCCATATCTGCAAGTTGCTGAACTATCTACTAGGACTATCTTTTCTGAAGCAGGAAAATCACTAACTTTGATATCCTGAAAGCGTTTAAATAAACTTATTTTAATCCGGCCCTGAAATTCTTTCCTGCCTAAAAACATTTAGAAATAAACTTTGAATATATTCTGCATTACCGATCTCTACCTTCCGCTACAAAACAAAAAATAGTTCTCTTCATAGATACCGCCACCTACTGAAAAGAATTTTTGGCTTCATTGCTCTCATGAGGATGGTTCATATTGTTAGTGTAAATAATCAAGGATGTAATACAGGAAACGTTTAATGTTTTCTTATGATTCATATTAAGGGTGTTGCCTGTTCTTTAAGATCTATCATGGGGAAACTTGCAATGTTTGTTCGTTTGTCATATCTTGCAAATGAATTCTGATATATTTCTAGTCAATGTATAACCGAAAGGTTAAAATTGCTATGTATGGGGTTTTCATGGCTGGAGATGGGGATAGCGATGGAAATCTAGAAATGACACTAATTTTTCCGATAATTATTGTTCATCATGAAAATACGCTACTTTTTAAATACCCTAATTCAACCGATCATGTATTTCTTATAATAGCATATCTTCATGGTCGGGCTCACGAAACTAGCACCCTGTATATCAGATCAAGGAATACTTCTTCAGTATAATATGATGCAATAACTCTCTGATAAGTCTGATATGAAGTATAAAAGGGGCTACATTTGAGAAATCACAAATCTTTTGCATTCGTGAACGGATTTGATCACATTACAATTCAATATGGTGGACTTTTTTCCTGGAAATGCCAGCAACTTCGTTTTTTCAAATGAAACTACATGTCTCTTTAGAACATACATTAAGGAGAAAAATTACTCATCATTTTTGTATTTCGATGCGGTAACAAATTGAATACATTCAAAAATCAACAACCAGTTTTATGAATTTCCTTGCAGTTTGAATAATTTTTTAAGTGGGCTGTGGAAAACAACATTTCGTAGTCTAGCCATAAAGATTGCACCTGATTGCACGTGCTTTGACTTGTGAACTTGAATATGTAAAAATATACTGGGTGTTCAATTTGAAAAAAACAAGTTGCTGGCATTTCCAGAATAACTGGAAGTTAGCCATATTGTATTGTAATGTGATCAAATCCGAAATAGTTCCTTATACACAGTGTCCCTAAAAAGTGTGTACAAAATCTCAGCACATTGAAAAATGATTTTTTCAAAATGTACGAACATTTCTTATTGTATCACTTCAAAAATCTGTGGCCAGAGACTTTTTGGGATGTGAAACCGAATATGGACAATTTTACACTGTGGCCATCAGAGGGCGCTTACCAATGAACTTATGGTTTTGAATGGCAATGGTTTAGAATGGCAATAACTTTGTTCTCCGTGTAGTTTTCAACTTTTTTGTTGAGGAAATAATTTTGAATAATTTTAAGCAAAAAAGGTTCACCTGTGGAAATCCGTTACAGTAAGCTGTTTTCGAGATATTTAGGTTTTTAGTGTTCGCTGCCGCATCGGAATATTTAAATTATTTTGAATAAAACATGTTTGCTGTTATCTTCGTGGATGTAATTGGGTCAGTTGATGAGCATCATTTTTGATATTCACTACCCTGTATCTCGGAAATGGAGCAATCTAAATCAGCTTATTTTGACCTCAGAACTATGTGCTAATATTTTGTAAAAACCTTTGAGGGACACCCTTTATAACTGTTCGCAATTTCCGAAAAATCCATTCACGAATGCAGAAGTTAGAGGGATGGCCCGATACCCTGTATCACCCGGTACAGTATGTAGGTACACAAAAAATAACAGAAGTATATGAAATGATCAGTGGCGGATATAATATTTCTGGAGCACTAAGATTAATAATTCTTGGTGCCCCTGCGGTCGTTGCCTCATTTGTCCTTCTGTTTTTTTTCTAACCAATTTTTCAAATGATAATACCATCTACTTCTCTTTCCCAAATACAAATATTATCAAAACTTTTTCAACTACTATATTATGTAGGATATAAACGACCAAAACAACATAAATTAAAATTAAGATTATTATGACATTGACTAGGATCAAATACCTACAAAGTAAAATGTTTTTAAGTAAATACAGAAACTATACCATAATGAAATTACTAGGAGAACGATAGCACTAGTTATTTTCTGATTTTAAAATCTGTGAATTTGCACCATCATAAATCAAACTGTTAATTGTTTGTCAAATCACTTAAGATCGAAAAATATTCTCTATGATTGTAAGTAATCTTTTCTTCGTCATTACAGTTCTATATTTGCTTCTAATAAATTATTGTTTACTTTGAAAATAAACGCTCTGCCCCACAACAGGTCAAGGCAGTGTATATGAATAAATTAGGATGTACATCCATCATTCCCATACTATAATGTTTTTGAGCCATACATATAAAATAAGTATTGCTTAGAGGAAAACAATCATTTGTGTTATTGTTTCATTTATACAAATAAATTAAATGGGAAAATCATGATGCAAGGCCGAGGGGTAAATCACTGGGACAGTCCGGTGTACATTCTTTTGGCAGTCCGGGGCAGTCCGGTGGCAGTCCGTGGCAGTCCAGTGACAGTCCGTGGCAGTCCGGTGGCAGTCCGTGGCAGTCCGGTGGCAGTCCGTGGCAGTCCGGTGGCAGTCCGTGGCAGTCCGGTGGCAGTCCGGTGGCAGTCCGGTGGTAGTCCGGTGGTAGTCTGGTGGTCTCTCGTCTCGTCTCTCGTAATCCGACAATTATCACAAATGGAATTCTAAATTTGAAAATTCAAGAGGGCGTTCGCAAGGTGGCGGCGACTTTGTTATTTATTCTCTGATTTACCTGAAAATGTACACGTAGGGGTTCTCGAGATTGGCAATTTCGAATTTCGAGTCCAAATTTTAAAAAACAAGATGGCTTCTGTAGGGAGGCGTCAGTTTTTTTTTATCTCGTGGAGCGCACGAAAGGTAATTCCTATAATGGGGCAAAGAAATCAGTTATTCTTGGAGTAATCATGATTTTCGAGTTAGTTTTGAAATTCTAGATGGCGCCTATAATGGGACGAAAAACTTTGTCATTTATTGTCCGAATCGCCTGAATAAAAAAAGTTCACCTTGGGGATCTCAAGCTCCAGAGTTGATACCCTCGCAAATTTTGTGTATTATGGGCATACTGCAATTGCGCGCAGCGGTCAGTATTCTCAACAGTGTGTCCTAATCTCGGTCCTAACCCTCGTCCTTATCCCATAGTGCAATTGCACGCACGTCCCAAAAAAGGTATGCTGTAATTGAGCACAAAGTAGGAAACATTTAAAACGGTAGTTTTATCAAGTTTCATATGTTTTGAACTCATTCTAGAACATAAAATATAATCATTTCCGAAAAAGGAAGGAGACTTCTTTTTGCAAACAACCTAACCTAACTCGGCATGATATATAATATGAGGAAGAAAAATATTCTTTCTGCATAAGAAGGGAGACTAATTTTTCTTAACAATCTAACCTAGCTCGACCTAATATATAGATAATACGAAGAAGGAGAATATTCTTTCTGCATAAAAGAGGATACTACATTTTATTAACAATTTTGTATTTATACTGTATTCAACCAATAAGAATTTACAAAATTTCAATGAGAAAATAGATCTCAGAGCAGTACCTGTTTAAGAATTTATTTATCTATACCTGCCTCAATCCTTGTACATATCTGATTCACCATAATATATGTATAGACCTGTAACTCAAGTATTTCTGGAATGTTTTCAAAATTTGGAAAAACCGTAGAAATTAATGTTCAACGATATTGTTTACGTGTTATAAAAAATTATGTGGTTTAGAAATAACCCAATTACATCAGGAAAGAATATTTGTGGTGAATCACACTGTATTCTGTTGACAATAATTTTCAAGTATAAGAATCACGAATTTACATGCATTTCAATAAACACACTGTGTGGCATCTAGAATGATGTCAACGCTGTAGATTTTGAATCGTTAAATCAATTAATGATTATTATTATTTACCCATGAATCGGGCGAATCGAAAGAGAATGGATGTTGAAATCGTCCGCCATCTTATGGGACGCCATCTTCAATTCTCAAATGCGACTCAAAATGCGTATTTTTCAACCACGATTTGGTGACAAATTGATAAGGAAATGACAAAATCGTTTGAATTTGAATATTTAACTCGGAATTCTGATATCTCAAACTTTGAACCCCCAGAGTTTTTATTTGAGGCATTTTAGGGCGAATCTGAAATCCTCAAATACAATTCAAAATTCGTATTTACCGAGATATTAACGAACCAAGACAAATCCTGATTTGACCTTCCAAACGGAATAAACGAGATAAGTATATCAATTTTCAAATTTTCACTCAAAATTCGTATTGTTCAACCTCGAAAATTTTGTGCTGAACATTTCAGGCGAATCGACAGAAAAATAAAAACATCGACTTTCTGTACTATTGACGTGTATTTCCACTTCACCCATTGCACTGCAAAAAATATTTTCATTTCATGTAGATTTAACGAGATATGTTATGTTATATACAGGAATGTTATAGTTTTCGGATCAGTTTCTCATGCCATAGGTTTCCAATGAGATCTTCATATCGTAGGTCACGGTTGATGATTTATTTCTTCTATGTTAATCACCATCGGGGATGCATTTCTAGTACTTATTCAGTCAGAACGGTTTTCGTGAACTTTGTTCTTGTGGTGAATTGAAATTTCCAAAAAACAGCTTTATTTTTATTGGAACACATGATTGAGTGATAGTCCATTACATTTCGGTGGCAGTCCGTGGCAGTCCGGTGGCAGTCCGTGGCAGTCCGGTGGCAGTCCGTGGCAGTCCGGTGGCAGTCCGGTGGCAGTCCGTGACAGTCCGGTGGCAGTCTTGGCAGTCCGAGTATGAATGGCAGTCCGGTGTACACGAATTTGCTCAGTGATTTACCCCTCGTGCAAGGCCAGGATCCCTGCAAGAGTCGGGGCCCTAAGCTCAAGCATAATAAACGTACTTTTAAATCTGATATGGAAAATAATAATACAAAGAATGAAAAAAAGATAGTAAAGAAATATTACAATTATAGATGAAGAAACCAAAGTCATCTCAACAACATTGTGGAGATGACTTTGTATTTCTTCATCTATGAAATATACCACTCCACTTTGAGTTACCATGGACTTCTTCCAAAGATTAAATATCACAATGTTGGTTAAATATTACTATTGAATGCTAGGTTCCTCTTTGTCGTTGAAAGGCGACAGGTCAACCACTCCAGAAAACCGCAAAAAACTGAAGCACAGGTACAAACAGAACGACAACCTGCCCAGCCCAGTCGACCAGCTGGGCACGTGGACGGAAACCATCCCCCTGACCCAAAACACCAAGGAATCCGTGATGGGCCCTCTGGAATCCTTCCTGCGCTCCATAAACTGCTACCCCGAGCAGGACAACAACAGGAAGAAGGAGGCTGCCAAAAGCAGGCCGAGGTTTCCGCTTTTGCAGCCCACTTCGCCTCCGCCTTTGAGCGAAAGCGTGGACTGCTTGCAGCCTTCGAGTTCGAGCGCTTTCAGCTGGACGCCATCTTTGTTGGCGCAGCGGCGCAACAATAAGCCGGCTAGGGGTAATGAGGGCTCTTTGCCAGAAAGGGAGGAGAACGATTGTAGTGGTGATCAGCCTCATTCTGCTTAGATGTGGAAATTATTGCTATTTTTCTTTGTGAAAAGTGACTCAGGAAAAGTGGTGCAATCGTTTTGATATTGGAAGAAATTTTCTTATTGAAGTTGATTCATAAAACGAGCAGTGGAAGTTCGGGAAAGTCTCTTGAATCAGAAAATTGTCAAAGTTATCTCTGAAAATGTCGGTGGAAGTAAAAATGAATGAATTTCAGAAGGCGAAGACGGATTTTTGGTACTTTTTAATTGGATCTCAGACTAGTCAGTTCAGATTAATTCAGTGAGTTTTAGCTTTGCTTCATAAGCTATTTCAATTTGTATTATACATATAACCTCAAAGGTTGAAGTAAGTAAGAGATGCGCGTTCTAGTGTTTTGAAGTTTGAAAATTGTGAACAAAATATATCTGGAAGCATTAACCGGACTTTTATGAACAAGAATTCGAAGTATAACTTCAATAACACAGTTATATGAATCGCCACAAGTACTAGAATATTTTGAATTGACTCGGCCATTACTTGATGGAAATCCATGGCAAATGTAAAAACTTCTCAAACGATAAGATTTCCACAAAATTCTCAAACACGACATGTTTCGCTAACACAGTAGCTTCGTCAGGTGATATACTGGTACAATGAACTCTTCAGTTCAGTACTAGAAGAATTGGTTTTGATTGTTATTTGGATCTCAGACTAATCAGTTCAGTGAGTTTTCATCTTTGACTCCAACGAGATGTCCTACGCTTCAGCTAACCAAGTCATAGAATACTATTACATTTTCCACTTCTCTAATTGTGAAGGTAACTTCTGTGAGAATAGTATTATTTCATTGTTCATAAGTTATCTCAATTTGTATTATACATATAACCTCAAAGGTTAAAGTAAGTGAGAGATGCGCGTCCTAGTGTTTTCAAGATTGAAAATTGTGAACAAAACTTATCTAGAAGCATTAACCGGACTTTGATGAACAAGAATTCAAAGTATCAAATCAAAATCGCAGTTTGATGAATCTTCACAAGTACAGGGTGCGCCTCTTAAAATGGAACCACCCCTTAACTCTTTTATTTTCAGAAATGTGAACAAATTTTGGTTCAAAAAGTCGTTTGAAACGATTCAAACTTTAATTTCGTGAAGTTGCTCCATATACAGGGTCATTCGTTTTTCCGGAAAGGACATTAACTTTGATTTTTTCAATGGATCACCCTATATATTTTCTGACATGTCGATGGAGCCTTTGTTTCTGATTTCAAAAATATATATGAGTTGCATATTTGGATGAGAATCATTTGAGTTATTGATTATCAAAGTTGACCAAAATACGGAATCTTCCATTGAAACTGTCAATTCATATTTTTTTTATATTTAGATTGAACGATTTCAATTTCATAATAAATGATACTATGACATTTCCACGGAGGTTGAACAATATATCAACGTTATTTCAAAACCCACTATATTCAACTTACATTAGATGATATTAAAAATAAGTGAAGGTTCATAATGCGGTATTTTGGTAAATTTTGATAATCAATGACTCAACAATTTTTCATCCAAATATGCAACTCATATATATTTTTGAAATAAGAAGGAAAGGCTCTATCGACATGTCGTAAATTATATAGGGTGTTCAATTGGAAAAATCAAAGTTTATGTCTTTTCTGAAAAAACGAATGACCCTGTACATGGAACAACTTCACAAAATAAAAGTTTAGTTTGTTTGACACAACTTTTTCATATAAAATATTTTCATATCTTTGAGAACGAAAGAGTTAAGGGGGGATTCCATTTTAAGAGGCGTACCCTGTACTAGCAGAATTGGTTTTGATCGTGATACGATATTTTGTAATAAATAGTTGGGGAGCATGAGGATCATATTGAATCATTGAAATTGCCGATATTTAACAACTCCTGGTCATATCAGATGTTGGCAAGTATTTGCCTGTCCAGAAACAAAATGGACAATGAACGAAAAAGTCTTCTGAATTTCACAAAGGAATCCGTCATGGGACCTCTGGATACCTTCCTGCGCTAGATAGGTCAAAGTTTTGCCAAGGTTTCCGCTGTTGCAGCCCTCGAGTTCGAGCGCTTTCAGCTGGACGCCATCTTTGTTGGCGCAGCGGCGCAACCATAAGCCGGCAAGATGCAAGGAGGGTTCTTTCCCTAAAAGAGAACAGAACGATTGTAGTGGTGATCAGCCTCATTCTTCTTAAATGTGGAAATTATTTTTTTTTGTGAAAAATGACTCAGGAAATGTGATGCAATATTTTCAATAATATTGTTATTGAAACAATATTGTATAATTTTCAAGTACAGCTTGAAGTTGATTGATGAGACAAGCAGTGGAAGTTTGAGAAAGTCTCTTGAATCAGTGGAAGTAACAATGCATCACAGAATGCTAAGACGGATATTAGAGCTAAATTATATTTCAGACTAGTCAGTTCAATTTCAGACAGTGTCGATGATATTTAAGATTAATTTAGTGGGTTGCTTCATCATTAACTGTAACAAGATGTTTTATGCTTGTGCTAGCCAAGTCATGAAATACCATCCAATGTTTGACTACTCTAATCATTAAGGCAGTTTCTGTGAGCATGCAACTTTCTTGGTGTTCACAATCTATTTGTGTTTTATACAACTTCAAACGTTAAAAAATGAAAGATGCGTGTCCTAGTGTTGCCAAGTTATAGCATTGCTAACAAAATTTATCTGGAAGCATTAATTAGACTTTGATGAACAAGAATTCAATGTATCAGTTCAAGAATGCAGTTTTATGGATCTTCGCCAGTACTAGAAGAATTGATATTGATCGTGGTGCCATATTTTGTAATAAAGATTTGAGAATATTGAAAGACAGAATTGACATGACACTAAAAACTATTAGGGTAGGTACCATTAAAATTGTCCGACAACGAAAGAGGACAAATAAGTGACATTTGTGGGAGTGACAGTTCATTGTTTGAAAAGGAAGATAATGATTCTAACGGTGTTCAGAAATCAATTAGATTTCGAACCTAACCTCAAATGTTGAAGCCAAGGAAAGATGCGTATTATAAGGTTTTTCTGAGTGAAAAATGTTCTACAAAAATTATCTCGAAGCATCAAAAGGAATTCTCTATTCTCTGTATCAGTTGAATATCTTACATACTATATTGACTCTAGTAGAAAATTGTATTTCTCAAAGTACCTCTTACTGTCTCGACCATATTTCCTGTAAGAATTTTGAACTTCGTTGAACATATTCACGTGTTCACTATCTACTTTTGAGTGAAGTAAGTGACAATATATTTAAAAATACCATGTTGGATTCTGGAACCTTTCAATTACATCAAAGAGTAGTCATTTAAATTCCAGAAAGCGTCAATGACATTTCAGATTGATTTGGTTGGTTCCTCTATTATTAACTCCAGCAACACGTTTTAAACTTGTGCTTAAATTTAGCTGATATACGACCGTAGAAGATGAAAGCAGAACAAAAATATCTAGATCATAAGGTATGAGTTGATACCCCAAAGTTGGCCCAAATCTGAAAGAATAATATATGCAGATATGCTAGCTCCAACTACCCCATAGAGCAGAGACCATTGAAAGAAACTAATATATCCACCTTGGGTATGACTTGAGGAGGTGTGACTGACTTTTCTGGGCTGAACATTGTCTACATAGGTGAGGACTTTAGAATGTGATTGCTATACCTAGTGATATCTTATTTTTAATATAAATTGTCTCCACATTATTATGCTTTGGAGTAGCTACTTATTTATTTTTGTACACCCTAAAGACAAATATTTCCGGTGTTACATTTAACGATATTGTTTTAATTGAATTTTTAATTTCATTAATTTTTTTCCTATTTTTGATATATAATTTAAAATTACTACTAAGTACCTATGCAAATTACTAATAATTAATTATTACTAATACCATCGAATTCCACTAAACGTATTTGATGTCAGTAAGTGTTGTTATGTATATTCATCAATATTAGGAAACAGATTATTTTATGCCCTTGTCAAAATTTCATTACCACTTTTCGTTTCGAAAATGATATTTTTGAGCACGTTTTTATGAAAAAAATCAAACCAATAAATGTCTATTCACAATAATATTATCTGATATCTACTCTCTAGTTGTAATTTATCGTAATTTATGACACTGGCATCCAGAAATGAAAAATTACCTCAAGCAAAGCTTGTCAAGGAGCTGTTTTTTTAGGTCTTGTTATATAAAATGCTGATTTGACAGTGGGTGACGGTCGATGGTACCTTAGAGGATATCATTCTGAACATTTTCATACTCAAGTAGTTGCTCTTGGATTAATGCAGCGTTGCCGCTTATACCAGAAAGTAGTAGCAACTTTGATATTTCATACGGAACACCCTGTATTTTATTGCAATCTTATATTCTTCCTGAAGAGCTGATTTCATCAATGAATCACACTTGGGTCTAGCGGTAATGATTGCAGAGATAAAGGGTGTTCTAAATCGAGATTTTACAACTTTAGGAATTTGTTGTGTCGAAACTATTCATTTTCGGTTAAAACGGCCCTCATGTCCCTATCTCAACTTTTAATTTACTATCTACTGACATCTAATTGAGAAAAATACAGGGTGATTCAAGATTCAGAATTCTGATCAGTGTTCAGTTTGAAATCTCAAAGTTGCTGCTACTTCCTGGTATACGCGGCAACACTGCATTGCTGAAAATATTTTAGATATATAGACCAAGACAAAAGAGCAACTACTTGAGTAACCAAATTTTCAGAATGATCATATTATGTCCTGTTCTCCGTAAACGTCCGAGGTACCATCGTCCGTGACCCACCCTGTACTTATACCTGATTTATGGTGTCAAATATTTCAATGTTTTCCATGAAAACCCATTGATTGTGAACTATTATTATGATGAATATAATCATTTCCAGATGAGTCTACAACTATTGGGATAATTGATGTTTTTAATAATTCAGTGATTTAGTGATAATGATATATGATGGAAATAAATTGTTCAGAATTGATCTGTATTTTGTATTATCTCTACCTCGTTTCTTTATTTTTTTTTGTTATTCATTTTTATCAGAATGATAATAATGAATTGTATACCGGTTGTCTGAATGAGGTGCTTCTCCCCTGTTACTTTTTCGAAAATAGAAATCACCCTTATAAAATCCACATATTTACAACAGATTCCTAATTTTTTTCCAGCAGAAAGAGTAGTGACACATATTTTCAAAAACTATTCCATCACTTTGCTGTTTTATGTAGCATGGAGTGACATTTTCACCACCACTCTTTAAATGATTGTTTTTTCTGTGACGGGAAAAAAGTTTGGTATTTCATCCCTGTTGGCAGGTTATAAAATGTCACTTTTCATAAATTACTTTTTTCCCGTGGGAAAAAAGTGAGTACTTCTTTCCCGGATATATATCACATATATATACTCTGTTAATGGCTTTTGTTGTGCTATAGTTCCGAAAAATGAGTCAATAATACCGTCTCCGAGAAAGAACTGCAAGTCCTTTTATCTTCCATTCGACTTCGCGGTTTCGTATATTACTAAACAACTACTGAATTCGCAATTTTTTAAAATCAAATCGCAGAATTGAACTGACAGAAGTGACATCAGATATTTGATTACTTCAAAAGAATGACGAAGATGCCTATAACACGCAGGTGTCCCTACTGTTAAAAACTTGAAATTTCACGTCGAAAATTTTCAGATTTCGAAATAATGTAATATCTTCTCAATATTGATTCGTCCTTCCTTCTGTCACAGAAAAAAATAGTGTATTATACACGGGAAAAATATTAGATTTTAGCTCACGGTTTTTTGTCTCCCTCCGCTACGCGTCGGGAGACAACACAACCTGGAGCTAAAATCTACTACTTTTTTCCCTTGTATAATAAATAACTAAATTTATACATCATGGGAGTAAAATAGGCTTTTTTGGACCGTATCGTGTAATTAAAGTAATCGCTGAGCTACGCCCGAAATACATAAATACATTTAATGCACGACCGGTACTTTTCATTCACGCAATAATTTAGTTTGGGAAGTGTCATTTTCCGCAGTAGTGTGGGAAAAGTTTTCCCACACTAGTGCAGGAAAAACATTTATAAAAAAATCTCGCAAAATATGGGTGGTGGGTGACAATATAAAAATTTTAGGTTTTTTGTTGCAGTATTCAGTAAGTTTGTATAAAATCATCCATTAAATTGCACTATTCATTGTGAAAATGAAGAAATATTGAAAAATAATAATTGATTTTTATATAAATCCCCTTATATAAAGTGTAATCCTCAGAGTGACAGACAGAGCGTTACTATCATTTCCGATTCAGTGGAATTGCGATAAAACACTTCCAGCTACAGATGCGATACAGATGCCAACGAAGAAAGAGGGAGTATTTTTGGCTCATTTCCTAGAAATGTCTGAAACCTAGAGGCCAAACACCATGGGCATGCTGGCTTCCGCAATAAGCTTACCTACATGATGCTTCAAACGGTACACACAATAGATATATCACTGATTATTAGAATATAGAGAATATATAACTATTGTTAGTTGTTCCTAGTACTAGTAGGAATGATTGATTGAACAAATCAATCAATTTCCTACGCTTGTAGAAAAAAAATATGGTTCCAAACTCATGCGGAAAGTGTCTTTCCCCCACTCGACTGCTTGACCGAACTCGGCTTCGCGTCGTTCGGGTCAACGGCATTCGGGTGCGGGAAAGTATCACTTTCCGCACTTGTTAGGAAAATTACTATTCTCTCAAGCACGATAGAAATATATCATATGGTTGAAGTGGATAAGAGTATCATCGATGAAATTAACGTTACCATCGTAACTCGATCAATTTATCGAAATAGCAGTAGACTATTATTGGCTGTCTATCTGTCATCACAGATAACTTATTTTGGGTTTGATAAAATATCATTTTGCATGCCAGAAATATCGAGAGTTGTAGTATTGGATATAATGAACCATCATAACTAAAACATAAATGTCCTGAATCAAGTTACGCCGGGCGATAAAGTAGTCCGCTGGAGGCAAAGTGCCACTTTACGCCCGCAAAACCGGGAACTAAAGTGCTAATTTACGCCGGGTCGTGCATAAATGGATTTGCGAGCGTGCAAAAAGTAACTATTTTTTAAATTCTTCAGTGTGCACTAGTGCAAAAATTGAATTACTTTATGTACAAATGCAAGAAGTACTTTGATTCTATATTGATAACGACTTTAATATGATACAACTCATTTTTTGTTCATAAGTATATGCTACCTATAAAGGGAGACAGACATTTTCTCCTTTTTTTTTTTCCTAGCTTTATTTCTGAAATTTGAAACATATCGCATATATGTTCACTAGAGGGTACTTCACTACTCATTTTGGGATTTTTTTCATTCCGTTTTCCTGGAAATGACATCAATTATTCGATTTTCAAATGGAATACCCTGTATTTTATTCCATAATCGGTTAGAGATTATCATAACGAATTCAATAATACCGGGGTTGATAGGGTTCTTTCCAACGATAACTAAGATATTTGCGTTCAAAGTTTCCATTTTGGCTCAATAAAGGGTGTGTGACGGAGCAATATCGAATCTTCTTTCTCTTTCACACTCATTGAGGTTATGGAACTTTGGAAGTTGATGTCATTTCCAGGAGAATCTAAAGATGAGAATCAGATTTCCTGAATTGTGAGAAAGTGCGATGCCCTCTAGTGAGCATATTCGATGTCCCAAATTTCAGAATCATAGCTAGAAAAACAAAGGAGAAAAGGGGGGGTATACCATATGAGTCTGGGTCACCGGGTATAGGTACTCAGGTACCATTAATTATTCCTCAAAACTTTACTGTGTGATATAATATAAGAGAAATGTCTGACAATGAAGTTTGTCCATCGCAATCACCTTAGTACAGCTTGACCGTTCTAACTTGGTAGGTACTTGAGGAATTGCTAAATTATTCTGACATTAATCATGCAATTTTTTTTTATCGCTTGGAGCGCACGAGAGGGAATCCCTATAATGTTCAGAGAACATCGTGCGTTCCTAGGGAGAATAGGGACAGGAGGTAGGTATTGGCATTTTTTTTTGAACTTTTGGAGATTATATGTTGTTGGGAATACTTCCACAGGCAATGAATTCCAGAGCCTAGCCGTTCTATGGATGAAGGAGTCTTGATAAAGTGCTGTTCGACATCTTTCGAGGTTGACAACGAAAGGATGTGCTGACTTGGCTTGTCTAGTTCGTCTGATTGGTATTGCTAGTGAAGGGATGATAGCAGAGATTTCCGAAGAACATTTCCCGTGGAAGTATCGATAGAAAAGTGAAAGGTCGCCGACCTTTCTACGGTGTTCTAATGATGTCAAAGAGTGAGTGAGTGTGGCGTCACCCACCAGGCGAATGGCTCTTCTCTGGATGGAATCTAAGAGCATCAGCGTATGTTTTGGTGCTAAACCCCATATGTGAGAACAGTATTCTAGAACAGGCCGTATCTGCGCTTTGTAGATCATGAGAAGCTGTTGAGGTGTAAAGTAGCTTTTCGCACGGAACAAGAATCCGAGTTTTTGGGAAGCAGCTTTTGCGATGGATCTGACATGATTATCCCATGAAAGAGTGTTGCTGATGGAAATACCGAGCATAGATATGGTGGGCTTGGTGGGGATGGTGGAGCCAGACATTACAATATCGGGCATACTGAGTTCCGCCCTTCTAGAGAAAATGCAGGTTTGAGTTTTGGTGGCGTTGAATTCAACTAGGTTGTTTGTTCCCCAGGCTGTGATTTCGGCAAGATCTTCATTGACAGCATTGACCTGCCTGCATCGTGAGTTCTTAGTTTCCTGGGAAGAAATGGGAATTCTGGAAGAGAAAGCAGTATGGAGGGTACTATCATCTGCAAAGCTGTCTTTACAAGAGTAATCTGTCTCTACCAATTAATCCCTGATTGCAAGAGTTATCTTCTATTAGTGATAATAGTTATATTGACAAAATAATATTGCAATCATGTCTTTTAACGACATGGAGATTTTTCATCGCAACTGACTCAACTAACAAAAATTGCAAATTTATTTTGTCAATCAAGGTTAAATTGCAAAATTAATCTTGTCTCATCAATTCAATATTAATCTGTCGATTGAGCTCGGTGCAATGAAAAGATAATAATTGCAATACTATATTCTATCCATTATTTCCTATTCTCTCGGTGAATATTTCGCCCGTGCAAAAGATAATATCCGATGGACCAGTGTGAAACACATGTGGTGCTCACACTACAGTATTCTAATCCACATGTTGAGTTTGACATTGGCTCATCTGATATTATCTTTAGAGGGGGCCGAAACATTCTCGGAAGTATTGACGCTCTGTCACTAACTTAAATAATCAGTTTGAATCGCGGTACGATTGGATATTAGCAAAGGCGACATTGTTTCAACTCGTTATCACATGACAGAAGTATGTCCGGAATAACAGCAGCAAATAAATCGCTGTGCCGTGGATTTGGCTCAGCCTGAGGAGATGGCAAAGGGATCTCGCTATCAAATCGCGAAATCAAGTGCAAATTCCCGCACAGCAAAGTGCAATTTTTCAATCATTTTGCTCAGGATAGTGATTATCACAGGTGCCGTTCGATAAACTACAATGTTTTTCATGCCTTTGGGACATATATCATTTCGATCATTATCAGATGACTGTCGAAATATGCAGCCGGCTCTTGGAATAAGGCATACTCATCATTAATAAACTCATCCATGGTGTTGCCAAAGTATTAAATACTTTCAGAATAATTTGATGTCAATTTTGACAATAACTGCAACCACCATGATACCTATTATTGAATAAATGAGTGTTTGTATCAACTCTGAAATGTTGGGGATGTATGTTTTTAAAATGCGATTTTCTCTAGAACGGTACAAGATATCGATTAAAATAAAGTATACTATTTTTGCATGAAAAAGATGGTGTATAATCAAACGGTGGAAGCAAAATGTCAAATTTGTCACCTCTGTCAAAAATGCCTCCATTAAACGGAAAAAAATGTCCCATCCTGTATAAAATTCAATCACTGAACAGCCGTTTAAATATCGCAAGGAGCATTAGTACGAGCTAATGTAGTTGCGCCCGAATATCATTGAGGTCAATAAATCCGTAAATAAGTTCATAGACATTTTTTCAATATTTTTTTTATGATCTGGTTCCCACGAAAAGGGATATCCTGTAATGTTCAGAGAACATCGTGAGAACCAAGGGAAATGAGGTAGGAATTGGTGTTCTTAAATTTCTGGAGGTTATATATGCCTCGGGGAACACCTCCCTTGACAATGTGTTCCAGAGCATAGATGAGTCTTCGATCGGTTGATCTCGCGGGGACTGCCAAGGGAGGAACAATTGTTGATATTTCAGAAGAGCATCGTCTATCCATCTATAAAATAGAGCCAGATCGCCAACTTCTCTTCGGTGTTTTAGAGAAGTGAGCAAGGCATCACCCACGAGACGAATTGCCTCTTTTTGGACGGAATCCAACAGTTTCAGGGTATATTTGGGTGCTGCACTCCAGATATGGGAACAGTATTCCAGGACAGGCTGGATCTGTGCCTTATATAGATCATACGCAGCTGACTGGAAGTAAAATAGCTCCTGGCCCGAAACAGAAAACCAAATTTCTAGGATGCACTTTTAGCAATTGATCTCACGTGATTTTCCCAAGAAAGGTTATTGCTGATAGTGATACCAAGCATCGAAATAGATGTGTTCAAAGGTATGGTCACTCCTGATAAGCTTATGTTGGGCACAGTGAGCTCGGCTTTTCTAGAGAAAAGGCATAGTTATGATGCTTGTGTTTTGTTTGCATTGAAATCTACCAAGTCATTGGATCCGTCAACACTTCTCTCTCCTTTATTTCTAACATTACTTTGGTTCACTCTATCAGCCCTATCATTACGACCTGACCTTGCCGAACATCCTGTATAAAGAGTGCATTCAAATTGTGAGACGTTGTACAATTATTTCGTACGACAAAAAAAGACTCATAAAATAGAATATGAATCGCGTGGGCGTGAAAGCGAGAAAATATGATAGGAATGAAAAATCCGGCAATCTCTTTAACCCCCCGCACGTGTTCAATATCGATCAAACTGAGTTGTCATCGAGAATTTGATTGCGGAACACGCAATCGTGAAATTATTCGTCTTTTATTTGGCTATTCGTGAAGCAAGAGATTTATCGCTGGGAGTTTTATGGGGTATGAATAAGAAATGAGGGCTGGATAAATAGTTGGAATCGTCCGTTTACGTGGTTCATTATTATGTCGTAAATGTTGGTCTCGATGACGGATGTGAAAATCTTGTCATCCCTGATTGAAAAAGAACAAACATATTCTGAGTTGTGGATTATTACCTACAAGGAAAAAAAGGATTTGTTGCATCAACAAATTATTTATGCTTGAATTATTTTTATTGGACTGAGCAATTTTTTGTTCGAATCAAGAATGTAGTCTAATTGAATCAACAGTATAATATCAATTCCATCAACAAAATATATGGTTTTCTCAAAAACAAATTATATCGATCCTGAATACTGTCGATGTTGATTCAATTATAAACATTTTGTTAATTTGACGAAATAATGATCATTTTGATGAGAATATCTCTCTGAAACAACATACAAGTTTTCCTAATCCGATGTAGCAATGAACTCGTTTCGAACAAATCATTTGAATAAAGCAACGGAATATGTATAATATCAATGAAGTATTTTGTTCATTCTATACATCAAGCTACATTTTCGCCTCTAGATGGCGATCAATTCGCCTCGTTTGATATAGTTTTGCATTAGCTGAAGAGAAGTAAAGACTAGAGATAACTGGAGGATCTATGCTAGAAGTCGACTAGTTTCATTGTTTAGTTCATTCTATTGATGTGATATTTCAGGAAACTCCCGAATTAATACTTAATTTGGTTCAACAAAACAATTTGTCGAATGGAAATACAGTTTCTCAACGAAATATTTCATTAAATCAACAAAATATTTCATTAAATTAACCAAATATTTCATTTAATCAACCAAATAATTCATTGAATCAACCAAATATTTCTTTGAACCAACCATATATCTCATTGAATCAACTGAATATTTGATTGGATAAATATTTTGTTATCTTGAATCAAGCAAAATTATTGTTTAAGCTAATTCAATATATCTTCATAAACAATTCATGGATGTGCTTGATTGAATAAGATCCAGAGTTCATGCAAGACATATTCAATTAATTCAAAATTCAAATTCGCTCTGAAACAAGATACCTGAAGATTTACTCATTTCATGATTATATTTTTCGTGCATATATGACACTTTTATTTGCTTCATTCTATTAAATTTTGATTTTTTTTGCAATTGCATACCTCATTGGTCCCAGCACTGGGACGAAACGCCCCATAAGTCGAAACTTGTGCGGGGTTAGGTATACATACAAACACAAACATCCATGGCCTAACTATAGGATTCGAACCTATGTCTCGGTGGGAGTCCCCATACGAACTCAGCGCCTTCACGCTCTCGACCACCGAGCCGCCGATTGATTCAACAATTCCTTTTTTTCGTGTAGTACCTACACAACGAATTGAAATTCCAAGGGATGGTATACTACTAAATATTCATGAAAAACATTTAAAAATTATGTGTGTCATATTGTCTTTTTAGCGGTATTCAGATGACGATTGAAAAATTGATGTTGACAGCCTCCTCCGTTAGGATTTTTCAACGGCCGACGGCCGTTATAACAGAACTGTTCCATAACAACACAATGTTGGGATTTTTCTGTAGAATGGTGTTGTACACACTAGTCGAATTTACGCCAAAAACCTATTTCATATTGATCATTCCGTGTATAAGTTATTTGAAATCATCGCAAATATATTTTTTTCAGTAATGAAATTTGGCACCCTCGAAAAAGCCTGCTTCGATGACGTCATGAACCGAAAGTCATCGTTATCTGAATTGTGGCTTTCGCATGAAAAGTAGAACCACATAATATTTCGACGCTGTCCGACTTGTAACTAGAAATTACCTCATGAGATTCAATATGACCAATGACAATTGACAACAGTATTCGCACATTCACTGAAGACAATAGTTCGACCTATAGTCCGCCCTAATAATCACTTATTGAAGACTTATGTACTTGCAAGATGCTTCAGTACCAATAAAAATATACTAATATTCCTAATAATGATCTAGATTTTATTCAAACCCAATTTGTGACACTGGCGACAGCGTGATGCTTAGATAGTTTCCAGAAATACAAGAAGAGAAGAAGTAGATGAACTACATTGTCAAACCTAACTTCCTAACGTCAACACTGAAGAAATTGTTTCACCAAAATACAGAAGTTTGATTTGAGTTTGCTTATCCCTTATCCTATAGTTTTGTAGGACGAGCTGAAGGTACCACATTTTCAAAGATATTTCTAGCAAAAATTTTTGATATTGTAAGGAAATTGACTTCCACTGACTATAAAAACACTATATGCTGCACTTGGCAAGCAGAGCCGGAACTAGGATTCTAGCGCCTGTGGAAGTATTCCCAACAACATATAATCTCCAGAAGTTCAAAAAAAATTCCAATACCTACCTCCTGTCCCTATCCTCCCTAGGAACGCGCGATGTTCTTTGAACATTATAGGGATTCCCTTTCGTGCGCTCCAAGCGATAAAAAAAAAAAAAATACATGTTATTTATAATTGACATTTATTGAACATATTTTGAAGAATTTTTTTATTCACAATAATCTCCCATATTTCTTAAAAGGTAATGAATAACAAAAACTCAATCGAGGACCTTAAGTAGGTTTTCACTGATTTCAATTTACTAAACGACCGTTCACATGTTGCTGTGGTCACTGGTTACGTTAAGAATATTCTGAGAGCTGTGTCCAGATTAGGATATATTGTTCGAAGCGACAATTCACGCATTTTCCGAAGAATATCAAGAGCATTCATTCTGTCCAAGTCCGTAAACATTGCACATGCTTGAAATTTGAAGCTCTTTAATTCGTTGACGAATTCATACGGATCCAAATCGGAACTATATTTCAATGCCAAATCCGCAGCTTTCTTCTTCAATTCACCAAGTGAAGACTCTTCTATAGATATTCCTTTCAAAAAATTGAAGTCTTCAGAAACTTCTGACAGCGCAGTGAATCTTTCTCCAAGTTGCATCGATATGGAGTCCTATACTTGAAGGAGTTCCTTTTTCAAAAGACTTTTCCTATCCGTAATGGAAGCCTCATCATTAGTTTCTTCTCCTGGCATTTTTTCAATTTTACTTTTCTTCTCCTCTCTAAAATTCGCTCCAATATTGATTGTTTCAGCGAATGATTTGGAGGATTCTGATAGAGACTCGAAGAAATCAGATCTATAATCATGAATTTAATCAGATAGTCCTTTCATCATTTTTGCACCATCCTCAACATTTAATCTTTGGTTCTGTAGTGCCAGATTGATTTTGTCGTGTTTCGCGCCATGTATCATTTTCTAGGATTTTGTTCCGTTTTGGTAGAGTTCGTTAACTACGTGTCACTCAACTTTGTGAACTGGTAAATACGCCACTCTGAAATATAGAGCTTGTAGTCAATCTTTATTTAAAATGGAATATACTATATTCCACATTTTGCGCCCCTAGGTCGTTTGCGCCCGTGGCAAATGCCTCCTTCGCCGCACGCCCACGGTCTGGCTCTGTTGGCAAGAACTTTGTTGTTCTTGAAAGAGACGATATACTACAACAGCAAATATCTTTCCTGTATTAGTGATCCACTTTTCTATAACAAAATAATAAATTGGAACCTCCTTCTTGGGACAGTACAGCTACTTTCCTACGACAGCGAAGTTACTTCACTATGACCGAGTATGACCAGAGAGCGATTTCCCTACAACAGTAAAGTGACTTCCCTACATCAGTAAAGTGCCTTTCCTACAACAGTGAAGTGACTCTTCTACTAGAGGAATGTTACTTTGCACCAACGGTAGGTATTTTTTTTTATAAAGTAGCTCTACTGCCACAGAAAGACGGTGCCAGTGAAGTGCATTCTTCTACAGTAGTAAAGACTTTGGCTGTCCCCTATGTAGCCAAAGTTTATGGCTGTAGCAGCAGAAAAATCTGCTGTGACGGTGAAACTTATTTTCAGATTAATCTTGCAATTAGGGATTGATTGACAGATAATCTTGCAATTTACTGAATTAACGAAATAATCTAGCAACTATAATCTTCAACGATAAGAAAGTTTTTTCATCTCAACTAGCTCAGATTTTGACAGATTTAATCTTGTACTTAATTAAAGCTCAATTGACAGATCGATCTTGCTATAATAAATTTGCAAGATCAAGTTTAGAATATTCTGGCGATTCCTTCTATATTCTTATAAGATAGGTACGTAGGTACCTATACATTTAGGGAAAAAAATGAAATTGGTTGTGAAAATCTGAAGTTATAATGATCCGGAGAATTACTCGATCGAACATTATTAATTTTACATTTCAAGTTGAGCGATACGCCAATTCATTTGATTGATAAACTGGCCCTTATTAGGAACTTCATCAAAACAACGAAAATAGATCGCAGCCATTCAAATCCTACTTTATAAGTCTTTCGGTCTGCCATTTTAATAGACTCGAAGATACGAGATCGATCTAGCATTGCTATAATCGTTCGCCAGCATGCTATCCCTTCACGTGCCCTACGGCCGCCAATAGGGTGTGAGATCGATATCAAAGCGGGATTGAGAAGGGTAGCCATTGGTCCGACGAGGGTGGTGAGGGGCCCAATCCTGTAGCCTGTAGATTGTAAAAGCACGATTTATGCAAATGATTGCTAATGCCCTTTTTCTTGTGCCAAAAGACTGTCCATTTTTAAGTTATGTCTATACAGGGTGTGAGTGAATACCTAAGTGTAAGGAAATTCCGACTTTTATCTCGAAATTTCGACTATTATCTCGAAATTCCGATCGACTGAAATAAACAAAAAATTCGTGGCACTTTTACGCTTCTGAAAAAAATCAAATGGAGATTTCTTGTCATATTTCAGGAAAGAAGTTCATACAAACATCGTATGTCTTATCGAGTTTAGTTTTCGAAAAAGAGGATGTTGAAGTTAATAGGTAGTTATTTTATCTGTGACGGAAGGAAACCTTGACATTGTATCTGTTGGCATCAGGATACAAAATGTCACATCTCATAAATTACTTATTTCCTATATACGGGAAAAAAGTGATTACCTACGCTTTTCCCTGATATTGTATAAGACAGGTGCACTGTTGATGGCTTTTTTGTGCCAGTTCTGAAAAATAAGCCAATAAAATCGTCCCCGAGAAAGAACTGAAAGTCCTTTTTATATCTTCCATTCCACTTCGCGGACCGGATACGGATAGGTACGTAAATTACTGAAAAACCACAAAGTTTTTATAAAATCAAAACACAAAATTGAAATGGCACTTATTCGATTACTTCAGAAGGTTTCCATAGCAACAATTAATAAAGATGCCTAAAAAACATGCCTGCAAACACAGGTGCATAATATATGTGCTACCAGTTAAATAAATACGTCAAATTTCACATCGATAATTTTCGAATCGTCGGTTTTTCTCTCGCAAAAAAAAAATTTGAAAAAATGTGTAGATATTATACACGGGATACTTAATATTAGATTTTAGTTTCCCGGTTCTTTGCATTCCTGCACTAAGTAGGTATATACGAGTCGGGATACACTATATATACAACCTCGAGCTAAAATCAAATACTTTCCCTTGTGTAATAAATAACTATTATACCAACTTCTGTATATCTCAAAATACACGGGCTTTTTATATGCCTTATCGTTTTCGAGATATTTTCGAAAAGCAGAATTTCCGGATTTTCAATTTAATTTTTATTTGGCATTGAAAATGAAGGTATTCAAAAAACAAATTGAATAATACCTTTCTCGGCAACTTTTGTTGAGTATTAATCGATTCAGCATTATATCCATTTTTTGATCTAACGTCTCGTCTTCGAGCAAACATCATCATCTTCATATTTTCAAATACCGCCCTGATATTTCGATATCAGATTCGAATAGCCCTTCTCATTTTAATTTCGACGATATGCTAAACTCATCATATAGCGCTTAGAGAATATTTTGGCTATCAATGCCCCCTCATCAAGTACCTAATTTTTGGAATACGGAATCTTTTTGAACATCTTCTGTGAATCCATCAGTTTCATATCGAATAGTTTCGAAGTTCATATAGAAGTTTATTGTTCACTTATCCATTATTGCTTTATGCTTGGCAACGGTTGCATGGCGTTATGGAGGGAATTATGAATCATAACGCCCGCTAATCCTTTTTTTTTCTGTAGTTCATAATGGTTATTTATATAATTATGTACCAAGTACGTTATATAGATCCTAACGCCCGGAAGATAGGATCTAGTAACGCTCGTGGTGCATTATACAAGATTTTATTTTTCACGAAAAAAAATTTGTATTATATAATAAAAAATCGATTTAAAAAAGTGGTTCATTGCTCCTAACATTTTCTTCACATTTTTCTTTTCATAGTAGACATAGCATTTGTTGATATTTTGACGTTTGTTGAATATTGCTGTCATCATTGAATTTAGTGAATGTCATTGCTGTTTCCTTTGTGTAGTCTTATAAAAATAATGGAAATGAATATACAAATTGACCAAAGAATATGAAAAAAGCAGACAAGGCTTCGATTCATTTATTGTCGGAGAAATCCAGACTCGTGTACCTACACATATACATCTATATAACGCACTTGGTATATAAAAAACTATTTTTCTGTGACGGGAAAAATATCGAAATTCCATCTCTGTTGACAGGTTATAAAATGTCCTTTTATAAATTACTTTTTTCCACGGAAAAAATGTGAGTACTTTTTCCCCGGATAATTATCACATATATTATATATATATACAGTGTTGATGGCTTTTGTTGTGCTATATAAGTAGTTCCGAAACCCGCATTACGTACTATATATAAACGGATTTTTCTGAAATTTGGGACAGTTATGTATAGCAAGCATTTCGGATTTGATGACATCACAATCCAATCTCGGTTTTTCTGGAAATGCCAGCAACTTCGTTTTTCGAACGGAACACCCTGTATATTTTTACATATTCAAATTCAACAGGTCAAAACAAGTGCAAACTTATATGACAAGATATACACTTATACAGCTTTGTCCGAAACTCCATATACTCTACATTATACTTATATAACAAAGTGTGTATAATGAAGCAGAGATAATTTCCAATGAAGTATTGAAATATTTAATCAATTCTGAATATTTTGACCACTTACACAAATGTAATCAAGGTTTTGTTCAAAATGTCCCCCTGCTGCTTCACAACACATTCTTGCTTGTCTAGTTATTGAAAACGCCGCTCTCTGAAGTGTGTGGGTCGTCTCTTATTATGGATGCAGCTGTAGTCAATATTTTGAATTAGCTCATCTCTGGTTTTAGGTGATCTCGGAGACCAAAGAACTGGACAACATCTTGTAGTACACACGGTAAAAAATCCCATTGAGTGAAACTTTTTGTCAAAATATAGAAATGAACATTTAGTTTCCTCAAGAACTCAAATTTTGCTGAAAGCCCTAATTTCATTATATGTACCTATCTTTTCGGTATTGAGTAACCGACACACATTATGACTTGACTCCTATCAACTAAAAATGTTTTACCGTGTAGTGGTTAGCAAAGTTGTTATTCAATTGTCCATAACTTCTTAATCTTAACTATATCGAGTTTGAGATAAAAGTGTATAAGGGACTTTCGACTTGAAATTGGAATATGCCCTCGAGCTATGACAATCGAGTCACGGGACACCCTTGAAAACTGTACAAAATTTCAGAAAAATCCGTTCACGAATGCACCCGGTATATATTTAGTTGGTTTTTTTCGGAAAGGTCTTCACATCAGTGTTTTCCCAATAGTGAAGAAATATGTAGGGTGTTCAATTGAGATAGTGAAAATATATATCTGTTGATTCGGAAAGGAAGAGATATTTCCCTATTTTATATTTTTTTGCATTATTAAAAATAAAAATTTCATAGGGGGTGGTACATTATAGCGTGTCACTCGGTACATACCGAGGTAGATAGTTCGAATCGAGTGAAATCATTATAATTTCACCCTATTCATGCAATAAACTTCCAATAACGGTATCCAAGCAACCGATTGGTGGGGGTAAATAACAATACCGCGTCTTATCGATATCAGAAAAGATATTGTCCGTGTCTAGTTAGGGCTATTTTTTCGGAGGAGTGTCTGTCGAAATTATTGGAAAAAAAGTGTGCAAACGGTCTACCTACGAGTTGAAAATTGTTGGATGATGTGATTTTAGTGCAGAGATTTTATTTATTCTCATGAATTTAATCGAAATTTATTTCGGTGCTGCAATTGTTGTTTTTTGTTGTTGAAAATGTGCAAGTGATTTGGAATTATGGAATTTTGGGATATGGATGATAGGAGAGAATCAAGACATCATAGACTTCATGGTAGATATTATCTTACTCGAGATTTTATTACAACCGAATTCGGAGGGAGTTTTCTTATTAGGTCTCCCGAATAAAAAATTCCTCTATGAACATACAGTGTTCACTAATTCCGACAAACTTTTTTTTTGAATTGTGTAGCTTGAAAAAATTTACTTTAGGACAAAACAATCATATTTTTCTCTACAGAAACCAAGGCCTATACTGCATATATTTTCAGAGGTTAAAATTCAAAAACCTTACTTTATATAGCGATTTTTTAACGAAATCAGCATTAGATTTAGCATGCATACATCCTCAAATGGCCTAACCTAACCTAACCTAACCTGACTATATTCCACCGATTTTTATAAAAAATATTTTTCAGTCATTTCCTTACCACATTGTGAATTTTGAGCTGATGGCTACGATATATTAGTAATATCGAATACTTTTTTATGAAATTTGGTATTTAACCATTTGAAGGAAAGGGGTGCTGAATGCAATGGTAATTTCTAATTTATCGTGGAAATCGCTAATATGATTTCTTGAATTTTAACCTTGGAAAATATACGCGGTATAGGCCTTGGCTATTGTAGAAAAAGAAAGTTTGTCGATGAGTTAATAGTAATTTTATTGAGGTTATTTATGAAGCATCATAACCCTTGAACTGATTTGGTCTGAATTTGGTACAGTTAGTTATATTTGAAGTAATGAGGCGTTCGTTTATTTTTATTTATACCAACATATTACTTTTTTACCCCTTTTATTTCGAGCTAGTAATTAAATTTCACTCAATCAGTTCAGGGCCGTTCTGGAAGTCAACTGAGTTAAAATCTCTATAACGCCCTGTATCTCAGAAACCAATCAACATTTTAGTTATAGTAGTTAGGAATCACCCTGTATCACTATCGATATAATTAAATACAGGATGGTTTTTTAGTGATTGTACAGGATCTTCACGTACCTATATTCTGATCCCCCACTCAACTTTTTTATGTACTTATCTTATTTTTGAAGGAACGTTCTTTTATATATTTTTTCGTAGATTTTATTTCCCTTGGTTCTCACGATGTTCTCTGAACATTACAGGATATTCCTTTTCGTGGGAACCAGAACACAAAAAAAATATGCCAATAGAAAAAACAGTTGGACATCTTATAAAATACTTATGGGAAACAATTATAAGTTTTTTGATAGGACACTCTGTATTTTATTGCATTTTCTATCTCTCTATCACACGGGGGAAATGATTGCAGATAAAGGGTGTGAAAAATTGAGATTTTTCAACATTAGCAATTTTTTGTGTCGAAACTATTCATTATTGGCTAAACGGTTTTCATTTCCCTATATCTTTTGATTTGCTATCTACTGACAGTTAATTGAAACAAATACAGGGTGACGGAAAGTTCAGAATTCTGATGATAATCCATGGGTGTCCCGCAGTATCCTAGGTCCAATACTATTTATAATATTCGTGATTGACATAAAAAACTTAGTAACAGATTGTTCCACCAAAATTTTGAATTATGCTGATGACACTAACTTCATCCTATATGGGGTACCAATTTTTTTTATATATTTCATTGGAAAAGTAACTTTAATGATCAGGACAAAGGATTATTTTAGTGATAATAAGTTACTCATCAACAGTAACATAACAGAAATCAACAATATTATTGAAATGCTACAATCTACAATACCTAAACACAAAACATCCCTATTCAAAAGTTCATTCTCGTACGTAATTTGTAAGGTTGTGAATGCTCTGCCAAGAAAAATAAAATGTTGTGATATGAATCAGTTCAAAAAAAAAGTGAAATGTCTGCTAATGGAAGACGATTTTATTATTGATTTTAAAATATAAAACATATTCATATCCTGATAGAATAGAACATTTAATACCTAGATCTAATTCAGATCTATGGTATCCGAATTAAAGAAACTTCTGTTACTCTGTACAGATAAATAGAAATCTATCGGCAGAACTCATTGCGCATGATTTCAACTATATAAGTACTTCACATAATACATACCTAGGTTATTTTAGTTTATAGGATCTCAGCTTTTAGGATTTTTCAAGGCCATGTGGAAGAACAAGGTCATTTTTCAATCTTTGATTGTATTATCACTGATTGCTTTATGACATTGAATGTGGTCTTTTTCAATGAGTATTACTAGATGTATAACAAGCACGCATGGTACTACATCATGTAACTAATGTTGTGTAGATACTTATTGAATAAAATTTATTATTATTATTATTATCTATCATTATTGACAATCAGAATATCACATGACATAATAATAATATTAATAATAATAATAATAATAAAGCGGCTTTATCCATCAAATCAATTTTTTATACATAAAATACAAAGCATTGGATCAAATATGTAAAATAACTGATTGATGAAAAGGCGAAGTGTCAGCTATAGCTGTTTTTCAACTTGACCTCACACCAACATAACACTGTTAATACTACTCGTCTCGACGGAAAGGTGGTGTTGCTCGGCAACACACTTTCGTGAACAAAAAGGCGACAGAATTACCTCGAATATTCAGAACATCGTGATATTACTGTTGAATATACGATATTTTCGCCAAGAGATACCAAAGACAGTGATTAAAGTTCGATCGCCTTATAGTTTCAAATGAATGCAATTGAAACGTGAGTAGTCATGAGCCGTGAAGTCAAGTTGCAATTCCAAATTTCGTTTACATTTTTCTAGTCTGCTGATTATAGAAGAATATAATATAACTTTCATGCATGTCTTGAGAGACGCCATAAAATGTCCATATTTTTTTTATCTCGCGAAAGTTATTTCCTATAGTTATTCATATGTCTTATCGACTGAAAAATCCAATATGCTCTGGTTATTGCAATAATTTTTATAAATAGTTTTCTAGTTCGATCGTTAAAGTATACAGGATGTTATCGAAGTAAATACATATACAGTGTGTGCGATCTCAACCCGCAACACCCCTTCTAATTTGGAACCCCTCGACTGATAGTGAATAACAAAAATTTCATAATATATAGTACTCAACAAGCTCTATTCGGAAATGTGGACAAATCTGAAATATTCACATTTTCAAGGCCTACTTTTGATTGAATGGGTCAAAGTTTCATAATCGACTATTAGGCATTTTTTGTCCTATAACAGTGATTCAGGCAAGAGATTTTGCGTTTCGTGTAAAATTTATTATAAAAACGCAAAACGCTTTCAGCTGAAAAGCCATTTTCAGTGCTATACCTGCAAGTGAGTAACATTTATGAAATTTCAAAAAGACAAATCAGAAAGTGTTGATTACTTACTCGTAAAGTATTCACAAAAAGGTAAAAAATTAGTAATCGACGACATCATTATGGTACAAACGGAATCAGGAACAGACATACATTTGAGAGGTTCCCTATTGGGTTATTGTAAACATTTTCCAAAAGTTGTTTAGTTCAGGTCGAAGGAGAGCCATATACGTATTAATAATCAATACGGATAATCTCTATCTGTTTCCATAGCGAAACATGAAGCCGATTTTTGAAGACAAATGACTATCAATAAGAAAAAGTTTTGAAACGATCAGACACATACTGCTTTGATTGAAAGGCTAGTAAACGTCATTGTCCACCGAAACGCATGTCTTTGATGACTACTATAATAGCGCATGGCGCATTCGTATCATGCCCCCAAATCCTTATGGATATTCATTTGTTTCATATTTTTGGCTTCATCCTGGCACCCGTTATGATCCGTATTGTTTATTAATACGTATATGAGGAGAGCACGTGTCTGACGAATATTTGACATTTTTAACGATAATAATATTGTTGACAGAGATTGAGTGTTAATGTCCATGACTGAGTTGACATGAGTATGAAGTAGACAAATGACATAGTGACCACAGCGCGTGGGAAAGAATTGAAAAGGTGAGCAAATGAACTGTTTAAAATTTTGAAAAATTAAATAAGATGAAATGTACTACAAAGAGTACCTAACAACCTTAGTAGTAAAATTGGGAGAAAAGATGAGTCCTGGTGTTCAAGCTGAAAGTCCAAGGAAAATTCCTGTTGCCGGTTCATGATTGCAATGTTGTTGTGTTGGGTGAAAATTAAAGAGCAGGACTTCCATTTCGGAATGAAAAGTCCTAGTGTTCGACCCGGAGGTCCAAGGATGTCCAACTCAAGTTGTAAATCCCCAAGAGACTGACAAGATCAGTTGAGCCTCCCGACCTCAAGCGTAGACCGTACTCGAAGTCCGAAAAGTAAGCCAGATTTAGCCGAAATCTGGAACAGTGTCTTGTATATAAGTTGAAATGGATATCATCATGGAGAAGTTGAAGTTGTTATTTCAAACATCTATGTAAAGGAATGAAACATCTACCTATTTGATTGTACTTGTGTGTTCAAACAAAGGTCATTGTTTCATAGTTCTATATCGATTTCTAAATCCTTCTAGTCCTAGTTTATTGTAGTTTTTTCAAATTAACCTCTTTAAAAATTTTCGAATTACGATTGGCACTGAAATTATATTTGCTGAATTTGATTTGAAGGCCAAATGCTGAAAATTCTGTTTTATTCAAATGTTCTCCTTTACGAACTTTCAAAGTCCTCCCTATGTATGAAGCGTCACAATCGTTGCAATTCAATTTGTAAATCCCACCTTTAGATAATTTATCAATTTTATCTTTAGTTTCATAACCAAGTGTCTACTCAAACTTTGTAACTGAGTATTCGATGTGTTCCTTCATTGAATGACTACTTCAACGGTTATATCAACTCCTTAGATTTTGATACAGGGTGAATCAAATATCAAAATATGCCACTGAATAACTAACACCCTATATGAGATTTTGGTTGAAAAGTTACATTTTTTCAAATTATTCGATGAAAATTGACTTATTTGTTCGAATTTCGAAAAAGTTTACAAAGAAAAGTTGTTTCTATTTCGATTTTACAGATGCGTCTCGAATTTGAACGTTTTATTGCAACTTTTATTTCTTGATAATTTTTGATTTCTTCTTATTGAATCGGTGAGAATAAGAACAGTACAAGTCCAAAATTTGACATTTCGAACTGGAATAGCCATTTTGTTTGTAATACGAAGCTGCATCGAATGAGTCGAGGAACAGTATTAATATCACTATATCAAGGCGTATGACGGCGCTCATCGTGAAGCGTAGAGCGTAAGAAATAAAGTTAATATATCTTCAACTAGGTAGACATAGCTCTTTCTGAATGTTGTTTGTTATTTGTCGTACTATTGTCGTACTTTGTGTTATTTATTTTCATGTAATTTAACAAGCTTTGTCAACAAGTGTGTTTTTACTTATGACAATAAAGCATATTTTGAATTGAATTGAAGAACAGAACAACTATACAGAGAGTTTTTCTTGTTTTCCCAAAACTGTAACATTTGGACTTGTACTGTTCTTATTCTCACCGATTCAATTGTAACATCGATAAAACTGTCCTAAACTTTAGATAGATATACGTAAGGTAGTTTTTCCACTTTACACCCTCAAATCTGGGCGATAAAGTGTACTTTACCGCCCGCGGGCCCATTATCGCCCACGGGCCATAAAGTGCGCTTTACCGCCCCCTGTTCTGAAGTCCCTTATATCCACACATCCATTTGTGGAATAGGTACCTATATTTGAACTCTCAGCTGATTCTACCGTTATGATTAAGTATGATACATGTTATTGTTCATCCGATTCCATCTTCGCTATAACTGCCTTTTTTGAATAGTTGCTTTCTGTGTCTGTCTGAAGTTTTTAGCCAAGAAATGACAATTTCAGCTTGTTTTTTGGGTGATGTATTGCTAGGCAGCAACCATCAGATTGATTGACAACGTCAAATTTAGGTACCTATATACTAGGTATACATATTCACACATCTCAAGGAATGAATCTCTGAACAATGTACTAGTGAACAAAAAGTTTTACTCTTACGATAATGGCGAAAACTGAATTTATGAGTAACATATGAATTGTAGTTTGTTGAAATCTATAGTCATTACTTCTTGTGACTCGGGAAATAAACCACTAGTGCATAAAATTGTGTATGTATCACGTGCGTACATTGAGTTTATGGCCTGCGGCGTGAATAATGGCCCGATGGCGTTAGCCGAGGAACTACTTCACGCCCTTGATACATAAATAACTATTATGACATTTTGATAGATGACTTTGGCATCATTTTAGTAATGAAAAAAACATTAACCCTTAACTGGTATCGTGCTTTCCTGGAAAGTATAACTGGTATCGTGGGGTATTTCAACACCCCATTTTTTATTAGGTTAAAAAACTCATGACTCTTCAAAAATGTTGCTATTTTGTGAAAATATCTGATCATGAAAACTATGATCCTCAAAAAAACTCGATTCATATTTGAATCAACAGAAAAAGAAATATCTGGTATGAGTATTACAGGAGAGCAGAATAATAGTTATTTATACACCAAGCTATATAGTAAGGCATACCAAGATTAAATCACAGTTTATAGAGAATATTATATATCTTATATTCTCTAAACTGTGATCATATCCCGAGGCTTTAGCAATATATTTCAATCGTTTTAGAACTGATGTGAAACCGAAATATGGACCATATGAATGCACTTATTTTCAAAACGTAGCCATGACTATGACAACATATCACAACTCTTTAGCGATAAATACCTACTAGATTCGAGTGCCATTCCTGCGAATCTCGTACCAGAACAGTGCATTGGGGTAAATTACAACAGAGGTATGGCTATGTCTTTATCGACTAGTGGTTCATAAAATTACGAGAACTATCTTCCATCCAATCTCCCTTTTTCGAAAAAAAAAAGAAAACAAATTCAACATACGCCAACCATACATTAGAAGAAAACCATAGTTTCGATGATAATTTCGAAATTCTACACGTAGAAAATAAAGGAATAAAACTCAATCATTTTGAATCATTATAGAAATCAACAAACTCAAAAACATTTTACTTAAAGATTAACTAGACCTCAATAGTTCACCACTGTTGAATTCGGTGGCGTAACTTCATATTTCGCCCCCCCCGCCAAAATCATTTAGGGCCCCCTCGAGACAAACCTTTCCAGTCAGAAGTCCCTTCTTTCCATGAACTATTAGTTATATTGAATAACCAACAAGCACAATACGCTTTATTTTCTTTGGGTGAGTAACACAACCATTTTCTTGGAATAATTTTCCCAGGATGACTTTTCTGTGAATAATAAAAATTAGAGATACTTCTCTTTTGGAAAATGTATATCTGGTTGAGACGGGCCATTACGAACAATAAACATTTTTATCGTGTTGCTCAATTCGCGGCCACTGAAATTGCTTTTATCACAAGGGAATGATTCTTTAATTAATACATCCAGTATTGAATCATCTGACTCAGATTGATCTCCAGGAGTTCTCGCATTCAAGTCAGGTATGGGCTCCTCGTGGATTTCAGATATAACTACTTTTTATATTCACAACGTCTGTACCTACAGTTTCGAATGCAGTAGTGGCAGAAGTCTCGTCATTCGATATTTATTCTATATAGAATAGAATAGAATAGAATAGAATTTTATTTGACCAAGTTACAATTCTTATGTTTTTGGCAAGTCACTAGAAGTACAAAATGTTTTTCAGAAACAATTACAGAATGAAATTAAATATACACCTAAGCTATCACAAACAGACATATAACATTCTCACGAATCCAACAAATCTAAAATATAAATTTTGCTCTTTTCGGAATGTAATCAACACAAATTATCGAGAAGTGGGGGTGTTTTGAGATATTCATCAATAGAGTAAAAACAATGGGACAGCATGTGTCTTTTCAGTTTCAATTCGAAGCAGTTATAATTGAGAATCTTGAACTCTTGAGGCAGGAAATTATAGATTCCGATAATCAATGAATTCATTCGGGATTTGTTGAGCCTATATCGGGGAGGCCTCAAGTCGTTTGCTCCACGAGATTGGTACTCATGAAAATCGGAGTTGGCACACAAAGTTCTTTTATTCTTGTGAATTTCCAGAAGAGTAGAGTAGATGAATAGGGAAGGGACAGGCATAATAGAGAGTTGTTTGAAAATTTGTTGACAAGGGTCCCTGTAACCTGCACCGGCAATAATTCTTATCGCTCTTTTTTGTATTTTGAAAACTTGTAGCATTTCAAATGCTACCTGATGAATTTCTTTGTATAAGGAGATAATCGTACATTTTGGGAATTGTGGCAACGTTGTTTCTAGACCAGGAAAAATATTCTATCTTCACAATGTTGGTTGCCTAGTTTTCATGGTAGAGTTCCAACAGATGTGATATGGAGAGATAAAGAAGTAGGGGACAGGTGCGCAGAAATTTGAAGATCGGGTGAGGAGAATCGGTGCGGACAGCAAGCAAAGACTGAGAAAGTGAGCTTGTCTTGAATTCTCCATTTTTCATTTTTTTTTCGGCTTTTAATTCCCTACCGTATATGTACGGGATTTGTTTGGAAACGCTTATCAGTCGAAATAATCAACCCATCAATCGGTTGTGTTAGTTCAGCTCCCAACAGTTGGGGTAAGTTGTAATTTTTTTTTACCATCAAGAACCCGGCGAAATTTACTAGTTAGTATTTAGCTTTTCACTTTTAGAAATCTCTAATTAGGTAAATCAGGGATATTTTCTCCTTTTAGAGTCTAACTAGGAGTTAAAACTCCCCAGTCAGTCAGTTCGTGAAATCATAACCGGCAAGTACAAAATTTGCCGTACCAGGAGCTGTTTTTGGTACCATTTACATAAGCGAGAAAGGTCGCTTTGAATAACATCGTTATTCGTTCATACCAATTCCATCCAGGAGTATTGAGCCATTAGACCCAGAATCGCCCACCAGGAAAAGGACGACACATCAAACATAAGGCCAGATCATTTTTATTACATAATTATTTTTGTTTATTCTTAGCAAAGCACTATATAATATATAAATACTGTAAAGGGGTCAAATTTCAATTTCAAGCAAATATTGATCAGGTGATGATTGCATCTAATTTCCTTTAATTCTATATGGTTAATATATAATATTTTTGAAGCCCTTCATTGTGAAGCCAAACACAGACTGTGCGAAGCCCCAAAATCTTCATATATAGGCAGAATATTTATAATTGGTAAATTATAAAATAGTTATATAGATGCAACCACCAACTTATAGTAGGTGTGAAAATATACTTCATTAAGGGAACATCTAACTTGAGTTTGTGCAGATGCTATAATAATTATTATCATTGAAGTTATTTGATTTGGTATATCTACATTATTCGGCGATCATTAATGGTGAATAGAAATCATTGTTTTCTACCCCGACTTGAACTAAAATAAATGTTAATTGTGGCTGAATATGATTTTTTATCTTCCTCACAAACAGTCTCAGATACTTGTTCAGTAAATGATAAATTCGGTTTCTTAGTTTACGAATTTTTTTATTAATCTTAAACTAGGTGGCGCCCTCCAAAACTTGAAATTCGAAATCATTACATTTTAGTATATTATTATTCAAATACCCCGACCCATTAACTGCTCACAAGATCACAGGAGTACCGGCATTGTGCCTATTTTTTTTTTAAATCCTTCACTATCAAATTGAACTAAATCTAATCTAATATAAAAAAAAAAGGCTACAAAAGTGGCGTCTCAACGTGGCTGGCCCGAAAATTTTGAATAAATCAAAACGTAACACTCACTTTGAAGATTTGAATTTCAAGTTACCTTTTTAAAATAAATTATTATGTGTCCCAGGTGAGAGTGGATGTTGTTTTGTGTTCTTATCTTATAAGAACTTTTTTTAGTCAAACAGAACTGTTTGTGAGGAGATAATTTTTTTTCGGTTATAGTTTATTCACAATGGCCTTTCTCGTTTGGAATTTCTAGTTTTTGTGACTTTTCACACTTAGTCATATCTTGTTGAAAGGGAGTTTCGCAACGTTGTCAGATATATTTCGGAATTTATCACGTAGAAATATCAGGCAGGTTTGTTTATCGATATTTCTTCGATCACATTGATTTTCAGAAAGTTTGTGTAATACTTCGAAACTATAGCGTTCCACGCCTAGATAACAGGTATCTGATTCGTGTATTTTGTTTTTGTTGGAACTTGATTTTGGATAGATAGGAAGCCAATTTGTTTTTTTGTCACTTAGTTGACCCGGTACCTTTTTATAAGATGGAGGAAACATTCAAACCCAACCATCTATTGCAAGAGGAACTGGATTATGAGTTGAGAATTCGGTCGGTAATTTCAAACAAAAATCAATCTGAAAAAAGGAAAATTTTACATCGTTTACTAGAAAAAGAACGTGCCAAGCCAGGCTGCTTGATTAATTTCGCTAATTATACCTGGGATATTCCCTATGAACAATCATCAATAGAGAGTACTTTAACTTCCATTACTGGTCTTATAATAGATTTTGAAGGTGATACCTCTGATTCTCTATTTATACGAGCAAAGTCAAGATTAGCTCATATCCAAGGACGTATCAAGAGAATTCCTATAGGCGAAGAGGAATCTGAGGAATCTCGTGATCTTCTAAATTTTAAGAACGAATCATACGCCACTTGCTTAGCGCTAGAGGCTGATTTATATGAGAAAGCTGAACAAGCATCTAGGCTCAACATTTCTAATAATAATTTTCCTATAAACCCTCCGGCGTGTGTTCCTCCTCCTGTTGTGACTTATAGTGGTAGTCCAAGAACTAAACCTCTCGCGGAGTGGGGAGTGAAATTCAGTGGAGATTCGCAAACCTTGTATCCCTTTCTAGAAAGAATAACCGATTTAGCTAGATCTCGTAATGTTGATAACAAGGAGTTATTTAACTCAGCGGTGGAACTTTTTACAGGTGATGCTTTTATTTGGTATCGCAGTATACAAAATAAAGTAACGGATTGGGATTCTTTGATGCTTAGGTTAAAAAGAGATTTTTTACCGCCTGATATGGATGACGAGATTTGGGAAGAGGTGAAAACAAGGAAGCAGAAAAAGAATGAGCGCGTTATGATCTATATAGCCCACATGGAAAATTTATTCAATAGGTTAAGTCGACCACCACATGAAAGTACCAAAGTCAAACACATCAAAGCAAATTTATTAGCAGATTATATTAGTCATTTGGCCTTACAAGACATAGCTACAGTCGAACAACTATCGAACATAGTGAGAAAATTAGAGGATGCTAATGTTATTAAGAAAAATGTATCTATGCTTCAGACAAAGAATAAATATTCTGAATCTAATGAATATAGTAGGACTCCACCAGTTCCCAATAATAATAGGTTTAGGGGTAATAGAAGAAATTTTCAACCTAGAAATACGAATTCAAATATGAATACATTTTCGCGGCCTGCAACCTCCAATGTTCAGCAAAATGATGTAAGACCTAGCACGTCTAGAAGAGATCCAAACAATTCCGTTGAGCCTTCTCTTGATACAGGAGGTCCAATACAATGTTGGAATTGCTCCGGTGTAAATCATATTTACAAACATTGTACTTTGAAAAGAAAATTGTTTTGTCACCGTTGTGGTACTCCTAATTGTAAAGTTACAGATTGTAAGAATTGTGAAAAAAACGATTAGGTGGAAAGCATTACAATGGTCCACGCTTTCCAGGACTTCAAGGGACCATTCAAACTCAGTCAGACCTATTTTCTTCAGATGACCAGGAAAAATTATTTGAGAAACCGTGTATCGCGCCAATTTTAGTGAAAAAAGCTTTTGATAATCGCCCGTATATTTTAGTGAATTTATTCGATACAGAAATAGTAGCCCTTTTCGATTCAGGTGCAACAACCAGTGTCGTAGGTAGAGAAGGTTTAGAGATTTTGAAAAGACTTCATCTAGAAATTAGCCCCTCTCGAATGAAAAATGTTTCAACTGCGGATGGCACAGAACAACTAGTACAAGGAGTAGTTTATCTCCCTGTCAATATTAATAACGTTTTGCAGATAGTTCAAGCATTAGTGGTTCCATCCCTTCCGCATTCCTTTATATTTGGAAGTGACTTTGCACAACAATTTGAGATTTTTGTAGACTTCAAAGAAGACCAGTGGTTCGTACAAAGTAATTTGAGCCATTGTGAGTTGGATGTTCTGTCCACAGTTAGTGATGATAGTGATACTCATAACAAATCAAAAGATTTGATTTGTTTAGATCGGTTGACTTCCGAGCAACGTGAATTAGCAACTTCTTTGATTGAATCTTTCAATGAGATCAGTAGTGAAACTCGTTTAGGTCGTACGAATAAATTAGAAATGTTCATAAACACAGGCGATGCGATGCCATTTCGAAAGAAACAATATTTGTTGAGTCCTTACATGTTGAAAATCCTAAATACGGAGTTAGACGAAATGCTTGAATTAGGGGTAGTAGAACCGTCTCAAAGCCCTTGGTGTTCACCAGTCTTATTAGTCAAGAAGAGCGGGGGAGAGTATCGATTTTGTTTCGATGGCAGGTCACTTAATGAGATTACTAAGCATGACTCGTATCCGCTACCAAATATTGATAGGATTCTTCGTATGCTACAAGACGCAAAATACATTTCCTCTCTTGACCTTCGGAAAGCCTTCTGGCAGATTCCATTGGAAAAATCTTCCAAAGAAAAAACAGCCTTCAGCGTCGCCGGACGTGGTCTTTTTCAGTTTGCTGTAACTCCTTTTGGACTCCGGAACTCGGCCCAAACTCAACAACGGCTAGTAGATACTCTCTTTGGACCTAAGTATGAACCCAACATTTTCACCTACCTAGATGATGTTATAATCACTAGTTCAACGTTTGAAGAACATTCTCGATTATTATCTGAAGTTAAATCTATCCTCCAAGATGCTAACCTTACGATAAATCTAAAAAAATGTGAGTTCTTCAAAACTCATTTGAAATTTTTGGGTTACGTGGTAGGGGAAGGGGGACTTCATACGGACCCTGAAAAGGTATCAGCAATGGTGAATTACCCGCAGCCACTGAATACTACAGAAGTCAAGCGTTTCATTGGTATGTGCTCCTGGTATCGTAGGTTTATCAACAATTTTTCTAGCATGATATCTCCGTTAAATGATCTTATCAAGGGTAAGAAAAAGAAGAAAGAACCGATCGAGTGGTCTTCTGAGGCAGAGTTATCCTTCAATAAAATTAAAGAAGCATTAGTATCAGCTCCTATTTTGGCTCAACCTTGTTTTTCAGAACCTTTTACAATCCAAAGTGATGCGTCGGATACCGGCTTAGGGGGTGTTCTCACGCAAATCATTGAAGGCGAAGAACGAGTTATAGCGTATGCCAGCAGATCTCTTTCTCGAAGTGAGAGAAATTATTCTGTTACAGAAAGGGAGTGCCTTGCTGTTATTTTTTGTATCGAGAAATTTCGACCCTACGTCGAGGGTTCTCACTTCAAAGTCATAACTGATCATTTTTCTCTTCTCTGGCTAAACAATATTAAAAATCCCACCGGCAAGTTAGCTAGATGGGCAGTCCGTCTAAGACAGCACTCTTTCGAACTGATTCATCGAAAGGGCTCATTTCATGTGGTGCCTGATGCGCTTTCGCGGATAAATTCCGATGTTAATCAAATTTCGATAATTGATGTTTGTCAAAACAAATTGGACCCTTGGTATGTGTCGATGCGAGATAAGATATTAATGAGTCCTGATCAATTCCCTCAATGGAAAGTTGAGAATGATGTAATTTTCAAATGCGTATCTCTAAGGTCATCACCGGTATCTTCCAATCTGAGCGAGTGGAAAAAGCTTATTCCGAAGCCACAGAGGCAAGAGGTCATGAAGTCTTGTCATGATCCTGCCATCTGCAGTCATTTTGGTTTTCAGAAAACATTATCCCGTATTCAGGAATACTACTATTGGCCGAAAATGAGGAAAGACGTTCTGAGATACGTTCGACGTTGTAAGGTTTGTGGATCACAAAAAATTCCTCCATATGCCCCTATGGGATTAATGGGCGCAGAGAAATCGGTACAGTATCCCTGGCAGATCATTGCTGTCGACCTGATGGGACCATTTCCACGGTCATCTAAGGGAAACACGCATTTACTCGTGGTAGGAGACTGGTTAACCAAATATACACTTCTATGTCCTCTAAGAAAAGCTAGTGCGCAAAATGTGGCAAAATTTATGGAGAATGATGTATTTCTTGTTTTTGGCGTCCCTCAATTTGTCTTATGTGACAACGGCAGTCAGTTCGCAGGTAGAATTTTTAAAAAATTGTGCCAAGAATATCAAGTTCAAAAAATTTGGTTTTGTCCACGATATTCCCCCCAATGTAACTTTGTTGAGAGGATCAATAAAACCGTGGGAACTGCTATTCGTTGTTATGTGGAGGAACACACTTCTTGGGACAAAGAATTACACAAGATCAGACAGGCGATAAATACCGCTACACATGATGTCACGGGGTTTTCACCTGCTTTCCTCAACTTCGGGAGACATGTTCCCCTATCGGGTAAGTTTTATGGTGAGGTAGCGTCGACCTCCAACTTAGAAGTCACTGTAGGTGATAGACAAAACTACGCATCGGAACTATCAAACCTCTCAACAGTTTTTGATGAAGTTCGGACAAAATTACATACCTCTTACGCTCGTAACGCAAAAGCATACAACCTCCGCAGAAGAGATGTAATCTTTGAAGAAGGGGATAAGGTCTGGCGTAAAAATAAAATTTTATCAGATGCCGCGGCCAAATTCTCCTCGAAATTGGCACCAAAATACGTCTTGTGTATAATTCGAAAGAGAATCTCGCGCTTGGTATATGCTCTGAATACTCTCAGTGGGTCAGACGCTGGAGAATGGCATATAAAAGACCTTAAGCCCTATTTCGGTTCCAATTCTGATATATCGGTGAATTGAGTATTATATTTGTGTTGTTGAGATAGTTTAAATATGCATTTGTATAGGCTCTTTATTTAGGATTTGGAATGCCAATTTTCATAGCATGTTTATACCACTAGTTTCATATTCGTTAATTAGTTTTAAGTTAGGTAGTGCGATAAGTGTCGCTTAAGTTAAAGGATTATATAAGGATATCTGTATATACGTATATCATGATTTTGGTATTGAGGATACTAATACATTTATGAGATTTATATACATACGTCAGATGTATCGGGACTGGCCATTCCGAACATTTCTTTGATGTAGTGTCGAAGACACAAACGTTTCGTTTCCGAAATTTATTGTTCCGAAACCACGATTGATTCTGCGGATTCCCTGAAACGTTGCTTAAATTTTCCTAGAGTTTAAAGGTTGTCCAGTGAACACGATTTCTCAACTCAATTCAGTGTTTCTTTCAATACCGCCATTCATCTCGAGATCAGTTCGAATTTATGTTTTGGTAGACTATATACTTATTGTGACATTTCCCATATTCGACTTTTTCCCAATGATGTTTCCAATAGGACGTGTGGTACGCGTAGATACCGACCCAAAACATAATAATGAGAATCAGATGCCAGTTTTTGTTTATATTATAATTGATCAAATGAAATATAATATCCTATTATATTTCTTCTTTTTGGAGGGGAACGATGTAGCATTTCAAATGCTACCTGATGAATTTCTTTGTATAAGGAGATAATCGTACATTTTGGGAATTGTGGCAACGTTGTTTCTAGACCAGGAAAAATATTCTATCTTCACAATGTTGGTTGCCTAGTTTTCATGGTAGAGTTCCAACAGATGTGATATGGAGAGATAAAGAAGTAGGGGACAGGTGCGCAGAAATTTGAAGATCGGGTGAGGAGAATCGGTGCGGACAGCAAGCAAAGACTGAGAAAGTGAGCTTGTCTTGAATTCTCCATTTTTCATTTTTTTTTCGGCTTTTAATTCCCTACCGTATATGTACGGGATTTGTTTGGAAACGCTTATCAGTCGAAATAATCAACCCATCAATCGGTTGTGTTAGTTCAGCTCCCAACAGTTGGGGTAAGTTGTAATTTTTTTTACCATCAAGAACCCGGCGAAATTTACTAGTTAGTATTTAGCTTTTCACTTTTAGAAATCTCTAATTAGGTAAATCAGGGATATTTTCTCCTTTTAGAGTCTAACTAGGAGTTAAAACTCCCCAGTCAGTCAGTTCGTGAAATCATAACCGGCAAGTACAAAATTTGCCGTACCAGGAGCTGTTTTTGGTACCATTTACATAAGCGAGAAAGGTCGCTTTGAATAACATCGTTATTCGTTCATACCAATTCCATCCAGGAGTATTGAGCCATTAGACCCAGAATCGCCCACCAGGAAAAGGACGACACATCAAACATAAGGCCAGATCATTTTTATTACATAATTATTTTTGTTTATTCTTAGCAAAGCACTATATAATATATAAATACTGTAAAGGGGTCAAATTTCAATTTCAAGCAAATATTGATCAGGTGATGATTGCATCTAATTTCCTTTAATTCTATATGGTTAATATATAATATTTTTGAAGCCCTTCATTGTGAAGCCAAACACAGACTGTGCGAAGCCCCAAAATCTTCATATATAGGCAGAATATTTATAATTGGTAAATTATAAAATAGTTATATAGATGCAACCACCAACTTATAGTAGGTGTGAAAATATACTTCATTAAGGGAACATCTAACTTGAGTTTGTGCAGATGCTATAATAATTATTATCATTGAAGTTATTTGATTTGGTATATCTACATTATTCGGCGATCATTAATGGTGAATAGAAATCATTGTTTTCTACCCCGACTTGAACTAAAATAAATGTTAATTGTGGCTGAATATGATTTTTTATCTTCCTCACAAACAGTCTCAGATACTTGTTCAGTAAATGATAAATTCGGTTTCTTAGTTTACGAATTTTTTTATTAATCTTAAACTAGGTGGCGCCCTCCAAAACTTGAAATTCGAAATCATTACATTTTAGTATATTATTATTCAAATACCCCGACCCATTAACTGCTCACAAGATCACAGGAGTACCGGCATTGTGCCTATTTTTTTTTTAAATCCTTCACTATCAAATTGAACTAAATCTAATCTAATATAAAAAAAAAAGGCTACAAACTTTACACGAATGAACAGAGTTTCCCCATAACAGTATGCCATAATTTATATGTGTGTTGCGCAACAGAAATATTGAAGTGGATAATTTCCATAACTGCTCAATATGGGATGACCATGATAGTTTTTCATCGATAACTATTCCTAGAAGCATGACACTCTCTTCCCTGCCCGCAATTCCATTAGCAAAGACCAGTTCTTGGGTTTTGTCATTATTCAATTTAAGGTTGTTTGCATCAAACCAGTTTTGTGCCCTATCCAACGAATCGGCCATGGTGATTAAGAGGCTTTCTGCATGAGTAGAAGTGTTGATTAAGGTTGTGCCGTCGGCGTATGTAACACATTTATGAGGAGACATAAAGTGAAAGGGGTCGTTCACGTAAATGATGGAGAGTGCGGGCCAAGGACGGATCCCTGAGGTACACCATGTGAAATAGTCTGAAAATCAGAATATGACTCATTTATATAGACTGCTTGTTTTCTATCACTGAAGTATGACTGTATCAGATCGGGAGATAAGCCTCTGACACCATAAAAACGCAGTTTCTCAATTATAGTAGCGTGGCAGACACAGTCGAAGGCTCTTGATAGATCGCATAGAGTAAGTAAGTATTCGTGCCCTCTTCCAAAGCTTCGACTATGTCTGTTACAATTTTAAAAACAGCATGTGTGGTGCTGCATTTACTCCTGAATCCAAATTGACAGCAGTTGATAAATTTATTCGATTCAAAATATTTCATAATTCTCTGCTTCAGTATAACCTCAAAAACTTTTGCAATTATGGGAATTATGGATATTGGGCGGTAGTTTGCTACTTTTGAAGAATCTCCTTTTTTGAAAATGGGTATTACTTTTGTAACTTTTAAAACGTCAGGAAATTCTCCTTTGGAAATGCATGCATTAAAGAGAGTAACAAGTGGATCAAGTATCAGATCCAAATTGTTTTTCAAAATTTCACTGTTCATCCCATACACATCAGAACACTTTGAATTTTTCAAGTTGCGTACAGCATCAATGATTTCATATTTTGTTACTGGCTCTAAATAAAAAGATGAACAGGGTGTGGGCAGTCCTTTCAAAAAATCATTTGGATCAACGTTATTCTTATCGATTTTCTGGATTAGATTTTCTGCAATGGTGCAGAAATAATCATTGAGAAAATTTGCTGGTATAGTGTGCTCAGGTGTATTTTTTTTAGATTTATTTCTTTCAAAATTGACAAGTTTCCGCAACTGTCACGAACCCTGTTCTTTGATTCGCTGATGAAGTTATCACATGAAAATTTTTTGTAATAAGTTAATTTTGATTGATAGTGCCTTCTCAGAATATTATAGTTACTGAAATCTCTGGTAAAGTTACAAATAGATATTTTTATTTTTCTTCTCCAAACTTTTTTCAATACAAACTGTCACTGACAAGCTAGTGAATTTTTCTTTTAGGCTCTCTGATAGGAAAATTCTTTACACGCAGTGAGATTTTGGGGAAAATCATCTGATTTGTCCTTACTACACGTATATTGAAATAATATTCATATTTTTATTTTATGGAATCGAGTAGAGTAATTCCCAAAAAATCTGGAATAATAGTTTTTCTTCCATAATAATTGCAGAGTCAATTAATATCCATTTCTGTTTCAATCATATCATACTGCTAATACTTGATGGACATTCATCATAAGATTCAACTGTATTATCCGAAACAGTAGTAGTATTCGTAAGGAACGGGGTGATCTTGGAAAATTTTACACTTCTCATCTTCTAACTTTTGTTTCCTTCTTCTTTTTGGAGCACCATTAGTTTTAATCAAATTCTCCATTTAAAATAATTGGCTTGTATCGTTGATTTCACACATCACCCTGGACCTACACTGAAAAAAACATGCCTGTACTATTCGCAGAAATGGAAAAATTATTTCTGTGGCATATTCATAATTGAAAAATTTTCAACCAATTTGGCTAAGTCCTTGCTCTGGTTGGTGTACCCAGGGCACCCTCCGAGGAAGGGCATCCCCGCAACGCGGTATAGTAGTTACGCCACTGGTTAAATTTGTTTTCTTAGTAGGTTATAATATTTGCTATCAACCCTTTCAAGTTAATACGGTACACCGTATTTCAATGTAAATATTGTGCCTACTTTCCGAAAATGAAGGTTTATAGAACCTGATGTCCACCATCACGGAAAAAAGGAATTGTTGAATCAAGGAAAATTTAATTGAATGGAGCAGATAAAAGTGTCATATATGCACGACAAAATATAATCTTGAAATGAGTAAATCTATATCTTGTTTTAGAGCGAATTCGAAGTTAGAATCAAGTAAATATGTCTTGCATGAACTCTGGATCTTCTTCAATCAAGCACATCCATGAATTGTTCATGAAGAGATATTGAACTGAATCGAAATAACAAGATATTAATTCAATCAAATATTTAGTTGATTCAACGAAATATTTGGTTGATTCAAAGAAATATTTGGTTGATTCAATGAAATATTTGGTTGATTCAATGAAATATTTGGTTGATTCAATGAAATATTTGGTTAATTCAATAAAATATTTTGTTGATTCAAGAGAAACTATATATCCATTCGACAAATTGTTTAGTTGAACCAAATTCAATATTCGGGAATTTTCTGAAATTTCACATCAATAGAATGAACAAAACTAGGAAACTAGTCGACTCCTAGCATAGATCTGTAGTCTTTACTTCCCTTTAGCTGATGGAAAACTATTGCGGATTGCTAATCATCCTAAGTTCATCAGGCTTCACGTATACAGGGTGTTTCCTAACTACGGTTCCTAACTGCAGGGGGTGATTTGTTAGGCCTTTTTTAGAAGAACAGTTTCTATGAACATATGTCTGGAGTTGCTTCGTTTCTGAGATACAGGGCGTTGAAATTAAAGAAAAAAAAAAACGGTAATTATAAAATATCATGAATGTCCTGGAACCGATTTGGTTTAAATTTGGTACTTTTATTTGTCAAATTCTCTTAAATTCAGCATATCAAGTGTCAATTATATTTTTGGCGGAAATAATGAAAAACTCATTTCTCCAATGCAGGTGTTCATGATATGCAATACAGTGGCTTTAATTTTTTTTCTCGGGAACGAAGCTGGATATGAAGAAAATACAAGAGACCAAAAAGTTGTATTTTGAGTTGCTTAATCTGAAAAAAATAAAAATTTACCAAAAAAAGTCAGTGGCGTACTTTTTTTCACGATATTGTTGGCTGTGGTGCCCACTGAGACGCCACTAGGCCCAATAATTTCTATCTAAATAGGGCTGAATAAGCGCCTTATTAGTTCAAATAAAAGTACAAAATTTCAACCGAATCGCTTCCAAGATCTTCATGATATTTTATAATTACCATTTTTTTTCTTCAATTTCATCGCCCTGTATCTCAGAAACGAAGCAACTCCGGACATATGTTCATAGGAACTTTTCTTCCTGAAATGACCTAACGAATCACCACCTGCTGTTAGGAACCGTAGTTAGGAAACACCCTGTATAATGAACTCGAGGCAGGCATAGACGAGGCGAAATGATCGCCATCTAGAGGCGAAAATTTAAGTTGATGCAGAATGAACAAAATATTTCATTGATATTACATATTTCGTTGCTCTATTCAGGCAAATGATCCGTTCGAAACGAGTTCATTGATACATCGGAATAAGACAACTTGTATGTTGTTTCAAAGATATATGTTCATCAAAATGATCATTGTTTGATCAAACCAACGAAATGTTTATAGTTGAATCAACATCGACATTATTTGGATCGACATAATTTGTTTTTGAAGAAACCATATATTTTGTTGATGGAATTGATATTATACTGTTGATTCAATTAGACTAAATTCTTGATTTGAACAAGCTGCTTCCATGGAATAATCATGTATCTGGTTGATTCAACAAAAAGTCCAACAAAAATAACTTAAGGCATAAATAATTTGTTGATGCAACAAATCCTTTTTTTCCGTGCAGGTAATTCTAATCCTTCAGGTTGAGAAAGTAGGATACATTAAATTTAGGCAAGCCAAGGTTAGTTTAGTTCATTATACCAGTATTTCACCTGGTGAAGCTACTGTGTAATCGACACATGTTTTGTGATTGAGAATTTAGTGGAAATCTTATCGTTTGTGAAGTTTTTACATTTTCCATGGATTTCCATCAAGTAACGGCCGAGTCAATTAAAAATCTAATATACCTGTTAGCGTAACTAATTTGCGTGAAAACAATATGGCCGTTGTTGTGGCGACGGGTAAACAATGACCAGATTTATTGAACAAACAAATTTGCATGAGGGTGGGAAAGCTTGATCCCTCTGCTGTTTACCAATCGGGTGAAACAAGAGGAATTACAGCTGTTTATCTATCGGGTGAAACATCACGATCACGGTAAACCACCCTTATTTCTTTGTTTGAAGATAAATAATCGAATATTGGGGCATTCTATACAGGGGGTGAACGGAGTCATTGAAATGAATCATGAATGAAATGAATTCGTTGATACTATGGAGAAAATCTTTACCAATAATAATGCGTCAAAATATGGGAAGTTAGTGAATTGGACGTCCTGTTTTCGAATCCGAAGTGATTTTCAACCTATCTTGTCTCTTGATATTTTCCGGACATGTGTGTATAGTTCCACGGCTGTTGGCGAGCAGTGTATATCACTGAAGATGACTCCACTTGGTCATAGAGTACATTTTTGGTATATTTCTCGCTCCAGCAAATTTCAGGATCATAACCCAACGATTACGTAAGATACGGGGGTGTTTCCATGAAAAGTGAGACAAAAATAAATTTTTCAGAATTGAAAATTCTTCAGGAAAAATATGAATAGTTAGTAAATTAGCCGTCCTCATTCCGAATCCGAAGTGATTTTCAACCTATTCTGACTCCTATATAATATCATTTTCCGGAAATTTGGGTGGTTACATGGCTGTTGGCAAGCAGTCTAAATCACTGAAGATGACCCCACTTGGTCATATAGTACATTATTGCTATATCTCCCGCTCCAGCAAATTTCAGGATCCTTACCTAACAATTACGTAAGATACATGGGTGTTTCCATTTTAAGTGAGACACACTGTATATGTCCATCCTCAGCCTTATGAATTATTACTACATATCCTGGAAGAGAGTGGATAATAATAGTACAAAATATTTTGAATAAATAAAATTATGCTTACGTGGGATCTTTTCTTAATGAAATGAAACAAAGATGGGTTTCATTTCAATCCAAGGGGGGAAGCCCAAAAACCCCAATTAGAACTATTTTATTTTATTTTATTTTATTTTCACAAACAGGAATACAAACAGGACGAACCCAGAGACAGTTTTCACATATAGGTGTACTAAATATGTCATGTTGTTAGGAATTAAAATTCCATTATACAGCAGTATTTTATATATTTTATATGAAAAAGAAAAATTTTCAATATATCATCAATTAGATGCTGGAACAAAATGTTTCTTGAGTTTGTTCACAAAAATTGTTAAAGAGTCGGAAAAAATATCAATCTCTATTATGTTTGAAATGGAGTTATAACTTTTCAAGCATCGATGTAATACGAAAGAAAAGTCCACAAGGTGCACATCAGTGATACTTTCCGAAGTTGTTCGACTACTCTTACAAATTGGGGATGTTCCCGTCCAACTGGAAAATTACAAGAGTACAATCAGTTCCTAAAAATGGCAAAACGACCCTACCTAGCCACTACAGACCGATCGCACTGCTATCTATTATTTCAAAGATCATGGAGAAAGCCATCAACATCGACCTCAAGAGATACCTGGAACATTCAGGTATTATCAACGATAGGCAATATGGCTTCTGCGTCTTACATATATGTCAGCAAACTATTGAAAAATATGGTGAAACCACTAAAACCTCAGCCGTGGCACTTGATATCTCCAAAGCATTCGATCGAGTCTGGCACCACGGACTCCTCGCCAAGCTTCCATCTTATGACTTGCCTCCCCAGCTATTTTCTCTGCTAGCTAGTTTTCTCTCGAACAGGTCTCTCCATGTAGTGGTCGACAGAGTTTCATCTGACTCTCTTATCATGAATGCTGGTGTTCCGCAAGGATCAATTCGAGCACCAATACTACCTATTTCTACTCCATATCAACGATTTGTTGGAAGCAACTTCATGTCCAGTACACAGCTTCGCGGATGATAGTACCCTCCAATACCAGCCAGGCAAATCAGAAACGAACGAGGGAGAAATGTTGACAACATAAATATGGACTTGGCAACAATTCTCGAATTGGGACCCAACTTGGTAGATTTCAATGCAAACAAACCATAAGCATGCCTTTTCTCTAGAAAAGCCGATCTTACTGTGCCCAACATGTGCTTGTCAGGAGTAACCATACCTTTGAAGACATCCATTTCGATGCTTGGTATTACTATCAGTAATAACGTTTCTTGGGAAAATCATGTGAAATCAATTGCTAAAAGTGCATCCCAAAGACTTGGAGCTATTTCACTTCCAGTCAGCTGCTTATGATCTATAAGGCACAGTTCCGACCTGTCCTGGAATACTGTTCTCATATTTGGAGTGCAGCACCCTAACATACACTGAAACTGGTGGATTCTGTTCAAAAAAGGGCAATTCGTCTCGTGGGTGATGCCTCGCTCACAAACTCACTCACTTCTCTGGAACACCGTTGAAAAGTTGGCGAACTGGCTCTATTCTATAGATATTCTATAGATATTCTCCCTTGGCAGTCCCCGCGAGATTAACCCGTCGAGTTGAGGCTTCGCACCCTTTCGTGGTCACTTTGGAGACCTGAAGAACATCTCTTTCCAAAGACTCGTTCATCCAATGAACAACGAGGCTCTACATTGTCAAGGGAGGTGTTCCCCGAGGCACATAACCTCCAGAAATTCAAGACGAACACCGCAATTCCTACCTTATATCTTTTGGTTCTCACGATGTTCTCTGAATATTACAGGATATTCCTTTTCGTGGGAACCATTCCTTTTCGTGGGAACCATTCCTTTTCGTGGGAACCATTCCTTTTCGTGGGAACCAGAACATGTACTCGATGGAAGTCACATGACCAGGAAGAAAAGAACAAAGTCATGTGTCGCACGAACCCATCATGTACCTAACAAGAGAAAAGATCGATCCTTGTTATACAAATAGCTATTTTTTCCTAAAATATGACTAGGAATCACCACCTGAACTTTGTCGCACTTATTTATTCATATTCTGTACAGAATGGTCCACTTTTTAGTAGCAAAATATTGACAATAAATTATCATATTTAGGAGTCAAGTCATAATTTCTGTCGGTTACTCAACCGAAAAGATACATACAATAATGATAAAGATGGAAAGCCCTAATTTCGAGCGACAATGGAAAATGAAAAAACTCCACCGCCCCGTGTGAGAGTCGAACTCACAACCTCTGGGTTACATGCCCAACGCTGTGCCAATTGAGCCAACGACGGGTCGTCCGTCGATCAATCTCCACGAAGCATCGCTGACAGGATGGTACTATCCATATTTCCCCGTTCGTCCTTTGGCATTGTCTTTCCTTGTATACGGAGATGTCCGAAGGCAATCATACATAGGAGTCAAGTCATAATTTTTGTCGGTCACTCAACCGAAAAGATACATCTAATGATGAAGATGGAAAGCCCTAATTTCGAGTGACAACGGAAAATGAAAAAACTCCACCTGGTGTGTGATGAGAACTCGACCTCCCTGCCGATTGATCGACGGAAGACCCGTTAGCTCAATTGGCAGAGCGTTGGGCATGTAACCCAGAGGTTGTGAGTTCGACTCTCACACAGGGCGGTGGAGTTTTTTCATTTTCCGTTGTCACTCGAAATTAGGGCTTTCCATCTTCATCATTATAATTATCATATTGTCTATTGTCTCGCCTGCTTGCTAGCCTCGGCCGGGCCTTGGCTATCAATTTACAGACTCGACTGTACTAAACAGTTTTTCGTCCTTGGTATATATACATAAATAACTATTCCTCTCTCGAAGCTAGCTGAATTTCTCTATTTTCGCAGGCCGTGGCACCGACTTCGTGGGCGGCATCGACAACGAGGCGTTGGACTTCTCGCAGCTGGAGGACTTCATCAACAGCGAGGGCTCCCAAGGCAACGGCTCCTATTTCGGGGACTCCCTCAACACGACGCCGGCCACGACGACAGGGAAACTGCTCAACGTCATAGTCGAAAACAAAAGGAACAATAATGGGTGAGTACATGGTGTTGCCAACAACCGTGCACGCGACCTATCGCCCTGGTTGCCAACCTAGGCGATTAATCGCCATTTGGGCTATTTATTTTCTCTAGCGGCGGTTATATTTTTGATTCGGCTATGGGCTTTTGTTCGGGCGAAATAATGTTTATGTTGCAGAAGCTCCTAGTTCATCAGATTTAATTTTCCATTCGCAATCATTTCCTGCCCTCCGGACCGCAACTCGGAGCACCCCTAAAGTCCGTAAGAGGGCTGCGAAGTGGCTCCGATCTCTCAACAGGAGTCTCTGTACGCGAACCTGAACCAGTCCATCTACAAGCAACCGGCCATTCTGACTCTTGCTAAGAAACTGAAAAGTTTGTCAGCAAGACAAGTGAAACTGAAAGTCATTTGGGTTTTCACTGTGAGTTTCTGTTGCTTGTCAAACCTGTCAGACTGTTATACAATAAAAACACCCACGTTGGGCGCCAGATGAAGAAGACTAGGTTCTCAGTAAACTCGGATAATATGGATACTATTGTACAACAGTCTGACAGGTTCGACAAGCAACAGAACTAAAACCAGGTGACTGTTGGTACCAAATTGAATTCAATCTCACAGTGGGAACCCAAATGGCTTTCAGTTCCGTCTTGCTAACAAACTTTAAAGTTTCTTAGCAACATCGAACAAAACTATACTGCATGTGTATTTAATGGATGATATTGAATGGTTATTTTGTCACACAAATGAGCCTATTTTCGGCGAAAAATTTGAAAAATTGTAACTTCTGATACTTTATTAGTTAACTTCAGACTAATTCTTCTCTTACCATTCGCAGCCATTCCCTGCCCGAAAGCCCTCCAGACAGCAGCTCGGAGCACCCTTACAGTCCGCAAGAGGGCTGCGAAGTGGCTCCCATCTCTCAACAGGAGTCTCTGTACGCGAACCTCAACCAGTCCATCTACAAGCAACCGGCCATTCTGACTCCCATTCTGACAGACAACCTCATCTTGGGCTCGCACATCGTGGTCTCTGGACAGGGAGAGCACGTGCTGGAAGGGGGTGGGATTCTGCGAGACGAGGATGCCGGCGTGTTGCAGCCGAGGATCATCATCTCGGAGTCGGGGGTGGCAGGTTAGTGATTCATCGGAAGTTATCTGGCAATTGTTTTCTTTATACCACCACTAGCTTTCACCCGCGATTTCGCTCAAGTTGATTTCGTGCAACCTGCAACCTTTACTGCACAGGCCGTGGTGACGAACTTCTAGACATTTCAGAATAGATATTACGATTCTGAGGCATTTTAAATAACAGAGTATAAATTGACTCCTAACCTCAAAAATTAATTATTGGTTGCATAGGTCGCATGCACAAGCGTCAGATGATCGACCCTCTAGGTAAAACAACCTCACTTTCCTTATTTATTTACAAAAGTTGGAGTGTGGAACGGGTTCTGACATCCCACCTTTGGCGTCTCTTCTTGCACAAGATGGCGTTATGGAAGCAGAAAAAGTTTTTCATCCTTTTTAGCAATAGTTTGTTAATTATTGTTGAGCCACATCGTCCTCCATAATTTCAGAATAATGTAACAACGTTTTCATTACCATGTCAGTATCATCCATTTAATAAGGGTTTTTCATACATGATGTATCTCCTTATATTGTAGGACTTCTTAGCATAGGGTGAAGATGGACATTGCATATGTCCCAAATATATTCCTAATTTGATGTTTTCAAATTAAAAAGTCGTGGAGATGAATTTGTGCTTTTCTCATTGGATAGATTAAAACATATTTTTTTTCAATGTTGAAGTGTTCAAGTGTGCTGAGTCATGGATATACAGGGTCGCTGATATGTACGGTAACAGGTGAATATATCGGTAACCTGTTGTTGGATTTTTTTGAATTTATGTACTGTGTGATTTCAAAACGTGGCAGATTTGAAAATGTTATAGTCAATGTCGCCACTTTTTCAGTTGTTCCGGATTTTTTATTAACTTCCATATTTTGAATAGGACACCCTGTAATTTATTGGATTTTCAGAATTCTCCTTGAAGAGCTAATTCCATCGATCTATCACACTTGTAGTCTAGCAGGAATGATTACATAGTTATAGGGTGTTTGAAATCTAGATCGGATGAAAAATTATCTATTTATGTCATATTACATGTCATGCTGTATTTTGTTGAATAAAGCCAATTTCTGGCCAATACTAACTCATTCATAACACATACATTCACCAAACAGACTATTAAAAAATCTCAGGAAATGCAGAACAAAATTATCATAAAGAAAGAGGAATTAATTGCAAAACAACGTAGTGAAATTGAAAATTTGAGAACGAAACTGAGGAAATCAAGTAAAATGCAACGTGATATAGACTGTGTCCAAGATTGGGATATCTATCATGGGAATCGTTTTTATTTTTTTCTGACGTTAATTAAAGAGATATAGGAAAACAGAAGACACTTCCTCATACCATTTTCGAAGTTCTACAGACATTTTCTGTACGACGTTCCGTTCCGAAGAAACCATCATCAACTATACCCCATGATAGACATCCTTATCTTGGACTCACTGTATATCTTTGAATGGCGTTTTCAATACCGACCGAACTAGCTATAAGTAGAGTCCCTTGATGCGAACTGACGTATTTGTCATCTAACAGGGACGGACAAAACATAGCTCGTTTTTCTTTTAATCATCTAGTGACTTTGGTTTCGTGTATTGGCGTCCCTGACATGACATTGCTGTCGCGTCACATTCATAGGCGTTAATGAGATCTTACAAACTTTTGATTTCATACTTGATCTTAATACGACATCATTCAATTCTGTTTTGGAAGGATGGTAAAATATGCTGCGTTTGGCTGTATCAATCAGTTGGATGGCAAATTTGAATTTGTCACCATCAAATACAAATGAACTCAGAACATGGATAGTGAAGTGACCGAATGGGGAAAATAAGTAAATACATCAGCAAAATATTCGAGGTAAAACTAATACGAAATCACATATTATACTTTCTCATTGTGCCTATAATTATCCACTTCACAAGTTTTTGAATGCATTTTAGTTCACAGTTTTGATTAAAACGGAGGATTAAAAGATGAGACATATGCCCTACCATTTAAAAAGTTATACCTACATTCAGGAAATATTAAGTGTTCGTGACAAACTGCAAAAATGATTCCCAACATGAATATATACAGCACACATGACATATGAGCACATTAGGTTGAATACCTACATAAAATTGTTCACCATTTCTCAACCATAAGGCTCAGTCTGAAATCAAAATTCATTTATTGATGGTACTGCCTAAGAACAGTACTATTTGGTAAAATATGTAGAGATGAATGAAAAATTACATGTGGAAATTACAATTGTCAGAAATCTAGTGTTCATCCCCAGAAATGAAAAAAGGTGGAACTATATAACTGTTTCACAAACACTTTAGAGTGAGAGGAGACGAGGATCTGTCCGTACCCTGTTAAGATGACAAATACGTCAATTTACATCAAGGGACTCTAGCTATAAGTATATCCATATGTGTCTATTTTCTCATTTTTATAACTGTTGTTCCTCTAAAAGTGCCTTATCGCTATAAATTTAAGTGGGTGTTAATACTCTATTTCTATTTTCCATCTACCTCTATGACAGAAAATGTAACATCTAAAATCGTATCTGACAATCAGGCGCTATTAGGGAAATTAAAAAGACAAAGAGCAGAATATATGTCTTATTATTTTATTAACTCAAGCATTGTAATTTAGAAAATAGAAAGGATAACAGTTAAACTGTGTGCTCTCAGTAGTTGTTTCTGTTCCAGATAACAGCCGACCGATCCTGTTGGCCCCATCCGAACCAGGCCAAACGTTCGACGGGAGCATCTTCAAGAGCGACGAGTACGACAAGAACATGGTTCACCTGGGATACAACCACGCCATAGACGGTCTGCCTAGGAGTAACGTGGAGGGCGATTTGTGCGAACAAAGTCTGGATAATATACAGAGCGTTTATACGAACTTGCAGTCGGCGCCCAAGAAGAGGAAGCTGTCGCAGGATTCGCCTCTGGTCAAGAGTGAACCGGGTGAGTAATAGAATGATAACTGTTGATATTTTCAAGGAATGAGGGCTAACATTTTTCATTGTCCACCTGATCGCGCCACTAAAACGTGAGGTCAGAGTTGGTAGAACTGATGAATATACTTCTTCTCCTCCTGTCATTTGGCATCTTTCTAAGATATCTTCTTCTCCGTCAATGTAAAAATTGGTCATGAAGTTCCACATTGACATTAAAAAAACGTAAGTCTGCTCAAGTATTTCTATAACTTGAGGTTTTCTATGTGTTGAAATATTCTACATAATTTTTTCCGAGTTTTTTCGATAAAAACAGGCACAGCCTTAAGAACTTTCCGTCAAATTTTTTTGGTATTTTTGACTTTGACATTGACCTCACGTTCTAGTAACGCCCATTGGTGAGATTGAAAATGTTAGCCCTTATTGATATAACTACCATTTTTAGTGACTACATTCACAGGCAAAAAACATGTCATCTTGTAATAGTCTACGTTTCCCTATGAATTTTACCGTCATTCTCACTCAATTATAATAGATTCATTTTGATTGTCTTATTAATTGTTTTCTATAGTCAATTTGTACACCCCGTATCATTTTCAAGGATGGCTGTTTTTGCCGTTGATTGTATTTGCATGTTTTTGACAGTGCTAAGCAATCTTCTCAATGATAAATCGTGTGGGTATCGTGAGAATGGATCTGTTCACTGTCACAAGCCTTTTTTTTCCATTTTCGATTCTCCAATACTTTCTACGTATGTAAATATAGTACTCTTTCTTCATTGGGATAAATAATTATTTTTCGAGATAATTAAACATGACAATTATTTCGATTTTCATGTATATCAATTATGTCAATGTTTTGGATCATTGGACTGCATTAATTATGCAGTTCGTCACAAAATTGAAGAGTGAACTGAAGGAATATATTTGATCAATTTAACTACTTAACTTTTATTTTATTGCATAGTTGGTTTATTTTTTTATCCCTCTATAACCATGTACCTATGTTTCTTGGGATCAATAAATGTTATTAACTTCAGTCCATATTAACAAAAAAAACATATACTACACTGTTTTACCACTAACCAAACCGACTTTTTAGACGCCTCGACACGTGTTTTGCTAACTATGTTAGCATCTTCAGGAGAAGATTAAAACTGTTTTAATCTTCTCCTGAAGATGCTAACATAGTTAGCAAAACACGTGTCGAGGCGTTTAAAAAATCGGTTTGGTTAGTGGTAAAACAATGTAGTGTATTATCGTGCCAAAGGTTCCAGTGTTCGATATAAAAAAAACATAATGAAATAATTTCTAAATTTTCAATATCATAAATAGAGAAAAAACCTGTCACAATCAAGAAACACATTTTATCTAGGTGATTTGGGTTGAATATTCATATTTTGAGCTCAGGATTTTATGGCTGGAATATTTCCTTTTTGTAATGAAACATCCTGAATAAGTATTTGTCTTGTGAATGTGAATATTGTTGTCATTGGTGATATTTCGGATCGATTCTGTTCGGATCTTATTATAACATTGCTAAGATAATAATATTGTTATGATCATAACATATAACAATATTGCTATGAAGTTCTGTATTCTGTTTGCAGAGTAACTGCAAGACTGGTTATAAGTTCAAGTGATAGCAATATTGTTGAAAAATTGAGAATTTTTGAGCTGACAACACTGTTTTCAACTAATTGTTCAAGTGTTAGTTATCGATTTTGCCATTATTTCATGAAGAAGAAGAGTTCAACCTCTCAAATTAGTCAGTCCTGCGACCTGCACTGACATTTTACAAAATTATATTGTTCAAATCGAAAGATTTTGTATTGCTTAATCTGGTCGTCGTTGTGCGACTGGTGCAAGTAATCAATCATGTCCCCGAAATGAAAAAACAACTAAAGCCGGATGAAACAAATTGTGATTTTTTTTTAATATTCTAGCAAAATAGCTTGATAAACTATCCATCAGGCAACTGAAATTTCTCTGATATGCCGAAATTGTAGTCTCATATTTCCTCTACAAATTGGAACTTCAAGAAGAGGTTTTCAAGTAGTTGGTCACAGTACACAGCAGTGAACCTATCCTATATGTTTGTAATCACCAAGTTTTTCAATAATTCTTCTACGAATTGAAACTATCAGGAAAGGTTTTCGAGTAGTCAGTGACACAACTAAACTCTCATATGTTTTTATTCCACTATTTTCTGAATTTTCATACAGTTGGAAGAATTTGTAGTACAAAAACAAAGAATCCACTACCTTGTTATCAGATAGCAAGCACAAAATTGATGTTGCCGATATAGCAAGAATGCTAACCAGATTTCATTGAAATTGACAGATCATATTGCCAAAAATCGATGATTAGAATTCCACTTTTTCGAATCTTGCTATGATAGCAATATCTTCTCTACAACCATATTGCTATTTGCAAATAGAATCGACCCGATTTGACTCACATAAAGTAATTACTAGTCATAAATTTGGCAGCGTCGACAGATGTGGTTATATGCTCATTGCTCTCATAGGTTGTTGAGGAATTTACCAATAACTATCAGGCTAGATGCAAATCGGTTAATCACGTCATCTTGAGCTGACGTTTCTAGAAAGCGCCGATATTAATTATTAAAAGAAGAATTCGTGATGATTTTGAATAACGAATGATTGCATCATATATTATTTATACACACTGAATGATCAATATAAAATAAGAATGTGGCGTAAATTCGACTGGTGTTAAACCCGATCGGAAAATCGAAAAATAACTTAATTTGAAATGTTTTCTGGAAGCTAAGTACAAAAAATATTTCCAATTATTGGTGCTTTGAGAAGATGTCCCAAACTTAATATGGAAATCGCAAACGTGATTCCCTACTCTCATATATCTTATGTATCTAATAAATCAAAACTAATAAAATGGCTGGATATTGAATGGCTTGTCAAATTCCAATATGTTGTTTTCGTCTATCGCCTTCCTCTCAATTCCACTCCTTCATACTTTAAATACAAATTGATAGCTAGAAAAGATGTTCATGCGCGAAATATTTAAATTATATTCAATTAACACTCCCAAATTCCTACTCTTCATCCTAAGAAAACTACTTCATAATACCTTTTATTTATTTATTTATCCATTTATTTATTTATTCATTGATTTATTTAGTATTTTGGCTGCCTAACAGATAGCATATGCTATCCTATTACAAGGCCGCCCTTAGTAACAAAAATATGATATAATTCTTTTAAATCGAAAGTCTATACTACAACTATAACTACTTAGCTAAATTAGTGAGATGATGTAACAATTTAATTTAATGTAACAATTCAAGGAATATAAATTTTCACTGATTTGAGCGAAAAATATATGATTTTACAATCAGTTTAAACGAACTGAGACTCTGACCAAAAAAAATCTTTATCCTGACTACTCCTGACAAGATTATTGTATGTTAGACAACAACGCAGCATTGGCGAATTCAATAAGTAATTTGATCTATACCTATCTATCAAAAAAATTGTTTTATTACGAAGACCAAAATGACTACAATTGAACTCAAAATGCTGAAGACAATAATCAGAGTCGACCATATTATTGACCAGCCTGTAAACGAAAATAACATCAAAAAATATCCTTCTATCTTCTAGGGAGTTGAGATTATAAAAAGTTAGGTTTGACTTATACGAATAATAGTGACGCTGCTTGTTAAATTTGTAATTTATGAAATTTATCAACTTATGTTGAACTATTTCAATACGTGAAGTGTATTTAATATAAGATGGATTCCAGACAATCGTGGAAAATTCCAATATTGGTCTAACAATAGCATTATACAATGTTAAGATAGTTGACAAATTCTGAAAGTTTTTGCTCATTCTCATTATAAATCCAAGATTCCTCATTGCTTTACGGACAATAGCATCAATTTGATTTTCGAATGACAGTTTCACATCTAATATAATTCCTAGGTCTTTCACATTTTCCGATGATTTGATACAAGTGTTATTCAACAGTATTTCTTTATGAGGAGGAGTGATAGAGCGCGAAAAATTAATCATCATACATTTGTCAGGATTGACGAGCAGCTTGTGTCTAATACAAAACTCACAAAAAGCAGTGATGTCATCCTGCAGTAGCTCATAGTCACGGTCACACTTGATCTCTTTGTATATCTTCAAATCATCTGCGAAGATACAATATTTACTGAAACGAAAACATCTTCCAATGTCATTCAGGAAGATGCTGAATAATAAGGGACCTAGAAGTGACCCTTGAGGCACCCCGGAGGTGACATCTTTATTTGTAGAGTTGACATTGTTTATGGCCACATATTGAGTTCTTTCAGATATGTAGGATGATATCAGTTTCAATAGTGCCCCGTGCACACCGAAGTTTTCGAGCCTTACGATGAGAGTTGGGTGATGAACTCTATCAAAGGCCTTAGAAAAATCGGTGTACACAGAGCACACTGATGATCCCTTCCCGAAATCTTCTAAAATATCTTGAATGTATGGAACAAGGTTTGTTGTCACCGAGCGCTTTTTGAAGAAACCGTGTTGATGAATATCAATATGATTTTTTACGAGAAAAAATAGTTCTTGCGTAATTATTGACTCTAAAATTTTACCAAAATGGTCGATAAGAGAAATTGGTCTATAGTTCCCAACTTCATTTTTTTTCACCTGACTTGTATATTGGAACAATTTGAGCACGTTTCCAAACTTTTGGAAAATACCCACTTCGTAGACATTTATTATAAATAATTAGCAATGGTTTAAGCAGACTTTCACAACAAGATTTAATGAACAGAGCTGGAATTTTGTCAGGTCCTGGTCCTTTTCTGATATCGAGCTTTTCAATTGCATCTTTTATTTGTTTATTGGTTATATTATTTATTATGATAGGTCGAGAATATGAATAAACCTTGGTAATTTCTTTTTCTCAATAAGGTGTCCCTCAGGAATCCCCTCTTTCACCCCTCCTATATAACCTATACTATCATGATATATTCAGCTTCAACCAAGATAACAACAACACATTGATGAAAACCTTCACATTCTACAGTATGCAGACGACACAGTTCTAATTTCTCATAATTGATGAATGAAGTCTGCAACAGAAAAATTACAACAACTGATAAACAAAACCAGCACTTGGTGCGTTAATAATGTAGTATCCCACGCCTCGCGTACAAAATTTTATCTACAACTGTCAACGTTTTCATAACTCTTCAAATGTATCTCATTGATTTTCCACTTCGACATACCTACGCATGACAGTTTTCTGATAATTGAAAACACAAGTTGCCTGTGATAATTTTTGTAACCCTAGCAACAGTAGGTATAATCAAAGCCGTTTATAGATGTTAAATTAAATTGTCAGATCGATATCCAGAACCATCATTAAATTTCTTGAGTGAAAATGTCTTCAAGTGAAGATGATCTACCATCCGACATTGAAAATGCAGCGACAAGTGTTATTTAAATTATCTATTCATTCAATAAACGATTTATTTTAAATTTATTTCTCATCTCATTACCGCACTAGTGCGGCAATAGATTCAAAAAACCACTAGTGCGGTAATTAACGTCATTATGATATCCAAAAAAGTGACAAATCATAATCATTACTTGACAGTTGTAGATAAAAGGTATTATCATTCCAGAACATTGTACGACGAGTCAGCTGAGCCCTTCCGAACAAATGAATACGTCGATAGACGACGAGTACGCATCTTCGGAAGCCTGCCTATCGGAATCCCAGTACCAGTGCATACGGTTCAATGCCTTTCAGCAAAACAATTGGCATACCTTGTGCGATCAAAATTTAACGGAACTGTGAGTATTTTGCAAGTTGATCATTTTCCACTGCTGACTCCAGAACGCATCATTATTAATCATGATTTTTTACCTGAAAAATGAGTTTTTGTTACCCCGTATATCGAGAACCAGTTTCTCCACGACAAAACGAAAGAACATGTCTTTGATTTTCTGGAGTTGAACAAGTTAAACTTGAGATAGGTACCCTTTATGAGGAAATATGTGTTTGTAGTAGAAATACTAATAATGTGTCTATAATACATATAATCGGTCCGATTCACTGGGAGCGTGGTTATTTTAACAACTGTCGTTCGGATGGTTAATATGAAGGTCAGTGGCTATTTGAACCACTTACAAATTTTCTAATTCTCTAAGGCATAGATGGATAATAAATTAACAACTTGTCATGTTTTTTCCACTTTTTATAGTGGCAGATATCCACCAGTTTTTTCTGGTAATTCGTGGATTGGCTAAGGTTCTTAATAAAAATATGTGGCACTATGTCAAGGAAATGTTGTTCATCTGTTAATGCTAGATATTGTAAAAGAGGTAACTCTATGACAAGAAACTATTAAATACCTATCTAATTATTATTCATTATTATTATTATTAAAAAGTGATAATGGGCTGAGGTGTGAACCTATAAAAGCCCATTTATACATGACATAGTTGTATGGTACACATAAAGAAATATTATATATACAGTGCGTTCATAAAGTGTGGAAACGCTCCATTATCTTACGATATAATTATTTTTAGAGGTAAAGCTCGGACAGGTCGATTTTGTATTTCAGTCTTCCATCTTTTTTTACAAAAAAATAATTTTTCCCCCCACCACCTTACAAGATATGACGTCATCGATATTTTTTTTAAATTGAAAGGGTATATTTTTATATCAAAAATTGAAAGCCCATATTTTTCTGAGTTCAACCATACCACATACGTCATATCTTACACTTCAAGTTACAGTATACTGAGTATAAAAGAAACCAGTGTTCATATTTCTCAACATTCATTTAATTATTTATTTGCAATGAAAATATCATAAGAAGTAGTGAAAATGAAGTAGATTTGTTATTTGTTTATTTTCACTACTTCTTATGATATTTTCATTGCAAATAAATAATCAAATGAATGTTGAGAAATATGAACACTGGTTTCTTTTATACTCAGTATACTGTAACTTGAAGTGTAAGATATGACGTATGTGGTATGGTTGAACTCAGAAAAATATGGGCTTTCAATTTTTGATATAAAAATATACCCTTTCAATTTAAAAAAAATATCGATGACGTCATATCTTGTAAGGTGGTGGGGGAAAAAATTATTTTTTTGTAAAAAAAGATGGAAGACTGAAATACAAAATCGACCTGTCCGAGCTTTACCTCTGAAAATAATTATATCGTAAGATAATGAAGCGTTTCCACACTTTATGAACGCACTGTATATGTAAATAGCTACTAGACAAACAATTAGATTAAAAATAAAATTGAAAAAACAATTAAAAATGTTGAATAGAAATTGAACATTTCGAAATAAAATAGACAGATATAATGCGATGCAAACTGAAAAAAAAAACAAAAACAATTTACTCAGTAATACGATCTAATCGACTTTTGAATGATGATACTGAGGGTGCATTAACTATGTCTGTATCCAGGTTGTTCCATGCCGAGAAAACACGATTTTCTATGAGGTTTTGCCGATTTGACGACCTGAAATGTTCCTTCTTAAGTTTAAAATTATGTCCTCTTAATCGTGTATCATCGTTTATCTGGAACATATCACTCAGTGAGGGTAGAAATCCGATAAGTTAGGATCAAGTCTCCACGATGTCTTCGATCTTCGAATGTTGTCAGGCTTAACTGATTCAAACGTTCATGGTATGATGGTCTTCTGAGACCGAAGGACATTCGGGTTGCTCGTTGTTGCACAGATTCCAACATGTTACGATCTCTGATCAACTCCATTAATCAACAACAATTATTTGTGAAAACAAAAAATTTGCTATTTCATTAGAAGGATAGCATCAATCAATAGAATTTTGAGGGGTTCAACAAATCCATCCTTGAATTTCGGAAAATCTATCACATGCCAAAAGTGTTTGTTTCAGAGGTTTTGATACCATTAATAGAACCACAGATAGAAGACGTTGATGGGCTACTTTTATTCTACTACATGTAAAAATAAATCTCAGTTGAGTTTTCGTAATATATCATTATAGAGAGTACTTAGAGAATATTTAAAACTAAAGCCTAGTATTTCAGTTACTTGCTGCTTTATATTTACTTGCACGAGGAGCCTATCAGGGGGACTGATTCGAATGTAGCAATGTCTCAACCAAGTGCCTGTAGAGTGTATCAATTGTTAGGTTAAATAGACGTTTAAAAGGTAGAAATGTCATAATCTTTTCCTGAAGATGCTAACATAGTTAGCAAAACACGTGTGGAGGCGTTAAAAAATCGGTTTGGTTAGTGGTAAAACAGTGTATAGGTAGAAATGTAGCAATAATCAATGAAATAGATGAATGAATGATTTCGCAGCTTTATCCATACCACTGAGTGTAAATGTGAAAGACTAACCAAATTGATAAATGTTGTTTTTATAGAATACCAAATATCAATAGTGGAAAATCTAGTGTGGTTGAAAAAGTTCTCAATAGCAACTTTACTTATTTAGCCATCCTATTGAACATTTCCTAGAGAATCGGACCGAATAACTGCCCCTAGTTAACTTTTGAATGGCTGGGATTTTTTGCATCCAACGGTACTTTAAGTGCTACATCGTGATTCCGATAAAAATATGTATCTATATGTATGTGTATTTATTGGCATCCAGGATCCATTTTGAAAGATACATATCATTTATCAGAATCAAAATGATTCACTTGAACTACGGTTGAAGCTTAAAACGAATCAATAAAATTCAGCCTTCCAAAAGTTGACTAGGAGTGGTTACTTCATGGACACATTGTGTAGTGTGTATGCATCATGCACGGTACAGAAGATATTATTCTTTCCTTGCTTGATTATAATATAGATGGACTTGAAAAATTGAGTAAAATGAGACGAAAAAACAAAGCGAAATGAAAGAATAAATATTTGTCAAAAACAAATTATTTTGGAAGTTATTGAACATCAAAGTTTGTCTGAAATTTTGTAAATCATTGATCATATGTGTAGTCCAGCCACAGCGTTTATTTTCGGTGAGGTCAGCAGCACCCGGAGTATCAATGACTTTTGTGACTTAAGACCACATATTTTTCAAAACCCTTTTTTTTCAGTATTCCACCGCATTACAGGGTGGATGCGGATAAAGGTTTCAATTTTTCACATGCCGATGATGCTTTTGTTTGTCAGAAGAAGAATCATTTTCAGGTATGTACTCAGTTAATTATATCATGAACTGTTATTCAACATGAAATAGATATTTTTTGTGTCGGATATAAAATTTCTATAGTAAAGAAAAAATCATGTTTCTCATTGTTTTTCTGTGTGATTTGAAGAGATTAGTTTGATATGTCCCTGTGAAAGGAATATTCGGCTTGATTCAATGAAAGAAAGAATAAGTATGGTGGCCGTGATAAAAACAAATGTTGTATGCATTGTGTGTGAAACTGAGAGGAACAGTATTGACTCTATTATAATATTGTAACTGGGTAGAGTGATTTCTTAGTAAGCCTGATTTCCTGATTAGTTGAAATGTATGAAATAAATAATTCATAAAATTCTTAAGTAGTTCAATGAAATGACCAAAACATAGGCATATCCATAATATAGAGGATAGTTCCAGTACTCAAAGTTGAGTCTTGAAATTGATAGTCGATTATTTTCATTGTTACCAAGACATTAGTAAATTGAATCTGGCACCGCGCTCAAAATTTCAGCCAAAATCAAATTACACCAAACCATACTGATCACAGCGTTCTCATTGAGGTTATGTTCTCATCGTTATCTGTTCATTCGTTTATTCATGGTCTGGAATAGGTTTATGTCCTGTTTCTGTTTTATTTGTTAATTCATTCGTTGATTGTGATTATATATACAGGGTGTCCCTTAAGGACATGCTAATATTCAAGGGGGTGATTCTATGATTCAAGGAAAAAAAATCCCACTAACATATGTCCTAAAAGGCTTAACTGTTGAGATACAGGGTGAAGAAGTTATGAAAAAAATCAGTTTTTGAATAATAACTGGGATAATATTGTAGATATCTTTTTGAAATTTGGTACATATCTTCTATGCATCAAGGTACACTTTATTATGTTTACAAATTTTCATTTTCTCTACCAGTGGCGACGTTAGAGGAATATGATTGTTTATATTCTACTTAGAAGTAAGCAACAAGAAAATATTTCCAAATTTCATAAAATGCTATGAAAAGTCATTCAAGTTTGTACAAAAGAGATCCTCTTGTTGATACAAGATAGGACGCTCCGTTTCCGAGAGAAAACGAAAAAACGAGATCAGACTTCAAATTCAGTACATCCATTACTGGATAAACCCAGTATGTAAAATTATTCAATATAATAATTATTCAAGTGAGCAAAAATTATGCACTCAGAATATGGATACAAACCTGAGAAATCGAAAACTCAGTGAATCGAAGTTTTTATCTTCTACGTCAGATGAAAACTTCTTATTCACAAAGCTCAGTAAGCAATCCATTTTGATATAGAAATTCATGTATTCTATTGATTGAACACATCTACAACTAAGTAATTGTGTATTATGTATTATATTCTCAATTCTCATTCCCTTCTAATTATTTTGTAGCTTAGCAGGTAGGTTTTTCTAATTTTCGAAATTGTGGGATCTTGTCGAAGAGAGGAATAATTATGAGTTCGTAAAAAAAGTATAGTATGTAACGCGTTTGTAAACTCTTCTAGACACTCGTTTATTAAACACTCGCTCTGCTCTGCTGCTTAATATTTTCACGTAGAGAATGCGAATTATCAATGTATTCCTTTATATATGTTTATCAGTTTTTTTCATGTTCATAATATATCTGAGAAAATTCCTTCCTCCTATATTGAGAACGTATGAATTATTGAATAAATAGGAGTTCCCAATCGTATTTCAACATAATACGGCAACTGTGCTATGGTCTGCCCATACGTACGAAATCGTGACATCGGTTTTTATGTGCGGTAAATTTTTAGTTGTTCGAAAATCACCAAGGCAATTCTATTTTCAAAAATGAAAAAAAATGTGACCACTTGCCTATTGCTCCAGTTCGAAAATTGGAAATGAGTTGATCTATTTCAATGGACATTTTACATTGCAAAAACATTGTGAAGATTATTATTATTCTCGGAGTCCTATAGTAGTACTTGATTCTCTTCAAGGTCACGTGTCATGTCCAGCTATTAGGCGACGCCCAATTCGTGAAAACCCCAGACGGATTCCAAAAGATATCGAGTTTTCACATACACTTTTACGGGGTGAAACATGATTGTCCGACACAAACGATAAGGGTGGAACAAAGCCAGAGCGACAGGAGCAAGAAACCGTTCCATCCAGTCTTGTAAGTAAAAAAAAAGAGTTTTTTCCACTACTGACCTGAGAAATCACCACTATCCAAGGATTTTTTCAGATGAAAAAGTTATACTGTTTTAACCTAGGTAAATAATCTTGAAGATATTTCACCAAGTTAAATTATGAAACACTGTGAATAGTGTCAATCTCATGCCCATGCAACCAATGAAAAATTACATATTCATAAATTACCCAAACGTAAACCAAATATAGTTAAGACTGCAAAATTTACTACAGCTTTGGAATTATGTGAAAATAATAATTATCAATTCTCAAAATGTCACAAATCACTCATATGTGCTAATAATTAGAGAAGAGCATCTACTGAAAGAATATGTTCGAAGATTGATTCGATTTATCTTGTACAGGGTGGCTGGCCATTTTCCGCATAACAAAATGTCGTTTTGAAATTTGGAAAATTTCGAATACCTTCGGAGATTTACGAAAAAAAAACGAAATTTTCTGAAACCTTCTCAATTTTTCTTCAAGTTATTAGAAGAAATTCATCAAAATGAATGACACTGTATTATGTCCACTATTTGTTTCCTACAAGCTAAAAGTTGGCGTTTTCAAATTTGAAATCCAACGTTTCGTATTCCAGAAATCATCTTCAAACTATTTTTTTTAAAACGGACCTGAATTTGTTTATTTTTTTCCACACCTTTGGATATCCCATAATATGCTATGAGCTATCAGAAATTTTTATTTTCGAATGTTTGGTGTAAAAAAATTGACAATATCTTCTTTGACAATAAAATAATACAGAGAAATTTGATTTGATGATGGTTTCTAGATGACGAATCGTCGTATTCCAAATTTGAAAAACGCCAACTTGTAGAGAAGAAGTTAAAAGTTTCATTAAATTTGATTAATTTCTTCAAATAACTTGCAACAAAGTGAAATAAAAAACGGTTTTAGGAAATTTCGGTTTTTTCTATACGAAAGTATTCGAAATCTTTCAAGATTGAAGGAGACATATTGTTAGGCATAATATTGCGAAACTCAATGATGAGGCTCAAATTCCAGTCACCCTGTACATCATTTCAACTGTAGCATCTGTGGTGTTCATAAATTCTTCAATCATTTCAATGAACAGTGTGTTCTCAATATCATCTTGTGATATTTATCAGTATCCTTCCTTCAGGCGCGGTACATGCTTATTGCTTCCATATCAAAATCACTGCCACCTAATTTATCTCTCATTTTTTGTTGTTATTCACAATTCCACCTGAAATTTTAATACATCGTCTATTTTCTGACAGCAAATCGATTTTATTTTTTTTAACTCCTAGACTACTGGATATATCGAAATTTTAGTAATATGCTGAGTAAACATGTTGAAATGGCATGACATTGCTCCTTCAATGGAAATCAAAATCTGCTATAATGAAAGATGTTGATATTTCAGTGTCAGTAGTAGAGAATATATTTTTTCTACGTCTATAACACAAAATTGCTCTTGTTTTACTGTGTTCGATACGTCAATGAGGTACTTTGTATGTCATCAATTTTATTTCCGTATCTGATATCACAATGACTCCATTGTGTTATTATTTCTCATCTTATTATTTATTTATTTACATTATTTCTAAACAAATCTCATCGATCATGGAATGTCAAATTTCAAGCAATGACAGCTCTGTCTAATAGATGAGCATAACTTGACAGGAAATCAGATGGCTACAGGACGAAGAAATCGAAAATGCTGCTGCTATCTATTATAGCCGTAGAAAAATTATAGTGTATAACGGAATGCTAATTTCCTTTCATTCTCGTAGGAAATCACAATCATTCCGTGCTCGTTAAACAATATAATAATTTTTCGAATGACAGGGAAGTAGGGGGTTTATAAGTTGGTTTTTACGTTTGCAGAATTGAATTGGTTAATTCGCAAGTGACGAAACTCACAGTGGGCCGACTACACTTCAGCGAGACGACATCGAATAACATGAGGAAAAAAGGGAAACCCAATCCTGAACAAAGATATTTTCAGGTAAACAACTGATTTTTTTGAGATGATTTGTGAATACATAGTTGATGGATATACCAATACTGGAAATGTACTATAAAACATAAAAATATTCTTTTTGTGACGGAAAAAAAGTTTGACATTTCATCTCTGTTGACAGGTTACAAAATGTCACATTTCTTAAAATTACTTTTTCCTCTTCATGGTATATTATGAGTTGTATTGTATAATAAATTAGTGTTAATATATCATAGGAGCATATCACTTGAAGAAGTCACTTTTTTAGCAAGAGATGTTCAGTTTTTAAAAATCTTGTGTAAATCTTATCGTTTATAATTTTTTCAAACGAATTTATTATAGACAAGCCATACCTTTAAGAATAATCGGTGTGTCAAATTGAAATTTACTATGGGTATATGGTATGTGAAAAGGAAAGTTTTTGCACTTTCCAGTCACTTTCAGATTCACCGGAAATTGTTCCGGTTTTGTATTTTCAAATAGATCACCCTGTATATCATAACATTTTTGAATTAACTGAGACAATTCTGGAACAGATTATGACATTTTTAGAAGTTTTTTGGAAGAAGACAGGTAGACAAAATTATATTTCCGTGTCTAACTATCATTTTTCATTTGGCAACCATTTTTTGATAGGCACTTTCCGGAGGAAAGATTTTTTGAAGAATCTAACGCTACTAATTTATTTGCGATTGGATTGAAAATATGAACATGAATTTAATATTGCTAAGGATTTATTCACATTTTTTCAAGTGTGCCATGGATAGCCATGATGCATAATATTTTGCAGTTATTTTTTCGGCTCTTCTTTGGGAAACAAAACTCTCCGGTATCCACTTTTCACTTTGATTATACATTATTTTGACAGAAAATTGAACTGAAATTCAACGAAAATAAATCATATGTAAGTAGCTTTGAGTTTCATGAGAAAAAGTAAGATATTGGTTGAGGGTCAAAAAGGTCAAACAAGTAAGTAGTGGAAATAAGAACATGCATTTAATATTACTAAGGCAAATACTGGTTATTTATTTATTGACATTTGTCAAGTTTAGTGTGCCATGGAAAGCTATAATGCATAATATTAGTGTTAGATAAGTGGTTAGCCTTCTAGAGACCGAGGCGTTACTGGTGGCCCACCCTGTATAATCAATAGTATATAATACAAAGATACATTCCTAGTGAACTTTATAAAAATATTAGTACCTAAAGTTAATTCAAGAAAGAATAACAAAACATTTTTTTTTATACAAATCATCTAGATTGTTGTCCTATGAATGAAATGCTACGACAATGTAATATACTTGCAGTAACGTGACTTTCTCAACTGTAATTTGAAAGAAATAAAATCAGCTGTTTTCAATATTGAATGTATTTTATATTATCTCTGTGTAGTTTTTAAGTTTAGTTTTCAAATTTAGCTCTAAGTCATTTTGTTTTGAAGCACTATCTCCTATATGTAAATACTCCTGGCTGTGTTTGTAAGAGAGAAATCTTAAATAAAATACCACACGTAACTTTGGTACTTATAGGTATAAAACTAAGTTTAGGAATTTGATATATCCGTGTAAATTCTTTGTTTATAAAAATATGTTCAATCCAATCGCAAATAAATTAGTATCATTAGATTCGTCAAAAATGGTCACTAAAACTTTCAGATTATAATTCTCTGACATCACTTGAGGTCCTTAGATAAGTTCACGTCAGATCATGGGCACCCAGACGTAATATCGAAAGTGCTTCTAAAACAATGAAGTAGGCGTAAAATCTTCTGAAAATGTCTTAATCTCTGATCCAGAATTGTCTCAGAAATTCAAAACCGGAGCCATTCCTTGACACCCGGTATTCATGATATTCATCTCGTCTTCGTTTTGTTTAGCTGGTGGTCGGTCTGCATGCTCACACGACGAACGGAAATTTTCCGATCGTCAGTCAAGCCAGTCAAAAAATCATCGTCAGAGTAAGTAACAATCTGGTATCTCACAAACTGCGTGTAAATCGAGGAGTTTTGCAGGCTTCGAATCCTGGCCAGTTCGAGAGCGACGTGGAATTGTGTTGGCAAAAAGGACAAACGCAAGTAAGTGGGAAGTTTTAATTTACCTATACCGCGAGACAACATCATTAGCTAGGTTGACAATTTTCAATGGAACCCTGTAGATATTTTTATCTACAACTATTTAGAGTCACTAGATGGTATTAGTTAGATAAAAGTTCGGACACTTCTGTCCTTTTCTATTTTCTATATTACAATGGTTTGAGTGAATAAAAGAATGAGACTTATATTCTGCTCTTTGTCTATTCAATTTCCCTAGTAGCACCTGATTGTCAGATACGATTTCAAGATCAGGTTAGATGTTCTGTCAAATCAATCATTGTCGTAGATTGAAAATAGAAATAGAGTCTGAACAACCACTTCAATCTATATGGTGATACACTTTTCGCAGAATAATAGTTGGAAAAAAAAATGTAACAACATTTTAATATGACAAAATAGACACATATGAATATGCTTATAGCTCGTTCCTTATTGTATGTAGAACTGTACCCGAGTGACAAAGTTTGAAACATGAAGTTTGTTTTGAAATTCCACCTTGTGCTGCATTCACTTTTGACTGATAAATTTTGAATTCTGTCGGTATTTAAAACGCCATTCGACGATTTTTCACGTTGCAATTTACTTGATTTCCTCAGCTTCGTTCTCAAATTTTCAATTTTATTAGGTAGTTTTTCAATAAATTCCTCTTCCTCTATGATAATTTTGTTTTGAATTTCGTGTGATGATAATATTGAATTTTTTTTTCAATAGTCTGTTTTGTAAATGAATAAAACAACGGATCTTATAAATCTTCTGTTTGAGAATGGGACTAAAATATAGTTTCATCACAATCTGCTGTTATAAGAAGTGAATTTCAATGCATGTACCTACCCCACAAATTTTGCTTGATTTCAAATTAATTTTCCATCCAGCCGTTCCATATATTCCTTCCATAAGGGAATGGTTGATATTTTTGTTTGGTAAACTAAAGAAATTTCATAAGGGAATGGTTGATATTTATGTTTGGTAAAGTAAAGAAATGAAATCACCATTCCATTCAGAATTCCCGCAATTCATTACACAATTATAAGGTGTGTAACTTGATAAATCTAAACATTCAAAACTACTAACAGTTGTCATTTCTGTGTTCGAACTCTTATCTAACTAATACCATCCAGTGACTACTACTAATGAGTCATTCATGCATTGCTAACTTGATTTTCAACACTTAATGACAGACATTCTTATTTTATTTATTTTGAAAATAACATACATGTCAGCCAATATGTATACAGAGTGATGTTAATTAGTTGAGTGCCGATAAAAACGATCACGTGGCACTCAATCATTGTTGAAGACCCGTCACTTCTATGTTGACTCAGTAAAACCATTCATCATTTTAATTATAATAGAGGGTGAGTCTTCAGTGTGTTCGATATTGGCCAAACTGTCAAATATATAGAAAAAATTCAAATACAACAGTTATAGGGTTTCATGAGATCTATCATCTAAAATTATTTTCATATCTATAGGGTTTTCGAATTCCAAGATATCGGCTGATGATTGGCTTTTTGAAATGGGACACCCTGTATATTATTGCATTTGTAGGTTCTACCTGAAGAGTTGATTTCATCAATGCATCACACTTGGGGTATAGCGGAAACGATTACAATGATATAGGGTGTTCAAAATCGAGATTTAGGGACATGTAAGCCGTTTTGACCAATCATGAATATCCTTAAGTTGAGAAATCTCGATTTTGAGCACTCTATATCTCTGTAATCATTCCTGCTATACTCCAAGTGTGATGTATTGATGAAATCAGCTCTTCAGGGAGAAACTAAAAATGCAATAATAGAACAAACTGAGCAATTTAATATTGATTGATTCAAAATTTGTTTCTTTTCCCTATGGTAGGTATAGGTATAGGTAGGTACATATATAGGTGAGTAACTGAACTTGAAATTCACTGTAAGGGATTAAAAACTGAATATTTTAAATATCTGCACTGTTAATCAATTCAAAATGAAATTTCACTTACGATTTCGAATAATTCACCACCAGAAATGAACTATCTAACCATAATTATGCAATGAAGTACCACGAATTTTCATCTAAGTAGTTTCAGTTGAGTTATCTAACGTCCCCTGTTTTATTTTCTGAAATGAAAAAATCGAAAAATTAATATCCGAGTAATCATCGCTTCATGTCCGAATTGGCAACGTTGTAAATTCTATTGTGCATTTTATTGACACCCAGGAGGAGGTGAGGGTATTACCAACCCAAATTCCTCGCGCAATGACGTCACACGTTTCGCGGCCATGTCTCATCGTTTGAATTCGCTAGTTCAATTTGGCGTTTTCAATAATTTTTTATACGATGATTTGATAAAATCTAAAAAATATTTCAGAGCCATATATTTCGGGATATATTTTTTCTAGAAATGACTGGAAGGCCCATTCGATCACCCTATAGATATGAAAATAATTTTAGGTGATATTTTTCATGAAACAGTTCGAATTTTTTTTATATATCTGACGGTTTGTAGACTGTTACCTAGGTTGAATTCATATTCAATCAAGTCACAACACTGCGATCTCCGACGCCACGCACAGTCGAACTGGATAAAATCCAGTGACTACTCCCGTATTATCATTATTATTATTATCATTTGACTTTTTCCAGGACTCTGTTGTGCACAGTGGTAGAGTGGGGATAAACACAGAGAGACCGGACGAATCTCTCGTGGTGCACGGAAACATCAAAATAACTGGGCACATCATCCAGCCGAGCGATATCAGAGCGAAGAAAAACATTACGGAATGCAACACGGCAGAACAACTGAAGAATGTGCAACGGTTGAGAGTTGTTAGGTCAGTTATAATAGATTATTATTATTTAACTACTGTCTGTAGGTTAACCGAGGAGGTGGTACATTCATTATTCCAGATCTTTTGGGATCTTTCCTCCTCGTTTCTATAAGATGAAAACATGAATATTATTTCAATATATGCGTAGTCAAATCAGATGATTTGCCCCAAAATGTCACTGCGTTTAAAGAGTTTTCCTATCAGAGAGCCTAAAAGAAAAATTCACCAGCTTGTCAGTGACAATTTGTATTGAAGAAGAGAAATGAAGGTATATAGAAGAAATATCAAATTTTCACTTAGCTTTGGACGTTTCGGTAACGAATCTGCTCTTGTTTTCAACATAATAGAATATTTGTCTTGACACTTCTCAGTTCTCAGTGACAATTGGTGACGTTGGCAATCAAATGAATCACAGAATGTTTTCATTAATCTCAAATTTACCATTTTTATTTTCTGATATCAGTAGTGAATACCATGTTTTATCAATATCAACTAAACAGAAAGCAATGCTATTGTCTCCGTTCAGAAGAATGCAAGCAGATTCCTGGATTTTTCTCTTCTAGTTATCTTATTTTGCAATGATTTCAATATTATTTCACTCTGCCATATGTTGTTCATCTCCAGTGAGGATATGTTCAGCTAGTTTCGATTTGTCGATATTCTTTTCTTTATATTGTACTTATGTTCATTCGTAATTACTCAAAGAGGTCTCTTGGTTTCACCTGTATAACACTTTCCACAAACACAAGGTATACTGTAAATACAATTTTTTGACGATTGTCGAAAGACGAAAGGGAATCCCTATGACGTTCGGAGAAAATCGCGCTTACCTATGGGGATAGGGAGATGAGGTAGGTATTGGAATTTTTGTTGAATTTTTGGTGATTATACGTTCTTGGGAATACTTATTTTGGCAAAGAATTCCATAGCTCTGCTGTTTTACAGACAAACGAGTTTTGATAAAGGGCTTGTTAACCTCTCTCAAGATTGATGTTCGTCATCAATCTTGGGCTGATTGCTGATTGGGCTTGTCGAGTTCTTATGACTGGTATTGCTAGTGATGAAATGTTAGCAGAGATAGGAACATTTTCCATGGAAGTATCTATAGAAAAGTGACAGGTCGCCGACTTCTCCACGGTGCTCTAATGATGTAAAAGAGTTAGTGAGTGTGGCATCACCCACCAGGCGAATGGCTTCTCTGGATGGAATCTAAAAGCATCAGCGTATGTTTGGGTGCTAAACCCTATTATGTGGGAACAGCATTCTGAAACTGGACGTATCTGTGCTTTGTAGATCATGAGAAGCTGTTGAGGTGCAAAGTAGATCTTCCCATGGAATAAAAGTCCCAGTTTTGGTGAAGAAGCTCTCGCGATGGATCTGACATGATTTCCACATGAAAGAGTATCACTGATGAAAATACCGAACATAGATATGGAGAACTTTGTGGGAATCTTGATACATTGATTGATATATCAGGCATACTGAGTTCCGTCTTTCTAGAATAAATACAGGCTTGACTTTTGGAGGCGTTGAATTCAACTAGGTTGTTGGTTCATTAGGCTGTAATTCCAGCAACAGCGTTGACGTCCTTTCGTCGTGAATTCTTAGTTTCCTGAGAAGAAATTGGATGAGATGGATGAGAACGCAGTATGGAGAGTATAGGAGAATACTATCATCTGCAAACTGTGGATGGGGCAAGTGGTTACTTCCAACAGATCATTGATATGAAGTAGGAGCAATGTTGGCACTAAAATTGGTCCTTGTGGAACGCCGGAATTGATGGCAATGGAATCAGACGATACTCCGTCCACTACCACGTGAAGCGATCTACTTGAAAGAAAACTTGATGAAAGAAAGCATAGCCGAAGTAGTAGCAGAACAGATCAGATGATTTGACCCAAGTGCGTTTGGAAAAATGTTCTATCAGAGAGCCTAAAAGAAAAATCAAATCGTTTGTCAGTGACACTTTGCTTTGAAACATGTTTGTAGTCAAGGAACATAGATATATTGTAAAAATATCGAATTTTCATTTATCTCTAGACGTTTCGGGAACGAATCTGTTCCCGTTTTCATCATGACAATTTTAAAATATTATTCTTTGAAAGTTGTCTTCTTATACTGCGACAATTCTCAGTGAGTGATGTTCGTATACAATTGAGTTACAGGATGTTTTCATTAATTAATCTTGAATCTACAATTTTCATGTTCAATTTTCAGTAGCATGTTCTCACTATATCAACAAGAGGAAGCAATGTCAATTGTCTCCGTTCAGAAGAATGCAAGCAGATTGCTTAATTTTCCTCTTTTGGTTGTTTTCTTTCTTTCCTGTCATTACAGTTTCATTCCACTCTGCCATATGTTGTCCATTTTCAGTAAGGACATGTTCAGCTAGTTATGATTCGACGATATGTCTTTTCTTGATACTGTACTCATGTTCTCTCGTCCTTAATGAGAGATATATCTTTGTTACACAACACATGGTAAACTATTTTAATTTTTTTCATGAGTGTTCTTTTCTTGACACTGTACTCATGTTCTCTCGTCCTTGATGAGAGATATATCTTTGTTACACAACACAAGGTATACTATTTTAATTTTTTTCATGAGTGTTCACCATTTTCCGGCTTTGTTCGAGTTAGAATGGATTTGTATTTTCAGTTTTGAACACAGTTTTGACTTGAAACTTATCTGCAACACGTTATATTTTTTCAGATATGCCGGGAATGTATTGTATAATATATTTGTCGTTATTGATGGTGGTTTTTGTTGGGATGTATCTTGTTTGTTTTCAATTAGGTGAATCGTTTTATATTTGCGGTAGTCAAGGTCATCATCTGACGTTGCGATGACATGAAAACTATGGGAAAACACTCCTAAACTCCTGGCTTAGATTGAAAGCTGGACGTGTTTCCCGTAGTTTTCATGTTATCGCAACGTTTAGACAATGACTTTGACTACCGCGAATCCATTCCCTAACCTAACCTAACCTACAGACAGTACATATGATGGTAGTCCGTGGAAAAGTTCTTGGTGCCAAATACGGTCGAATGCCTTCGATAAATCTAACACCACAGCTAGAGATGCTCCAATGAAGCGCCTAATGTAAGCTAGTATCTCTCCAGTTGATCGCTGAGAGTTATCTGACAGTAATTTCCATCATGCAAGAATTAATAGGTTCTTGGCAGAGATGCGAGCGTTTTCCCATTTTTTCCGCTCATGAGCTCAATGACTTTTTTTTATCTCTTGGAGCGCACGAGAGGAAATTCCTATAATGTTCATGGAACATCGTGTGTACCTAGGGAGGATAGGGAGATGAGGTAGGTGTTGGCATTTTTTTTGAACTTTTGGAAGTTATAAGCTCTTGGGGATACTTCTATATCGAAGAGTGGAACCTTTGGCACGATAATACACTACACTGTTTCACCACTAACCAAACCGATTTTTTAACCACCTCGACACGCGTTTCGCTAACTACGTTAGCATCTTCAGGAGAAGATTAAAACTAAATCTAAATATCCTATTCTAGTGTGCTGCTTATATACTAGGTATATGTTCACCCACCGTGAGAAATACTAACCGCCAAGCTAATGTTTGTCATGGTTGAGTTAACATGTTAATCTCAATTATCCTTATCCATTACGCTATTACTATTCTTGAATATCTCTAAGCTTTCATATGTGTCTAATTTTTTAATATTATTAACTTGCTTAACTAATTAAAGGTTACTCATATGTGTGTTATGATTGTGATTGAACATGTGTTCGGCTACACACGATTTATCTAACCTACCATATATTAAATGAGCTATGTGTTCTTTGAACCTTGTTTTTATGGGTCGCCTGGTTTGGCCTATATGTGTTTTATCACAATCATTAAAACTTTTTTCGTATATTCAAGTGTGTTCACTTCATATTTCGGATTGCCAAATAAAAAAAGATTCTTCTTGAGTGTGAGTCTTATTTTACTGTCTTCTTTATTTCATTTTGTCAAATATATTTATGAATTCACTTTGTTCCCTGCTATAAACAAATGTTGTTTCTTGTGAATAATAAAGTTGATTGATTGATTGATTGAAATTGCCTAATTTCGACCCAGACTGATAAACGCTTTCAAAACCCAAGTCTTTGAAAACCTTATCAAGTCCCTTCGTATACTTGGGATTAAACGTGATTGAGATTCTTCTAGTTCTTTCTATCCACTTGAAATGTCGTAGAATTTCGAAGTGTTAACTTAAATTTATGTCTACGTATTAATTTATCTACTATTTTGATATCATAGCCATTGACGCCAGCCACTTCATAAACAACACTTCTTTCAGCATCGAATCTTTCTTTGCTCAGAGGGAATAAAATTAATCTATGTACTAGTTTTAAATTTACCATTTTGTGTTGAAAACAGTGATTGGAGTCATTAGGTATGTATCTAAATGTGTTAGTTTCTTTTCTAAAAACATCAAATTATATATCACAATCATAACACACATATTACTAACCTCAAATTAATTAAGCAAGTTAATAATATTAGAAAATTAGACGCATATGGAAGCTTAGAGATATTTAAGGATAGTAATAGCATAATGAATAAGGATAATGGACCTATTCCATATAGCCTTCCATATAGCCCTCTATATAGTTTAGTAATATAAAAATTAAGATTGACATGTGAACTCAGACATGACAAACATTAACTTAACGGTTAGTATTTTTCACGGTTGGGTGAACATATACCTATTATATAAGCAGCACACTAGAATAGGATATTTAGTTTTAATCTTATCCTGAAGATGCTTACATAGTTAGCGAAACACGTGTCGAGGCGTTTAAAAAATCGGTTTGGTTAGTGGTAAAACAGTGTATTGTACTTTGGTAATTTTGTATTGAGATTGACCAGTGTCGTAAGCTACTTTGTTGATCGGTTGAAGAATGAATCTATTAGTATTGTCCAAAGCCACCGTTCTTTTTTATTGCATTGCCCATACCCCATAAGCCGGAACTTGTGTGGGGATATCGATGTATACAAACACAAATATCCATGGCCTAACATGGGATTCAAACCCATATCTCGGTGGAAGTCCACATACGAACGCCTTTGCTCTCTCGACCATCGAACCACCTTTTTTTCAATAGATTTTTTACCTTATGTGAACATGACCGAAAAACAAAACACCTAGGCAACAGGCTGTCCGTTTTGCATTTCTCCCTCATGAAGCATGGGAGAGTTATTATGTTGAAATACATAACAAATATTTTATTCTATGAACAAGAACATTGCTTTCCTACGATTCTAATTGGAGAGGGAAGAGGATAAGAATAATTAATGAAACATAAATTGTTTGAGAGTAGTTTTGAAATGTTTCATTTTATTCGTGTTTTTCAAACATTCAGGCAGAAGGTAATACAGTTTTGGTCCAAAGTAGGAAACAAAACGATGTGTATGGCTTTTTTATAACGAGGAATTTGAATAATTTCATATTCACTGGATCAATTATGAATATTTGTGTACATCCAAATTGAGGATCGATAAGTGCCTTATGTCAAATATATTTGTTTCCTCATAAAATGTCTCTGTTGAGAATAGTTTGCATTATTATATTAAGTTTCATGGTTTGGGCTGATTGTAGGCTCCCTATTGTATTATTGAAAGTAGAGCTCCATGCTGTTATGCAATAATTTATTATTGACTCTACTAGCGAGTTGAATAAAATAATTAGATTTTTTAGAGAAAGAATATCTCTGAACATAGAACTTATGCATGAATAGTCTTATTTATTTGCTAAATATGAAATATGTTCATTCCACCTCATATACTGATCCAGAATGAGTCCAAGATATTTGATGGGTTTAGTTTTCTCGATTTTACAATAGCTACAGTTTTTTTCATTTTTACAACTTGGTTTGTGGATACTTATCTTTGATATATCAGGTTGGTCAGTAGAAGTTGAAGAGGAAGTTATAAATTTTGTTTTATGCACATTTAGACTTGTGATGTCATGTCATGTTAGTTTCTGCCGTTTTATAAACATTATTAAATGCCCGTCAAAGCCATTTATTCGAAATGTACTATTGATTTACTAATGTTTTTTTTTTCAGATACGAATATGAACCGGCTCTAGCACATCAACTAAACCGGTCTAACGAGTGCAGCGACACGGGAGTGATAGCCCAAGAAGTGGCGAAAATTTTACCGGAAGCTGTCAAGCCTGCCGGGGATCTCATTCTGCCCAATGGGACTTCGATCGACAACTTCCTAGTAGTTAATAAAGTAAGTGATCATCGAAAATGATTTTGGTCAACGATATATTGGAATCCATTTTAACCAAGGAATAGTTTTTTTGCTACGGTTCTATATAGGGTGTTTCCGGAATCGAGGCTTCCACCATACCACAACTATTATTGAACGTCTGGCAACATTGCAAAGGTCATTGATAATTCCGGTGCTTGTTATCTCGCCGAAAGCATTCGCTTGGGTTGGGCTTCTTTTTACATCTGATCAATGATTTACAAGATTTTCAGACAAACTTATAATTATAATTATTATTATTAATATTATCATCATTTTTGCTCATTTTCTAATCTCCTCTAACGTTTACCGTTTAGGTATAGTTTTAGATTAGGTAAGTATGTTGAGCATGACAATTATCAAACAATTATTTTACTGAACATGACAAGGGTTGAATGGAAAAGCACTAAGTAGTGAACTCCCCCTCGAGATTTCCGAACTGTTGTAAGAATTGTTGTTAGAATGTAGGTTATCATGGAAATAAAGGCATTTATTATTATTATTATCATGTTGTGCTTTTTTCATAGGTGGTCGTAGGAAAATATTTTTTTCCACTGAAACAGGCCCATTATCAAGTTTTCTCGACTGCCAATAGAAGGTCGGCGCGTTATAGTACTTGTGACGTCAATACCGCTGACGATTATCTGTCGTTTTCTAATACAGCATTTCTTCGGGAATGTATTCTTGGAAATCCATAAGGAATAAAAAATTCGAAAAATATTCTCTGTGCCGTAGTGCGGGTCATAGTATTTTTCTAGAAATTAGTGTTCAAATCAAATCAAAATCAAATCAAAATATGCTTTATTGTCACTTAAGAATGTAATCCTTGTAGACAAAGCTGAATAGGTTATAAAAATAAAATAATAAAATAATGTATACAACAATTATCAACATAAATACAATTTTTCACAAACATGTGCACACATAAGGCTTCGTCTAAAATACTTGTTCATAAAAATCATTAACATTATAAAACACATAAGGGACTAACAAGTTTTTCAATTCTTTCCTGAATTTTTTTATATCCGAGATAGATTTAACAATAGTTGGGAGGTGATTGTACATTTTCAGGCCATTATATAATATGGAATCTTTTATTAGTGAACTGCAGGGCCGGGGAAGCTTCACCATCTCTGACTGGCGTGTGTTGTAACATGAGTTCACGACTTCGTAATTGTCTCTGGTTTTGTGAATCAAACACACCGACTCTATAATAAACAAGGATACTACTGTTGACACTCTGTGCTCTCTGAATAATTCTTTACAAGAGGTTCTTGAACTAACTTTGCATACATATCTTAATGCCCTTTTTTGTAAGATGAATGTAGACTGTAAATTATGGTTGTTACAAGTTCCCCAAAATGCAATTCCGTACCTCAAATGGGATTCTATTAGAGCGTAATATGCCGTCATAGCAGCAGAATAACCCAACTCGTTTGATATCAATCTGATAGCATAGCATCCTGTTGCAAGTTTATTGCATAAGTGTGAAACATGCAGATCAAATTTCAGTTTTTTGTCCACAAAAAGACCGAGAAACTTTGCGTTCAATTTATTTTCTATAATTTGATGATCCAGAGATAAAAGAGGCAACTCACATCTTGTTCTTGCCTATTGTTCATTCTGCCAAAGTCCACCTTCAATTTTCATTTAGACTATAATTTCTTGATAACCCAATCACATTATATGAAAATATGATGAAAGTACTGTACCATATGATACAACAAGAAATTAGCTAACCAAAGTTACAGAATCATTCTCATTAGAAGAAATGTTCAGAATTGAAAATATGAAAATTACATAAACACATAGATAGAACATTGAAATTCAATTTTATTTTAACACGAAACAAAAAAATTCATGGTTACCAAACAAGACAACATGGCTAATTCCATATTGATACTGCTCATTCTTTTATAGGACAAAAAAGATTCACCCACGCTGCTCTGTTTGAATATAACAAATTATCAGATAATATAAAGACTCCCAGAAATATAATCAAATTCAAATACGAACTTGAAAAGTTTATCATTTCTGAACGAAATAGATAATTTTGTTCCCTTTTTTTCTAACTTTTGATTCCTATTCAAATTGATTTTTGTTCACCAATATGAAATTATTTGTATACATTTTATATTCAATGTATTCACATATTATATTATTCATGCGAGTTTGTTATAATTGTATAGTTAGGTATTATTAACAACTATACTTCCTTATAGAAGAACTTGTTTCTGACTGGAAGTCACATTTTCAATAAATAAAATGAATATTCTATTCCATTCTATTCTCTAAAAGTTGATATGTTTCGATAGGAAAGAATATTTATGGAAAACATTGGGGCAGTGAAGGAGCTCTGTAAAGTGACCGATAACTTGGAAACGAGAATCGATCAACTGGAGAGGATAAACAGGAGGTTGAACAAACTCAAACGGGGTGATAGTCTCAAGTCCACAAGCACAGGTGAGTCGATTATATACCGGGTTACTGAAAAAAGCGAATATACGCACTGTGTCCATAAAGTATCCTTCCCCCTAGTTATAATTCTGAATGAAAACCTAGTTGCCTATACAGGGCGTCACTCATTTGTTTTTCAAGTTAGAATTTTCAAATTTGGATCGAGGATATAGTTCCTTACAACCCATATTTTACATGAAGAAGCAATTGAATATCACTTCCGGTTTCACCGGAAATTGACTTAGGTCAAGAATTTCAAATGGAACCCTGTATATAATTTTAAGCCAATGGATAGAGCAAACAAATCCCGTTTCAATTATATATCACTAGTGGACATTTGTTTCCAAAATGGCGGCGGAGCATACATAAAATCTGAAATCAATATAATAAAGAAGATGATGGAAAGCCCTGATTTCGAGTGACAATGGAAAATGAAAAAACTCCACCGCCCCGCGTGAGAGTCGAACTCAGAACCTCTGGATTACATGCCCAACACTCTGCCAATTGAGCTAACGGTACATCCGTCGATCAATCGGCAGGAAGGTTGAGTTCTGATCACACATGCACCAGGTGGCAGAATCCTTCCAATTCCCGAAGTCACTCGAATCCATGCACTATATGAAGTATCGCTGGCAGGATGGTACTATACAGTCTCCATTTTTCCCCGTTCGTCCTCTGGCATTGTCTTTCCTTCTATACGAAAATGTCCGCAAGCAATCTATACATAGAAGTGAGTGAAAATTATCACTCAAAAGACAATGCCAGAGGACGAACGGGGAAAAATGGGTCCTATGTCCTTTCTAATACATCTAAGAATATGTATACAAAATTTCATGATAATCGGTTTAGTAGTTTTGGCGTGAAAGCCTGACGAACAACACATTTTTTATAAGATTAGTAGGGAATAAAAATTCTTTGTTATTTATTCAGGTTGGGTTATTGAAAAAGACAGCCTTCAAAATAGACAATATGGAGGCCACTCCCGTATGGGAATTTCAGTTTTGGAGTGTTTCTTTCCTTCGTTTTTACTCAGATGGCCTTGCTTCCATATTGTCTATGAAGGACGCCTCTTGGGAAATATAATGCCGACTTGATTTTTGTTTGACTAGGCTACGCTTAGTCGGTGGTCTTAGGACTGCTAGCTGGAGACTGCCCTGCACTGATGAGTCAAAGAGCTCGAAACCGGTCTGTAGGTGTCTAGTATGGCCTGGCTAAATCAAAATCAATAGGCATTCAGGAAAGATACACTTGTATCAGTATTCGCTTATACGAGCCGATGCATAGATTTTGGGAGGATGCAATTCAATGTTCTGCATGGCATTAGTCAGGAAAGTAGTTGATTTTCTCCCGAAATCTACCATTGTTGTTCATTTTATGAACATTGTGTGGAAATGACATTGAGCTTTTTGTATTTATTTAACATTTCATTAAACTTTGTGCGTTGTGGCTATTTCGTAGTTGACAATAAAAATAGTTGTGACTCACCACAAACAATTAGCAACGATATTGCCATGGTAAGAAAGTGGTGTGATTCCAGTATGTTGTCCTTCAACATCTCTAAAACAAGTGTCCTAACTTTCAATTGCACTCTGTAGGAATAACTTCAGTTATAGGCAATCAAGTAATTAGTAATAGAACAGATACGAAATTGATGATAAGTTGAAGTTTAGTGATCATATTGTATTGACAAATTAAGAAGAAACAAATTGTCATCTGGCTGTTATGCAGTCAGAACAACATTATAACAACATTATAAACTTGGTATGGATATGGCCAAAAGTGTATACTTTGCTCTCATTGATCCACACTATAATAGAAGACGGGCACATAATTTAAATGTACCAATACCCATGGTGAAATTATAGTATGTTGTGCTACGACGCTTCTTCGTATACGTCACTGTGAGTAAAACAATTGCTCACAGTCTGAGCTCTTAGTTATCAGTTCGCCCGAGTTGCCGTAATCATTTTGGTGCGAGTATAGACTCGCAATGACGTTATGCGCAGAAAAGACGAATTCAAGCTACCAGAATAGCACACCATATAATATTTCCACCATGCCAATACCTCTAGCTCTACATTAATAATTAACTCTTTCATTTAGAATGGCAGAAAATTGTATAATCATTTGCCTGATGGGGTAAAATGTATCTACAACCAAAAAAATTTCAGAAACTTAGTCAAAAGTCTACTAATGGAAAAGGCTTTTTACTCTTTGGACGAATTCTTCTCAGAGAAATTCCTGAAATAATTCAAATATTGTTAACATCAAATTGAAAGGAAAAGTTTACATGTTCGCTGATGACACTCCATTGATCTATTCCGCAGACTCAATCCAACAAATAAGAAATGCAATTGAAAGTGACTTGATTATTTTATTTTCATGGTTGTCCTATAATAAACTGAGTATAAATTACAGCGAATCAGCATTCATGTATATCTCTAAACGACGCCTCTCAAGTGAACTGAAATTTGATATCAAATTCAATAATGAAATCATCAAATATTCCACAGCCATCAAATTCCTTGGGATATTCCTTGATGAACATTTGTCATGGTCCAAACATATTGAATCGATCAGAAAGAAAATATCTCCAGTAATCGGAGTACTCTACAGGATCAGACACCAAATCACTTTGAAATACTTGAAATGTATATATTTTTCCTTGGTTTATTCAAAATTACAATACTTGATTTCAGTTTGGGGTACAGCTAGATTATCAATCATGAAGCCAATCAAAATCCTTCAAAACAAAGTTATTAAATGTATATACAAACTAGATTACTTGGAATCAACAAGAAATCTTTATAAACCTAGGCAATTGTTAGATATCAACTCCATTTACAAATTCAAAATATTGAATTTCATCCATTCCGTCAAATATAATTATTAACATTCAAATCTGAATCTTGAAGTCAATAGTCATAAACACGAACACATAACCAGACAAAAAGATATGTTAACTCTCATCAAAATTCAATCAGATATGGGTAAAAGATCTATTTTATACAATGGAACAATTCTCTATAATGAATTACCTGCCAGACTAAAGAAAAAATTAAGTGTTGAGAAATTCAAAAAAGAACTGAAAAAATACTTATGTCTTTGATTCTCTCTATATCATCCTGAATCAATTCAAGAAATTATATTCAACAGTCTCTAGAAGAAACAACATTATATGTATTATGTATATGATTTAAAAATGATTATCTGATTATCTAATTTTTGTTTTTTAGTTGCTCTTTCATAATTTTCCCTGCTATAAACATATATGTTTCTTGGGAATAATAATAAAGATAATTATATTGTGACGTATTTCGATTTAGAACTTTGAAGTACATTGTGTGGTTTTAACAGTGTTCGTATTCTTTATTCATTTTGAATTGTTGACTTATGTTTTGTAAGGCTCACATATACATTGTATTTATATTTTGTTGGTACTCTACTTTATTCCTTTATATATTGATATATGCATGTCGCCTTTGTTAATGAGAATTCTATTCTTCAGACAATAAAGTATATTTTGGTTTGATTTGGTGTTACTTCAATGATAGGGTTTAAAATAAAAATATGTCTGAACTCGTTCAATGAAGGGGTACAGAAAAAGTACACTTTACCTCTTATAAATTATATTTTGTGTCTCATGTTTTTCGTTCAGCTGTTTAACAATATGATAAGTGTGTCCACACTCTTCAAAGAACGTAACGTAATGATTTGATCAAGGCACTCTAGTTGATAGGTTTCTGGTATGAGATTTTGAAATTCTGATGTCATCTAGAGAACTGAAAGAGGTTACAAATAAGGTACCACTCGACCCCCCATTCCTTTTGAAATATTCTCCCAAAATGGCATCCAGGCGCCCTTTTGAGAGATACAACAACCATCAGAGCAGAAAAAAATTAAAGAAATCCCAGCCTTTTGAACATTAACTAGGGTGGAGGTAGCATTTTGGACACAGTGTATGAATATTATGCACATATCAATGGCTTGTTTTTGTTTCAGTTAATAGTTCTAAGCTATCGTATTCGCACAAATGCTCAAAGCATCTACGCCATACCTGTTACAAAGATGAAGAACTTTGTTCGAACAAATTTATACAAATTATCATAGTGGTATTAGTTATAATAATGGCATTCTGGTAAGTACCATGAAAATTAGAATTATGTGAATAGGGTGGGTAAATTTTCAATTTTGAATAGGTTTCCTTGGTAACAGCTATTGGAGACACAAAATAATGGAAGTCTGTTTTTGAAAATAAGTTCGCTGGCGGGAACAAAAATTTGCTAGCATCTTCTATTTTTTGTATAATCCAGTGGCGCTAAGAACATTTGAACAACAAATGGGCAATTTCAAGATATTGCCAAAGTTACATTTTTCCAAATGAAAATCATAGTTGACTATGGTCTAATTGAAACAGATTTTTTTTCTTCTTATCATGTATCATATGAAGAATATTTGGAAATTCTTCGCATCAAAGCCAATTACGTTTCAGCATTGCCGTAAGAAATGTTCTAACTAGTACTGTAATTTTGATGAATCGTCTCAGTAGACTTGTCATGACTACCATCCTCATGTTTTTCTACAAAAATGTTTGCATATAACTGTGATCTTGGTGAATAAGGTAACGCAATAGACATGAAACTGATTTCCGTACACCAAAAATACCAAAAATACAGGAATTTGCTAACAAATTTGGAGATTCTTGTTATTCAGATCAGTCAGTCAAATTTAAGTACCTTTTCTTTTAACGGCGCGTCATAATTTATTTATTTATTTATTTAATTTGTAATACATCCAGCAGGCCAAGGCCCAATTACAGGAGTATATAATAGAGATTACTATACATATGGTTGAGTGTGATTTCAATTAGGTATAATCAAAGTTAGTTAAAATTTTTAGTTAGGAACTAAACTGGAAATGGTTTGTTTAAATTGTTTTGAGGTGAGAAAAAATATATCAACAGTTCCAAGTTTATTATAATTTCTGCACATTGAATTGATTGGGGAATGAAAATGGTGCTGTGTGTTATACATATTAATGTGGAATGTATCTTGATACCGAGAGGCTAATCGGGGTATACTAAACTCGATCTGCGAAAGTAATACTGAGGAGTCTATAGTATTGTGTATAATTTTATAAACAAAAAGTAAATCACCTATTTCTCTCCTCTTCTTCAGCGATTGGAACTTGAACTCATTCAACAGAAGGTCATAATTACAGTGCCTTTCGGGGTAGACTTTATATTTTTTGTAAAATAAGTATTTCAGAAATTTACGCTGTACCATTTCAATAGCAGAAATTGTTTGTTGGTGGTACGGATTCCATACCTGACTGCAGTATTCCAGTTTACTTCTAACCAAACTAAAGTATAACTGACAAAGTGCTTCTAATGATTTAAATTCACTACAAGTACGAATTAAAAAACCCAAGGATTTCATAGCTTTGGAGATCATTGTTTCATAATGACTTGAGAAGGCAAGTTTGCAGTCATATATGACACCCAGGTCCTTGTGTTGTGTGACTCGTGTTAGAGATTCATCATTGATGACATAGTGGTACATAAGAGGATTATTTTTTCGTGAATACGTCATCACCTTACATTTGCTGACATTGAGCGATAGTTTAATTATTGAACACCAGTTTTTCAACAGATTCAGATCATTTTGTAAGGAAATGGCATCCGATAAGTCGTTAATCCTTCTGAAAATTTTCATGTCGTCAGCAAATATGAGGGATTTCGACTCAAAATTGGAGCATACATCATTCACGAATAACAAAAATAATAAGGGTCCCAAATTTGAGCCTTGAGGCACACCTGATGTAGCTATAAACTGTGAGGATTGAACTCCTTCGTATTCGACATAAAGTTTGCGGTCTTTCAGGTATGTCCTCAATACATTGATAAGGTTTTTGGAGAATCCAAAAGATACTAGTTTATCTAATAACCTGCTGTGTGATACACGGTCAAATGCTTTACTGAAATCAGTGTAAATAACATCAACTTGGCATCTTGAATCTAGAGCATTCGAAACAAATTCCGTAAATATACAGAGGTTTGTCGATGTACTGCGACCTTTCATGAAGCCATGTTGGTTTTCTGTAATGAGGTGACGAGTGTGTTCATACATCAAGTCCGCCAAAAGAATCTCGAATAATTTTGGAAGAGCAGAAACTAAAGCAATTGGCCTATAATTTGTTATTTCTGTTGGTTTTCCTGATTTAAAAATAGGACATATACGTGAGTATTTCCATATATCAGGAAATTTTCCACTTTTAATAATCAGGTTGAAAATGACGACTAAAGGATCCAATAATTTGTCAATAGATTTTTTCAATAGCTTGGGTGGAATATTGTCAGGTCCAGATGACCACTTGTTCTTGAGTTTTTTGCAAGCATTGAGAATTTGAACTCGCGTAATTATAGGAACGTGTAAGTAACTGCTGTTAATCTTGGAGTACTCATCATTCATCGAAACATCGCTATCGAGATCATATTCCTCCTCAAGGAAAACACTTTTAAAGTGGGTTGCAAAAGACTCAATAATCTGTTGAGGGTTAACGAGCGTTTTCCCTTCGTGATTCATTCTACCAGGAATACGAGATTTTTGCTGTTTAAGGTTGATAAAATTCCAAAATTTTTGAGGATTGTCTTTGATACTACTCTCAGAGTTATCGATGAAAGTTTGATACGCCACTGCAATTTCAGTTTTAATAGCTCTTCTCAAATTTTTAATACGAGCTAAGTAGAAGTTGATCTTATGTTTTCTATACATTTTCAAATGGTGATTTTTAGATTTTATGTTGTATATAATGCTTTGGTTAAACCATACAGGATATTTATATTTTCTCTTTTTCGATAATGGTACACAGCTCTTGATTATATTTCTCAATGTATTGCTGAAAAACTCGCAAGCAATATTAACATCCGAATAAGAGCCAATTATAGTCCAGTTGAATTCGGTCAGTAATTGATTGAATTTTTCCCAGTTGATTTTCCTAAAATCTAAACGATCAATATGAGAGGAAAAATTGTTTTTGACACAACGAATATCTTGGAATTCAATTACAATTGCTGGATGCTGAGGATCTAATGGTACTAGAGGGTCATTTTCACATGTTACTAAGCAATCTGCGGAAGATGGTGATAATACTATATCTAATATCCTATCATTACAATTCACTATTTTATTATTTTGTACAAGATCTGAGGAAGCTAGAAAGTACTTAAGACGAGCTACTATGTTTGTAACGGGACTGTCGATGTCATCATAATCTGGAATATTTCGGAAATCTTTGCATTGAAGCTAATTCCATTTTCCGTTTCGTGAATCTAGTGAAACTTCTTAGTAGTTTTTTTGTATAGAAATTCTCGTATCTAACTGTTTTTTGTGATTCAGATTAATCAGTCAAACTTAAGTAATCTGGATATTATCGTCTTTTCATTCTTTATTCTGCTCCAGAGTTGCCGTACAAAAATTTACGTATTTTGTAAAAGATCTGAAACTGATTTTTGCACACCAAAATAATGGAAATTCAGTGATTCATTGGAGAAATATTTCTTCCTACAACCACCTATGAAAGCAGCATATAGCACACTGTGTGTTGCTCAGAAATTATATCATATCACCATAGCAATAATAAAGTGAAAACGAACAATGTGGCAATATTCCCGCATGCTCACGTGATCTTTGTTTGGTCTATATAATGTATAATCATATTGTAATACTTACTGTCATTGTATATTTTACATTCATTTTCGGTTGAGTTTAAATTTTGCCCCATGAGACATAATAATTGTTTAGGTTTCGGTATCATTTGTCATTTTATGATAATCTGCGAGTCATATGATTTCCAAACCGTATTACTTTCAATTTTTATTCTTCGAAAAGAAATAATGATTTATTTCCTCAATAAGAAGTTGGAATAATATTAACATAGATAGAAGATATATGAAAAGTTATATTGAAAACAATTAAATGTTTGTATTTGTGTTTTTTGTTTCGAATGATATATTTATGGCAGTAGGAAAAATAGTGTACATAACTCGTTGGAAAGTGTATTTCACGCACTCGTTACATTTCCCCACTCGCCGCTACGTGGTAAATATCACTCGTGTTAAATATGTCACTTTCCACACTAGTTATGTAATACACTATTTTCATTTGTAAATCGACTCAAGAGATGTACCTTCAAATTAATTCAATTTAATTTCAGTTTGGCCGCTATTACTACACTGTATCTGATGGAGGTAGCTCGCCATTCGCAGTACATGCAGCCCAACATAGATAGACCTCATAATAATTATATTCCTAAAAGGCCTTCCAAAACCACAAAAGTCCATACCACTTGGACGCCTACCACCGCTCCGTACGAAACGACACATTTTTATAATAAAGAAGGTGAGCAAAATCATAAAGATTTTGAAAATCTACGTAAACACACTTATAGTAAACAACTCAGAATTTGACTCTTTTTCCACAACCTCTCTTTAATGAAGGAAATAATCGATTCACTTCTGTTTTTGGTTGCCGGATGTGATATTTTATCGACTTCTAGGATATCTAATATGATGGCAGATAATCAACAGAGCGAAACTTACACAGGATGTGAAATGGTACAGTCAGATGCGAAGAACATGTGCGGATTGATAACGTTATCGCTCTTATTGCAGAAGTGACTAGAGGTGCTATCACTGTCCATTTGTGACATGCTTATTGCATCTGTACATACAATAACACTTTTGTATAAAGAGAAGTGGACATAATTTGTATAGTTTTCGATGCTTTTGGGTGATATCTCAGTTATCTTTGGAGATAGAACCTTGCGGTTTTTACGACCTTGTGCCATTTTCATGTGAAACTCAAGATGGCCTAACCAGATTTTGCATAACTGTTTCCGTTAATGAGATAGAGGGCGATTTTGAAAATTTGTACCGTTTGAACCCCCTCTATATCTACGAAATTTCTCATCGAAAATATCAAATTAAAATCTCATCCCATAGAGAATTTTACGCAGAATCCAGTGGCGCACAAGTTTTTTCTTTCGTGGTATGGTTTTGGAGATACTACCCAAACTTATGATTCTTTCAATGGAACACCCTGTGTTTTATATGCTCATTAAACTCCTTATTTTTTCACTTCATAATGATATATGATGAATAAATATAAAATTTTCAAAAATGCTCCAAAATCACTGAAACATTGAATTCTAATAGTGGGCTATGGACTTTTCATATAAAACAGATCCAATTGAAGGAATATTTCTTTTGACTTTTCCATGAAGAGCACAAACACAATACCAACACTAATTAACTAACAAAACACAAAACTCATGTACCTGAGAGCAACAAATAAATAGTAATAAAAAGTACATAATGTAGAATACGCACCTGATTTTTGCTAAAACGATTGAATTTCGAAATCATTCAGTAACTTATTCATCGATTGGTTCAAATGAATGTCCATTTTCAACATCGTTAATGGATGTCTTTGTAATTCTTGGAAAATTGTCTCTGTTATTGCACGAAGTTTTCAAGATTATTGTGCCTCTACTGTATTATGTAAAAACTTCACAAACGAGAAGATTTCCACAAAATTCTCAAACACACGACATGTTTCGCTAACACAGTAGCTTCGTCAGGTGATATATCACCTGAGAATATTGTGGAAATCTAATGGTTTGTGAAGTTTTTACATTTACCATGGATTTCCATCAAGTAACGGCCCAGTCAATTCAAAATCTTACTGTATTAAGACGTATTGAGAAAGTGTGCCAATTGTGTGTTAGGGAAAATGGACATGAATTTGGACAATTCAATGAATAAGTTACTGAATGATTTCTAAATTCAATTGTTTTTGTAAATATTCAAACAGGTGCTTATTTTACATTTTGAACTTTTTATTAATATTTATTTGTTGCTATTAGGTACCTAAGTTTTGTGTTTTGTTAGTTAGTATTGGTATTGTTTTTATCCTCTTCATTGAAGAATCAAAAGTAATATTCCTTCAATTGGAAATTTTTCATAAAAAAAAACCATAGCCCATTATTAAAATTCAATGTTCTAGTGATTTAGGAGCATATATCGCCCTATAGAATAATTGCCCAACATTCAGTATATTATTGTCTGAAATGAATGAGTTAATAATTTCTGAAAAATACAGGTTGTTGATGAAGAGTCGAATTCGGAGTGGTGAAAACTGTAGTTGATTTTTGGTCAAGTCTAGGTCGAGAAATAATGGATAATTATCTCTCCCATCTGGAAATAATAAATTAAGTATGAAGAACTCTCATTGATTTTTCTTGAAAATAAACAGTTATCAAATAATATGTTATTTTTAGAAATCACGAAGGTAACTGTGGATCCAGAGCTAGTCAACAGGAGGCCGTCATTCATAATCGGACGACCTATAGATTGTCTAACTGTAGAGCAAGACCTGGAAAGTTCAAACTTATGTCAGGTGAGTACAGAAAAAAAATGAACTGAAAAAATTATCGCACAAAGTTGAAATCAATGCCAAATCTGTAGAGCAATGAAATCTCATTTCTTAGAGCGCTCTCGAATTCTTGTTATCACAGAATCAGTATTCAGCAAATAAGCAAGACCCGTTCAAAATTATAACAAAAATTGAACAATAGGACTAGGCAGAGAAGCACAAGATTTAATGATGCGGCTCGCGGTTCATAGCCCAGGCGTAGCCTTCTATGTAGTAGTGTAGCGGAAGCGGGAACACCCTGTGACGTCGAGTTGGTTTCTTATCAAGGATGTTCAAATAACATAAGGAATAGGAGTTGTCAAGGAATCAGTCAATAATTGTGACATTGGAATTTTTAAATAGTTGTCATTAAATCATTATCTCCCAATTGCAATTATAATTGTGTACTCTAAAATTGGTGACCCCGACGTGATCCTCAGAGAATATGGAGAACACAGATTGTATGAATGCATCAACTTCAAGCGAGAATTCAAATCCTTTCATATCCCAATCAGCAAGCCACTCTGTAAATGCATCTCGAATCGAGAAGTTCCCGCCGTTCTGGAAAGAGAATCCGGCTCTTTGGTTTATTCAAGTTGAAACTTCATTTGATCTAGCAGGAATTACAGGTGATCTCACACGATATCGTTACCTGGTGGCTCATCTTGATCAAACTCTATTACCATGTGTATGGTCAGGTTTTAGTTATTTAAGGTTTACTGTTAGTGTTTTTGTGTTTTTTTTGTGTCAGGCTAGTGATAAGCACTCACTTACATTTAAATACTGTTTAGATGGTGTCTGTAAGTTGTATCTATAAATAAAATAAATAAAATGATCTGATTCGATCCCCTCCAGAGTGTAACAGATATAGCACCCTCAAGAATCGAATTTTGGCGTACCTTGGAGCAACTGAAGAAGAACGTTTAGATCGATTACTACATTCTTCTGAAATACATGAAGATCGTCCTACTGATTTGCTCATCCGTTTACGTGGTATCTCTGGTGGTCAATGTTCAGAGAACATTCTACGATCAATTTTTTTGAAGAGGCTGCCCATCCATATACGTTCAGTGCTTGCTGGACACGATGATTCAGATTTGGTTTCATTAGCAAATCGAGCTGACAAGATTTGGCGAAATAGTCATGACCAAATTGCTGCATTTGGACATACTCAGAGTCAATCAGCAGATAATACAGTCTCTATGAATAAAGAAGAGCGTGCAGGTGACCTATTACCTTTTTCTGACGCGCAGATCGACGCTTTAGCACAACGCATCAGACAAATGTCAAAAAATTTCTCTAGAAGGCCAAAAAGAAATGATAGATTTTGTTACTATCATCGGAAATTTGGAAGGGCAGCAAGGAATTGTGAGCAACCTTGCAGTTTTGTTGTCAGTCATCGTCAGCAGAAGGGAAACGCCGACGGCAGTCGTTAAGGGCGGTGAACGACAATTGCCAAAGAACCAACCGCCTTCATGTTGTGGATCAAACATCTGCACTTCACTATTTGGTGGATACTGGGGCAGAGATTTCCGTGTTGCCTCGTTCAGCCTGTTTGGGTCCATTCAAAGCAACCGACTACTGTTTGTATGCTGCCAACGGAACTCCTATCAAAACCTATGGGACACGAGCGGTAGAAGTGAACCTAGGTTTAGGGCGGAAATATCTCTGGCAATTCTGCATCGCTGATGTAGAAAGACCTATGTTGGGTGCAGATTTTTTCAAATATTACGGGTTACTGGTTGACCTCAGAAATCGTCGTGTAGTAGACACCTCCACTAGATATTCTGCTCACGGACAGTTACAACCAGTTACTTCAAGAGTATCAACCGTTACTTGCCAGGGAAGGTTCCACCGTCTCTTAGCGAAGTTTCCAGAGCTCACAGCTCCTCGCCAAAACTCGATGCGAGCTAGACATTCGGTGAAGCACCACATCGTAACAACAGGGCCGCCTGTAGTTGAAAGGCCACGAAGACTCGCACCAGATAAGTTGAAAGTTGCTAAGGCAGAGTTCGACTTGATGATCATGCTTGGCATTTGCAGACCGTCAAAAAGCAAGTTTGCCAGTCCTCTTCACCTTGTACCCAAGAAGACCGGAGATTGGAGGCCTTGCGGCGACTATCGTAGACTAAACGCTGCTACCGTTCCAGATAGATATCCGATAGCGCATATTCATGACATCACGAGTAGTTTTGCTGGAAAAACAATATTTTCTACTATCGATTTGGTGAGAGCATATCATCAAATACCAGTAGCAGACGAGGACATAGAGAAAACAGCAATCACAACACCTTTTGGTTTGTTTGAATTTCCAGTGATGACGTTTGGTCTCCGAAACGCAGCGCAGACATTCCAGCGATTCATGGACGAGGTTATCAGAGGCTTGAATTTTGTGAATTGCTATATCGATGACCTTATCATCGCTTCGAAGGATGAAGAGGAACATTTTCAACACCTACAGATAGTTTTTCAGCGCTTACAAAGTTATGGCCTATCTATAAATGTCGCCAAGTGCCATTTGGGGAAGTCAGAAGTCGACTACTTGGGTCATCGTATCAGTGCTAATCGTATCAAACCTTTGCCGGGTAAAGTTAAAGCAATTATCGATTTCAAAAAACCTGAGACTGTATCGGAACTAAGGCGTTTTCTAGGCATGATAAATTTTTATCGCCGCTTCATCAAGAATGCTTCGCGAATTCAAGCACCTCTTCATGAATATATGAATGGTGCAAAAAAGTCGGACAAACGACCTATTGTTTGGAATTCATTAGCTGAGCAAGCTTTTGAAAAGTGTAAGCAAGTTTTAGCAGAAACGACATTACTGGCTCACCCATTAGAAAATGCAGAGTTGATACTTTATACGGATGCATCTGATATGGCTATCGGCGCAGTTTTGGAACAGCATGATTCTGGCAACAAACAGCCACTTGGTTTCTACTCAAGGAAATTGCATGGGGCCGAACTTCGCTACAGTGCCTATGACAGAGAGCTGCTTGCGATCTACGAGAGTATCAAGCATTTCAAGCACATGTTGGAAGCTCGAGATTTCGAAATCCGGACCGACCACAAACCCCTCGTATACGCTTTTTCACAAAGAGCCAACAAAGCATCACCTAGGCAAAGTAGGCAACTGGATTATATTTCCCAGTTTAGCACAAATATACAACATATTGCTGGAACATGTAACATTGTCGCTGATACATTATCACGAATAGAAACCATTAACATACCAAGTATAACGAATTCAGAAGAGTTGGCCAGGGAACAAGAAAAAGATGAGGAGTTGCAAGCACTTTTGGAATCGGATTCGGCTTTGAAGTTGCAGAAAGTTCGTCTCGAGAGTTCTCCACATACCATCTATTGTGATTCATCTGCAGGTTCAGCTCGTCCGTATATTCCAATACTTCTGCGTCAACGAATTTTCGACATGATACATGGTTTGTCCCATCCAAGCAAACGGGTGACAAGCGAGTTAGTTAGACAAAGGTTTGTGTGGCCGAATATGAAGAAAGACATCAGTAATTGGGTGAGAGCTTGTCTTTCTTGTCAGCTCAGTAAGGTCACTAGGCACGTGAAGAAATCGGATATGCACATTCCAGTACCTAGTGAACGATTTCAGCATGTCCATTTGGACATTGTTGGCCCCTTGCCTCCATCGAAAGGATTTTCTTACTTACTGACGATGATTGATCGATTCACACGTTGGCCTGAAGCCATTCCCTTGAAGGACATCACGGCAGATACAGTGGCTTCAGTATTTTATAAGTCCTAGGTTTGTCGATTTGGTTGCCCGCAGACGGTCATCACCGATCAAGGTAGCCAGTTCGAAGCTCGACTGTTTGCGGCATTAACAAATTTAGTAGGGTGTACCAGAGCACGGGCTGCAGCTTACCATCCTCAAACAAATGGTATTGTGGAACGTTTTCATCGTTCTTTGAAGTCAGCTCTACGGTGTCACGCAAGCGAGGAATGGATCGACTTTCTGGACACGGTGCTGCTTGGTTTGAGATCGGCGATAAAAGAAGATCTCCAGTGTTCAACAGCAGAACTTGTATATGGCACGACAATCAAAGTTCCAGGGGAATTTGTGTTTGCTGATTTGGATCGTCCGGAAGCTCACATTTTTGTGGAAAAATTCAGGAAGTGCATGCAACGGTTGAGACCGACTCGATCGGCCCACCATAGGAAATTGAGCACTTTTGTATATAAAGACCTTCATTCATGTTCGCATGTGTTTATGCGAGTAGACTCTACACGTAAGCCATTAGAGCACCCTTATGAAGGGCCTTTCAAAGTAGTCACCAGACTCTCTGACAGAGTTTTCACCATACGTGTGAAAGATAAGAATGTCAATGTTTCTATTGAAAGACTGAAACCAGCATACTCCCTCAATGAGGAATGCTTAGAAGAGCAGGTTGATCAGACTCGAGTTTCAGAACAAAATTTGCCGAGATCTTCGCTACGTACCTACAGCAGAAACCCAGCGAAATATGGATCTGATAGACAGTCTGAAGATATTCCTCCTAGCACAACCACAGGCACGACGAGAGTGGATATTCATCCTGTTTGTTTCGCGTCCTCACTTGGCAGTCCGCTGGAGGGGAGTATTGTAGCGGAAGCGGGAACACCCTGTGACGTCGAGTTGGTTTCTTATCGAGGATGTTCAAATAACATAAGGAATAGGAGTTGTCAAGGAATCAGTCAATAATTGTGACATTGGAATTTTTAAATAGTTGTCATTAAATCATTATCTCCCAATTGCAATTATAATTGTGTACTCTAAAGTAGTAGTCTCAAATGTAATATTTAGATAATTTTTCCTCATTATGATTCCTTTCACTGGACTACTTATGTGTGAAACATCGATCTGTTTCTACTCTTCACTCATAATTTTCGTTTCTCAGTTGACAAACTACCGATGTAGGTGTGATTTTTAGAGAGATGGCAACATTATCAATGAAGGAAATTAAAGGAAAATAAGCAGTTCCTACCTTTCTATTCTCAGCTCTCATGCCATTATTTCAACAATTACGTTTCATTAAATCACTGATAAGTTTTTAGTTCTTACTCAAATTCAAAAAGCATCAATTTTTTCATTGTATAAACGAATTTTTGTTCGTTAAGCATCAAATGAATGTCTAGGGTTTTTTGAAGGCTTTATTCAAATAGTTCACAATCTGATCTTAATCATTGCAATATAGTACATAACTGTTATCGGTGCTATTTGAGAAATAGTTCCAAATCAGCACGTGATGCTGGTCTCGGAACTTTTTGAACCTACGCACATTTCATTGTTTTATTTGCTATTATCCTGATCTGTTCTTCATTCTGTGATGTTATTGTTCTCTCTGACAATTCAGTTTTAAATATTTTTATGTTATCCGCTTCCCTCAAAACCACTGGTAGACAATTGAAAGTTTTGATACATTTATTGAGAGGGTTATTTAAAGTGTTGGTTCTTTTGGGCTGGATATATATATTTCCGAGTATATTTCTTTGGTTCCTTGTCTCATTGAAATGGCCTTCATGGTTTAATTTAATTCGTAAATTACACTTATATTCATTATTTTTTTGTGTATGAATTCATTTTGTTCAATTTTTATTATGTCTGAGATTGGTAAAATACCAGTTTGTTCTGTTGGTGTTCTGAACATTGAATAAAACATTAACAATTTTATTTAGTAGTTCTTATACTTTCTCGAATAGTGTAAGTCCACAAGCACCCCATATGGGAATCAACTAGGTTACAAAAAAATTGTAATTAAATTTTGTCGCCTTTTGAATTATTCACAATCTGTTCAGTGTTTTCCTATTTTTCCAAAAAATGAAAAATCAAATTTTCAAATTTTCAAATTTTAAAAGTTTTCACAAGGTTGGTAGAACTGATTATAATTTGTATAGGAAGGTTGCCTCGATCGATAGTGCGGCAAGGGGGGAAACGGTCACTCGTGACGTCACGGGCAGTAAGACGACAAGTTGTCAACCTTAAAGCGACATGTCATGAAATGTTTACCAAATAGAGTATACAAACATGATACAAACTTTTTGGTCTGCTCAGCATATTTATATTAATTTATAGTATATAATTATGAGTAAGTACCATTATAGAATATGGATATTTACATATACTTCTGTATAATACCTTCAATTTTCGAAATGAGAAGGCAATTTTGGATGGATCAGTAGTACAGAGAGGAATACCTATCTGAAATTTTGTTCCAGTGGCTATTTACCAGGTCGTGGTACTTGCAGGTATGTGTGTTTTCGAGGTATGGAGCATAATTATGGAGCTAGTGATTACTTATGCATTGATTATGAACCTACTCATCCTATAAATATTCTGCAAATCAGATAATGTGAACAAGAAACTACAGAAAATATAAGAATAATCAACTGATGATCCAGAAGTAGTAGCAGTGGACCAATATTCGTACACAACAGCTCACTTATTTTATCAATATAACTCTGTATTCTGAAAAATTAACAAACTTTTCTAGATACCTATAGAAAATACAAGAGGAAATAGTATTTCATTGTTTGATTATATTGTAGTCAAAAACAGAGCAATTGATCGAAGTATTTGAGCATAAAAAAATAACAAAATATGATTCTGAACAAAGTTAATGAAAAATAACACTACTATTATAAGTGAACCTATAATAAAGGATTGTTCAAGGAATCTCTCAAATAAACATAGCTCCTCTTCGTTGGGTAACGTACTCTTGCTCAAATATCTCAACTTGAAAACACGTGTGATATCTTCTGATGTCCATTCTACCCGTTCAGCAAGAATCTCAACATTCACAACTGGTCTGGTTCTGATTATTTTTCCAAACTTCCATATTTATGGTGTTTCTCTTGTTGTATTTGGTATTATTGATGGGATTCCTACCTTGAGTTTTCTTCTCTTTGGTGTGTGATTTAGCAATTCTGCTTGTGCCGTTCAAAATCCTCGGCATCGAAATGGGCAGAACATATTCGCCAAGTTTTGGTATTAAATGAATTAAAATTACGTCCACAAAAATGAATCCATTTCTCACGAATAGACTCATTTATGGAAAATAAATGGAAACACAAACTAAATTCACTAGTCCCATTACACTTGTAGGAATTTTAACGAGAAGTGACCGAACAAATTATCATTTTTACATTTTTAAGTTCAAAATGGTTCAAATATTCGAAAATACTGACAACTGTCAACTCAATACATGCGCCGGCCAATCGCCGGCGTACATATCATACACGAAGTGTACGAGAGTGCTACACTTTTCGTGCAAAAGAAAGGACCTATTACGTCATGAGTTACTCAAGGTTACTCGCGGGGTGCGATCGAGGCAACCTTCCTCTACAAAATAGTCATTAGTTCTACCAACCTTGAGTTTTCAGACACAGCACGCCATCTATCTGCTGTCGCACAACTCAATTACCTTAAGCTTGTTACTTGCCATAACAGGTTTCTTTGAGTAATCACATCACAGTTTTCTGTCTTGTTTTGGTTCTTCAACAGGTTCTACATTGACAGCGCTTTGGTTTCCATTGTTTCTAATCGCGAGATTCACGAAGTGGGCGACATCTAGGTTACATAATACGAACTTCGAACTGGGGGAGAAGAAACTGTTGTCTATGGATAAAGTGCATAGACTACATTGAATTCAGCTTGCTGTAGCTGTAGTCAAACTTGTCAATGACATGAAGTGTTGACACTGTTGGTAGTGATGATGGTTGAGTTGGGTAATTTTTTTTACATTATTACATTCTTATTTGTTTAGTGAACAGTGAACGGGTGTAGAATTGGAGATAGTTCAAACAATTCAAACTAATTTTGACCAGCAAATCACTTGACAGCTACAACATGTTTACAATACCCAGATTGTCCTGCTTTGCAAGAACAAATACAAATCCATTGTTCTACAGGAGTTCCTCTGGACCCCAACTAAAATTTAACTTTATGTGGGGAAGATTGCATCGCCGAAGTTTGTAGACAAAGTGCAAAAAGGTGCCTTTTGTTGAAGTGTTCTACCGCACACAAAATCACATGATCAGCACTGAGAACTGCTTCTCCTTCCACTACTGGTCGGCTTTTTCCATCTAAATAGAGCAAAATATCTGCCAAAAGAACATCTACAACAGGCATTATTAGCGTTCTCCATCGAATATTGACAATTAATGTCAAGAAATTTAAAAACTAATGGCACTAATGGGATTGAGTGAGAGTTGAGTTTGTTTTTCCCTAGTTTTGACGTGGCTTCGACTTGGAACGATGAAAACCAAGCGCCATTGAGTCCCGCGAATAATGATCAAGACACGCAGATCTCCTTCGGCTACCTATGGCGAAGTTAATGTTCTCTTTGAGGGATTGGCTTTTTGCCTCCCTTTCAAAATTACCCAATTCAAATAACATTTTTCAAATAAATTAATTATGTATTAAGATGCATATTTTTTCGCCTTCACGATGTTTTAAAAATTTTCCACGTGAGTACAACCTTCTTACCTTTGGTTCGTTTTTTTTTATAGAAATTTGTGCTTTAAAAACTATTTGGCTTTTTCACATTTCACTCATCAATTACTAATCAATTGATATTGTTATACTTTATAATAATCACCATTGTTCTTTTATACTACTGAAATTGTTAACTAATTCAATGTTACATTTACAACTTTGTGAATTATCTTTTTCAATTTCTTCATCATGATATAAAATCATGCTTGTAAATTCACTTTGATGTACTAATTTGACTGAAGATGGCCATTTGAATGGCCGAAACATGTCTTAAACCTTATTGAAGTAGGATTGACTGCATCTTATCAACATTAAACCTGTGGAGACGACTTCGAGTTTTCTTTCTTTCGACAGTAGTCGGATATTTTTCATGGGCTCGGGATATAACCCACGGTGGTCGAGAGCGCGAAGGCGCTGAGTTCGTATGGGGACTCTCAACGAGGCATGGGTTCGAATCCCAGTTAGGCTATGGATGTTTGTAAATGTATGCTTTTCTAACCCCGCACAAGTTTCGACTAATGGGGCGTTGGATCCAGTGCTGGGTCCAACGAGGAAATGCAATTGAAAATAATAAATAATAATAATTATACCTCTTCCACTGTCCTTTCTTTTCCAGATTTTCTGTTGCGCCAACCCCCCACCGCGACCGGCGCACGAGCCCACCGCGCACTTCTCCGAAAAGCGGCCGCCCTTCAACAGAACCAAAGCGGGCGGGCCTTTGCTCAACGTTGAGAAGAACAAGATCGCTAAGCCTTTCCACTCCAACGACATCGACAAGCAGGCCAGGCAGCGGAGGGACACCTACACGGACGAGGCTAATATGTTCGATATCGTCGGTGAGTGCCACTGATTAACCTCCAAAAGTTGAAAAAAAATCTAATACCTTCCTTCGCTCCCTATCCCACTAATCCTACGCCTAATGTTCCTCGAACATTATAGGGATTCTCATTCGGGCGCTTCAAGAGAGTGAAATATATTAAAAATTGAATCCTATTGCTGGTATTATATATAAAATTCGAAATTTCATTCCTGTTAAATACCTAAAGAGTATTTATTTCTGTATTTTTTATTCAAATATACAATATCTAATATCTATTTGGGAAAGTACAAATATTTCACGTTGGAAGCCACTCATGAAATTACAAAATAAAACAATGAAGTGCATTTTCAATTTACCTCTTTTAGAATCAACTGTAAATCTATACAAACCTGAAGACTTGCTGAATCTAGTTTCATTATATAAACTCAAAATTTGTTGTTTTATTCATTTTGTCAGGAAGGAATTGAAAATATCGAATTTGAATTTTAATGAAGTTAATACGATTCACGCCCATGAAACAAGACAATTCAATTTATTGATAGCAAATAATTATTATAAGTCAAATTTTGGTAAACAATCAATATTCCATAATGGAATAATTTTATATAACTCCTTACCTAATGAGTTGAAAAATATAGAAGAAGCAGAAAAATTTTAAATCAAATTAAAGAAATATCTGCTCAGTAAACTTTGTTTTTTCATTTTATATTTTATTATAATTTTTTTTTAGGAAAAACAATAATTGTGCAATTATTATTGTTTCGATTTATTATGTTTTATATGCATGTTTTGTTGTATATATCCCTATTATAAACAATAATGTTTCTTGGGGTAATAAAGACAAAGACAATCAAATAACGATAGGAAAATTGCAAGAGTACAACCTAAAAAAGGCAAAAATACCCTACCTAGCAACTACAGACCGATCGCACTGCTATCTATTATTTCAAAGATAATGGAGAAAGCTATCAACATCGAGCTCATGAAATACCGGAAACATTCAGGTATTATCAACGATAGGCAATATGGCTTCCGTCATCAGAGATCAACTGGTGACCTGCTCGCTTACGTCTCACATATATGGCAGCAATCTATTGAAAAATATATATTCGATCGAGTCTGGCACCAAGGACTCGGCGCAAAGCTTCCATCTTATGGCTTGCCTCCTCAGCTATGTTCTCTGCTAGCTAGTTTTCTCTCAAACAGGTCTCTCCATGTAGTGGTCGACGGAGTTTCATCTAGCACCAACACTATTTCTACTCCATATCAACGATTTGTTGGAAGCAACTTCATGACCAGTACACAGCTTCGCGGATTATAGTACCCTCCATACCGCCTTCTCTTCCAGGGCTCCAATACCAGCCAGGCAAATCAGAAACGATCGAGGGAGAAATGTTGACAACATAAATATGGACTTGGCAACAATTCTCGAATGGGGATCCAATAACTTGGTAGATTTCAATGCAAATAAAACACAAGCATGCCTTTTCTCTAGAAAAGCCGATCTCACTGTGCCCAACATATGCTTATCAGGAGTAACCATACCTTTGAAGACATCCACTTTGATGATTGGTATTACTATCAGCAAAAACCTTTCTTGGGAAAATCACGTGATATCAATTGCTGAAACTGCATCCCAAAAACTTGGTTTTCTGTTTCGGGCCAGGAGTTATTTCACTTCCAGTCAGCTGCTTATGATCTATAATAAGGCACAGGTCCGACCTGTCCTGGAATACTGTTCCCATATTTGGAGTGCTGCACCCAAGCATACCCTGAAACTGTTGGATTCTGTCCAAAAAAGGGCAATTCGTCTTGTGGGTGATGCCTCGCCCACAAACTCACTCCTCTGGAATACCGTAGAAAAGTTGGCGATCTGGCTCTATTTTATAGATATTTTCATGCGACCGCGATTCATTCATGAAACGCCAAACACGAATAATAGAATGAAATCGCTAATTATGGGGATAATAACACTATGGAATCATTGCCAGAAAAATTGAGACATCAGAATTCATTCATAGATCATCAAAAGGTATACGCCAATAATCATAAACACCAAACATGGCTGAATTAATGAAATCGCGAATGGTGGAGATACATTTGCTGAATCATTGCCAGAGAATTGATATATTAAATAGATACATTCGATATATCTAACGACATCGACAAGCAGGCCAGACAGCGGAGGGACACCTACACGGGCGAGACTAACCTCCAAAAGTTCAAATTTCAAAATCTACCTTCTCTCCCTATCCTCCCTAGGTACGCGCCAACTATCTTAAACGCCAAACCACAGAACTCAAAGACCTAGAATGCCATTATCGTTTTATTCGAGTGTTCCCTGACGTGACTCGAACGGCAAATGTGGTTTTTGTGGCTTTCTTGAAAATGCAAAACATTGTGAAAAATTCATATGATATTTGTTATGATGGGTTCCTATATGTTATTAGGAGTAATGTTTTGATGTATTTTCCATCAACCAAAGTTTTCGTAGGACAAAAATGGGCGAGATAATATACAGGGTAATCCACCATGATTTATCAAAAAATAAGTCGGTATGCATATTATGATAATTTTTGCAAAAGCTCTTTCAAAGAGATACATTGCTGTGAAGTCCAGTTTCAAAAATCGTTTTCTTGCTATAATTCTTAGAACATAAAACAAAATTTGGTGCAAATACTTATGAGTGGAGTAGATATAGGGGAGTTGTTTCACTTTTGCCGCCCTATTTATTAAACCACTGAAAAGTTTTTAGAATTGAGATATTTTGCCTTTCCTGTTCAATTTCGATTTGGGGCTTCGTTTACGAGTTAATTGAATTTAAAAAAAAGAGACCCCGCGAAATTTGGATAGTTTAGTTCGGAAAAAAACAGAACTCAACTTCTCAACAACGGCATCTCGAAACAAGGCAATCATCCAAGCAATGATGAAATTCCGCGTGATATTAAAAAAGTCGAAATATTTTATTGCTACAAAACAAAAATGAAAAACTGGATATTAGCTCGGATATAAGTCTCTTCAAGAAGTTTATTTGCTCATCTGGTTAATATTCAATATCTATATATACGAAATTTGAAACAGAAATCTGACATTTCATAGAAGATGAGATTTTGTGAGATAATAACACAATGAAAGTCATTGTGATATCAGATACGGAAATAACATTGATGGCATACAAAGTACCACATTGATTTATCGAACACAGTAAAACAAGAGCCATTTTTCGTTATAGCTATAGAAAAAATATATAATAGCACAAGGCTTGTTGACGATATAAATTTACCTAAAGTAAGACATTCCTGAAATTTTTATTTGTTTTGACAATAAATCATTCATTTTGAAAACACTGTACACAAAGCAGTCAATGAATGTCGAATCAAATAAGTACTGTACAAAACACTGAAAAACTGAAACTATTCCGGCTCAGTCTTAAGTCTACGTCAGACAAAATGACAGAGGTACATTCTTACACAGTTGCCTGATGAACTCGTAAGAAATTAGAAGTTCATAATAATTCATCGATCTCTTGTTAGCCATTCAATTAATATCAGTGAGTCTATGAATTTTGTCGCGGAAATTTTATATATGATTCTTGTGATGCTGTTGATCATCAGTTGAAAGAAGTTTCAGAAGAAATATGAACTACATCCCAATGCATAAATATGAGATTTGCGTATAGAAATACAGGGTGTCCGGAGATAAAACCGACAAAACTCATGGGGTTATAGGGACTGTCGATATGATTGCAAAATGTCATAAACGAATGTCCAAAACCGCTTCGTTACTGAGATACAGAGTGATTTGTGGATTTTGACAAAAAATTCAATCCGCCATATCAAATACAGGGATTAACCGATTAGATTCAAATTTGGTACACGAATTACACTGAAAAGCATCAACAAGTAGCCCTTTGATCGAAACCAATATCAGGACCGGAATAATATTTTCCCCCTATGTTGTGTTATTGTAAGAATAACTCACCCTGTATAATAATAACCAAGAATTTCAACTCAAATTCGAAATCTACGGTGAAAATTGTATAGGAATTTGTTGGAAAATCTCCTGGCACTATCTTAGTTATTCCGTAATTAATTATTATTTCAATTTTTTTCATTAAAAAATCAATTATTTTCGGATAAAGTACACCAAAATTGGTAATATAATGAATATTTACGAAACCATGACATGAATGTCGTTATTTTCTTCAATCAGTTCATAAATCGGGGTAAAATGAAATATTCTCATAACCCGAAAAAACTTTAGAATAAATTCGTATCAGGACTGGAATGAGTTTTTTGTTTGTTTATGTTAGCTGACCTAGTACATCAATAGTTATCAATAATCTGATCGTAGATTCGGAATCTAAAAAAATCGTATAAGAACCTGTTGAAAAAGGATAAGAGTGAAGTTTTCGTAAATTATATTCGCTCACTAATGAATTTGAATTCATGAAAATACTACACAAAGAACAGTAACTGTTTGTAATAAACATAACCAAACCAATGAATTCGTAAAAAACTTTCACTACCCAGTATTACAAAACATTTTCGAAGTGGAGCCCTCCAGCATCAATACATTTTTGAGAGCGTGCTATAAGATGAATTATTACGAATTATTTGAGGGCTATTTCCAACACTAACACAGGTAGCAGTAATTCTCCATAATACATTTCCTCTCATTCAAATTACTTCATTATGAACTTCGTACTTTAAATGACCTCATAAAAAATAATCTAGCTGAGTTAGATCAGGGGATAGCGGTGGCCAATTTACTGAACCTCCACGGCCAATCCATCTATTGGGGTAATTGTCATCAAGATGGTTTCTAACTGGAACTGAAAAGTGAGGTCTGGCACCATCATGCTGAAACCACATACCCCAGGTATTTACACCTTGCAATAGAAATTTAGGTAAACATCACCAGTTAAAGCCCATACAAAAATAGAATATCTGCGTATTCCTCATTAGTGAGATGAAACGGCATCATAAACACACTCTCAGAACTATAGTTTGATCCAAAAAACACTGAAATAATGAATGAACACCAATAAAACAAACGATGATGACAGGTTAGGTTAGTTACTGATACGGATTTATTATTTGAAAGTTCAGTCCGATCATTTTTCAACAAGTTTTTAACTTTTCTCAGTGCATTTCGGATCTGCGATCAGATGATTGTTATACTAGATCATCAATTCTTACAGGAATATAATCATAGAAAACCTCATTTCAGTCCTGATACGAATTTATTTTTCAGTTTTTTCGGGTCATGAGAGTAATTTATTTTACTACGATTCACGAACTGATTAAAGACAATAACTATATTATTGTCATGGTTTCGTTAATATTTATTTTATCACCAATTTTGATGGTACTTTTTCCGACAATAGTTGATTTTTTAATGAAAAAAATTAAAATGATGATTAATTACGATATAACTAAGATAGTGCCAGGAGATTTTTCAACAAATTCCTATACAATTTTCACCGTAGATTTCGAATCTGAGTTGAAATTTTTGGTTATCATTATACAGGGTGAGTTATTCTTACAATAACTCAACATGGGGAAAAAATATTCCGGCCCTGATATTGGTTTCGATCCAAGGGCTACTTGTTGATGCTTTTCAGTGTAATTCGTGTACCAAATTTGAATCTAATCGGTTAATCCCTGTATTTGATATGGCGGATTGAATTTTTTGTCGAAATCCACAAATCACTCTGTATGTCAATAACGAAGCGGTTTCGGACATTGGTTTATGGCATTTTGCAATCAAATTGACAGTCCCTATAACCCCATAAGTCTTGTCGGTTTTATCTCCGGACACCCTGTATATCTCACAATGTTGTTGACAATGTGCGCATGATCACCATTGCCGTAAGCACACTTGCATTAGCCTTCTAGGTCTTTGAGTTCTATGCGCCAAACACGTATAAATGAATATGGAATCGCGAATGGTGGGGATAATAAAAGACTAAATTACAATAAATAGACACCGCGATTCGTTATAAATCAATGACAAGTATAGATTCGCCAACAATCCTAAACGCCAAACACGATTGAATGAATGAAATCGCGAATGGTGGGAACAACTCTGCAAAATCATTGCTAGACAAATGATATGTTCCATTGATGTATCTTGTACAGGGTCATTCATTAGGAGTTGTCGATCTCTGAACTACAGATAGTTAACACTAAAATATGCAGAGTGATACGAATGTTGCTGGTTTAGGAGATACAGGGTGTTCAAGTTGAAGATTTTTTTTTGAAATTTCTCAATATCATATTTTGTAGTTTCAGGTTTCCTGACATAAGAGATACGTAACTAAGCTTATTCAATTTTACATAAAAATTGTACTCTCTTTCAAATTGTCTAACTACAACGGTTTGTGGGTTATCCGCTCTTGGAGGGATATGTGTCTCACTTATAATATTTTCATTATTTTGAATTATAGAGTTTGCGAAGTAACAGTAGAAAAAGGGCATTAATCAATACTTAATGATAATCACTAACAACGCCAACAAACAATGCCAACAACTAACAGAATTTCAAAGTGAATGTTTGACCAAAGTTATGGTGAAATTTAAAATATATGTTTTCCTTGGAAACCGTGCTTCATTTGTATAAGGCATGTTGGGCTGAATTTTGGTTTTTACTATCTGTAGTTCAGAGATTGACCATTCTCAATAAACCTGGATTTCTATAAATGTGTGTATGTGCGTTAATAAATTAACTCTCGCGTGTGATTATGTCATTTTTTCTTGCAAAATTAGACCCTTGGAAAATAACAATTTTATCACAACGCAAAATCACAAAACATTACAATTCAAGTGAAATCTAAAATTAAACTTTCTCATAAGGAATATATACGTAATATTGAGAATAATATAAAGCATGATAATAACATTTTTTGGAATTTTGTAAATAGTAAGAAACAATCAAACTCTAATGCAGATAATTCATTCCTGATAGGTAACTCAGAAGTCTCAGATAAAAAAATTATATCCGAAAAGTTTGGTGAATATTTCAACTCCGTGTTCGACTCCATGAATTCGAATTATGATGTTGAGGTAATTAAAAGTAAAATGGGTGATAGAATGGGTCAACCTTGCTTTCATTATACCAAAGTATCAGTCGCAGACATCGAAGCAGCCATGAAAAAACTGAAGCCAAAAAAGTCCGCAGGACCTGATGGAATTCCATGTTACATTTTTAAAGCATGTAGCGACACGCTTATATATCCATTATTGGTAATATTTCAGAAATCTTTGAGATCAGGCATTTTTCCATCCAAATTCAAGGAGTCTAAAATAAGTCCTATACATAAGAGAGGCAGTAGGAAATTAGTAGAAAATTATAGACCTGTTGCCATTTTGAATTGTATCGCAAAACTCTTTGAATTTATCTTACATGATAAAATGTTTTCCCATGTCAAAAACCTAGTATGCCAGGAACAACATGGTTTTTTCAAACAAAGATCCATATCAACGAATTTAGTTACATTTGTTGATAAGGTTTCTAGTGAGTTGCTTGGACGAGGATCTCAGGTGGACGTTGTGTACACCGACTTTGCCAAAGCCTTTGACAGAGTGAATCACGATATACTTCTGTCAAAATTACACTCATTTGGACTTAGTGATCATATGTTAACATTCTTTGCCTCTTATTTGATGAACAGGCTTCAGTTCGTGAAGTATTCCGGAGAAAAATCCAAACTATTCCTTGCAAAGTCTGGCGTACCACAAGGGTCCAACCTGGGACCTCTACTCTTTTCGATATTTATTAATGATATTGCTAAAAATATAAATTCAGACTGCCTCCTCTATGCCGATGATCTCAAAATATTCAGAGCTATAAAAAATATTGATGATCACCTTGCACTAAGAAACGATATTGATGTTATTTATAACTGGTCCATAGATAACAAACTGCCCTTCAACATTGAGAAGTGTCGAGTGATGACATTCACAAAATCCAAAAGCCCAATGCTTCTTGACTATTCGATGAACAATACCATAATCGAAAGGTGTGTGGAAATTAAAGATTTAGGGATTTGGTTCACTCCTGATTTGACTTTCAAAAAACATATAACAGAAATGATTACGAAATCATACAAAATGTTAGGATTCATCAAGAGAACAACATATGAATTTAATAATATTGATGTGGTAATGCACCTATATAATTCGTTCGTGAGAAGTCGTTTGGAGTTCGGCTCCTCAATATGGAATCCATCTCATACTAATTTGAAACAAAACATCGAGACTGTTCAGAATAAGTTTCTGAAATATTTATATTACAAAAGACACAAGCAGAGTCCCGGCTTTCGAAGTTTTCAGTTCATTCGAACAGAGTTTTCTATTGTGAAACTGGAATATAGAAGGGAGGAACATAATTTGATAACCTTATATAAAATAATAAATAACAAAATATGCTCTCCATATTTGCTGTCAGCTATCAACTTTCATATTCCTCCCCCTCGGCTTAGACCGAGAAAGGTTACATTCCATGTAGATGCTCGACCGTCAATAGTAAACAGATTATGTATTCTTTTCAATTTGTACAATGTAAGAGAATCTGATAATTTAGATATATTTTCAAAAACAGAATCAGACTTCAGGAGACAGATACGATCGATTGCCGTTTCTAATTAGATTAGTAGATTATTGATATAAGAATATCTTACACTACAGGGTATTGAGTCTGTTTTTTTTTTCTTTTTGTTTTTATCTCGTTACTATAATTTCATTTCTTTTTCTTATGTACATGAAATCAGTAATTATTCTCTATATGACATAGTATTTCCCATATATATATATCCCATATGTATATATATCTGTATTATGTGATACATGGATATCTGAATGTATTCAGTATATAGGTATATATTCCTCGCATTTCGTCTATATCTATACACGAATGATATAAAATATTGCTTTTCTACCAAACTCGGGAACGTGATGCTCAATTAACTCAATTCAAATTATTATTTTTTTTTTTTTTTTTTGTTTCAAATTGAAGGAACTTCAAAATGATGCTACTTTGCATGCTTGGACATCAGTGTAGTGTCTTTGATGGTATGGCAGAGTCGCCAATTTATTATAGACGTTTAATTGGGATAGCAATTATATATTTAACTTCTGGGTATCTCTATTTCATTATTATTATTATTGTTATTATTATTAATATTATCAATATTTTTCACAATTTTTTGTTCTTCAACATGTATTGAAAACACAAATGATACAGCTTTGTCATTGTTATTCAAAAACATGGGATTGGGATAGGTACGTATATTTTCATTTGTAATGTTAACATAATATAGGCTAGTTATGAAAGGAACATGTAATTAGGTATCACTACCTGTTTGTTTCTAATAAATAAATAAATAAATAAATAAATAAATAAATAGCTGTTGAAGACCATTGTGTATTCTGCCAATGAACCGAATCTCATTTTCAGCATAAAGGGAGACCCAGAAGTAACTTCCTTCCGGGGCTCATGAAAATGACTAATAATCAGTTTATCTAAACAGAACACCTTGTATATTATCACTTATTTGGAAAGCTGTGACATTTTACTATTTGACAGGTAAAAACAATATCATACCTCGCCTTCTAGATTGAATGTGCTCCAATTTTCAACATAAACATAGAAAAAAATGCACATTTATCTCTCTGCTACAATTCGTTGCTGAAAGGTCCTGCGAACTTCATTGGCCTAAAATCCACGTTTCACAACCGATTTCAAAAATTTCCTCTGTAGTTCAGAGAACATCAGAAACTTGAAGCTACATTTACATGTTTGCTTTGTTTTTTTCTATGTTGAAAATGCTTCAATGTTATTAGCGATTTATTTTGTGTTGATTACAGATGACCAACTTTTCACCATAATAATACATGGGAAGAACTTCAACACAACTTTAACACCAAAATACCGTACCGAGATCTCGAACGCACAGTACAATTTCTCCTACTCAGTTCCTATATCGAAGTATATGCCAGACGAATTCATCAATCTGATATTCAAGTGAGTACCTATGCTTAAATTTTTTATTTCGCTCTCATAGATGATACAATTTTACCAAAAATAAAATATCCTAGAAATGAATGAACTGAAAAACTCGGAAATTCAATGAAACAGTTTTCGGTAAAACCTAATTAAGTACAGGGTCTTCACGTATATTTTGAACCCCCACTAAACTTTATTATGTATTGTTAATTTTTTTTTCTTTAAGGAACGTTCTTTTATATTTTTTCCTGTATATTTCATTTATGCCAACAGAAAAACAGTTGAACAACTCGAAAAATACTCATGAGCAACATTTATAATTTTTTCAATAGGACACTCTGTATATCACTGCATTTTTAGATTATCCCTGGAGAGCTGATTTCATCGATCTATCACAGTTGGGGGTCTAGCTGAAATGATTACAGAGATGCAGGGTGTGAAAAATTGAGATTTTTTCAACTTTAGAATTTTTTGTGTCGAAACTATTCATTATTGGCCAAAATTGTTTTTAAGTCCCTATCTTGACTTTCGATCCACTATCTACTGACATTTAATTGAAACAATGACGGTCATCAGAATTTTAGATTTTTCACCACCCTGAATTCGTATTAAAGTACTCGTCAGGAGCTTCAAAATGATGTGTCACATGACTCCCCTTTCCTTTAATTCTTTTTTTCTCAGATGACGCCCAGTCGCCATCTTGAAAATTTCATCTGTCAATTTTACACCAAAATATAGTGTTCATGCATCAATTTCATTATTCCAAGTTTCACTTTTTTCAGTTGACCCTTTCAAAAAATAAACGGGGGGGGGGCATGGAAGGAAACCACTGTATGTGAATGTATGAACACTTGAAATGGGTCATAATCATTATGAGAAACCATTGTTAACAAACTTGACAGAAAGATGAATCTTGACAGAAATACAAAAAAATTCTAGGGTTAGGATAACTTTCTTTGGATCAGAGGTCTCTGCCTTGCTGAGAGCGATTTTTGCATATTTTTCCCAATGAACAGACAATATTACACCTCACCTACTAGGTTTTGAACAGTCCATTCCAAAATTAGATTATTTTTCAAATGGAGACAACAATATTATACTCGGGAAAAATGTTAGATTTCAATTAAAGGTGTTTTGTCTCCCTCTGCTACACGTCGGGAAACAACACAACCTCGAGCTAAAGTCTACTAATTTTTCTTTTATATAATGAATAACTATGTCATGTAGCGAAATTCATGTGACCCCGACATCTTTCTTAAAGCAAAACTCAACGTTGAAGTGAAATTTCGAAATGAATTTATCCTCAATAGTTTTTCCCACATGATACCAATTGTGTGAAAGACACTGTAAAATGTGTCATGAAGGTTCACGAAAATACGTTCTTCCAGGTCATCTCAATCGCACATAAAAGAGATTGAACACTGCTACAACGATTACAAGCAGCACGAATGCCCGTTCGTGAGTTCGTCGGCCTACTTCGACGACAAAATGAAAATCAGGCACAAGGTCAACGAGAACAGCCCCAGTCAGCTGATCGGCTTCCAGAGCGTCGTCTTTGAGGTGGACATGATTGACTTCCAGTCCAAGGTGATGACGTACAGGGCTTCCCTGAGGCAAAATCAGGTATTAATCGATGATCAATTGAAACGAAGCTTTATTGTTCGAGAATCGTTTATCCTAGGGTCACTGGATGGTAATTGAAATGACAATTGTAAGTGTTTTTGAATGTTTATAGATTTATTGAGTTACACATTGTGACAACAGCATCGTACTTGTTCCGCGCTGTTTCATTCAAAATTGTTTGAATATGCCAATAAACTTTATGAACGTCAAAATCGAAATATAATTTCATTAACTATTGAGAAAGTAGCAGAAATGAAAATGTCCTGCTGTGTAATGAATTGCGGGAATTCTGAAGGGAGTGGCGATTTCATTTCTTTAATTTTCCAAAGCAAATATCAGCCATTCCCTTATGGAATGAATGTATGGAACGGCCTGGATAGAAAATTAATTTGAGGACAAGCAAAATTCGTGAGGTAAGTACATAACATTGAAATTCATTTTTTATGACAGCAGATTGGAATGAAACTATATTGAAAACAGGAAGGAAGGATTGAGAAGAGGAATTGATTGCAAAACTACATAATGAAATTGAAATTTTGAAAACGAAACTGAGGAAATCGAATAAACTGCAACGTGATAATATATCATTGAATGGCGTTTTCAATACTGATTACATTCAAAATTTATCAGTGAAAAGTGAATGCATCAAAAGGTGGAAAATCAAAACAATATTTATGTTTTAAACTTCATCACTTCGGTGCAGTTTTACATACAATAAGGAACTAACTATAAAAATATCCAAATATATGAGTGTTTTGTCATATTAAAATGTTGTTACATGAATTCCTTTCACTTTTATAATTATTGTTCTGCGTAAAGTGAATCGCTATATAAATTGAAGTGGGTGTTTATACCATATTTCTATTATCCATCTACGACAATGATTGGTTTGACTGAAAATCTAACCTCTAAAATCGTATCTGACAATCAGGCACTACTAGGGGAATTGAAAAGACAAAGAGCAGAATATATGTTTTATTCTTTTATTCACTCAAACCACTGTAATATAGGAAATAGAAAAAGACAGAATTTCAGCTGTGTCCGAACTCTTATGTATCTAATACCATCCAGTGACTCAAGTTTATCCTATTCACAATGCGTAGAAGTAACAAGTGGCAGTGGCCAGTGGCGGCTGGTGCATAAGTGCTGCAGAGCAGTGGCGGCTCATTAGTGAAGGCAACTGAAGCTGAACCTCCTCAAGAATTTCCATACATCAGATAGTTCGATATACTTGTATGAAATATAACACCAAAATAGCATAGGGGAGTCGTTAATCTATGGAAATAGTTGAGTTACGTTCGTTTTATCGGTTATATTTCCTGACATCATGTAGGGCTTGAGAATTTGGCAACAATGCTCTTTTACTTGAAAGTATTCAGAATAGAATACAAATTTGCGACTTGGCAACATCCAACGGAAAGCAGCCTCTGACCAATGAAATTAACCAGAATTGCGTTTCACCAGGGAGCACGTGTGACTAAGATGTTTATAAGTTATGGTGTTTGCACAGATGCGCTTTTGTTTTGTCCAAACTTGACGGCAATAAACAGTTGACAATCGCAATATAAGGTTCTTGTTACATCTTATTCTAATGGATGTCGCTGTAAGAATTTTCATCAAAGTGGAAATGGAAACTCAATTATCTCTCAGAATTTTATTAAACACTATCAAAAATGAACCTACTTACACCATTTCTGTTTTTTTTTTTGTCGTGAGTATTAACTGATTGTTGTTATTTGGTCCAGGGGGCATCAAAATTATGGTAAAAATATGACGATATCAGCACCTCTTACGGATTTTCTACAAACAAAACCCTTATAAGTGTCGTCAGATTATTTGGCAAAAGTTCACACTTCCCATTCACTCATTCAGCTTCCTCTGTTGAGAAGAGCAAGAGCCGCCACTGCTGCAGAGCTCAAAAAAATAGACTGCATATAATTCTTCAAAACGTAATTCTTCAGAATCGTATTGTATCAGAATATATTCGATCGAAATGGTATTTCAACGGAACCGTTATTTAACGGAGCAGTAATTCTTCGGAACCTAAAACATCATAAGATATTCTATCATGTTGTGAAATGAAGGAATGTATTTTATAAAAACGACATCATACTGTACTTCTGTAGTGGACGATGATACGAATGTAGAACAAACTAAAATATCAAAACAGAAGATATAACATTCGAAATCATGAACACAACTTCTGAAGTTGATAATAGTTGATTGTATTTAGTGGTTATTTAGTAATTCACGTAAGTCGAATGGAAGATGAAAGGACTTGAAGTTCTTTCTCGGAGACGGTGTTATTGGCTTCTTTTTCAGAACTAGCACAACAAAAGCAATCAACAGTGTATATGTATCTATATCCGAAAAAAAAGTACTTCCCGTGGGAAAAAAGTAATTTATGAAAACTGATATTTTATGAACTGTCAATAGAGATGAAATGTCAAACTTTTTCCCGTCACAGAGAAATACGTATTTTTTTTCAAAAATTGCACAGCGCACTAAACGATTTACCACGAGCCGCCACTGTTTATTACAATTTTATTTATCACTGCAATTGCGAAAAGACACAAAAATATTCTTTACTGTCCAAGATACAGTTCGATTATCTTCAATGGATTTCATATACGGGTGATTATTTTAGAATTGAAAGTTATTTTTTCTTTTTCAGAACACATGCAAATTATCTTCAACCAAATTAGGCATAGAATATGTCGAATACAATTTTCACTTTTATAGACACTGTGATGAGTAATGTATCAATTTAGAATTACTGAGCAATAAGAACAAAGGGTTTTATCAACATGACAAATGTTATTGTGTATATTTTGTTTTATAGTTTGACATTGAAAAGATACTCTTTCAAATATTATTTTTTGATTTTGTAAATGTTTATAAATATATAATATATTATATTTGCACATATTTATCATAGGTCCTTGGCACTTCTAGTTTATTCTAAGTTGTAGGTATACTAGATCAGAATTTTTTGGTATTCAAGTGATTTGACTCCAAAAAAATATATTCAGACGCTATTAATTTTTTCAACTCGTTCATGTTCTTGAGATAAGTACATTTATTGTATGTACAGAGTGAACAAATTTCAATGTCAGTAAAGGATAACTCGGTAACTATACAGGGTATGCCGCGACGAGCTTACACAATCTGTATACAGGGTGCCCGTTTTTCGAGCTTCACCATGGGAATATCAGTTATTATAAGAGATGCGAGGTCGGTTAAATGACGGCAAAGTTGCGCAGTTCCATGCTGAACATTCATCTGTCATTTTTTGGTTTTAAATTATTCGAAAAAAAAAAGAAAATTTGCAACATAGTTTTTGAGTAGATGAACGAAAATGTGAACGTTCCAGATCCAAATTCAAATGAACTGTCCAAATTCAGCTTGTTAAACAAAACTGTTGGCCCTTTTTCCAAAGCACTCTTCGCAAAAATGTTTTTCCCAATTTTGATTAACAGGAAAGATTCGATCATATCGTGTGATAGATCATTGTAATCAGAAAAAAAAAGACTTTTTAAAAATGTAAAAATCCAATATAGCGCCCATAAGAAAAAACAAAGTTGTGTGTTGTAACTTTGGCATTAAGAACGTCATGGAACATACAATGACAGATTCAGATACCTCGTAAAAAAGTGCCTTAGGAATGTCCCGGTCAGAAACGTCTAGGTCTTTTGGTTTCCGCTTGAAAAAAGAATAATTCAATAACTAAAAATGACATTAAATTTTCTTGCAGATAAATGTTCAGCATGAGAAAATGCGCAACTTTTCCCAAATTTAACTGACCTCGTATATTATAATAACTGAGATCCCCATGTTGGAGCTCGAAAAACGGAAATCCTGTATAAAGAATCAGTCGCAAAAAAATTATGAAAATGTGCATGCTTATATTTGGGATTATTCTCTCTTCGTTCGAAATATTTTGGACAATGCAGTGTTGCCTCTGTACTAGAAATTTGCAACAACTTCGATATTGTATATGGAATATCCTGTATTTCATTGCAATGTCAGTACATAATGAATCAAAAGTTAAGGTGGGGACATGTTAGCCATTATGAACAATAATGCATAGTTTTGACACAAAAAATCCTGGAGTTAATCATTTCCGCTAGGCCCCAAGTGTGATAAATTGATGGAATCAGGTTAATAGGGAGCACAGTTGTTACTACTTTCTAGTAGAAGCGGCAATATTGTATTGTCGAAAATAGTTCATACGAAGAGAGCGTAATCTCAAATGTAAGCATGCACATCTTCATAGTTTGTTTGTGACTGATTCCCGATATACAGATAGTGTAAGCTCGTCGCGACATATCCTGTATGATAGGAGAGACAAAAAATGGAGGTGGCATCCTTGTTCTCTTTTGGAGAGACAAATTCACTGGCGGAAACAAGAATTTGCCATCGTCTTTTGTTTTCATAACCTACACAAACATCGAAATTTGTCCACCCTGTACTGGGTGGCTGGCAATCGAGGCTCATCATTGGGATCTCATAAACCGTAAGATATACAGGGTTGGTTAAATTATGGACTGCTTACTCCTTTGAGTAGAGTGAAAATATGATCTGAAATATATCGTTGAAGGTTACTCAGAGTAGCCGTTCAAAGACTGTTATGTGAAAGTATGCAAGATAACAAATGTCAAGTGTTATAAAACTCACAGGTTTCAAGATTTCGTTTTATGAGGATAATTATATCATATCATGTTCCGATATTCACGAACAGTACTGCCCAGTCTGGCAAAGCTTTAGCGAGTCATTGCAAGGAACCCTGTTAGAGACTAAACGTTTACTGTTGGCCACTAGTGGAGAAGTGATGATGTAGTGCCAGTATTCATGAAATGTTAGGTTACGCGTTTGAATGCAACATGCATGCATACGACGTGGCGATGTGAAAATGTCTGACTCAAGGAACATCACTATGGCATCGTTCAGCCATGAAATGCGACATCACATAGAAAATAACTAACATTCCATATGCAAGTATACATTCTATATTACAAATATGTCACACTGTGACATCGATCACTTGTCCGTACATGTGATATTTGTGGGAGAGATAATAATAATAATTCAACTTTACGGAGAAAATCTTTTCCGGAAGTAAAAACAGATGATACAAAACTTATTATGACAATCACCCTTATTATCAGTAATCTTGAAGTAAGACATAACATAATGATAGGTCCTTGGGATTTTTTTATCCACCTTGCTTGAGATTGAGATATTTCTATCTCAGACGACAGAGGTGCCAGATGATACCTATACAGGGTGGCAATGAAATGAGTGCAAATATTCCAAACACACTGAGAAAGTTCGACGTGTACTATCGAATGGCACTAATAAAAAAAAATGTAGGGATCAAAATGAAATTTGAGACCCCTTTTTCCACCCAAAGTTCTACACTATAGCAAATCTGACGTCACCTCTGTTCAAATTTTCATGCGGTAATTGCCTGATCAACTGGCAATCATGGCTAATTGCCAGTTCAAACTGGCAGGGAGACTGTTTTTATTAAATAGATAGTACGTTTGCTGTCCAAGTCCAAAGTTATGGCTGATTGCCAGATCAAACTGGCAATTATAAAAAAAAAGTTTCATTTCCGTTCAGCGCTTTCGTAGAAACAGCCACTAATCTACAAGAGGATTATGATATGTTATTCCCACTTTTGATATCAAATATCCCACAGCTATGCTTCATTTCTTGATCACTGGAACTAGAGGTACCTATTTGAGCTTGGTGTTTCTGATTAATCAGAATCACTATCGGATAATATATGTCTTCTAAGATAATATGATCAATCACTCCATCCGTAATTTCAACGTGAGTTAAAAAGATGATAATAAGAATGATGAAAATAAAAACCAACAAAACAAATCATCGAAAATCGAAAGATCATAGGTTATGGTTTTGTTTGGCTGCCAGTTTACCAGTCCTGCTGAAATCGTTCCGAAATGAGATGAAAATTCAAAGCTACTGCTACTGTTTAGTGTTCCTAAATTGCTTACTGTGGCCAGTAATGGAACTTTGGACTTGGACAGCAAACGCACTATCTATTTAATAAAAACAGTATCCCTGCCAGTTTTGATACCACACTGAAGACTACGTTATCCATATGGATGTGGGGTCTATATAAAATCGACCAGATATTGATTCAAGACATAAATAAACATTGATGAACAAAACTTGACAACTGTCAGCGTACACCATTACTCTATGCAAATTCAGGGTAAGAAAGGCTCTTAGTAAGTTTCTGAACGACTGTGAATGCATACTCTGAACTGCTAGAGTGAGTTTATGAACGCTTTGGAGTAAGCAATCCTTACTCAGAGTAAGTTTATGAACGCAGATTTTTGGGAACATCCGAATATTTGCGATTTCATTTTTATTTATTTATAAATTTATTTAAATAGATGTAACAAAACAAATAACATATTCTTGTTGCTACTTTTTCTGTTCTACAAGATGTTGTTATCAGATTTTCAAACCGACGTTTCGTCTTTGAACTGCCATCGTCAACTTTGTTTTTTTAAATACGGCCCTGGATTTTCATGGATTTTGAGAGCTGTCAATCTGATAGAATCAACGGTTTATCGCACTTATGAAACAATAATATTAATGGCACTCTTCATAAGAACTCATGTTAGAGAGACATAGAATATATTTTTGATATGATTGAAAACGAACACTTTTTTCGATTAAGTGTGATACACCATTGAATTTAGGAGATTGAAATCTCTCAAAATCCATGAAACAATTCCAAGGCCGTATTTGATTAAACAAAGTTGATGATGGCAGCTCAAAGACGAAACGTCGGTATGAAAATCTGATAACACCATCTTGTAGAACAGGAGAAGTAACAATGAAAATGTGTAATTTTTTGTTACATCCATTCAAATAGAGTAATAAAAAATTGAAATGAAATCGCGAATATTCGTTTTTTTCCAAAAATCTTTGGAATTATTTGGGATTTTTAAATTTCAAATCGGCATTTCGTTATGCATAAAATTGTGCAACTTGGCCATAATTTAAACGACCCTGTATATCTTCTATCTGTATATCTGTGTATACAGGATGACAAGTTATGAATTACCAGCCGCTATAACTCTTATTCTTTGCAATAAAAATAAAATCAAAACATCCTCACAAAGGACATCCTTTCCTTCTCGAATCAATAGATATACAGGGTGGTCCGGTGTGTAATACAAAGGATTCAACATTAATAAAAAAAATCATATAAACATCATATACGTATTAATAATCAATACGGATAATCTCTATCTGTTTCCATAGCGAAACATGAAGCCGATTTTTGAAGACAAATGACTATCCATAAGGAAAAGTGAGATACGATCAGACACATACTGCTTTGATTGAAAGGCTAGTAAACGTCATTGTCCACCGAAACGCATGTCTTTGATGACTACGTATCATGCCACCAAATCCTTATGGATATTCATTTGTTTCATATTTTTGGCTTCATCCTCTGGCACCCGTTATGATCCGTATTGTTTATTAATACGTATATGATAAACATATACTCTCAAACGCGTCGTTTTCGAGATATAGGGTGTTGAAAATACGAGTCTGAATATTGTTTTTTTATGAAAAGTTTGAAACGGTTTGAGATAAATCAAGAAAATTGATCAGATACTAAACTGTTCACGCTCTTGTTTTAATCACTCTCAAATATTATTATTGAACTGAAACGATATTTCTGAACCGATTTAACTCGAGAACGACGGAACGCATCCAAAACCCACAAGTGAGCTTTTTCTCGCAGAGACCTATGTATTTTCAGATTTTGATATACAAATTGAGGATGAAATGCACATATAAAAATTGGCGTGATTTTTTTCTTCACCACCCCCAGAATCAGCCTCTAATTACTTTATACAATATATTTATGTCATCTCATAGAACGTAAAAAATTTTGTATCTGTGAGGAATTTTGTTGATTTATGTCAAACCATTTCGAACTTTTCATTAAAAAACAATTTTCATACTCGTACTTATTTCAACACTCTATATCTCGAAAATGGCGCGTTTAAAAGTATATGTTTTTATGAACTTTTATCATTTCAACGAGTTGAATTTTTTGTATTACAAACCGGACTACCCTGTATTTTCACTTTGTTAGTAGATTCCAGAAAAATTGATCAAACTGTCAGTTTTGAACGCCCATAATTTGAGAAGTACAGTAGATAAATGATTTGAATACCTAGGATATTTTAAAATAGCATTTTTGAAGGTTTCATCAATGATGGTGAGGAAATTTATAGGGCGTTCCACAGAAAATTAATACACTTTTTCCTGCTACCTGTATATTTTGATACAAACAAAATTCAACAACTGATTTGAGGAAGAAGTGAAATCCTTTGTAGGGCTGTTTACAATTTTTTTCTGCTGTCAAAAATGAAAGATATTTCAGGGGGTGTCACCCGATACTAAAATAGTGTGATAAGTTTATGTTTTAGATTTAAGTATGTACTTAAAAAATGTGTCCGTCCAACTTGTATGTATGTATGTATGCATGTATGTATGTAGGTTTGAATAATTATAGTTTTCAGCCTCAATAATGATTAATGATTGATTTTATTGAATAAAAAAAAATAGTAGTTGCGTATTTTATAACGTAGGTAGCAAGTTATATCTCTGTAGATTTATGCTGCATGTATAGTAAATTCGTTATTCAGAGTGTAACAGCTGGGATTTTTTATATTTTTTGCTACATTTTGATTCCGATAAAAATATGTTCCTTTCAAAATGGCGCCTAGACGACGAAGTTATCTATACATGCAGCATACAACTAGGACATTCTGTATACATATGTATAAGATTCTGTTATGCATTCCAATCTTCCAATTTTATTTTTATTGTTTTCTTTTATATTATAATTATATATTTTTGTTTTATTTCAGTCATCTGAACAAATAGATATTCTAATAGTATATAATATTCATAGTACCTATATGTATATGTTAGTTTTGAAATTTTCAATTATTGTGTTTTTGTGATTCTGTACAATAAATTTGTTTTTCCAAAAGTTGAAGTAAACTACTGAACCTGTGTTGTATATAACCCAGAAGAATTATTCATCTCTCAAAGCATCAGAAAAAATGTTTTTTTGTCTATTGTTGATTTACGAAAGAATCTGAGTGGCCCGACAGGGGACAAAAAATTGTGGATATTCAATAACTTATGCTACATTGGCAAAAACAGATTTCATATTCCTGTTCAGCACATCGAGGACACCTTGTATACAATAGTTTTCAGGCCATTCTGGGTTTTCGCATATCTCGAAAAAATCACAAGGAGTAGTCTTAAGGGCTTTCAAATTCGGTGTGCAGATTCCTGGTGTTATCTATACACAAATATTATAAAGATGAAAGATTTGTTTGTTTGTATTGAATAGGCTCCGAAACTACTGGACCAATTTGAAAATTTCTTTCATCTACTCACTGAATCAGAGGTAGGCTTTTGCTCCCTCATTTAAAGAACAAGAGTAGCCAATTTATTTACTCCCACGGAAAGAAAAAAAAAAGGTTACCTCCCGTGGGAGGTTAGATAAATTGGCTTCAGCATGCATCCTTGACGGTACGTCAACTACTTGGGTTGAAATTTTAAATACATAAAACAAAAAATATGAAAGATACTGAGAGAATGAAAATAGGTGTAAGCATAAGCACAAAAATTAAAGAAATAAATAACGAAAAAACATGTTCATTATTATAGAGACGAGGGAAAATACCAAAACAATCTGGAATAATGATGTACCACCTCCTCGATTAACCTACAGACAATATTTATTGAAAAAATATGTACCGTAGATATGTACTATATATATTTTTAAATGGGTACACCAATAATTCGTACGAGGCCGGGCCGGACAGCTAGTTGCTTATTATAATCCACAAGAATAAAATATTTCCTAAAAAAAGTTTTTTTTTTCAGTTTTGATTCATCAAGGAATCTGATAGTGCGCTGGATAGGGAAAAATGAATTTCATATTCGTGTCCAGCACATCGAGAACACTCTGTATACAAGTTTTCAGGCAATTCTGGGTCTTGCAAGAATCGAAAAACATCGTAAAAGAAGATATTTTTTGCAAGAAAAACACCTAGGGCGTAAATTCGGTGTGGAAATTCTAATGTAATTATTGTCTATGATCCGGAATAATGAAACATCTCTGGTATTAGTTTTTTTTTATCTTCCTTTTATTCGAATCAGACCAGGGACTAGTCCCTCTTATCCTGATATCTATCATGAAAAAAAAAAAAATGAAAACGGAATTGAAAATTGATGCGGACAGCTCTTCTGCCCCAAATAAGTTTCAGAAATACATTCTGAGAATTGGAGAAGATCGAACGGAACAAATGAATATCAAAAACTTGAGAATAGTAAATTTGGTCATATAATGTTGATATTTTCTCTAGTTCATGAACAATCTCGGTCTTTTGAACTCTGATTGATCACCTGGGTACATTGCCCTGTTATCAGTAATCTCCAAAGTGATGGAGAAAGCCATCAATATTGAGCTTATCAAATATCTGGAGAGCTCAGGAATCATCAATGATAGACAATAAGGCTTTCGCCACCGAAGATCTACTGAAGATCTACTTGCCTACGTCACCCATTTATGGCAATCTTCAATAGAAAAACACGGGGAATCTCTAGCTATCGCGTTGGACATATCGAAAGCATTCGACCGTGTTTGGCACGAAGGACTCCTCCACAAACTACCATCATGTGATGATACTGTATGTGTTATCCAGTTACTTCACTCTGTATCATTGAGATTTTGATTATGTCAATAACTGTTGTCATTAGTTGTCAGTATTCCTAATTTGTATTCTGCTAATAAAAGCCTGAACGGATGATTTAATTCAATTACATAATACATTGTGCCATCCAGGGGTCACACGGATGTATCACTGGGTGAGAACAAAGAATATGCCTTATTCGGTGGAAGATGTTAGAAAAATAACAAATAACTGTAGAGTTTGTGCCGAGGTGAAACCACAATTTAACAAATTCAAAGGAACTGCACCATTTGAAAGATTGAATATAGATTTCAAAGGACCTCTGCCGTCTGCCACAAGCAACCGATATCTGCTAACTATAGTTGATGAGTATTCACGATTTCCCTTCGCTTTCCCTTGTCGTGATATGCTATCTTCAACTGTAATAGATAAACTCAAGAGACTATTTTCTATTTTTGGTATTCCGTCGTATATCCATTCAGATCGAGGAGCATCATTAGTATCTCAAGAAGTGAAGGAATTTCTCAATTCTCATAGCATTTCTACGAGTCGTACGACTCCTTACAACCCCCAAGGAAATGGGCAAGTTGAACGATATAATGCAATCATTTGGCAAACTGTTAATCTAGCACTAAATTCAAGAAAACTCAATATCAAACAATGGGAAATAGTATTGGACGATGCTCTTCACTGTATTCGATCTTTGCTTTGCACATCCATCAACTGCAGTCCACATGAAAGGATGTTCAATCATCTCCGAAGATCATCTAATGGATGTTCGTTGCCAACCTGGTTGTCGAATCCGGGTGTTGTGCTCATGAAGAGACATAATAGAAACAGTAAATATGAACCCCTAATAGAAAAAGTTGAATTGATTGAAGCCAATCCAGGTTATGCGCATATACGTTTGACAGATGGGAGAGAAACAACTGTTTCCATCAGAGACCTAGCGCCTTATCCTCACCTGGAGGAAACAGTAAACGAAGGACGAAGTAGCGAGAATATTGAAGATGTTGAACGAGTGGATGACACAATAACTAGAGAAAATGATGAAGAATATAGGGTAGTTGAAGAAATGACTCAGCGACCCACTAGAGCAAAGCATCCTCCTAAGTATTTGCAAGACTACGTGCAGTGATAATGAAGGAGGGAAGAATGTGATGATACTGTATGTGTTATCCAGTTACTTCACTCTGTATCATTGAGATTTTGATTATGTCAATAACTGTTGTCATTAGTTGTCAGTATTCCTAATTTGTATTCTGCTAATAAAAGCCTAGAATCTGGTTTATAAAGGTATCCTTACACATCATACGGCTTACCACCTCAGCTATGTCATCTCTTATCGAGTTTTCTTTCAGGCAGATCGCTTCACGTGGTGGTGGACGGTGTATCGTCTGATACCATTGGCATCAATTCCGGCGTTCCACAAGGATCAATTTTGGCACCAACTTTATTCCTGCTTCATATCAATGATCTGTTGGGAGTAACAACTTGTCCCATCCACAGCTTTGCAGATGATAGTACCCTCCATACTACGTTCTCTTCCAGAATTCCCATTTCTTCCCAGGAAACTAAGAACTTACGGCGCAGGCAGGTCAATGCTGTCAATGAAGATCTTGCTGAAATCACAGCCTGGGGAACGAACAACCCAGTTGAATTCAACGCCACCAAAACTCAAGCCTGCATTTTCTCTAGAAAGGCGGAACTCAGTATGCCCGATATTGTAATGTCTGGCTCCACCATCCCCACCGAGCCCACCATATCTATGCTCGGTATTTCCATCAGCAACACTCTTTCATGGGATAATCATGTCAGATCCATCGCAAAAGCTGCTTCACAAAAACTCGGATTCTTGTTCCGTGCGAAAAGCTACTTTACACCTCAACAGCTTCTCATGATCTACAAAGCACAGATACAGCCTATTTTAGAATACTGTTCCCACATATGGGGTTCAGCACCAAAACGCTGATGCTCTTAGATTCCATCCAGAGAAGAGCCATTCGCCTGGTGGGTGACGCCACACTCACTCACTCTTTGACATCATTGGAACACACTTTTCTATCGATACTTCCACGGGAAATGTTCTTCGGAAATCTCTGCTATCATCCCTTCACTAGCAATACCAATCAGACGAACTAGACAAGCCCAGTCAGCACATCCTTTCGTTGTCAACCTCGAAAGATGTCGAACAGCACTTTATCAAGACTCCTTTATCCATAGAACGGCTAGGCTCTGGAATTCATTGCCTGTGGAAGTATTCCCAACAACATATAATCTCCAAAAGTTCAAAAAAAAATTCCAATACCTACCTCCTGTCCCTATCCTCCCTAGGAACGCACGATGTTCTTTGAACATTATAGGGATTCCCTCTCGTGCGCTCCAAGCAATAAAAAAAAATCAACTGCATTTCGAAGAAGCTAATTCTCATGAACCTCAGCTGTTTTGTTCTCTAATGACGGATACGGTTGAAGGGAGTGTCAGATCCCTGGCGATCTGCTTATTCCCAACATACCAAGGACATCCTGTCACCATTCTCGCAATTTTGTTTTGTAATGTTTGTAATGATGAGATTTAGCTGTGTGGCCCCAGACTACCGAGGCATACATTGAAATTGGCCTGATAGCCATGATGTAAATATTCAATCTTTGTCTCAAACCCAATTTACTTCGTCTGTTTAGAAATGGATACAGGGCTCCAATGGCTCGTTTAGCTTTTGAAACTTGCTGTTCAATGTGCTGGGCCCAGGTGAGCTTTTTGTCAATGCACACCACCTAAGTATTTAACTTGTGAAGGCCACTCTAACTCATGACCATCCAGGACTATTCTGCTTCTGGGAGGCCTCCGCTCCCTTCCGAGGGCGACCAATTACTGGTATAGTGGAACGCTATGAATTTGTTTCCATTCTTGATCAAAGAATGGGTGACCGGGAAAAAAACTTGCGAGTAGATATCCAAGAACTTACGCTAGATCGAGAAAAAGTAATGTCATATTTGTGTTCAGCACATCGGGAACGCATGTATATCAATTTTGAGATCATTCTGTAAAACCGAAAAAATTGCAAATGGCAAGACTTCCAACATGACAAAAATAGAATCGTCTCGTAGCTTTGATAGTAGAGTGCCAATCGAATCCTATCGTTCACCCCGTGGGAAATCGGAGGTAAAAAGCTGTGACATGGCTAGAATTGTTACCTACCATCTCCAGATCATGGATCCACTTGTCGTCAAAAAATCGTCCTGTGCGTTTGGGGGGTAGGGGGTAATTTATAAAAAAATATGGATTTTTTTTTATTCATACAAAATATTCATGGGTTTCAGAACTTCCACCCTGTTGACTCTTGATTTCGTGTGACAAGTAGAACAAATTATAGAGAATTTTGAAATTTACTAATTACATTACGATATATGAGAGAATCATATTTCAAACGCCTATAACTCAAAACTTGTAAATTCTCGTTAAATTATTTTTCATATACCTCGCATTATCTCAGTAACTACAACGTTTATCGGAAAAATACTTCAAATAATGTCGATGCTCCTATGTTTCAAGATGCGAATGGTTCTTCGATTTTGAAAATCGAAGCATAAATAAGGAAGATATTGAGAAAATCATAATGCAATGCAGGTACCACGGACGAACGCGTTTCGCCGCATTCGTACCCCTATTCTCCCCGCAATACCCGCGGCTATCACGGTTCCATACGCTTTCGTTATACACATCAACATTGAGGCGTTGACCATTGCATTTAATGGTGACTTTATTTGGTACTGTGTGCTCTGTTTCAATAATTAAATAAGAGTATTGGTTAGCTAACGAAATCTATTATTGTTAATTTATCATAAAATATATGTTTCTCTAGATAAAAGATGGAAAGTACTAGCAATTCAGACACTGATCTTGAATATGTCTTGAAGTTGAAGATTCCTTTCCAGCAGAGTACAGAATCATCGAGAAAATGTTCCATTTGTGGGAAAGATGGTCAACTCCTTCGTTGTACAAAATTATCGATAAAAACATTTGAAAGTTGTATGAATATAAGAAAAAACCTCGGGAAAAACTATGCGAGGCAAATCGATATGGAACTTCAGAGAATTGATGATATTTTCAATGAAAATAAAGGTCAATCGATCTTCTGGCACAGGAATATTGAAAACTGGAGACAATAATGTCAGGAATAAAACGCTTTCTATAGTGAAATTGATGTGAAGATATTTTTGATGTGTCTAAAAGAATTCTCTACCAAAAACGTTCAAATAAGAGTCAAGTTTTGACCTAGTATTGACTATACCAACATTGTTTATTGCCATGGAAGTCAAGTATCATAACCAATGCTTTGTATTGAATTGGAAACATTATAGAGGATCACCTCGAGGATCACTGAGTGAGAATAAAGTTGTCATACCACACAATCACGACAAAGAATTTGATAATCTGATAAAATTAATAGATGGTGCAGATTTTCTGATAAAAAAGGGTATACTTTCAACTGTTTATATCAAAAATATGCCAAACTTGGTGGCAAAACTGGTAGGAAAATTTTAATCGAAGATTACTGTCTGTAGGTTAATCGAGAAGGTGAAACATTCATTTTACTTGATTTTTTGGGATTTCCTCTCCTTGTTTCTTTGGACGTTTCGGCAACGAATCTGCTCCCGTTCTCAACATGAAAATGCAACTTCCAAAGAAGAATGTTTTGCATTCTTATGTTGAGAACGGGAGCAGATTCGTTCCCGAAACGTCTAGAGAAACGAGGAGAGAAAATCTCGAAAAATCAAGTAAAATGAATTTATTGAAGAAATCAGGAAGCACTACGACAAGGAAATAGAAATTATCAAATAAATCAAAACGTTCTAATGAGTCGTAATTTGTGATTCCAAAAGTGACAAAAACTCATCTGATTCATACACATAATATAAAGAACAAAGTGAAATTACAGAAGATGACTCCCCTGACTTTGTATGCATCAGATATGACCCAGATACACAAATTTTGTTGAGATATTTATCAAGATATGAGAGATATTCCAGATTATAAACAATTCAAAAATATGGATGTCAAGGCTTACAAGGATATGATACCAAAAAAACTTTTTTTAAATTAGATGCATTATACACGATACAGTTGATTCAGTTGATTCAAAGGTGTTGCGTATCTGATGTCAAGGTATAATACTCGCTAATTCGAAATTCAAAAAACTCCCACCGAAACACGTTGGTTTGGGAATAATGATTCATCAAGAGACATGATCGAGAAAAATTATCGTAGCTTTGTGTTCTTGTGGACACTGTATCGTATTTACATGTATTTTCAACTTCGCAATTCGATAGGTATCAAATAATGTTTTTTTCAAGTTTCCACAAGGATATCTTATTTTTATTTCAATATTATATGCATCATGTTCTGTTTCAATATTTGTCAATTTGTTTATGAATGAAACGGTTGACATTTTACTCTGATGGATAAGAAATGTACTTTCGAGATAGAATCATTCATAAAATAAATGGAGGGCACTTCCAATCAAACAGCAAGTTAAAATAAATTTCTGTTAACTTTGAAAATAGCGATCAATTCCATTTCTCCCGTGAATTCCAAGATCGTACTATTCTGTAACACTCAGTAATTCATATTTACGGTGATCGTACTAGGACGGCTGCGGGCGTTGCGGGGTGAATCGGGGTATGAAAGCGGCGAGTCGCCGTCCTTCGTACTACCTGCATTGGATTATGATTTTCCCAATATCTTCCTTATTTATGCTTCGATTTTCAAAATCAAAGAACCATTCGTATCTTGAAACATAGGCGCATCGACATTATTTCGAGTATTTTTTTGATAAACGTTATAGTTACTGAGATAATTCGAGGTATATGAAAAGCAATTTAACGAAAATTTACAAGTTTCGAGTTATAGCCGTTTGAAATATGATTTTCTCATATATCGTAATGTAATTGGTGAATTTCAAAATTTTCTATAATTTGTTCTACTTGTCACACGAAATCAAGATTCGACAGGGTGGAAGTTCTGGAACCCGTCAATATTTTCCACGAATAAAAAAAATCCATATTTTTTTATAAATTACCCCCTACCCCCCAAACGCACAGGACGATTTTTTGACGACAAGTGGATCCATGATCTGGAGATGGTAGGTAACAATTCTAGCCATGTCACAGCTTTTTACCTCCGATTTCCCACCAACTTTTGATCTAAGCGACTTACGGTTCGTTTGGCACTCTACTATGAAAAAGAGATGTTATTTCAATTAATTATGATATCTGAGAAACCAGACAGGAGATTATAAATATCAATACCAGCCAGGCAAATCAGGAACGAACGAGGAAGGAATGTTGACTACATAAATATGGACTTGGCAACAATTCTCGAATGGGGATCCAATAACTTGGTAGATTTTAATGCGAACAAAACACAAGCATGCCTTTTCTCTAGAAAAGCCGATCTCACTGTGCCCAACATAAGCTTGTCAGGAGTAACCATACCTTTGAAGACATCCATTTCGATGCTTGGTATTACTATCAGCAATAACCTTTCTCGGGAAAATCAATTGCTGAAAGTGCATCCCAAAAACTTGGTTTTCTGTTTTGGGGCAGGAGCTATTGTCACGAGTAGAACATACGGTATATCAGTAATTTCGAACCATAAACATAAAGTAAATCAAATCATCCGTTCACATTTTATAAAAACTGACCAAGGAACTCTCATGAGAAACGTGCATATCTAATAAAATGATGTATATAAATATTGAATGTGAGGGTTCCAAAGTTAGTCTGGTCTGGGGCTACTCTTGACTTGACAATAGCTCGCGTATGGTCGTTATAATGTAAGTTGTCATTAGGTCTTTATATTCATTGTTGTTTATTCATATTAATCATCACTACCCATAAACCCATAATGTTTCATGCTCAATACATATTGTTATGTTTGAATATAGTCTCGTACTTTCAGTTACCCCTAAACTATTAGTGCCTTCTTGAATATTACCTCTCGCAAACTATTAAGCCAAGCATTACCACTTATATATAGATATGGATGGGCTAACCACTCTACTATATCGTGACATGGTGGAAACACAACTCTTTTGTTGTGACACTATTTCACTTTCAGTCAGCTGCTTATGATCTATAAGGCACAGATCAGACGTGTCCTGGAATACTGTTCTCATATTTGGAGTGCAGCATCCAAACTTACCCTGAAACTGTTGGATTCTGTCGGATTCTGTCCAAAAAAGGGCAATTCGTCTCGTGGGTGATGCCTCGCTCACAAACTCACTCACTTCTCTGGAACACCGTAGAAAAGTTGGCGATCTGGCTCTATTTTATAGATATTTTCATGGACGATGCTCTTCTGAAATATCAACAATTGTTCCACCCTTGCCAGTCCCCGCGATATTAACGCGTCGAGTTGAGGCTTCGCACCCCTTCGTGGTCACTCAAGAGACCTGCAGAACATCTCTTTCCAAAGACTCGTTCATCCAACGAACAGCGAGGCTCTGGAACACATTGCCAAGGGAGGTGTTCCCCGAGGCATATAACCTCCACAAATTTAGGAACACCAATTCCTACCTTATTTTCCTTGGTTCTCACGATGTTCTCTGAACATTACAGGATATCCCTTTTCGTGGGAACCAGAACATTTTGAATTATCTCTGAAACTCCATATGTGAGTATTGAACTAAATTCTAAGCAACTTTTGGAAATAAAATATGTGGAGTAGTGCAATAGTATTTCCATATATTTTCAGTCAAGTCTATTACATTTTATATTGACTCTTAATATACATGGTTAGCTAAAAGTTTGGGAACAGTCAAATATCTCTGGAATCATTCATCAGATTTTTTAGTTTAATTACATAGGTAGGTAATATGTTTTTTTATCACTTGGTGCACAGAACATCGCTCTGTATTAGGAAAGTACCGCATTTCGAGCAAAAGTTAGGGCGAAAATGTGTGTATTTAATTTTATTTCTTTATTCAGACTTTGAAGTCTGAATTCAGGTTTTTTCTCTGAATTCAAACTTTTTTTTTCTGAATTCAGACTTCTTTCTCTGAATTCCGACTGTTTTGTCTGAATTCAAACTTTTTTCTCTGAATTCTGACTGTTTGCATTGAATGCATTGAATACACTTTCACATTAGGAAATACAGATGGTAATACATTTCGATCAGTAAGTACCTTTTATATGTCATTTGTCATAAGAATAACTCTTTGTAGCTAAACTTTCGCCTAATAATACTTTACTAATACTTTCAAAAACCGCTATGACTCATATCAGTTTCAGTGAACTATAGGTATCCATATGTTTTGTGCAATATGTGTATCATTTATATCCATTAATTCCATACAATATCCTGTACACTTAAATATTCAATTATCTGTCTATATATTTTTGGGCATAATAGGCCTTGCCTCTGCCCTTGTTAAAATTCAATAATAATAACAATAAATAATAATAATAAAGTCCTATTATTATAATTATTATTTAGTTTTCATTGGTTTGATTAATTTTATTATTAATTATTTGAGGTCATTACGTCAAAACGTCTATAATGAATGATGTGATGATTATTCAAATATATTAATATCCTATATGAAAAGCGAGAGTATAGTTTATACAGGGTGTCCCACCGAAAGTGGTAATACCTTTCAAATTTCAAATGGAACACCCTGTATATCATTGCATTTTCAAATTCTGTATCATTTTCTGAATCAGATGATACCATATAAGTGACATTTCGAACTTTAATATTGATTTTAATTTCATTTTCGATTTTCCATTTGAGTGTGCCATGACTATTCTGATCGAGTCTGATTACTAATATTGTCAGGTGAAATGCTAAAAAAATGAATCCTGTCAAAAATGTAAAATTTCTTGATTTGTCACCAATTTAAGTTCATCAAAATGGTTAGGTGTACCATGATTCTGTTACACCCGTTATATATGGTGTGTAGTATGAGTTTGAATTCAGACAAAAAAGTCTGAATTCAAAGAAAAAAGTCTGAAATCAGGCTCTAAAGTCTGAATTCGAGAAAAAAGTTCGAATTCAGAGAAGAGTCTGGATTCAGACTTCAAAGTCAGAATAAAGAAATAAAACGAAATACACACAACAGTGGCCTCTCTACACTTTCGTAGGTTTCTTCCATTTTTCCTCATTTCTTGTGGTACTAATATGAAATTTCCATAACTGTACGTTGGAACCCTGAGTACAAGAACAGGAGGAAATAATCATTTTCTCTCGCAAAGCAATATAAACTAATCAACTTGAAAAAACTGACTGATAAACAATATCCGAGATATTTGATTGTTTCCCAATTTTTGCCTAACACTGAAGGTACATATTTCGAATAAATAAAGGATATAACAGAATAGAAAACAACAATCATAAATGTGATACGATTAGATAATCTCTACAATAAAGGAAACAAAAAAATAATTACAACTTACAACAATAGTTATTTATTATACAAGAGAAAAAAGTTGTACATTTTAGCTCCAGGTGAGCTAAAATCTGATATTTTTCCGGTGTATAATACACTGTTTTTTCTGTGACAGGAAAAAGGACGAATCAATATTGAGAAGATATTACATTATATTAAAATCAGAAAGCTATCGACGTTAAATTTGAGGTTTCTAACAGTAATGACACCTGCGAACATTTTTTTGAAGTAATCAAATATCTGTCAGTCTAATCCTGTGATTTAGTTTTAAAAAATTTGCGAATTTAGTGGTTGTTTAGCAATTTACATAACCGCGAAGTCGAATGGAAGATGAAAGAACTTGCAGAAAATAACACGTCGCCCCTTCTGACGCCAACAACTAGAACACTTCTGAGCGGTTTGTCTTGATGGTATGACCAATGAGCACAAACAAAAAACAAATGCGAACCAATGAAAACAAAGTAAACAAGGCGCTTTGACAGCTTCAAAGAACTCCGATAGGTGGCGTACGCCTATTTTCTATCGCGAATAACGAATTCATCGAAACCGGGTTTGATAGGGTTATTTAAAACGATTACGCAGATGTTAGCATTCTAAGTTTCCTTATGTTCAATGAGTGTGACAGAGTAAGAAGTTTTTATATTACGAAGTCACACCCATTGAGCATATGGAAACTTCGAACGCAAATATCTTTGTAATCGTTTGAAATAACCCTACCAAACCTGGTTTCGTTGAATTCGTCATGATAATCCCTAACCGATTATGGAATACAATACAGGATGGTATCCCATTTAAAAATCAAAAGTTGTGGTCGTTTCTGGTAAAACTGGAAGTGATAGAAGAAAACTTGTTTCGTCAATTAATGAGCAATTTGGTATATTTGCTACCCACCAATTTCCAAAAATTCTAAAGTTACAGTTATGGCCGCTTTTTGTGCACTTCTCTGTATGTGATATATCCGAAAAAAAAGTACTCACTTTTTTTCCATAGGAAAATAGTAATTTATGAAAAGTGATATTTTATAACCTGTCAACTGAGATGAAATTTCAAACTTTTTTCCCGTCACAGGAAAAAAATATTTTGAACCTTTATCAACAGGTACCAGGAATTATTGAATTTCATAAATTGAAACTGATCTCAGAGACAACTCGATGAAAGCTTATGTAGAAAAAGTTATCATTTCGTTAAATGCAAATTTTCAAAGAGTTACGAACATTTTGTTGTTGAACTGTGGCAAAGTTGGGTAATTTATTGTCAAACAAATTTCTTTCTCAAAATTTGGAATTATATTAAAATTTGAAATTTCGACGTGAAAGATCAAATTTCGGGATACAAATTGAAATTTCTATTAATTGAGTAAACAAAAACTACGCTTTCGACCCTGTACCTCTTTAGATTCACTCCGTACAGTATGTCCAGTTTTCGATGCTTTTGCGTGATATCTCAGTATCTTTGGGGATAGAACCTTGCGGTTTTCGCGGTCCTGTGCCACTTTTTTGTGAAACTCAAGATGGCAGTATCAGATTTTGCATAACTGTTCCCGTTTCTGAGATATAGGGCGAAAATTTATACTTTTTGGACCCCCACTATATCCACGAGGTTTCTCAGCGAAAATGTCAAATTGAAATATTAACCCATGAAGAATTTTACGCAGAATCTAGTGGCACACTGATTTTTTTTTCGGTGTATGGTTCAGGCGATAGGACCCAAACTTATGATTTTTTAAATGGAACATCCCGTATTTTATCAGCTCATCAAATAACTTATTTTTTTCCTTCCAAATTCTATAAAATGTATAAGTATAAAGATTCCAAAAATGCTCCATAATCACTGAAACATTGAATTTTAAACGGATTGGAAGGATTTTTCATATAAAAATGTTCCGATTGACGGAATATTTCCTTTAATTTTTCCATGAAGAGGACACGAACAATACCAACACTCATTAACTAACTAAACACAAAACTTAATTACCTGATAGCAACAAATAAATAGTAATAAAAAGTTCATAGATTTACTAAAACTATTGAATTTCGAAATTATTCAGTAACTTATTATTCATTGAATTGTTCGAATTGATATCCATTTTCCCCCACACACTTTCTCAATACGTCATATGCATTAAAAATCATTAAAGGATGTCATTGTAATTTCTGGAAAACTGCCTCTATTGTTGCGGGAAGTTCTTCAAGATTGTTGTGCCTCTTACTGAATTAGGACATATTGAGAAATTGAGTCAATTGTGTGTTTTGGAAAATGGACAACAATTAGAACAATTAAATGTATAAGTTACTGAATAATTTCGAAATTCAATTGTTTTAGTAAATATTCAATCAGGTGATTATTCTTCATTATGAAGTTTTTATTACTATTTATTTGTTGCTTGCAGGTACATAACTTTTGTGTTTTGTTATTAATTAGTGTTGATATTGTTTTCTTCTACAAGCGTGCGTGTTTCACCCTATACCCTCAAGCAATTTAGTTCGGGAAGTGTCATTTTCCCGCAACATTGCTAAGATAATAATATTGTTATGATCATAACATATAACAATATTGCTATGAAGTTCTGTATTCTGTATGCAGAGTAACTGCAAGACTGAATATGAGTTCAAGTGATAGCAATATTGTTGAAAAATTGAGAATTTTTGAGCTGGCAACACTGTTTTCAACTCATTGTTCAAGTGTTACTAGTGTTAGGTATCGATTTTGGCATTATTTCATGAAGAAGAAGAGTTCATGATTATCTAACCTCAAATTAGTCAGTCCTGCACTGACATTTTACAAAATTATATTGTTCAAATCGAGAGATTTTGTATTTCCTGAATCTGGTCGTCGTTGTGCGACTTCTGCAAGTAATCAATCATGTCCCCAAAATGAGAAAACAACTAAAAGCCGGATGAAAATAATCGTGATTTTTTGTTAATATTCTAGCAAAATAGCTTGATAAACTATCCATCAGGCAACTGAAATTTTTCTGATATGCCGAAATTGTAGTCTCATATTTCCTCTACGAATTGGAACTTCAAGCAAAGGTTTTCAAGTAGTTGGTCACAGTAGTGAACCTATCCTATATGTTTGTAATCACCATTCCAAGTTTTTCAATAATTCTTCTATGAATTGAAACTTTGAGGAAAGGTTTTCGAGTAGTCAGTGACAAAACTGAACTCTCATATGTTTTCAATCCACTATTTTCTGAATTTTCATACAGTTGGAAGAATTTGTAGTGCAAAAACAAAGAATCCACAACCTTGTTATAAGATAGCAAGCACAAAATTGATGTTGCCGAGATAGCAAGAAAGCTGACCAGATGTCGTTGAAATTGACAAAAATCGATGATTAGAATTCCACTTTTTCGAATATTGCTATGATAGCAATATCTTCCCTACAACCATATTGCTATATGCAAACAGAATCGACCCGAATATGGCAAAATATAAGTGGTAGGTGATGGAATATGAAAGTTTGAGTTTGTTTGTTGCAGTATTAAGTATGTACGTTCAGAATCATCCATCAAACTGTACTATTTATTGTGAAAATTAAGAAATATTGAAAATTAAAAATTGATTATTATGAAAAGACCCCTATAGATTTGGATTGATCTGAAGGGAAACGATTATTGTTGTAATGCCAATCAATACTCAAATGAGTTTGTAATAATTGTCGAAGTGACAGACACAGCGTTACTGTCATCTTCGATTCAGAGGAATGGCCACAATGTGATCAGAAACTTCCATCTATAGGGATGCGATACAGATGCTTTATTGCCAACGAAGTGACCATTCCAGAACACGTGATTTTGACATGGTTTCTTGAGGGGCACACAAACTATCTGTTAGGTTACCTTTGATGAGCATAGCCCTGGCCATCCCTTCCATATCCACAATATAATAACAGTTTCACCAAACAAAATTATGAAATTCTGTCTAGTTCCAACTCGGATTCCAAGGAAAACGATCCTACTAATTCTGGTTTCATATGAAAAATTTTGACAATATACAATGTTTGCCCCTCAGCAACCTGTCAAATGACGTAATTCTGGAATGATTAGGTCTTAACAAAGGTATTGTTGTTTTTTTGTTGTTGTAGAGACCAAACACCTTATGGGCCTGATGGCTTCCGCAATTAACCTACATAATGCGTCAAACTGTAAGTTCACAATAGCTATTAGTAGATAGAGAATATATTTCTCTTGTTAGTTGTTCCTATCTGCATGAATGATGAATTGAACAAATCAATCAATTCCCTACGCTTGTAGGAAAAATATTGTTCCTAACTCATGCGGAAAGTGTCTTTACCGCACTCGACTGATTACCCTAACTCCGCTTTGCGTCGTTCGGGTCAACGACATTCGCGTGCGGGAAACTTTCCGCACTTGTTAGGAAAATTACTATTGTTTTCTTCATAGAAAAATCGATCGAATTATTCCTTAAATTCAAACTTTTATATAAAAAATCCATCAAATCCGTTCAAAATTCAATGTTTTTGTGATTTTTGAACATTTTTGAAAATGTTATATCAATGCACCATAAATTATTTTGAAGAAAACAAAGTGAAGAATTTAATGAGATTATAAAATACAGGGTATTCCATTTGAAAAATCATAAGTTTGAGTCGTATCTGCAAAACTGTACCCCAAAAAAAATTTTGTGCGCCACTGGATTCTGCGTAAAATTCTCTATGGAATAAGATCATATACGTATTAATAATCAATACGGATAATCTCTATCTGTTTCCATAGCGAAACATGAAGCCGATTATTGAAGACAAATGACTATCCATAAGGAAAAGTGAGATAGTATCAGACACATACTGCTTTGATTGAAAGGCTAGTAAACGTCATTGTCCACCGAAACGTAGTCTTTGATGACTACGTATCATGCCACCAAATCCTTATGGATATTCATTTGTTTCATATTTTTGGCTTCATCCTGGCACCCGTTATGATCCGTATTGTTTATTGATACGTATATGGATAAGATTTGTATTTGTCATTTTCGCTAAGAAACTTCATAGATATAGAGGGGGTTCAGAAAGCATACATTTTCAAAATTATCCTTGTATCTCATGAACGGAAAACTTCAATCAATAAATATTTAAAAATCAGTGCTATGATCCTCTTTTACAGTGACCACATCGAAATTCGGCACTTTAACCATGCCATTTTCATTGTTATTATTCACTTTTCTTCCTAACAGTGACTTTATACTTTCATCAACTGATTTTTGATTGTCATTTCGATGTGAAAACAAATGCCTCTTGAGATCAGCTTCGTTATTAAAAGACAAAGAACATTTGGTGCAATAGAATTCCCTAGAAACTACGTTTTTCTTCAAACACGAGTTATTTTGTTGGGTGAATTGGTGTTTAAACAGATGGTTTCGTAGTAATATTTGAGTAGAAGTCTTGAATTGGCAACGTGAACAACTATACTCGGCTTTATCTATTTGTTTATGCCCTTTTGGCACTCCTTGGTGGGTTTCATGATGAACTGACTGGAGCCTATCTTCGACTGCATTGACATCTCCTTTCATGATATCTCTTTCATGACAACTGTAATATTGATAGATAAAGAATTATTTTTTACATTATCTATATGTACAGGGTGATTCGCACTTCCCGCCCTTGGTTTATAACAGGAAAAGGAAAACTGCAAATTCAAATTTGGCAGAGGGGATTTGAATAGCTGTGTGTAAGGTAAATTTTTACGTATTCAAACATATTTTAACCTTTCTCAAAATGGCGGAAATGACGTTAATAATTTTTGACTTTCCACAAAGTCACTATTTTTTCTATATATTCTAAAAGAACATATTTTTCCAAGCAACTTCCATTCGAAAAGATTTCCCCATCTTTATTTGGTTAAGAGCTTTGGGACTTCAAATTTCATATTTTTAAATAAAGCTCAACTCACCCAACCGTAATAAAAATTAAGTCAACCGGTTAGCAAATGGGTATCAATTGTTCAAAGCTGATTAAATGAAATAATATTTTATCAATAGTCTCGGTTCGCAAAGTAATTGTTCAAAAATAATTGAAATTATGCCAAAAAATCGAACACTTTTAAATTGAGAAGAACATATAATTGCTTATTTATTACGATTAAAAGCAAGTTAAACAACAACAACATCAACAATAAAGCCAGAAAAACGATTATCACAATAATTAAAATCTATTACTTCAAATTTTCAATATGTCCACCTTCAACTTGCGAACAATTTTTTAAATTACGCCTCACTGTAATTTCAGTAACTCTTCTTAATACATTCCTTGACACGTTTTGACAAGCATTCTGAATTTTTTCCTTCAAATGGTCAATGTCCCTTGAAACCGTTTTATACACCTCGTTTTTAAGTGTTCCCCAGAGATGAAAATCTAATGGTGTTAGGTCTGGCGATTTTGGCGACCTAAGTATGGGAATCCATCTGCCTCCATAAACGTCATTCAAAAACTGCTGGACCGTTTTTATGTGCCGGAGCACCATTATGTTGATAGCATAGATTTGCAGGCAATTGAAGTGGATTATTCTCAAAAAGTTCTGGAAGCTTTTCTTGAAAAAACTGGAGGTATGTCCTACCATCTAAGATATTTTCGAAAAAATATGGGCAAACTATATGCCCTCCAATCATAGCGCACCAAACGTTAATGCCAAAGTGGCCTTGATTTTCAATCTCATACACAAAATGTGGGTTTTCATTGAACTAATAGTGCTAATTTTTGCGATTTGGTTTTCCGTTGCTAACAAATCTACTCTCATCTGTCCAAAGCATATGTTCGAAGATCCTGTGGTCAAATATATGGAGAGCCTCCGTTATTTGAGCTATAAAATTCAGACGCCTTTCTCTGTGCAACACACTCAGTCTTTCCAAATTATGCAATTTTTAATCGTGATATCCATTCATTTTCAATATGCGCTGGATTGTTGAATATGTCATATTTAACTCACAACTTGCCTGTCTTATGGAATTCCGGGGATTTGCTTCAAAATACTCAATAACTGCGGATACGGTTTCCTTGTTCATTGCCCTTGCCGGAACAGGCGCACCTTTTTTCGAAAACACATCTGTATTGTTCCTCAAGAAACGTTCAAGTCGTGGAAACATTTTTTCATCTGGTAAAACACAATGGGGATATCTTACACCATACAGTTCTCTGGCAATTCTACAATTTTTTTTTTCATTATGTGTATACATTTTAGCAATTTGAAAGTTTAATTTTTCATATGAATGAAAAATGTATCCCATCAATTGTTGGGGGGCCAGGTTGCCGTGCGGACAGAGTGTCAATATTCTAATCTGCATTCGCTTGCCGGTCTTGGATTCGATTCCCAGCGACTGCAGAAATTTTTCTGATGGCCCAAGAAAGTGTTTGGGATCACACGTTAAAAGGTAAGGCCCAAGACAAGACAAGACTCTTCGAAGACTTCTGAGGGTTGCTCGTAAGGGGGCAACCGAATGACGGATAAAACAAATTTAGAACAAAGAACAAAAATTACTATTGTTTACAAAACAATTTATCAACGCGTTTGTTACCCGGCCGACTTAAAATTTCATTACGCCGCCGAGTCGCCCATTTGCTACCCGGTTGGCTTTATTTTCATTATGGTGGGTCAGTTGAGATTCATTTCAAAATGACAACTTTAGAGTCCCATAGCTTCCAACCAAACAAAGATAGAAAAAAACTTTATGGAAGAATACCTTCTTTCAGAATATGAAAAAAAATATTATTTTGTGGAAAAACTATTTTTTTCTACATACTTTCCGCCATTTTGAGGAAGGTTAAAAAATGTTTGAATACGTAATACCACACACACAGCTATTCAAATTCCCTCTACCAAATTTGAATTTGCAGTTTTCCTTTTCCTGTTATAAGCCAAGAGCGAGAAGTTTGAATCACCCTGTACAGGATGAGTCGTTGCTATTGGAACATAGACTGAGGGCTGACTGTTTGGGCTGAAATATGACGATAGAATATGCCTTAGTAAAATATTGCTGTGAAAAAAGATACTGGGCGTTGCAATGGAGAAAGAATTTAATATAAACTCGCACCAAAATGTATTCACTGACAGAACAGGAATTCACCAGCAACAATCATCTGACAGTCCAGAGCACACTTTTCATAAATTGAATTATATCTGAAATCACCTTCCATAACTTTGACCTCTTCACTTGCGTTTTCCTCGAAAATGGTTGAGAATATCTTTATTAAACAAGAGTACCAAAATTACATAGGAATGACGTTCATGTCATATTTTCTCATCAAAATCACTACAAAGTACTGTCAAAAAAAGTTATCAGTCGATCTCATCAACAGGAATCATTCACAAGGCACTCCCTGTAACTGAAACTATAGAATAATACATGAAATGATATCCCCTGTATAAAATTATGCTTTTTGATTACAATTGATAAATATAGTGGAATTATTAGCGAAAAAACAAATGCAACTTCAACACCCTGTATCTTTTTCCACAGCAATATTTCATTGAGGCATATGCAGTCCTATTGCCATGTTTTGGTCCAAACAATTTGCCCTTAGTTTATATCCCAATAGTTATGACTCACCCTGTATCAAAACTAGTTTTTTTCACATTAGTATCGATGAGGATTTTGAAGGAACAATCTTTCAAATGAGGTGAAGGTAATAGTTATTTTTGTATCTAGAGCGCGAAATGCTACTTTGGTGATCGAGATCTGATTTTTTTAACGAGGCGTTGCCGAGTTAAAAAAATAGTCGAGATGACCAAAGTATTTCGCGCTCGAGTTGCAAACAACATTTTTTCTACAAACGTCAAAAAATATAGTTCTAAGGTAAAAATATGCCTAGCTTGATAAGAAAAATAGTGTTGAACTGGCTTAAAAGGCCTCCTCCTACCCTCCCTAGATACGCACGATGTTTCACGAACATAGAAACATAAATATCTCATATATATTACATAACACTGCGCGAAGTAGGTACTTCGCGCACTGTTTTACTTCGCGCATTGTCTTGTGCAAGGTATCATGTTAACGTAGGAAACTGAAAAAAAGTGTCAATTCGCAATTTGTTATCAATGCGCGAACCTTGTCATTTTTTGACGATTGTAGAAAAAGAGATTTTATTGATGTTTTTGGTTTTGGCTGTGTCAAGTCATTCGTTCAACCACA